>OY728133.1:929767069-930392069 GCA_963277665.1 Viscum album | reverse complement strand
AATTTGGAATTTCATATCCTGTAGAATTTGTTAATCCCACTTCACTATATTTGTTATTGGTGATTATTTTTTTTCTTATTTTTTTGTAACCAATGACTTATCCTAAAAAAAATATAGATATTGAAGAAGGAAACCACATAAAGACTCACTACAAAATTAAAATTTGTTTTTATCTTGGATTCACTATATTTTCCATTATGCATCTATTTTTGGGTTTTTATGCATGCTAATCAGTCTGGGATGTGATTATTATTCATGGAATTCAATGATAATGAAAATCTATTGCGTAGATGAGAATTCTTAACTGATTTTCTATAGACCTAATTACTTATCTTCAATAATTACTTCTATGAAAGAATTGTAACTATTCTAATATAGGTTGTGAATTTATTGGAATAGTATAGTTTAACATATAGTCTATGGTCTAACATATAGTCTATGGTTTAATGGAAATATATTGTGTTGATGAGAATTATTGACTGATTTTATATAGGCCTAGTTTCTTCTCTTCAAGAATTATGGCTGGTCTAACATATGAACTATTTATTGATTGGAATAGTATAGTTTATTGGATACTTTGAGTCTGTTTCTTCCAGGGGATGGATATGATGATTGGATAAAACAATGACCTTTCTCCCTGATATGTCTATTAATGTCATGTATACTTGAAAGCTGTTTCAATTCCTTGATGGTGAAATTTCACCTTATGTATGAATTGTGACTTGTATTTTCTTTAATAAAATTTTTAGGGGTGTGGGTTGGGAAACCAACTCATGTATCATATGTTTTGGACTAGATTATAGAATTTCGAGTTGTGTGTCACTCTTAATTGAAGTTAGTGTCATTCTAATTGGTTTGTGGTCACATGTTAGGTAATATTATTTTTATTTTTATATCTTGTGTTTATATTTTTATTTGTTCTGGTAACTAGATATCTTTTGTTAATGAAGCCATTTGTATTTTTTTTACAGTCATCTGTTATTCTAGTCATTTTTCTATTGTTGTGCTCACTGGTTATTTCTATATCACGCGTTATGGAAATTGTTTTGGTATTTTTTATATATTCTTATTGTGGTTAAGATAGATAATTTTATTTTTGTTGTGGTATATAGTTAGATTATCTTCTGGTTGTTGTTTACATTAGTAAAATTATCCTCTTATTGTGATCATTAGATGATAGTTTTATACTATATGTTAATATTTTTATATCTTCTATTTAAATAAAAACTTTTTTCCAATTGTTTTTTTTGTGTGATCAGACCATTTCTCGTGATGGTGCATATCTAAATTGAAGGGAGTAGGGACATACCACTTCTCGTGATGGTGCATATCTAAAGTGAAGGGAGTAGGGACAAGTATTTCTTTAATCATATAAGGACGGTTCACTGTAGTTAAAGAGACAATGGATAAGTTGTGTATGTTTTGATCCACTACTATAGATAATAGCTCATGTGAAGTTATGGGGATTCTATTTTAGTGATGTCTGATGTTTTTGAGAAATAGATTTCTGAAAAAGTTTCATTTTAATGTAAAGTCTTTTAGTGTTTGAACATATTTAAACTTGTTTGTAATATGTTTATTAGAGATTCTTAGATTTTCATGAAGTTTGAACATGTATTTAAATTATATTGAAACATTTTTTTTCAAATATTCTAATTTTTTGGTGTTTTATATAATCTAATTTTTTATTTATTATATAATAAATATAATAAAATATAATATATAATTATATTAATAAATATAATATAAAATTTTAACAATAAATATTGGAATACCAACATTTAGAGTATAATTTACAAACAAATTTTAATTGTCGATATTGTTTATAAATGTTAATAATATTACCAACTGATATATCAGTCGTGTTGACATGTTGCTAAACATTTTTACCAATATATATATATATATATATATATATATATATATATATTATCTGTTGGTATTGTTATAATTGAAAAAGTATCATTTTATCTGTAGTAATAACATTTAGTGACAAATTTTTTACCAATAGTTTAGTGACGTGATATTTTTTGTTGGTAAAACATTTTACCAATAAAAAATTCACTTTTACCAATAGATATAACCTTGTAGGAAAAAATAATTATTTTTTAGTGTATGAAATGATCTTATTCCAATTTTATGTTCTCATGGACCATGATCTTTATGATTAATGTCTTATAACCAACCAAGATTTATTCCATGACTCATGTTTATGTTCTAATAATTGTTGGGTATGATTTTAAATGGTTAATATTATGTATTGATTCACTTTATTCTCATTTTATGTCTAAATGATTATTTATATCTCCCTTGATTACCCTTACTGAGAATCTGATCTCACTCTTTCTTATATTTCCTTTCACAAGGTTATAAATAAAGATTTTAAGTAGGGTATGTATAAGAAGAGTATTATATGGGAATATATTTATGTAAGATATTGAAAATATTTCATGAAATAAGAATATTGTGTATCTAGTCTCCAAAGACACTAAACCAATATAGTTATGGAATGGATAGAAATATTATATAATTAACATTCAACTAATAAGATGTAATATTAATGTATGAAAAGTATGGGTCTCTATAGTTAGTATCAGATAATATTTTAGTCAATATTTAGATATTAGGATTAGATAACTTTAGTGAAAACACTGGGGATAATTATAAGTATAAGATTTCATCCTAAATTTTTAGTAAGAAATATATTTTGTGATTTTCATAGCAATAAAACCTTGTATGGATATGAAAATTTGAGTTGTTTTTGGAACAAATATATCTAGGGGTGATAAACATAAAAGGATTTGGTCGATTATATCTCATTTACCATTATGATATATGATGAGTGTTCCCTTACTGCGCACCTGGTTTGACACGATAAAGGAATACGTATGAGAAAATTCACATTTAATTTATAAACCATTATAATGGATTTTAATAGATGATGACCATGAATGGCCTAGGTTAAATATAAGGTTTCATAGATTTAAAATAAGGTTTCATGATTTAGACATCCTATAAATGTTTTTTTATGATTATGCGGTTTCCTACTATGATTATTGTTTCTCAAAATATTATTTTTCGTTTTAGTCAATGGATATAACCTAAATAAACCATTTTAATACTAAATGTGATGGAAAATATAATTATAGTCCTCCTAAGAAACCAAATTTTATGGGATATGGAATGAAAAATCTTGTTTCTATGATTACACAACTTTATCATGCCATAAATCATGTTGAGATTCTAAATGATCAAACGAGGGAACAATGTTTTATTGAGTCCTTCACGAGGAAACATGAACCTTCTTTTAGTGGGTCTAAAGATCCAATAGTTATTGAGTAATGGATATGTACTACTAAAAAATTATTTTCCATTATTTAGTGTTTGGAACATGAAAAATGTTATTTTAGTTGTTTATCATTTGGAAGGTGAAGTATATCAGTGGTGGAATATTATCAAGAACATGAGGCAATAGAAAGAAATTAACTACATGGTGTGGGATGATTTAAAGAACTGATTTTTCAATAAGTACTTTCTTTCTATACTTGATGTGAAAATGGAGAAGGAATTAATTTAGCTAAATATGAAGGATAATGAATCCTTAAATACATATGAGGAAAATTTTACAATACTTTTTGGGTACAATTATGGTTTTTTCAACCAACTTGAAAATAAGGTTGATGAATTATTTAGTGGATTAAAAACAAGTACTCTAAGGGTTTTATCCATAATACACATTGGTAGTTATGAAAAAATAATTTGATGTTCTATAAAGGTGAAAAATGGATATGGGATTTACCCATAAATATCATGATTTTTATAAGAAAAAAATGATGGAATTCACAGAAATTATAAAAACCAAGGATGAAAGAAGATTAGCCTTCCGTTATTCTCAAAGTGTAGAAGGAGAAAAGGAAGAAATTATCTTAAGAGGACTTGTAAATTATTTAAGTGATTAAAGGAATGTCATTGGGGAATCAAATACCAATGTTATAGGAATAAGTTATCCAATGATGGATGAAAATCACCATATAATACACAACCCACACTCTAATGTTTCAAATAAAGGGAGTATTTTCATTATGATAACTAGTTCTAAAACCTAAAGTTTAATGATGATGATCAACATCAGCAACCTCTTAATACCAAAGGTAAAGTAAAATTTTATGCGATCACTATTACTAATGTGGGATATGATAATGATGTGGTGAACGATACACTTACCATCCACTCTAGAATTGCTAATGCGTTATTTGATTATGGATATACCCATTCTCTAAAATCTGAAGACTTTTATAAGGGTATTACAATAACACCTTAATGATTAGATGTTGAATTCACTTTGAAAACACCTAATGGTACAATGATTTCATCTCAAGTCTATGATTCTTCTCTGGTTGAATTTTGTAGCGACATGCATCATGAAAATTTTGTTATTCTCCCTCTAGTTGAATTTGATGTTATCTTAAGAATGGGTTGGATTTATTTACATAAATACCATATCAATTTTTGAGGAAGGTAAGTCAAATTTTATATTCTGAACCGACCTATGATTTTCTATCAGTGCAATGATAAATATAAAATTTCAATGGAAATAAAATCCATTATATGGGACTTGATTCCTATTTAAAAGGGGTGTCAATCTCATATGGTTAGGGATACAATAAATATCCAAGATATGTATATTTTATGAGAGTTTATTTATTTATTTCCAGAATAGTTTCCTAGTCTTCTACTGAATCATGAAGTTTAGTTTTCAATAGAACTCATACCTAGGTGCTACACCCATTTCAACGACTCTGTATAAAATTTCATTGATTGAGTTGTAGAAATTGAAGATGCAACTCTAGGAGAATCATGATAAGGGATTCATTTGGCCAAGTGTGTAACCTTGGTAAGTACCTATTAATTTTATTAAAAATAAATATGGATCAATATGAACCTTCATTGATTATCATGAACTTAACAAGATCATTATCAATAAAAAAGTATCATCTACACCGTATTTATGACTTGTTTGATCAATTTTACCGATATCAATATTTTTTTAATATTGACCTTAATTATGAATATCACTAATTGAGGGTTAAGAAAGAGGATATACCCGATACAACATTTTTTTACAAGGTATGGACACTATAAATTCATAGTGATGTCATTTTATCTTACTAATCCTCCCACTATCATCATAGATTTAATGAATAGATTCTTTAGAGATTACTTTGATCTATTTTTGGTAGTATTTATAGAAAATTTCTTATTAATTAAAATTGTAAGTAAGGGTAAAAATATCACTTGAGGATTTCACTAAAGACCCTAAGGAAGGATAATTTTTATGAAAAATTTACAAAGTGTGAAGTTTTCCTACAAAAAGTTTTATTTCTGGGTCATATAATCTCCAAAGAGGGTATATCTTTGGATCCATCAAAGAAACAAGTTATTGAAAATTGGTCTAGAACAAATAATGTGACTGTGATCCACATTTTTCCTCTTTTAGATATATATTATTGATGTTTTTTTGGAAAATTTATCATGGATATCTAATCCACTCATTAAGTTAACTTAGAAGGGAGTCAAGTTCCTTTGGATAGATGAATTTGAATAAAATTTCAAGGAACTGAAGAGAAGGTTAGTTAGTGAACCTATGTTTACATTATACTTTAATGAATAATGGTTTTTTGATCTAGAATTATTCATTAAATAAGGGTTTTAGATGTTTCCTCATGCATAATGATATGGTGATAAATTATGCCTCATGACAATTGAAGGTTATTGAGAAAAATTACTCAACTCATGATTTTGAGTTAGAAATGGTTATATTTTTATTAAATATAAGGAGTCATTATATTTACATAGAAATTTGTGATATATATATATATATTGATTATAAAAGTTTAAAGTAAATATTCACTTAAAAAAGTTATAAACATGCAGTAGAGAATATGGTTGAAGTTGATTAAATATTATTACTACTCAATACATTACCACCATAGGAAAATGAACAAGGTGGATGATGCTTTGAGTCAAAAGGATAATTCTAGAATATATATGATATGGATAAAAAAGATTTAATATTTTTGTGTTTTCAAAGTATGGATATGAAAATTTTTAATTAAGGGGAGAAATATTATCTTTGTCAAATGGGTGTTCAACCATCAATCCAAGTGATGATTAAAGAGGAATAGAAGGAAGATGTAGAGTTACAAAAGAATGTGAGAAATGTTCCTAAGTTCAAAATCTATTTTAATGGAATGATAATGTTTAGTAACATTATATGTGTATCATACCTACAATATTTTATGTATTTTGTGGATGAATCTTAGAGTTTGTAACGAACCAATGTTTTAATGGAAATTTCCTTATTATAAATATGGCATAAAATCACATAATAATGAATTACTACGTGATAAGTGACCTTTAAACATAATTTTGTCACTTATGTGTTTGGAATTTTGAAAATCTGACATACACGGTTGTGTTCAAGATGTTTTTTGGAGTCTAATAAAACAAAAATAATTTGTTGGTGAATAGTAACCTACCCTAATGAATAGTAACATTCCCTTATGAATAGTGATATACCCTAATGAATAGTAACATCACCTATGATAGTATAAAAATAATATTCCATTTGGAAGTACAATATACCTATGTTTTAGAATGAGTTAATGCATGTTTTAAATCTGGTTTTTGATAATAAATTATGATTTTAATTAAATATTAAAATAATAATATTTAGAAAATTATATTTGAAAAATGTACTTCATTTTTTGATTCTAAATGTCAAAAAAATGGTTGGGGTGAATTTTTGGGGTTTTTCTGAAATACTTGAATTTTTGATGAATAGTAAAATACAGCAATTTACAGTATATGTACATTATAAGATAAATAGACTATTCCTAGAATCATGGATGATGTCACCACCCTTGGTTCAGATTCACATGACCCATTTACTATTCTTGGTCATGGAATACTTACTATTCTTTGTCTTGTGAAGAAATAATAAATTAAGGATTATAATATCATTGAATCCCTCCTCTCCTCCACTATAAAACCCCCCTTCACTCCCTCTTCTCTCTACTCCTATCAAGCTCCAATCCGTCTCTAAATTCTTCCCAAATCTCTCCCCAAGGTCCTCCCCCACTTCCAAAAGCTCTCATCCTCCTCAAAATACCAAAACCTCTCCCCTTAAGAGGTTCTCAAATGAGGAAGTCTCAAGAGGTAAATTCCTCTTCCCAAATTTCTTCTTTTCTTTTAAGTTCTTTTCTTTTTAATTTCTTTCCTCACCTCCCTTCACCATAATAGTATGATAAATCCAGTAGAATACATGTACTGGAATTTATTCATGCTAGTTTTAAATTTCATTATCTTCTCTCCTTTCCCCACCCTTTTATTTGAAAGAAATGAAAGCACCATTTGAGATGTGCTAATTTAGCACATTCAAGGACAACCGTTTATCAATTTTTGTTATTATATTTAATTATGGTCATAAAACCACTTGTGTTATGGTTGAACCAGATTATTATATAGTTAATATATCCTATTTTTGGTTCTGTAATCTTTTGGTACAAATGGAATTATGTTATAATGAAAAACACATTCTTTGTAACCAAATCCACCGATTAACAAAAATTGTTATCACTAAAGTTATATATATAATAATTAGAAATCACTATAAGTAACCTAATTAAAATTAAAACCATCTAATATCTTGGATATGAACTAAATAATGAAACTTAAATTCTGTAAAACCACTTTCATCTTGTATATAATCCAAACTTGAATATAAGTGAACTGATCTTTTAAAGCCAAGTAAACAAATGAGCCCGAACAATGAAATTGAACCTTATAACTAATCAAAAAGGATTTTAATGAACTAAAAAGGGTTATAAAAAATCAATTACATATATAATAGGTTCTGTAATTATGAATTAATAATCCTAATTTGTTTATTTAGGTCATTAATAACAAGTGGAGAACACCACCATATTTGAGGTAAGGGATCCTCTCCTTTTCTCTCTTAATCAAGATTATCCTCTATACTATGCCTTTATATGTGTACTAGAAAATGATGGGGCATGTTTAAGAAACTCCCACATACTTCCTTATGGATTTATAAGTGATTAGAAACCCCATTTCTCTCTCATCAATCCCTCATGGTCACTCCCGACACCATGCCGATAAAATCGTAACGAAGGCTACCTGAACCTTCTTTGTTCTTTCGGGTTGCCTTATCTTTCTTTCAAAATGGTGTTATCTTATATATCTATGTGAGTATTATGACTTCTGGTAAGTTTCACAACATTATTACATTAAGACTCTTTCATCACATTCATTTGGGGATATACATGATTATGAAATATTCCCTCCTTAGAATTTTCAGATAAGAAAACCTGTTTTAAGGGGACTTCCCTAATTTTTACCCAAATTTAAAGTTCAATATATCCTCTATTTTAAGACACCATTGTATTTATAAAATAATTATTTTTATTATGAAAACCTTCTTGGTTGAATTCTGGTTTTATATAAAATAATTTCCTATATTCTATTTGAAAATCTCTAGAGTGTATTCCTTAAAACCGCACAAAAATGTTTTAATTCTAATGTTTCTAAAATACATTTATAATATGTTGTAACTTATATTTGAAACCACTTACCATGTTATATACCTATTTTTCCCTATGAATGTTCATTTATGTTCTAATACCTTCCTTTCATGGACACTTTTGTGATATGCCCATTGGATATGTTTTATGTCATGATTGTGGTACCCAATTCATTCCATGGGTAACCTTATGTTTATATATGGTTGATTATATACGATTATTTATGTGGAAAGATTATTTATGTGGAAAGAATATTCATGAATATTTTGAGATGGGTGCACCCAGATAGCGCTCCAATGTATTGGGTAAGGATAATTCTCATGAGATGCGATGTGAAACGGGATTTGCAGTTAGCATTGACACATACTGAAATGGGAAACGGGATTGGAAGTTAGCCTTGACCCATACTAAAGATATGATTTATGATTCTGCCACATTTATATGATTCCATGTTTATATGATCTCATGCTTATATTAAATGATTTCATAAGTTTCATAATTTATATATCATTTTGTCATGCCTCTTAACTCATGTGCTTGAGATGTATCCTTATGTTAATTTCCTTACTGGGCATTTTTAGCTCATCCCTTTGTTTATGTGTTCCCCAGGGTACCCTATGCAGATGTAAGAGCTCAAAAGAAGTTAGAATCTCTTTATGGAGATTAAATAAAGAAGTTTTTTTAGTCCCATGTTTTATGTTATATATACCTAGTCTTCCAAGACACTAGACTTAACGATCGTTGGCTTGTACTCTGATGATTAATTATGCTTGAAATAATGAAATGTTATATGTAAAAGGCTTGGGTCAATATAGTTGGTATCAGATCATGGTTTAGTTATTTTTAGAGAATAGGAATAGAGAAAATTAGTGAGAACCTTAAGGATGAGACTAAGTATAAGGAAACTATCCAAAATTTTGGTGAGTATAGAGTAAGTGGTTTATCAAGAAAATACATCCCTGTCTAGATACGAGCAGGTAGAGGAGGCTCTGGCACAGATGTATCTAGGGTTAAAAGCCGAAAACACCACTTTGATCTAGACTTGAATGATAACTGGTGCACGATAATAGGCCTTACTGTACTCTTGGTTATGACACTCCCAGGGGACATGCTTTGGTAAATTCACGATCTTAGTACAAACCATTATTAAGGAAAAAAATCCCATAAGAATATAAGTTAATAAATAGATTGAGGATAACCTAGATATAAACCTAAGGAATCACAAGTTAGGATGTACTTCTTCTTTATGAGTTTATCCTTTAATGTTCAAAGTTTCCTTTTTTATGCTCAATAGATAAGTATTCAAGACCTATAATTATACGTTCTTTTTCTTAGTTAATGGCAGGAAATAGAAGAACACGTTCCAACAACCAATGTGATTGGAAATGTGATGATTGCCCTAATGACATGCCTGATGTGATGGAAGTGGGTGATAAAAACTTCATGGTAGTACTTGTTCAGCTGGATCGAATTATGAATAATAACTTGAATCAGGTGGAACTCCCCCCTCCTCTAAGGAAAGAGCAAGTTTCTATAGAATCCTTCATGCGGAAAAGGCCTCCCATGTTTAGCGGGTCTTCTGATCCCCTCCTTGAAGAACAATGGATTAACTCCATTGAAAAGATTTTCCCTATCCTCCAGTGCTTGGAAGATAAGAAAGTTGTACTATAAGTCCATCATTTTTATAGGGAAGCTGATCAGTGGTGGACACTGATAAAAAATACAAAGTCCCAAGAGGAAATTGATTCCATAGATTGGGAGGAATTCAAGAGGATGTTTTCAACAAATATTTTCCTCGAACCCTCCGTCTCAAGATGGAAAGATAGTTCCTTGGACTCAAGAAAAAGGAAGATGAGTCCATCGGGGCGTATGAAGCAAACTTTACAAGGCTTTCAAGGTATGCCTCTGGCTTTTTCATGAACACTGAAAGCAAGGTGGATCGCTTATTTAGCGGACTAAAGATGAGTATACGAAAAGTGTTGGCAATTTGAGACTTCAACATCTATGAGGAAATTTTCCGTTGTTCCCTCAAGGTTGAAATGGAGACTGGAGACTCTCAGTGGTATCATGGGCCCAGTGAAAAGAAGTGGAAGATGGAAAAAAACATGGGTGGTCCATCAAAAAAATCCCATGATGGAAAGAATCCCAACTTTCCCCTTTGAAAAAATTACGGGAAGAAGCATCTTGGTAACTGTCTGATGGGAACAAAGAATTACTTAAAATGCGGAAAGTTTGGTCATCTGGGAAAGAACTGCCGAAGGGATATGAAAAATACCACTAATGTTGAAGAAGAATGGAATGTTCAGATCAACACTCAGCATGTAGTGCAGTGTTTTAACTACAAGGATCTTGGGCATTATGCAAACAATTTCCCTAAGCTGAGGGTTGTCGGAGGAAATCACCAACAACCTCCAAGGCAACAAGTAAGGGCTTATGCTATCACTACTGCTGAGGTGGAGCCCAAAAATGATGTGGTAACAGGTATGCTTGTTATATATTAAAGTATAGAGAACATACTAGTTGATTTTGGTTCTACGCATTCTTTCATATCTTACAAGTTTAGTAGAACTATTCAAACACCACCTCAAAATTTAGAGAAAAAGTTATCTGCGAGAACAACAAATGGGGAAATTATTGCATCCATGGTTTATAACTCCTCCCCGATTAATTTTTGTGGACTGAACCTCCCAGAAAATCTTGTCATACTTCCTTTAGTGGAGTTTGACGCTATCTTGGGCATGGATTGGCTATCTTTGTACAAGGCCAACATTAACTGCCGAGAAAGGGAGATTACTCTTCACATCCCGAAGCATCCTCCGATTCTTTACAAGTGAAAGGAGGAAGATGATTATCCTTTAGAATATTCATCTCAAGTTTGGATATTTCTCCCTTATGAGCATGTATACCTAGCTCAAATGATTGAGAAAAAGGAGAGAATCATGCTTAATGACATGCCCATCATGAGGGATTACACCGATGTATTCCATGAAGAGTTGCCTGGTCTTAATCCAAACTAAGAGATTGAGTTCTCAATTGAACTTATCCCTGGATCTCTTCCAATCTCAAAGACAACTTACAGAATGGCCACCGTAGAGCTAGAAGAGCTGAATAAGCAGTTACAAGAGAATATGAAGAAGGGTTTTATACGCCTGAGTGCTTCACCATGGGGTTCTCTTGTCCTCTTCGTCAAGAAGAAGGATAGATCAATGCACCTCTACATTGATTATCATGAGATCAATAAAATCACTATAAAGAAAAAGTATCCCCTTCCATGGATAGATGAATTGTTCGATCAGCTTCGTGGGGCCAATTATTTCTCTAAGGTGGACCTTCTATCGGGATATCACCGACTAAAGGTGAGGAAAGAAGATATTCCCAAGACTGCCTTTCGAACAAGGTATAGACACTATGAGTTCATAGTTATGCCCTTCGGACTCACTAATGCTCTAGAAATTTTCATGGATTTAATGAATAGAGTCTTTAGAGATTACCTCGACAAATTTTTGGTGGTCTTTATTGATGATATTCTGATATACTCGAAGATCAAGGAGGAACATGAGGAGCATTTGGAAACTATGTTAAAGACTTTGTGAAGGGAGAATTTGTATGCAAAGTACAATAAATGTGAGTTCTGGATGAAGGAAGTATCATTATTGGGGCATGTTATCACCAGGAAAGGGATATCTGTGGACCCTTCCAAGATTAAGGCAATTGACTAGTGGCCGAGGCAAACTTCTATAATAGATATTTGCAGCTTTTTAGGTATATCTGGGTATTATCGACGATTCGTGAAGAACTTTTCATGATTTTCAAACCCAATGACCAAAATGACATGGAAGGGAGTAAAGTTCGTCTGGACATAGGAATGTTAAGACTATTTCAAGGAGTTGAAAAAGAGGCTTATCACTACGCTGGTACTCATACTCCATTCAAGTGGAGAACTCTTTGTGGTGTATAGTGATTCTTCTAAGAAAGGATTAGGCTGTGTGATAATGAAAAATGATAAAGTGATAGCCTATGCTTCAATGCAGTTGAAAATCCATGAGCAAAACTATCCCACACATGATCTGGAGTTGGAGGCTGTGATCTTTGCGTTGAAAATCTGGCGGCATTATCTCTATGGAAAAAATGTGAGATATATAATGACCACAAGAGTCTCAAATATATATTCACACAGAAAGATCTTAATATGCGCCAACGAAGATGGATAAAGCTCATTAAGGATTATGACTGCTTAATCCACTACCATCCAGGTAAGGAAAACAAGGTGGTAGATGCTCTAAGTAGAAAGGATCCTGCATCTTTATCAATGATGATAATTGAAAAGGATCCGATCTTCTTAGATTTGCAAAGGATGGACATGGGAATCATTAAGGGAGGAACATCATCAATCCTTTCTCAAATGATTGCTCAACCATCCCACTTAGAGAAAATAAAGGTTGATCACAGAAAGGATGTGGAAATTCAGAAAAGGGTGGAAGCTGTTAAAAATGGGAAATCCTCTGATTTCAAAATTGACAAGGAAGGAGTTATAAGATTTGGGATATGATTATGTGTACCATCTGATCTAGAGATAAAGAAGGAGATATTGAATGATGCACATAGCTCGACCTTCTCTATCCATCATGGGAGTACCAAAATTTACTGTGATCTTCGAGAACACTTATGGTGGGATAACATGAAGAAGGATATTGCAGAATACATATCAAGGTGCTTGGTATGTTATAAAGTTAAATATGAGTGAAAAAAGTCCAAATTTATGATGCATCCATTGCCTATACCCTTGTGGAAATGGGAAAATGTTACTATATACATTTTTACGGGTCTCCCAAAGACGTCGAAGGGAAATAATGAAATATGGGTTGTGGTTGAACGACTCACCAAGACATCCCATTTCATCACTATTTAGGAAGATCTCTCGCTTAAACAACTTGAAAAGTTATATGTGAAGGAAGTGGTGAGACTGCACGGTGTTCCACTCTCAATTGTCTCTAACCGTGATCCAAGGTTTACATCTAAATTCTGGAGGAGTCTTCAACATGCTTTGGGTACTTAATTGAGTTTCAGCACGAACTATCACCCCCAAACTGATAACCAATCTGAAAGGACTATTCAGACGCTTGAAGATATGCTAAGAGCCTTCTCTATTGAATTAAAAGGTGGTTGGGATCATCATCTACCATTGGTTGAGTTCTCATACAACAATAGCTTCCACTCGAGTATTCAGATGGATCCATATGAAGATCTGTATGGAAAGCGGTGTAGAACTCCAACCTGTTGGGATGAAGTTGGAGAAAGAAAGTTACTTGGACTCGATCTTGTTCAAGAGATAACAGAGAAGGTTCAAGTCATCCAGAAACACATCAAATCTGCTCAAAGTTGGAAAAAGAGCTATGCTGACAACCGTCTAAGGGACTTGGAGTTCGACGTTGGATATAAATTCTTCCTTAGAATATCTCCATGGAAGAGAGTCATGTGGTTCAGGAAGAAAGGGAAGCTAAGCCCAAGGTATATTGGCCCCATTGAGATCCTTGACCGCATAGGAGCCATGTCCTATCGGCTTGCACTTCCACCGAATATGGCTCGAGTTCATGATGTTTTTCACGTATCACTCTTGAGGAAGTACATACCTGATCCCTCACATGTACTAAACTCAGAGGTGGTGCAGCTGGAAGATGATATCTCCTATGAGGAGCAGCCAGTAAAGATTCTGGATCGGAGAGATAAGGTTCTACGCAACAAGACAACCCATCTTGTCAAAGTGTTGTGGAGGAACTATATGTTTGATTAAGAAACATGGGAATTTGAGGAAGCAATGAAGGAAAAGTACCCACATCTGTTTTTGGCCTAGAATGTAAAACGAAATTTCGAGGGTGAAATTTCTTAGGGGGGAAGAATGTAACGACCCAATGTTTTTAATGGAAATTCCCTTCTTATAAATATGGCATAAAATCACATAATAATGAAATACTAAGTGATAAGTGACCTTTAAACATAATTTTGTCACTTCTGTGTTTGGAATTTTGAAAATCTGACATACACGGTTGTGTTCAAGATGTTTTTTGGAGTCTAATAAAACAAAAATAATTTTTTGGTGAATAGTAACCTACCCTAATGAATAGTAACATACCCTTATGAATAGTGATATACCCTAATGAATATTAACCTCACCTATGATAGTATAAAAATAATATTCAAGTTGGAAGTACAATATAACTATGTTTTAGAATGAGTTAATGCATGTTTTAAATCTGGTTTTTGATAATAAATTATGATTTTAATTAAATATTAAAATAATCATATTTAGAAAATTATTTTTGAAAAATGGACTTCATTTTTGGATTCTACACATCAAAAAATGGTTGGGTCGATTTTTTGGTATTTTTCTGAAATACTAGAATTTTTGATGAATAGTAAAATACGGTAATTTACCGTATATGTAAATTATAAGATAAATAGACTATTACTAGAATCATTGATGATTTCACCACCCTTTTTTAGGATTCAAATGACCCATTTACTATTCTTGGTCATGGAATACTTACTATTCTTTGTATTGTGAAGAAATAATAAATTAAGGATTATAATATCATTAAATCCCTCCTCTCCTCTACTATAAAAACCTCCCTTCACTCCCTCTTCTCTCCACTCCTCTCAAGCTCCAAGACTTCCATAAATTCTTCCCAAATATCTCCTCAAGGTCCTACCCCACGTCCAAAATCTCTCAGCCTCCTCAAAATACCAAAACCTCTCCCCTTAAGAGGTTCTCAAAGGAGGAATTCTCAAGAGGTAAATTCCTCTTCCCAAATTTCTTCTTTTCTTTTAATTTCTTTTTTTTAATTTCTTTCCTCAAATCTCTTCACCATAATAGTATGATAAATATATTAGAAAACATGTATTTTAATGTCTTCATTCTAGTGGTAAATTTCATTATCTTCTCTCCTTTACCCACCCTTTTATTTGAAATAAATGAAAACACCGTTTGAGATGTGCTAATTTAGCACATTCAAGGAAAACCGCTTATCAATTTTTGTTATTATATTTAATTCTGGTAATGAAACCACTTGTGTTATGGTTGAACCATATTATTATATATGTAATATATCCTATTTTTGGTTCTGTAATCCTTTGTTACAAATGGAATTAAGTTATAATGAAAAACACATTATTTGTAACCAAATCCACCGATTAACAAAAACGGTTATCACTAAGGTTATATATATAATAATTCGACATCACTATAAGTAACCTAATTAAAATTAAAACCATATAATATCCTGTATATGAACTAAATAATTTAACTTCAATTCTGGACAACCACTTTCATCTTGCATATAATCTAAACTTGAATATAAGTGAACCGATCTTTTAAAGCCAAGTAAACAAACAAGCCCGAACAATGAAATTGAACCATATAACTAATCAAAAAGGATTTGAATGAACTAAAAAGGGTTATAATAAATCAATTAAATATATAATAGGTTCTGGAATTATTAATTAATAATCCTAATTTGTTTATTTAGGTCATTAATAACAAGTGGATAACACCACCAGATTTGAGCTAATGGATCCTCTCCTTTTCTCTCTTAATCAAGATTGTCCTCTATACTATGACTTTATATGTGTACTAGAAAATTATGGGGTATGTTTAAGAACCTCCCCCATAATTTATTCTCGATTTATAAGTGATGAGAAACCCCATTTCTCTCTCATCAATCCCTCGTGGTCACTCCCGACACCATGCCGATAAAATCACAATGAATGCTACCTGGAACTTCTTTGTTCTTTCAGGTTGCCTTATCTTTCTTTCAAAATGGTGTTATCTTATCTATCTATGTGAGTCTTATTAATTATGATAATTTTTACAAGATTATTACATTAAGACATTTCATCACATTATTTTGGGGATATACATTATTGGTCGGAGTGGATACTCAAGAGGGGGGTGAATTGAGATCCAATTAAAATTTCTGTTAAAAACAATTTCTATTAAAATCCCCCAATTTCAAAAACAAATTAAACTGTAGTGAATTTATACAGATTATAAAGGTTCAATTAGTTTCTCAAATATTGATTAGTTCTCAGCTAACTTAATCTTATGATTAAATTAACTTTTGAAACTAACTTACTCGTTTACAATAAATATAAACACTTGCGAGTTTAACTATCAAAGTAGCTTTGAAAATAAATTATATTTCAAAGTAATAGCAGCGGAATATGAAATAAATATATATAGTATGGATATAAGCTTTAAATAAAAACACAGAGGAGTTAACCAAGAGGTTCAGTCTCAAGCCGAGACTTAGTCCTCTCAAAAGTTTATAAAGATGATCCACACCCTGGATCGGGGTTCAACAGTTTACAACTGTCCAGGTCCAAGACCTCTACCACTGTTATTCTTGGGAAACAAAACAACAGAAACCAGCTGTCCAGGTCACACACGACCTCTACCACTGTCCACAGTGGGAACTAAAGTATAAAAAGGTTTGCTGAGGATTTACAGATCCTCCAGTTAAAGTACAGGAGTCAGTGTGTGTGTTTAATACAGCAGATAACACACACTGCTCTAAATGTAGAATAAATAAATCACAGAGTAGAGATGTAGAGTTTAGAAATGGCTCTGGTGATTTCAGTGTAGCTCTGGTCTCTTTTTGGATTTGATCAGAAGTAATTCTGAGTCCTCTTCTCGTTTTTGTTTGAGAAGCAGAGTGTCGTATGCTTCAGGTTCATAGGCAGTGAGATTTAGTCGATGAAGTTCTTCAATGTTCTTTTGTATGCACAGAACTCTTCTTGAGTAGGCTTGATTGTGTATGAGGTTCTGTGTAATCTCTTGATATGTATATTCTTTTCTTCTTGGTTCTTTCTCCTCTTTCTTCTTGTATTTCTCGTGTGTTCTCTAATGTCTTTTTTTCTCTATTTTCAGCAGCAGAGTCTTCATGTATTTATGTCACGTGCTTCGGAAGACAGAAAAGGTTTCCTTTCCGCAGGTACGAGGTACGGTTTCCTGACATCCGACAACCTTTATTAATTAATTGACAGAGCATTAAAATATACCTGATATGACCATTGGTTAGATTAAATAAAGATAAAGATAAAGAAATTCAAACAGTTGTTTATGACTATCGATGAGTTCAAGTGATCGGTAGGTCATCAGCATCAGCACTGGTGGCTAGACATCGGTGTCCTGACCGGTGAATCAGATGATTAGCATCAGTGTGTCATTTGATCGGTGACTCATTTGCATCGGTGTATCATTCGATCAGCATCAGTGACTCAGATTGATCAGCATCGGTGAGTCATATTGATCGGTGACTCATTTGCATCGGTGTGTCATTCGATCAGCATTGGTGACTCAGATTGACCAGCATCGGTGTATCATTTGACCAACATCGGTGACTCAGATTGATCAGCATCGGTGAGTCATATTGATCGGTGACTCATTTGCATCGGTGTGACCGTTGTCTTGATATTGGATCGGTGCGACCGTTGTCTTGATGTTGGATCGGTGCGACCGTTGTCCTCTGATATGGATCGGTGAGAACATTGTCTTGATATTGGATCGGTGCGACTGTTGTCTTGATATTGGATCGGTGCAACCGTTGTCCTCTGATATGGATCAGTGAGACCGTTGTCTTGATATTGGATCGGTGTGACCGTTGTCCTCTGATATGGATTGGTGAGACCGTTGTCTTGATATTGGATCGGTGCGACCGTTGTCCTCTGATATGGATCAGTGAGACCGTTGTCTTGATATTGGATCGGTGCGACCATTGTCTTGATATTGGATTGGTGTGACCGTTGTCCTCTGATATGGATCGGTGAGACCGTTGTCTTGATATTGGATCTGTGCGACTGTTGTCCTCTGATATGGATCGGTGAGACCATTGTCTTGATATTGGATCGGTGCGACCGTTGTCCTCTGATATGGATCGGTGAGACCGTTGTCTGTTTGATCCAGAAGACTTCCAAAATACTTGTAAATCAATAAAAACATAGATAAAAACATGATAACAGATTCACTAATAGATTGTGATTAAGTTTATGAGAAATCCAACTGGATTAAGTAATAACGATTTGTGATTATTAAAACAACAATCATAGGAATGAATTCAGCAATCTTCCAGAGGGCTCAACAATCTCCCCCTTTTTGATAATCACAAATCTTTAAAAAAAATAAATAATAAAAACATAATGAGATATAAATCTCCCCCTGAAATTAAATCTCCCTCATAGATATTAATATCCCCCTTAGAGATTGATCTCCCCCTTATATATTAATAATTATCTCCCCCATATATATACATCCTTCTCCCCCATATATATACATCCTTCTCCCCCATATATATACATCCTTCTCCCCCTTTGTGATAATCAAAAAGGAGGGAAAACATACAAATAAGAGAGTAAAAAAGAAGGCAGCATAGAGAATAGAGAGAGAAAAAAAAATATTTTATAAAGTACAGAAGATTATAACCAACACATAGTTCACCCTATCAAAAACAATACACAACTATTTCTGAGGATACAAAGGGGCTTTTCCTTTGTCTTTAGGAGCAAGATTGGGTAAGTTGGAAGGCTTGGAGGCAGGAGGAACTGGGCAAATTTGCAGAGGTGGTAAAATGACTCTGGAAGTTGGAGGAGAGGGTGCCACGGAGGTTTGTTGTTGAGTATCAGCAGTAGCTGGTTGAGAAGATGTCTGAGGAACTGGCTGTAGTTGGGAGAGTGCCTGAGCAACAGAGAGCTGATTTGGAGCTAAATCAGAGGCAGGGAGAGGGTCAGCAGTAGGAAGCACAATGGCAGTGGCTTGGGCATTCAGATAAGGCTTCAAAAGATTTATGAAATTCTGAATAACTTCTACACCATACTACATAGCCTTTTAGAAATCATCTTTGTTCTCCATGAACTGTGCCAAAGTAGGAGTAAAATCTTTCAACTGACGAACTTGAGCCTTGAAAGCTTGAGTGGCTAGAGGTAGTTTCAGATTCTCTACCAACACCTTGAAATTGGCAGCCATCTCATGCTTTGTATAAATCTTTGAAAAGTAATGATCAACCTTTTCCTTGATATCTTTCAGAGCCTTTTTGGCATCTACTGAATATACGGTTTCCATTTCATGACTATGATCACAATGCTCCTTCATTTTCTTTAAAGAATCTAGATCAAGAACTTGTCTAACAGCTGATAACTCATCATGCACAACCTCCCTTAGAGCCTCTAGCTCATAGGTAGTGATTTTGGTTACTTTGGCAGTGCTGGCTTGGCTAACTATTTGAGTTATCTCAGCTTTCAATCTTCTCAAATCAGACTTGTTGAGATGTTCAATTAAATTCCTCAACACTTCCATCATACCAGAGATGGTTGATCTAAATTTGCTTGATAAAGATACTAAGCCAGTGTGGAGATCCTTCATAGTCTGGTTCATAGAGGCTATGTGCCTGCCAATAAGCTCACCAGTATTGGCCAGGTCTAGCTTCACAGCATTCGATACGCTTTGTGAGAAAGCTTCCAACGATGCTTCAGAAACTTGTAGAGACACTTGAGTAAGGGCATTGGAAATTTCTTCTCTGACTGTATCTCTCACAGCAGCCAGAAATTCAGTCTTAAACTTATCAAAATCAGCTTGAGAGATTACAGAACCAGGCAGATGAACATCTGTAGAATCAACAACAGGAGCAGATCTTGCTTCACTTGGGAGGCTCTTCTTCATAACTGCAGTAGATTCTGACATTTCCTCTTCTTCTTCAGAATAGTCTAATCCCCAAATAGCAAAACCAGGGTAGTCATCCCAAACAACAGCACACAAGGTATATTTCGGTTTCTCATAACTTGTTGTTCCACTGATTTCTGGTGATTCTCTCTTGCCAGTGGCATCTGTTTCTGGTACTATTTGATGTGTTTCCGTTGGAGGTACAACAAGACCATCTACAGGTCGGTTAACACCATCATCATCATCATCATCAACACTTTGTTGTGGTTCTATTGAAGATTCAGCCAGACCATCTACAGGTCGGTTAACACCATCATCATTATTACCATTACCATCATCATCACCATCACCATCATCATCACCACCATTGTCATGACCCATCCTCGGGGCTCGTGCCGTGACTACCCCAAGCCCGCCTTCCATAGGCCAGGGGCTGGCGACTAGCACCAAAGGCGTAAAATCCCGATAACTGGGAAGGAATTGACTTTATAAAAGAAAACAAGCACCACAGAGTACAAGCGGAAGAAGTAAACACTAAGTAAAAACTGAGTACAACATTAAGTGCGGAAAGTAAAAAGGGGCCGGAAATACAAGCCCAACTGTAAAGTACAACTCGAAAGGGAAAACATAAACTGAAAAGTAAAGCTGCTACGCCGAGCTGTCCACTAAATATCCCACCTGAAGGGTGGGTACAGTTAGCTCCTCTGCTCCTCAGGTCCCGCCGTCCGCTCCGAGTATGTCTCGCCCAGTGGTCCACCTCTGGGTACCGCCTCGTCGTCACGTCCACCTCTAGGTACCGTCTCGTCATGAGGTCCTCCTCCGAGTACCATCTCTTCGTATAGTCCACCTCCAGGTACCGTCCAGTCCTCGAACACTCGGCCTCTGTCAGCACTACCCGTCGTCTGCAACCAACACAACGAGGTGCGGGCATATCCCGTGCAGGGGTGAGTATAACGATACTCAGTAGGGACCCCGAGACCCTCAAGGTCTCACTAAACCAACAAGGATAACCACAAAGAAGATCTCAACAGATAACCTCTACTTAGGTATATGCCCATACATATACCTAAGTTATCAAGTAACCCATCTCAATCATGAGGAAACACAAGGATTGTGAAATCAACGGATAACCACTACCCAGGTATATGCCCATACATATACCTAAGTTAGCAAGTGACCCATCTCAATCATGAGGTAAACACAAGGCCAAAAGTCTCAGCTCAAACCAGTATTTTCATTATCGAAACCGTAACTGCTGAAGAGCTCCATCTCTGGAGTGTACGGTGGTCCTGTCATGACTCCGAGGTACTGCTCACTAACCTAAGACTGCTGAAGAACTCCACCCATCGAGTACTGCGGGCCAGCTGCTACAACCAAGCGCTCCCATGTTCCGCTACAACCAAGCGCACCTCTGTCGTGGGTCTGCCGCTACAACCAAGCGCTCCCATGTGCCGCTACAACCAAGCGCACCTCTGTCGTGGGTCTTCCACTACAACCAAGTGCACCTCTGTAACACACCGAGTCGTTCGATCAGCAGTCGTCGGGTCTCAATGCAACAGACGGCACGTCAATCGGACGCCCGGTCTGTGAGTTATTAGCCTTTTCATCCCAGGGGCCCGGTTGGTTTCGTGAGCGAACCAAACCCAGCCGTATATCAACTGTACCCCGAACTCTCATAGGGTAAACTCATAGGGACCGTCTCTCAACGCGATCACCAACGCCGCTGACGGTTCGTCAAACGGACGTTCTGTCAGAAAGATATCAGCTTTTCTGTTCCAGGGGCCCGGTTGGATTTCGGTGCGATCCAACCCGGCCACTATCCATCTGCATCCAAAACTCGGGCGGAGGATGCCAAAAGTTCTGTATCGTCAACAAGAACTCAACGCAACAGACGGCGCGTCAATCGGACGCCCGGTCTGAGAGTTATTGGCTTTTTCGTTCCAGGGGCCCGGTTGGATTTCGGTGCGATCCAACCCGACCGCACTCCGTCGGCATCCAAACCTCGAGCGGAGTAATCCAAAAGATCCATCTCACTTAGAGGAATTCAACGAAACAGACGGCGCGTCAATCAGACGCCTGGTCTGTTATTTATTGGCCTTTCCGTCTCACACCCACCCTGGGAAACTTCCCAGGAGGTCACCAATCCTGATCACTACTCTAGGCCAAGCACGCTTAACTATGGAGTTTTAACCACGTAGGCTCTCGAAAAGGAAGGTGCACCTTGAGTATAGTATACCTAAACGACCGTCTCGATCCAAGGATCGCGTTGCCGCTGACGGCGAGTCGTTTGGAGGCCCGTAGCCCAAGATACGGGCATTTGACCAAACCGCTCGGTAACGGGGGTTTCGGGCCCGGGTCGTCCCGGCCCGAGACCCCCCGGATGGCCCGAACCGGGTCGACCCGCCCCGGACGGGGTCGACCCGGCCCGACACAGCCCGGCCCGGCCCGGCGCGGCCCGGCGCGGCCCGGCCCGACGAACCGGCCAGGCGCGCTGCCAACTTGGCCGAAGGCCGAGCTTGCTGGAAACGGGGGGCCGCCTGCCCCCCCTTTGTGAAACCGGTCCCCCTCATAATGGGGGGCCAAATAACTGCCCGGGGGAATTAAATTCCCCCGGTTGCCACCAACCCGGCCGGCCCGACCTGGCCGGCCGGCTTCTTGTCAACAGGACCGGCAAGGGCCGGTCCTCTTCCGTCTTCCGGCACCGGCGGCCCGGCTGGCCGCCGGTCATCACGATCCGCCGCGGCCCGGAATCGGCCGCGGCCTTCGTCATCCGGCGCGGTGCGACGACACCGCGCCCCTCCACCGCGGCCCCGCTCCGGCCGCGGCGTCTTCGGTTTCCTTCGACGCGGCGCGACGGCGTCGCGTTCATGATAATTCATTCCACGGCGCGGCGCGACGGCGCCACGCAATAATTTCCATGTGATTCCCGCGTGGTGCGACGGCCCCACGCTATCTCGTTTCATCCGCAAGAAACATTCAAGAACAAAGGAGGGGGGGGGGGGGGGGGGTTCGGCCGTGTTTGTGCGGTCCGGTCCCCCTCTCATTAGACGATAACACTTAAATGTTAATCCTCAAGTTTTTCATGCAAGAACCAAGAACGGAAAATAATTAAATAAAGCAACAACAAACCCCTACTTGGATATTTGACGTCGCACGTCGGGCGTCGCGGAGAACGGCGTCACGGAGAACGATGTCGCGGAGATCGGACGTCGATTCCATGGATGTTGGGGTACGTCCGAGGAGGAAACGACGTCTCCTCACTTGTTGCGGAGATGAAGAAGGAAAGCGCGTTGTCGTTGGAGAGTTCCCTACGTCGGTGTCTTCTCCCTTGCCGTGGAGGAGAAAGAGGATGAAGAACCGTGATCACCGAGTCGTTCTAAGTTGAGGGATCAATGTTCTTCATCGGAGAAGAACCGTTCTTCACGGAGAGGAGGACGTTCTTCAACGAAGAAGGAGCTTCCTTCTTCTATCACACAAAGGCTCTTTCTCAAAAAACCTCCCACCACAATTCAACCTCCAAATAAAACAAGGTTTCCCCGTATTTTATTTTAATCATGCCATGCATTGTAAGTTAAAAATTCAAACACTTAATTGATTAAGAGTTTCAATAACTTAATTTAAGTGCTAGATGGCATGAGTTATGAGGGAGAGAGGGAGAGAAGGAGTTTCAAAATAAAGAGGGAGGTGAGGAGTTTCAAAATAAAGAGGGAGTTAGGGGGTTATGGGAAAAGTGAAGGGGTGGGGTTCGTTTGGGCCCCACCTCACCTTAAATCCTTCCATGGGTGGTTAAACACAAGTGGGTACCACCCCTAACTCCCTTACATAGGTTAAAACCACTTAAGAGAGGGTCAAGTGTTGTAACATAACACTTAATCTACTTAACAAGAAAATAAAAATTGTAGATAAGTTATAAATTAAACTTCCACAATTTTTATCATCTTCTCTCGGATAAACACAACTCCAGAAATGGCGTTCTTAAGAAATTACCGGCGCTGCGGTTCCATCGGTGCCCTCGGAATTCGATTCCGGGCACCGGTTCAAAAGATAGAAATTCCCGCTCGCTCGTTCACTGAACGTACCCGAGCCAAACTTCGGAAATTAATTCCGGGCACACCGGGCCTCGGAATCAGGCGCCGTCAGAAACTGCGTTCTTGTAAAATTCCAAATAAAATTAAGAAAAAAAATTTCCTTGAAATTTCCGGATCTTTACATTACTCCTACCTTAGGGCTTTACGTCCCTGTAAAGCTTCAACACAAACTAGGGTCACAAAAGCGGTACCGAGCACGCATCTGAGCCTTCCGCTCCTATGTGATCACCTGGTGGTTTCGTACTGCCAAGGAAAGTGCACCTGAGGAATCGATCGTCCTCCTAGTATATGCTCCTGTCGATCCTCGATCCCCACTAAAATCTCCGTGAAAGACACCCCATCGCCATCATCCAGCTCCTCATGGTCGATGGTATGCGAAGGGTCGAGCACGTATCTCCTCAGTTGAGATACGTGGAAGTCGTCGTGCACCTGGTGCAATTGTGGTAAATGGGTCAAGCAGTAAACCACCCCGCCTACCTAGCTGGGGACCTAAGAAGGTCCGCTGAACCCTGGAGATAACTTGCCGCCTTGGCCACATCTCCGTAAACCTCGTCGAGGTGAGACCCGTATAAGGACGTGATCGTCATCCTCGAACTCCAGAGGTCTCCATTTTCTGTTAGAACTGGAACTCGAAAGGCTGCTATCACGAGGGTAAGGTTGACCGACTCAAGAGTGATCGGTCGCACCCTCCTGTGTAAGAGTTACCCTGCGCTGTCTGGGGTTTCCTTTTCCGCCGACCAAGGAAAACCCATCCCGACGTTTGCCTAAAACTGTCAATTTGAGTATGAATAGTTATTGCCCATTCCATACTCAAACTAACGTCGTAAGGCCTCGACGCTGCCACCAAGAGATTCCAACCGAAACTCTCGCCTCGAGGGTCTGACCACACCATCGGCGTAAGTGTGATTATCGAGTCTCCTCCCAAGGTATCTCCAGACGTGAGGGTCAAGTCCATGGCTTACCGGAAACTCTAGGTCTGGAACAAGATTTGTGAAAGCAAGGAATGATTCACATCGACTTCCATTACTACAGAAGCCAGTAGTGGACACAGACTGTCCCTTGAATCATTTCTAGAGCCATTGGGTCACACTCCTTGACCGCAAGCAGCCGCATTCTTCCTCCGCCCTCCAACTCCCTGAGCTTGGCGGGAATAACTAATGCGGGAGGTTGTACCATGTTAGGATGTACACCACCTCATGCTGCTCCCTTAGCTTTGCCTCCACGTCTACTGCTTCGTAGACTCATCTCTCCTTTAATCTTCCTATTATTTAACACGCCCGAGTCTCTAAGAATGGCACCGGTTTCCTGTTTCTTACTGCACTGTGCAGTCTTCATCCTCTCTTGGATGTCCTGGACCTCCTTTAGTCTCACAAGAGCTGCTATGATTTCTTCTTTTCCGATAAGAGAAACCCGGTCTCATCCCCTGGATGAACCACATTCGTTGCCTAATACAGTCAATCCTGACATGAATGATGCATTCATGCCATGGATGACTTCGTAAGGCCTCGACGTAACTACTAAGAGATTCAACTGTCACTCTTGCCTCCAAGGGTCGAGTCACACTGTCGGCATCAGTGTGAGGTCACTGGGTCCCCTCCAGTAGAAATCTCGAAAGTGAGGGTCAAGTCAACAGTTTTAACCGGGACCACTCAACATCAACCAAACAAAAGGACAGGAAAGCAAACAAAGATAAGTGTCTTTTTATTATTGCAGCTCATAGTACAAAGACACGAATACAAAAGCAACATGGAACTATAAGTACAAAGGACGTATCCACTAGTTCCTCTCCTATCCACCTGCTCTCAGAGCTCTACTGCCTTGTCCACTGCTCGGCTGTTGCTCAAGCACTCGCCGCTGCTTCTGTCTCGGTGGCTCCTCCAACACCCGCTGATCAATCGTACGAGGAGTCGGATAGTCACGTGCCAGGTGACACTTTCCGCCGCAGGAGTAACATTGTCCGTTTCTGGCACGCCTGGCTCTGACCCCACCTCGGGTGCCCCGCACCACCGGTCCTAAAACCCGAGATCGTCTAACTGCTAGTCCGGTCCTCCTGGACCTTTGCATCATCTGTCTACTGCCCACAGATGACTCGACTACTGATCGAAAAACACGCGGCAAAGGCAGAAGCTCTTGTACACGCTCGGGGTGTAGAGCTACTGGCACAAACTTCACCCTGAAGAAGGTCTCAAAGTCTTCCCATGCGAAGGTCATCCCGTCGCAAAACTGAAACAAGTGGCTCCACCACCTGCCTGCTGCTGCCTGAAGGAGGCTGGCAGCAAAGATCACCATGAAGTCTGCCGGTGTCCCCACTAGCCTGAAGACTCCCACCACAGCCTCCAGCCAATCCTCAGCCGCCTGCGGGTCTGTCTCTCCCCGGAACCTGGGTGGCCTCTGGCGCTGGAACTCGTGCAGCGCACTCAAGTGGCGTGCATCGCCTACTGCTGGGGCTGGTGGCATCGGTGGCCCAACGTATGGTAGTATCGCAGGTGCCTCCGCTGGTGCCTCAACTGCAAGAGGGCCCTGTACCTAAGCCTCGTCGCTCGACAGGCTATCAGTACGCACATCCCTCTGGTCTCTAGCTGGTCGTTCGTGAAAAGGCATCCTGAAAGAAACAACGTAACACGGTCAAACGATTATACCTGGTGAGCTGACCTGGTTTGAGCTGACATTTAAAAACTTCTGGAAACACACACGCAATCAGTGTTTTTGTGCACAAAGTCGGAAATCAGTTGTCAGGGTCCTGGTGTATGGATACGTCGGCCGCCCGCACCAACACTGGACTCCCTGAACTGAAAACCACACTCGGTACCCTTAACACTATTGCTTCACAGAAAGAAACATCAGAGTTATAAGTTCTGCGGTAGAACCAAACTCCTCTGATACCAATTTGTCACGACCCGTCCTCGGGGCCCGTGCTGTGACTACCCCAAGCCCGCCTTCCATAGGCCAGGGGCTGGCGACTAGCACCAAAGGCGTAAAATCCGGATAACTGGGAAGGCATTGCCTTTATAAAAGAAAACAATCACCACAGAGTACAAGCGGAAGAAGTAAACACTAAGTAAAAACTGAGTACAACAGTAAGTGCGGAAAGTAAAAAGGGGCCGGAAATACAAGCCCAACTGTAAAGTGCAACTCGAAAGGGAAAACAACAACTGAAAATTAAAGATGATACGCCGAGCTATCCACTGGAAATCCCACCTGAAGGGTGGGTACAGTTAGCTCCTCTGCTCCTCAGGTCCCGCCGTCCGCTCCGAGTATGTCTCGCCCAGTGGTCCACCTCCGGGTACCGCCTCGTCGTCACTTCCACCTCTAGGTACCGTCTCGTCATGAGGTCCTCCTCCGGGTACCATCTCTTCATATAGTCCACCTCCAGGTACCGTCCAGTCCTCGAACACTCGGCCTCTGTCAGCACTGCCCATCGTCTGCAACCAACACAACGAGGTGCGGGCATAGCCCGTGCAGGGGTGAGTATAACGATACTCAGTAGGGACCCTGAGACCCTCAAGGTCTCACTAAACCAACAAGGATAACCACAAAGAAGATCTCAACAGATAACCTCTACTTAGGTATATGCCCATACATATACCTAAGTTATCACGTAACCCATCTCAATCATGAGGAAACACAAGGATTGTGAAATCAACGGATAACCACTACCCGGGTATATGACCATACATATACCTAAGTTAGCAAGTGACCCATATCAATCATGAGGTAAACACAAGGTCAAAAGTCTCAGCTCAAACCAGGATTTTCATTATCGAAACCGTAACTGCTGAAGAGCTCCGTCTCTGGAGTGTACAGTGGTCCTGTCACGACTCCGAGGTACTGCTCACTAACCTAAGACTGCTGAAGAACTCCACCCATCGAGTACTGCGGGCCAGCTACTACAACCAAGCGCTCCCATGTGCCGCTACAACCAAGCGCACCTCTGTCGTGGGTCTGCCGCTACAACCAAGCGCTCCCATGTGCCGCTACAACCAAGCGCACCTCTGTCGTGGGTCTGCCGCTACAACCAAGCGCTCCCATGTGCCGCTACAACCAAGCGCACCTCTGTCGTGGGTCTGCCTCTACAACCAAGCGCACCTCTGTAACACACCGAGTCGTTCAATCAGCAGTCGTCGGGTCTCAACGCAACAGACGACGCGTCAATCGGACGCCCGGTCTGTGAGTTATTAGCCTTTTCGTCCCAGGGGCCCGGTTGGTTTCGTGAGCGAGCCAAACCCGGCCGTATCTCAACTGTACCCCGAACTCTCATAGGGTAAACTCATAGGGACCGTCTCTCAACGCGATCACCAACACCGCTGACGGTTTGTCAAACGGACGTTCTGTCAGAAAGATATCAGCTTTTCCGTTCCAGGGGCCCGGTTGGATTTCGGTGCGATCCAACCCGGCCACTATCCATCTGCATCCAAAACTCGGGCGGAGGATGCCAAAAGTTCCGTATCGTCAACAGGAACTCAACTCAACAGACGACGCGTCAATCGGACGCCCGGTCTGAGAGTTATTGGCTTTTTCGTTCCAGGGGCCCGGTTGTATTTCGGTGTGATCCAACCCGACCGCACTCCGTCGGCATCCAAACCTCGAGCGAAGTAAGCCAAAAGATCCATCTCACTTAGAGGAATTCAACAAAACAGACGGCGCGTCAATCAGACACCTGGTCTGTTATTTATTGGCCTTTCCGTCTCACACCCACCCTGGGAAACTTCCCAGGAGGTCACCCATCCGGATCACTACTCTAGGCCAAGCACGCTTAACTATGGAGTTTTAACCACGTAGGCTCCCGAAAAGGAAGGTGCACCTTGAGTATAGTATACCGAAACGACAGTCTCGATCCAAGGATCGCGTTGCCGCTGACGGTGAGTCGTTTGGAGGCCCGTAGCCCAAGATACGGGCATTTGACCAAACTGCTCGGTAACGGGGGTTTCGGGCCCGGGTCGTCCCGGCCCGAGACCCCCCGGATGGCCCGAACCGGGTCGACCCGCCCCAGACGGGGTCGACCCGGCCCGACACAGCCCGGCGCGGCCCGGTGAACCGGCCAGGCGCGCCGGTTCGGCGTAAGGCAGCGCGCTGGGCGTGCTGCCAGCTTGGCCGAAGGCCGAGCTTGCTGGAAACGGGGGGCCGCCTGCCCCCCCTTTGTGAAACCGGCCCCTCTCATATTGGGGGGCCAAATAACTGCCTGGGGGAATTAAATTCCCCCGGTTTCCACCAACCTGGCCGGCCCGACCTGGCCGGCCGGCTTCTTGTCAACAGGACCGGCAAGGGCCGGTCCTCTTCCATCTTCCGGCACCGGCGGCCCGGCTGGCCGCCGGTCATCACGATCCGCCGCGGCCCGGAACCGGCCGCGGCCTTCGTCATCCGGCGCGGTGCGACGGAACCGCGCCCCTCCGCCGCGGCATCTTCGGTTTCCTTCGACGCGGCGCGACGGCGCCGCGCAATAATTTCCGTGTGATTCCCGCGTGGTGCGACGACACCACACTATCTCGTTTCATCCGCAAGAAACATTCAAGAACAAAGGAGGGGGGGTTCGCCGTGTTTGTGCGGTCCGGTCCCCCTCTCATTAGACGATAACACTTAAACGTTCATCCTCAAGTTTGTCATGCTAGAACCAAGAACGGAAAATAATTAAATAAAGCAACAACAAACCCCTACTTGGATATTTGACGTCGCACGTCGGGCGTCGCGGAGAACGGCGTCACGGAGAACGATGTCGCGGAGATCGGACGTCGATTCCATGGATGTTGGGGTACGTCCGAGGAGGAAACGACGTCTCCTCACTTGTTGCGGAGATGAAGAAGGAAAGCGCGTTGTCGTTGGAGAGTTCCCTACGTCAGTGTCTTCTCCCTTGCCGTGGAGGAAAAAGAGGATGAAGAACCGTGATCACCGAGTCGTTCTAAGTTGAGGGATCGATGTTCTTCATCGGAGAAGAACCGTTCTTCACGGAGAGGAGGACGTTCTTCAACGAAGAAGGAGCTTCCTTCTTCTATCACACAAAGGCTCTTTCTCAAATATCCTCCCACCACAATTCAACCTCCAAATAAAACAAGGTTTCCCCTTATTTTATTTTAATCATGCCATGCATTGTAAGTTCAAAATTCAAACACTTAATTGATTAATAGTTTCAATAACTTAATTTAAGTGCTAGATGGCATGAGTTATGAGGTAGAGAGGGAGAGAAGGAGTTTCAAAATAAAGAGGGAGGTGAGGAGTTTCAAAATAAAGAGGGAGTTAGGGGGTTATGGGAAAAGTGAAGGGGTGGGGTTCGTGTGGGCCCCACCTCACCTTAAATCCGTCCATGGGTGGTTAACTCCAAGTGGGTATCACCCCTAACTCCCTTACATAGGTTAAAACCACTTAAGAGAGGGTAAAGTGTTGTAACATAACACCTAATCTACTTAACAAGAAAATAAAAATTGTAGATAAGTTATAAATTAAACTTTCACAATTTTTATCATCTTCTCTCGGATAAACGCAACTCCGGAAATGGCGTTCTTAAGAAATTACCGGCGCTGCGGTTCCATCGGTGCCCTCGGAATTCGATTCCGGGCACCGGTTCAAAAGATAGAAATTCCCGCTCGCTCGTTCACTGAACGTACCCGAGCCAAAATTCGGAAATTAATTCCGAGCACACCGGGCCTCAGAATCAGGCGCCGTCAGAAACTGCGTTCTTTTAAAATCCAAAGAAACATAAGAAAAAAAATTTCCTTGAAATTTCTGGATCTTTACAACCATCATCATCACCACCTTGCTCATTATCACTCTTCTCAGAGTCTTCACTGGTAGAAACTTCAGTTTCAGTATCTTCTTCATCACCAAGAATTGGTTCAGATTCAGGTAAGGCCAAAGGTGGACTAGCAGGTCCAAAATCTATTATTTTCTTTGGACTCACTATATCAGGATCACTCCTATCATCAGGAGGTGACACACTTCCATCTTCTGTCTTAGATTCTTCCATTCTTTGACCTTCGGTAGCTTCATTTCTTTCATCCTCTTCCTCATCATCAGAATAAACTGGTTCCTCATTTTCTTTCAAACCAGGGTCTCTCAAAACCTTAGGCCTCTTTCCATGATTTGTGGGATTGTAGGATTCATACAACTTGTCTTCATCAGCAACCCAACACTTCTTCCATGGATTCTAATTGATTTTCATCCTCTTGCAGATCTCTTTGTTGAGACAGAAAGGATGATCTGTTTCAGCTACTTCATCATCTTCATCAACACATTCTAGATTCTTGAGCATGGTAGAGATCATCTTGTAGTAAAATAAGGCAGTGGCTTTCTTGGACGGTTTTACCATTCCAGCTATGTGCACCATCACATATCTACACAAATTGATCTTCTCATGGGTTTTCAGAAGAAACAATAGGAAAACATCCTGGTACTTTACAGCAGCAAAATCTCCTCTCCTAGGGAAAAGTTGGTGCTGAATAAACTTGAAAAGAAGTCTGCATTCACCATCCAACTCTGAGGATGTGATTCTCCTCGACTCTTTGTTTCCAGTAATAAGCTCTAGAGCTAATTCATAAGAGAAGTAATCAGTGATTGGAGGAATATTCCCAGCATAATCCTCATACCGACCCTCATGGGGTACATTTAAGCACTCTGCCCACTATTTAGATGAAAAGGATATTTTCTTTCCTTTTACTTCAGACGACATCCGGGCAGCCTCCACACCATCTAGAGTGATTTTTAGATTCATATAAAACTCATGTACCAGCTTCGGGTAGTCTATTCGTGAGTTGTCTGAAAACTAGTCTTTCCATCCTTGCAATTCAAGAACTTGCAGCAACAGTGACTTACTTGATAAAAGCCAGGCAGAACTGACTTCTCTTTCTACAGCAACAATCTGAGTTTCCAGGTTCGGATTTATTGATCGTTGGGAGGCACTACTCGACTCACCTCGAGCACGCTTTGGAGGTACAGGACTGTCTGATCCTTTGATCGGTCTCTTTTGCTTATCCATTCGAAGATTTTGGGGAAAGCAGGAGTTCGAAGGTTCGAGGTAGAGGAGAAGAGAAGTTGAAGGGTTCGGGGGGAAATGAAAGGTCAAAGGTTTAGGGAAGAGAAATAGCCGCGTATCATTTATTTTATCATTTAGGGTTCCCATAAAAAGGATAAAAGAAATTAATTAATTAATTACAACATAATAAAAAGTAATACAAAAAATCGTTTTGACAGACCGGTGTGACAGATGGGTTTCACTAATCAGTTTCACAGATCAGTTTCACAGATCAGTTTCACAGATCAGTTTCACAGATCGGTTTCACAGATCAGTTTCACAGATCAGTTTCACAGATCAGTTTCACAGATCGGTTTTACAGATCAGTTTCACAGATCAGTTTCACAGATCGGTTTCATAGATCAGTTTCACAGATCGGTTTTACAGATCGGTTTCACAGATCAGTTTCACAGATCAGTTTCACAGATCAGTTTCACAGATCGGTTTTACAGATCGGTTTCATAGATCTGTTTCACAGATCAGTTTCACAGATCAGTTTCACAGATCGGTTTCACAGATCGATCATACACAACTCTTGTTTAATAAACTTCATTCTTTCAGAGCATAAAGTCTTTGTAAAGATATCAGCTAATTGATGTTTAGAGTTAATGAATTCTAGAGAGATATCACCTTTCTGATAATGATCTCTTAGAAATTGATGTCTGACATCAATGTGCTTAGTCCTAGAGTGATACATAGGGTTCTTAGATATGTTAATTGCACTAGTATTGTCACAGTTAATTGAAACATGTTTAAAATCAAATCCATAGTCCAATAAAGTGTGTTTCATCCACAGAATCTGTGCACAACAACTACCAGCAGCGATGTATTCTTCTTTAGAAGTAGATAATGCAACTGAGTTCTGTTTCTTACTACACCATGATACTAGCGATTTTCCAAGTAAGTGACATGTTCCAGATGTGCTTTTCCTATCTAACTTGCATCCAGAAAAGTCAGCATCTGAATAACTAGTTAGGTAAAAAATTGTCCTTTTGGATAAAACAAACCTAAATTTACAGTATACTTAAGATATTTAAAAATCCTTTTAACAGCCAGTAAGTGTGACTCTTTAGGATTAGCTTGAAATCTAGCACACATACACACACTAAACATAATATCTGGTCGACTAGCAGTAAGATAAAGTAATCTCCCAATCATACCTCTGTAATTGGTTTGATCAACTGGTTTCCCAGTTTCATCAACATCCAATTTGCAGTTAGTACTCATGGGTATATCACTTTCCTTAATACTATCCAAACCAAAACGTTTTAACAAATACTTAGTATATTTACTTTGATTTAGAATAATACCATTTTTAGTTTGAAAGATTTGAAATCCAAGAAAGTACTTAAGCTCTCCCATTAAGCTCATTTCAAATTCATTTTTCATAACCTTTGAAAAATCAGTACATAAAGAATTTTTAGAAGATCCAAAAATAATATCATCAACATATATTTGTAATATTAAAACATCTTTTGAAAACATTTTTATAAATAGAGTGGGATCAGCTATTCCTTTTGTAAATCCTTTTGAAATAAGAAAGTTTGAAAGTCTTTCATACCAAGCTCTTGGAGCTTGTTTTAAACCATATAAGGCTTTAGAAAGTTTAAAAACATGATTTTGAAAATGAGGATTTGTGAAACCAGGTTTTTGTTCTACAAAAACATCTTCAACAATAAAACCATTTAAAAAAGCACTTTTCACATCCATTTGATATAACTTGAAATTCAGATGTGATGCATAAGAAAGTAAGATCCTAATTGCCTCTAATCTGGCTACAGGTGAAAAGGTTTCCTCATAGTCAATTCCTTCTTCTTGATTGTAACCTTGTGCAACTAGCCTAGCTTGGTTTCTAATGATGTTTCCAGATTCATCTACTTTGTTTCTAAACACCCATTTTGTGCCTATGGTTATAGTGTCCTTAGGTCTTTCTACTAATTTCCAGACTTTGTTTCTTTCAAATTTATTTAGTTCTTCTTGCATAGCTATTACCCAAAATTCATCATTGATGGCATCATTGATATTCGTAGGTTCTAGCTATGATAAGAAGGCTTGATGTTCAACCTAGTTTCTAAGAGAAGCTCTAGTATGTGTCGTTCTATCAAGATCTCCTACAACAACATCTAAGGGATGATTCCTCAGAATCCTAGTTGATCTAGAAAAGGTAGGACTCGAGATTTCAGGTTCATCTATAGGTTGAGGTTCAACAGAAGAAGGGTCTAGAGAATTTCCAGAGTTGGATGTTTTAACTTCAGGTCCACTATTTTTATCATTAAGGTTCAAACCAGAGAGATCATCTTCAAGATTTTCAAGAGAGGTCTTAGGTTCATGTGGATCAGTTTCATAAAATTTGATATGAACAGATTCTTCCACACATTTGGTTCTTTTATTGAAAACTCTATAGGCTTTAATAGAAGTAGAGTAACCTAGGAAAATTCCTTCATCATTCTTGGATGAAAAATTGTCAAGATTATCTTTAGTATTAAGAATAAAGAATTTGCAACTAAAAACTTTGAAGTAGTTAACTTTAGGTTTCCTATGGTTCCATAACTCATAAGGTGTCCTCTTAAGAACAGGTCTAATCAAGACTCTATTAATAACATAGCAAGTGGTATTGACAGCTTTAGACCAAAAATAAATAGGTAGGTCATACTCATTGAGCATAGTCCTAGCAATTTCTTGCAGGGTTTTATTCCTTCTTTCTACTACACCATTCTGTTGAGGTGTCCTAGGGGCAGAGAAATTGTGACTATAGCCACTGTGTGAGAAGTAAGATTCAAAATCATGATTTTCAAACTCACGGCCATGATCACTTCTCAGGGTCTTAATCTTAAGTCCACTAAGGTTCTCTACAGACTTGGAATATTTAACAAAGTAAGAACAAGATTCACTTTTGTGAGCTAGAAAATATACCCAAGTATATCTAGAAAAGTCATCTACAAGAACATAGACATAGTGCTTCCCATTTAAACTAGAAACTCTAGAAGGTCCAAATAAATCCATGTGAACCCACTCGAGAGGTTGAGAAGTTGACACTTCTTTCTTTGATTTGAAAGAAACTTTATGTTGCTTTCCCTTTTGATAGGGATTACAAAATTTGTCTGCTGGAAATTCAAGTTTGGGTAGGTCTCTTACTAAGTTCTTACTAGCAAGTTTTCTAAGTGAATGCACATTGCAGTGTCCTAATCTTCTGTGCCAAAGCCAAGACTCTTTTTGAAAAGCATTTAAACAAGCAATGTTTTGTTTAGCTAAGGAATTTAAGTCGACAGCATAAACGTTTTCATTTCTTAAAGAAGAAAACACTAAAGCATTTTTATAATTAAAAACATTTCCAGAATCATTTTCAAATTTAACATAAAAACCATCATCACATAACTGAGAGATACTTAATAAATTTTATTTAAGGCCATCAACAAATAAAACTTTAGAAATCAATACTGAGTTAGTGTTACCAATCTGGCCTAACCCGATGATTTTCCCTTTAGAATTGTCACCAAAGGTAACAAAACCTCCATCAACTCTGACTAAGCTTTTAAAGCATGAAAAGTATCCTGACATATGTCTTGAACATCCACTATCCAAGTAACAGGTCTTTCTACATGAGCTCTTTAAGCAGGTTTCCTATAAAACAGATTTAAACAGGAAATGATTTTGGTACCCAGATTTTCTTGGGTCCAGACAGGTTAGCCAATAATACTTTAGGTACCCATATTTGTCTAATGGGTCTTATATAATTTGTATAATCACCATATATTTAAAGATAAAACTTATTAGATCCATAACTATGAATATAATTGGTTGAGGCGTATGAAGTTCCAGAGCTAGTTACATTCTGTCCAGATTTAGGAATAAATCTATTCTTGGTCAACTGTCTCTGTCCAGGTTTGTAACCTATTCCAGTAGTGTATTTTGGTGCAACTTGTTTTCCTAGAATTTGAGTTAGAGTTTCCTTACCATTGGTAAATTTCTCTAAATCCTTTCTGAGTTGCTCATTAGATAATTTCAATTCAGTGTTCTCCTTTAATAGTTGATAATTTTTCTCTTTTTCAATAGTGACTTCAGTTTTAACTGTAGTGGTGAGAGAATTCTATTTCTTTAATGATTTGTATTTATCCTTAAGTTCATTGCTTGTCTCTTCTAATATATCACAATATTCAAACAATTCATATTTAGACATGTTATCACATTCAAAATCATCTCCAGAATAATATGAATTAGAAGCAGGAGTTTCTGAAGTTACCTCAGAAGTTTTTGTCATAAAACACATGTTTTCTTTATTTCTGTGTTCTGTTTCAGAAACTTCAGATTCACTAGAACTGTCCTCAGAAGCACTCCAAGTAGCCTTCATGGCCTTTTTAAACTTATTTTCCTTGTATTCATACTTCTTCCTGTATTTCAGCTTTGGACAGTCAGCTTTTATGTGTCCTTTACTTTTACACTCATAACAGACAACTTCATCTGATTTATCAGATTTCTTCCAGTCCTTTTTCCAATGTCCCTTGTTACCATACTTACCTTTATAGTTTGACTTTCTGAAAAACTTCTTCTTCCTATAAAACTTTTTAAATCTTCTGGAAATGTGAGCCATCTCAGCATCACTATCAGAGTCACTCTCACTATCTTCACAGCTTGAGCTTTCGTTTATAGCTTGAAGTGTTTCCTTGTCCTTGTTCTTCGAGTTTGTAGTTTTTAAGGCAACAGACTTTCTTCTAGGTTCATCATCTTCTTCTTTATTCACCTTGAGTTCCTCTTCATACATCATCAGTTTTCCAATTAGTTCTTTGACTGGCAGTTCTCCAATGTCACACGATTCTCTAATGGAGACAGAGGTTCCTCTCCATATTTCAGGTAGACATCTCAAAATTCTCATGATTTGTTCCTTTGCTAGAACATCTTTTCCCAGAGTGGTCATTGTGTTGACAATTTCATTGAACCTGAGATACATATCGGAAATGGGTTCATCAGGATTCATTTTAAAATTATCATACTTAATAGTATAGGTATTCAATCTCATCTCCTTAACATTTGTTGTTCCTTCATGAGAAATAGCTAAGGTATCCCAAATTTCATATGCAGTTTTACAAGCATAAATTATATTAAATTCTTCATATCCTAGAGCACAGTACAGGGCATTCATAGATTTACAAATATTATTGTAAGCAGTCTTTGTAGGTTCATCCCAAGTAGATCTAGCAGTAATGGGAATTTTATATTCAGATTCAATAGCAGTCCAAATATCAAAACCTATGCTTTCAAGATGAATTTTCATTTTGAGTTTCCACTGAGCATAGTTGTTTCCATTGAAAAAAGGTGGCCGGTTAGTAGCAGCACCCTCAAGTCTATTATCCATGATATCACACAAAGAATTTTAAAGAGATAAAGAGATAAAAATTTAGAAATAACAGCAATTTTAAGAACTTTAAAATACAACTAAAATCACAGTTGAAAAGCAGAGTACTTTAGAAAATATTTTCCAACCTCTGATACCAAATGTTGGTCGGAGTGGTTACTCAAGATGGGGGTGAATTGAGATCTAATTAAAATTTCTGTTAAAAACAATTTCTATTAAAATCCCCCAATTTCAAAAACAAATTAAACTGTAGTGAATTTATACAGATTATAAAGGTTCAATTAGTTTCTCAAAGATTGATTAGTTCTCAGTTAACTTAATATTATGACTAAATTAACTTTTGAAACTAACTTAATGGTTTACAATAAATATAAACACTTGCGAGTTTAACTATCAAAGTATCTTTGAAAATAAATTATATATCAAAGTAATAGCAGCGGAATATGAAATAAATATATATATTATGGATATAAGATTTAACTAAAAACACAGAGGAGTTAACCAAGAGGTTCAGTCTCAAGCTGAAACTTAGTCCTCTCAAAAGTTTATAAAGATGATCCACACCCTGGATCGGGGTTCAATAGTTTACAACTGTCCAGGTCCAAGACCTCTACCACTGTTATTCGTGGGAAACAAAACAATAGCAACCAGCTGTCCAGGTCACACACGACCTCTACCACTATCCACAGTGGGAACTAAAGTATAAAAAGGCTTGCTGAGGATTTACAGATCCTCCAGTTAAAGTACAGGGGTTAGTGTGTGTGTTTAATACAGCAGATTACATACACTGCTCTAAATGTAGAATAAATAAATCACAGAGCAGAGATGTAGAGTTTAGAAATGGCTCTGGTGATTTCAATGTAGCTCTGGAATCTTTTTGGATTTGATCAGAAGTAATTATGAGTCCTCTTCTCGTTTTTGTTTGAGAAGCAGAGTGTCGTATGCTTCAGTTTCATAGGCAGTGATATGTAGTTGATGAAGTTCTTCAATGTTCTTTTGTATGCACAGAACTCTTCTTGAGTAGGCTTGATTGTGTATGAGGTTCTGTGTAATCTCTTGATATGTATCTTCTATTCTTCTTGGTTCTTACTCCTCTTTCTTCTTGTATTTCTCGTGTGTTATCTAATGTCTTTTTTATCTATTTTCAGTAGAAGAGTCTTCTTGTATTTATGTCATGTGCTTCGGAAGACAGAAAAGGTTTCCTTTCCGCAGGTACGAGGTACGGTTTCCTAACATCCGACAACCTTTATTAATTAATTGACAGAGCATTAAAATATACCTAATATGACCGTTGGTTAGATTAAATAAAGATAAATATAAATAAATTCAAACAGTTGTTTATGACTATCGATGAGTTCAAGTGATCGGTAGGTCATCAACATCAGCACCGGTGGCTAGACATTGGTGTGTCTTGACCGGTGACTCAGATGATTAGAATCAGTGTGTCATTTGATCGGTGACTCATTTGCATCGGTGTATCATTCGATCAGAATCGGTGACTCAGATTGATCAGCATCGGTGAGTCATATTGATCGGTGACTCATTTGCATCGGTGTGTCATTCGATCAGCATTGGTGACTCAGATTGATCAGCATCGGTGTATCATTCGATCAGCATCAGTGACTCAGATTGATCAACATCGGTGAGTCATATTGATCGGTGACTCATTTGCATCGGTGTGACCGTTGTCCTGATATTGGATCGGTGCGACCGTTGTCTTGATATTGGATCGGTGCGACCGTTGTCCTTTGATATGGATCGGTGAGACTGTTGTCTTGATATTGGATCGGTGCGACCGTTGTCTTGATATTGGATCGGTGCGACCGTTGTCCTCTGATATGGATCAGTGAGACCGTTGTCTTGATATTGGATCGGTGCGACCGTTGTCCTCTGATATGGATCGGTGAGACCATTGTCTTGATATTGGATCGGTGCGACCGTTGTCCTCTGATATGGATCGGCGAGACCATTGTCTTGATATTGGATCGGTGCGACCTTTGTCTTGATATTGGATCGGTGCGACCGTTGTCCTCTGATATGGATCGGTGAGACCGTTGTCTTGATATTGGATCGGTGCGACTGTTGTCCTCTGATATGGATCGGTGAGGCCGTTGTCTTGATATTGGATCGGTGCGACCGTTGTCCTCGGATATGGATCGGTGAGACCGTTGTCTGTTTGATCCAGAAGACTTCCAAAATACTTGTAAATCAATAAAAACATAGATAAAAACATGATAACAGATTCACTAATAGATTGCGACTAAGTTTATGAGAAATCCAACCGGATTAAGTAATAACGATTTGTGATTATTAAAACAACAATCATAGGAATGAATTCAGAAATCTTACAGAGGGCTCAACATACATGATTCTGAAATATTCCCTCCTTAGAACTTTCCGATAAGCAAACCTGTTTTAAGGGGACTTCCCTAATTTTTAACCAAATTTCAAGTTCACTATATCCTCTGTTTTAAGACACCATTGTCTTTATAAAATCAGTATTTTTATTATGAAAACCTTATTGGTTAAATTCTGGTTTTATATAAAATAATGTCCTCTTTTCTATTTGAAAATCTCTAGAGTGTATTCCTTAAAACCACACAAAAATGTTTTAATGATAATGTTTCTAAAATTCATTTCTAATATGTTGTCACTTATATTTGAAAACACTTACCATGTTATATGCCTAAATTACCCTATTAATTTCCATGTATGTTCTAATCCATTCCTTTCATGGACACTTTCGTGATACGTCCATTGGATATGTTTTATGTCATGATTGTGGTACCCAATTCTTTCCATGGGTAACATTATGTTTATATATGGTTGATTATATACGATTATTTATGTGGAAAGAATATTCATGAATATGTTGAGATGGGTGCACCCAGATAGCTCTCCAATGCATTGGGTAAGGATAAGTCTCATGAGATGCGATGTGAAATGAGATTGGCAGTTAGCCTTAACCCGTACTGAAATGGGAAACAGGATTGGCGGTTAGCCTTGACCCATACTAAAGATATGATTTATGATTCTGCCATATTTATATGATTCCATGTTTATATGATCCCATGATTATATTAAATTATTTCATAAGTTTCATTCTTTGGATATCATTATGTCATGCCTCTTAACTCATGTGCTTGAGATGTATCCTTATGTTCATTTCCTTACTGGGCATTTTTAGCTCATCCCTTTGTTCATGTGTTCCCCAGGGCACCCTATGCAGATGTAAGAGCTCAAAGGAAGTTAGAAGATCTTTATGGAGATTAAACAAAGAATTTTTTTAGTCCCATGTTTTATGTTATATGTACCTAGTCTTCCAAGACACTAGACTTAACAATCATTGGATTGTACTCTAATGATTAATTATGATTAAAATAATGAAGTGTTATATGTAAAAGTATTGGGTCTCTATAGAGTTCATCATTACATATTCTTCCTAGAAGTACATAGATGTATAGAGATATAAAAGAGTATTTATAGTGGGATAATATAGAGAGAGATATTATAGAGTATGTATCTCAATTCTTGAAGTGTCAGTTTTCTAAGTATCATAGATATATTAATAATGGGATGTTAAAACCATTACCCATATGAGGATGGAAATGTAAAAACATCACCATGTATTTTTTCATAAGACTCCACAAAACATCTAAAGTCCATAACACTATTTGGGTTGTAGTCAATCTCCTTACAAATTCAGCACACATCATTACTATAAGATAATATTTATCTCTTGATCATATTTCTATATTATACATTAAATAAGAGGTAATGTCGCATGTATTTCCACATTATATTTCTTCTGATCGAGATATGAGGATTACCTCGATGTTCTGGAGAAGTATGCAGTAGGATATAGATATAGAGTTGAGTATCAGTACTTCTTATCATCTTCAGATAGATTGTCAATCTAGTAGAACTATTCAAACCCTGGAGTAAATTATGAGATATTTTTAAATGGATTTAAAATGTGGTTGGGATTAACACCTTCATATAGTTGAGTTTTCTTACAATAATATCTTTCAATCTAACATTCATATGTCTCTTTAGAAAACATTAAATGGTAATAAGTATATAACTCTAAAATTTTGGGATGCAGTTCGATAAAGAAAGCTATTGGTACATGACATAGGTGAGGAAATGGTAGAGAAAGTCATAACTATTTAGAATCACATTAATACAACTCAGAGTTGGATAAAAATTATGATGAAAATCATGAGTGAAATATGGAATTTGAAGTTGGTGAGAATGTATTCATATGAATTTATCCATGGAATAAGGTTATGATAATTAAAAATAAGGGAAAGATAAGACCTTGGTATATTGGCCCATTTGATATACTTGATCGAGTATGGATGATAAATTATCACTTAGTGCTTCCACTAGCCTCTCTCAAGTTCATGTTATGTTCCATGTATCTCTCCTGAAGAAGTACATAACTAATCATTCACATATACTAAACTATTAGGTCAACCCAATAGAGAATGATCTTTCCTATAAATAATAACCAATAGAAATATTTGAATGTACAGATACGGTGTTATAGAACATTACTATTAACCTGGTTAAAGGTTTTTGGAGGAACAAAAAATTCAAAGAAGCCACTTAAGAACCCAAGGATGTGAAGAAGTAAATATATCCTCATTTTTATATTGGAGTGATAGAATTTCGGGGGTGAAATTAATTTTATGGGGGTAGAAGGTAACACCCGGAGATTTTATGATATAGTTTTCTATAAATAATTTTTATAGATTGCTTTGCATGAAACACTATGTTTAAAAAAAATTCATTATAATATTGAAATATTATTATTTAATATGATAGTTATTTCCTAGCCCTTGGATTAGCGTGTATGAAGAGGAATAAATAAATTGTAAATAACCTAACCCTAGTATCCTATAACCAATGGTTAATTTATTAAATTGATATAAGATACAAAAGATCTCATCCCAAACGACCGACTAGTTTAGTATTCTTGAAGAACTATATAAATACATGATTACCATATTAAATTTGAAAATATAAAATATATAGCATAAAAAAACTCTTGAATCCTTGATATTATTCATAATATCCTTATTCATATCTAGAGGAAAAGAAAAAAAATAAAGGGAAATCTTAGTTTCCAAGTAAGAGTTTTTTAGAATAAAATATATCATAGATCAATAATTCATAATCAATATGTCAAGGTAAAAAACTAAAAATAAATTTCATTTAACCAATAACTTGATCACAAAATGAACCCACATATAATATAAAATGGAATAATCTCATTTATAATAATAAATAATTTCTCAATGAGGTAAATTCTTAATATTGGATTTCATGATCTCAGATATCATGATATCTATACCGTTAAGACCTTTTTCCATTATTGTTTAATATATGGATAGGTATACATTAAAAAACCAATTTAATTTGTCCAACTGATTCATATCATGAGACCATAGATACATTGAGGGGTTATATATAACTATTCCACACCTGTCATTGTATTTCCAATTCATTCCTTATATATTTAATGATCAATTCAATTCATAAACAATATACCTTACTAATAAATATCTTTATTGAGTAAATAATACAAATTTATTAATATTTCACCCTGTTAATCAAATAAATTTCATAGTAAAACACCATATGACTAAATGGTATATGTTTTAGAAAATAATCATATCCATGAAACAAAGAATATGGATATTTAATATAAATATAATGTCCAATGATCACAAGAAATTGAATGTTTTAAGAGAAAGTTAATATTCACAAAACTATTCAACAGACGAGATATACAAATTATAAAAATAGATTTTATTATAAAACCCATCCTTTTAAAGAATAAAATATAATCAAAATGAAACATTTGAAATAATTTTTAATAAGGATTTTCCTTTACAAAATAATTAAGATCTTATAAAAAAGCTAGAGGGAATAAAATGATTATGGCAGTGGTAAAGTATGTTAACACCATATATGTTTGAAAGAAAACATTCATTTTTTACTTTTTATATAAAAAAAGTTGAAAATGAACCTTTTATGGAAAAAATTAGAAATAATTCTTTATAACCATGTAAAAATTAAAATATAACTTATAATTTACTTAATAAATATTTTTATTTATAGAAATGAATTTTGTAATTTTTTTTAAAATTATGGTCATGGAAGAAAAATATATCCAATTAAAATAGAAATAAAATAATTTTTTCTTTTAAACATTTATTTTCTTGATTTAAGTTCCAAAGAAATGAAAATTTATAAGAAAATATGGGAAAAACTTAAATATATATAGGAAAAAATAGATGGATTTTATTAAGGATATATTATAATATTCCTTTAATAAAAATTAAGGAAATATAAAAAACATGAGATTGTAAAATAAATCCTTATCTATTTGGTAACTTTTAAATTGTAACTCCTTGAAAAAATAAAATTTAATTCAAACATAAATAATCATGAATAAATAAGTATTCATATTAAATATATAAAACGTTCATTATATACACCACATAAAAGTAAATAGGTTTATAATATCAAATATGTATCAAAGGAATGGAAATTGAGATGAAATCCCTTACAAAGATCATACCATTGAAGTGATAATTAATCAATTAATTGATTATGTTTATCAAATTTAAATCCACATAAAACAAGAATAAATAAATTATAAAATAATAAAAATTAATTTCAAATATAATCTTATAATATTAAAGTCAATGAATAAGTAATATAACATAATAGAAAGAAATTTAGTTATGAGACCCCTTACCTCGAGTCTGACTCATCACATACATTATTTATCTTCATGAATAATAAACTATTGTTTATTATTTAGTTTTTAATAAAATGTTTCATGTTTATTATTGATTTTATTTTATTTAATACCATGTTATAATCAATTACTTAATCAATTAAGTTTGCACTAGATTTTTTGATGATATTCTGTTCATATGTACAAAATGACTTAAGTATTTTTTACTATGGTAAAAGAGTACATTGTTACACCATATTCAGAATAATAAACATGAAATAATTATCATTTATATACATCAATTATAATTTTTTAAACTACCCATGAAATACGGTTATGAAGAATGAATTATGTTAATGGAGACTGTAAGCCGTACGTACACATGAGTAACATTTTCATTTTTCAATTATCATTATGAAAAGAACATAAGTATTATTATTATTTTATTTAAAAAATTATCCTTATAACATAAATATAATATCATTTCTTTGAATTCCATTATATATATCAGTCATGTGATGTGGTTATGAAAAATTAATCACATCATTTCATGGAGGTGATAATCCACACGTACACACAAACAACATTATAATTTTTAAATGAATTGAAAATAAATAAATTATATGATATATTATCTTTAAATAATTATAAATATGTCATGAATATCATATATATATATATATATATTAAATCCATCATTAAAACCATCTATGATTAGTGATTATGGAAAATGAATTACAATGGTTTAGGAGGTGGTAGTCCACCCTACACATGACTGACAGATTCATTTCCCATTTCCTATAAGAAGAGATGTATATAGGGTATTACATTAAGATACAAATATCTTATTATATGGGATATATTTATGTTATTATATAAGTATGGTGGAATAATATTTAAATTAGTTTAAAGAAGAAATAAAAAAATGCTCAGTTAATAATGACACCTCTTCTTTGGAGAACCTCCTTAGGTTTACACAAAAAGTTTTCATATGAGGTATTTATAATAAAACCAAGGCATATATAAAGTGTAAATATAATTAAATAATATAATTTTTTAGGCATTGGATGAAAAAATCACTCTCTAAGTGTGAATAAAAGAGGATAGGAGGTTCCCTTTTATAAGGGAGGCTAGGGGCAATTTTGGAATTTTGTAAAATATGAAATTAATATTAATAAATTTTCATGAAAAAGACCCAAATGAATATAATTTTAATATAGTACGATTATGGATAAAAATAATATCATAAAATAAAATTTGGAAAATTTTAGATTATGTTTTTACCCTTATATCTTTGTTTTAACCTACATGAACCCTTTTTTACAAATACCATGATAACAATGTTTTTACTATTTTAAGATTAAGATGGTTACTATAAAATTAGAAAATAAATATACCATGGTTTATATTTTCAACCATATCCCAAAAAATTGGTTGAAGATAATATTTTTAGTAATTTTAAATCTTTTAATAGAATATTATTTATTCTAAAATATTAATAATGTCATTTTTGGGACTATTCATTTAATTTAACGATGAGAATAACATGATAGTAATAGAATTAAAATATAATAATTTAAAATATCAATAAAATGTTATATTTATCTAAAAAATTCATGGAACATAACAATTCATTCAATTTACATTACCTTTAATATATTTAACATCATTTATTTTATTTTCATTTTAATTAAATAAATACTGCATCGGCTTTGCGTAAACATTTAAGGTAAATATTTCATCCCTAAAAATTAAAAGTAAATTACCATGAAAAATTAAATCATTTATATTTAAAAATAGGTATTTATAATCTAACACAGCTTGTTTTTATCCTAATCAATTTTTTATAGATATTAAAAGTAAGAAAGTGACATTTTTGTCTATCTTTTACTTAAATATTATAAAGGTAAAAATCAAAGAAATATTAAAACTAGTGGCCATATATTCAGGTATTGTATATAAATGGATAAAATTAACTTATATAATAAGATAAATAAAAGTTTTAGGGTTAATTTTCAGTCCTTATCATATTATTTTTAACCCTAATTACTTGATTTAATCTTATCGTGGTGATAATTATTTACTATAGTAACTATTTATAATGAATAAAAATAAAAAAGGTATATTTTTAAAAAAATTACCTTATAATTAAAAATATAACATCCATTTTTCAAGATTCAATTCACAAAATTGTTATAATTTAATTAAAAATTAAACTTACAAATCACAACAAAAAGCAGTTTTTTATTAAAATATATTTTTCAAGAAAAATATTATTTTACATTAAATATATGGCTAGTAATATTCATTATATAAATTTAAATTAGTATATATATATAAATAATAAAAAAACCATTTAAATCATTCCTCATTATGAGTTATTTTAATTATTTAAAATAGAAAAACATTATGCACTTAAAAACAGTTGTCAGAAAAATGCATTTCTAAGCAAACAAATATATTTATACCAAAATCATGAAAATTATTTATTAAAATGAAATAAATTGAATTGTTATAAATAAAATGGATCATATTTCACTTTAATATAAAATCCAAAATATAATTGTACTTTAAATTTCTTCATTTATTGAATAGAAATGATAGTTTTAAAAAGTTGATATTTTCACTATTCATTGAAAGACCAATCTTTTCAAAAAAATCCCAAAATTTCACCCTGATATAATTTTGATATTATGATATAAAAAATGATATAATTTTTATAAAATATAATTAATAAAATTATTAGAAATTAATTATATTCTCCATGAACTAAAAATAATAAAAATCATTTTTGAAGAAAAATAATTTTTAAACATATGATTTTTTTCTTAAAAATTTGTGCTTATTTACTAAGAATTAATCAACAAATTTTTATTTATTAGGGAAATTCTATATATTTAATACTATTTTTAATCCTATTTTTACCTACCAATTTAATATATAGGTTATAACACTCATATTTAAATAATAATATTTCATGGTTTATTTAGGGTTGGTGTTTCGTACTGTATATGCTATCGAAAATAGTTTTTTTAAAATTACTTGGGTGTTATGTTATTAATCTCTTAAATATACTAAATCCTTGAAATTTTAAGTTGGGCTTAGTAAATAAGGTTTTTCCATCTGAAAATTCCTTTTGTGAAAACCCACATTGTAAAAGGTTTAATAAAACTCCCTCTTAAGAAGTGGGAAAGGGAAATGAGAAGGTCACCTAGAATAACACTAAAATATTTTTCCAAATAGAATAACATTAATTGGAAGTGAAAGTATATATATTGAGGAAAAAATAACACCCAATGACTAATAGATAGTGATAGAGAACATGGTAAGAAGAAAGTTAACGACCATAAAGCCATAAATATGTGATGGGTTAAATGGCCATTCATTTATCAGAAATAAAGGTAAATGTATAATTTTTTTATTTGAATACAATTTTCATAAATTTGATGAATTATTTAACAATAATGATATAGAACACCATAAAATATAATTTCTTGATATATTTTATTTCATAAGAAAAATATCATCCTTCAATTCTAATTCAATAAATTTACACTTCATATCTAAATCCAAGAAATTAATATTCAAGATGAATTTTTTATTCCTAAAGAACTAAAATTAAATTTTAATGGATCATAATATCCATAAAATAGTGAAAAATCTTTCCATATATCCTTAAATATTTACCAAAACCAAAATAGTTAGTAAAAGTTATCCAATATATTACATTAATCTATAAAACCTCAACAGTAACACCCAAAGTTCATTTTAATCCATTCCATAAGTATTTATACTTAATGCCATTCCAAAATACATTTTGACCAAATTCAAAATTCAAAAATTTAGAAATAATGTCACAAAATTTCAAAAATAAACTTAACATTAACCCCCCAAACATTATAAATTAACTCTTAATGTAACATACCAAATATTTGAATACGTTGATAACCATAAAACCTTAATGAAAAGGTAACTACTTCAAAAATTAATTATATCCTCATTCCTTAAATAAAATCCTAGATTATTGAATATATTCCATGAATATGAAAATGCGGTAAGCTCTATCATAAATTACTTTGTTACTAAATAACTAATCATTTTCAGGGTCACCAATACTATATAATTTACTTCATCAATGTCAATCATCTATTTGTCTCAACTAAACATTATTACTTCATCATTAGGCCCATGTTAAGGGTTATATTTCCCCTAATCATGTGTTTTCTATAAAATATCACCTTACCTTTAAATAATATTTCTAGGCCATTAGTACCATTTAACATATTGTTTCAAATCCTTAAAGAAAATATTATGGAATAATCTTTAGATATTTCATGATTCATATAACTAAAATATCATTGATGTAACACTTTTACAACAAAATTATAAAATCATAATACATAAACACTTCAATCCTTCCACTTTAATGATTATCATGTCATAGTTCCTTCCATGGACTAGGAGTTAACCTTTTAATTATGGAATTCTCTTGGATAATTCCCATATTATCCACATATAAGACATTTAACTTCTTGGAAATTCATTAATATATGTCCTTTATTTCCACACTAAAAACATATCCCCCCTCCTTTAGGGAATTCCCCACGGTGTGACACGAGCCTATCGTGGGGTGTGACAAAAACAAATATTTCCTATGTTAAAATGTATTAAAGTGGTTGAAATAGTATTTCTTCAGAGATGAGTGCACAATAACCATGTTTTCCACTTAAATTTGATAAATAAGTAGAGTTTGTTTTTGAATTTTTTTGAGTTTAAAAAGAAAGAAGGAAATTAGAAATAAAGTTTGACCACAAGTGGATGAATAGAGTGATGGGGTCAGGGTAGGATCACCCTTTTCAATGTAGTCATATCCATAAAGATTATTCCCCCTCTTTTCCTTTTGAATGATAAGTGAAAGACTCCTCAACTGAGTTATTAATCACCCTTGGTTGAAGGAAGCAATGGAAACCACTCCTATGTGCATGAAAATTCATAAACCATTTCCAAATAAATAAGGAAAGTTATAATCAGAAATTGTTTCTCCTTATAAATCTATAAAAATTCTACTTATTCCACACACATTCCAATGATCTCTAGACACTCACCAACTAACAAAATATACCCTATCAAGACAAACTACACTAGGCGAAGGGTGTTTAAAGTTATTCAAACAAAGATATAAACAATGAATGAAACCAAAACCCAAAATACAATCATATTAAGAGAATTAGACACCATTTAAAATAGAAATCATTCAATATAAAAAGAGAGTTTCAAATTGAAGAATAATACTATGAAATTACAAAAGTAAAACTCCCCCTTCCCTGACCACTCAAATGTTTTACCCCTCTATCTGATGGGTAAAAGAGTTGAAAGGGGAAGAATAGAGCATTATGAAACTAAGAAAATAAATAAGAGAAAATTTATAGATCTTCAAGTCTCCAATCCTCCAGCATAGCTCCACTTTCACCTTCTTCAACACCTTTTAAGAGAAGTTAACACTCATATTTATAGAGTTGAGGGGTGGAAAATTTTCTCTCCAGATTCACCCCTACAAACATTTGAGTTTATTTCTCATAGAAAATTTCCTGATATAGAGAATTTATATTAATAAATTTTTTTATCGTCTATCCTTTTAATTCTCCAAAAATAACATCTTTTTGGAAAACTAGAAAAAAAAAGTTATTCCTAAATTATTGAAGAGAAATTTTTATGGCTGAGAAGGCTTCTCAACTCCCTCAAATTTGTTGATTAAATAGATGCCTTAGTGATCGAATTTATCCATAAAATTTAATGTATACAGGAGACACATATTCATATTTCCACTACTACTTAAATACCTTTATTTTTATGTCTTTAGGCTAAGATGTTCCTCCATTACTGAGGCGGAGTCCATTATTTCAGTTAGAAATAATTTCTCCACTTGATTGATTTTTCTATGCTTGTGTGGCTCAAATTGGATTTGTGTCTAGAGAAAAAATATGAATACCACAAAAAATGGATTCCTACAAAAAAATAACTCAATTTGTATCAAAATTGTAAATTTTATTCCCAAAAAATAGAATCCATAGAAAACTGATAAATTTCTAAAATTAATTAATTTTCACAATTAAGCCCAAAATTCATCAAAAATAATAAACTGATGAAAACTAGATCAAATTGATTAATTATAAGAGATTAAATAATTTAAACACACATGAAAAATAATGAAAATTTCAACTTTATAAATTCCCCTACACTTAACACTTTGACTTCTAAATAAGTAAGCATCAAAATTGAATCAATAAAAATTAAAAACACATGCTCTTAAGATTCACCGATTCTATACTAAGAAACAAAATATATAATGCCTCATCAAAAACCATTATTTCAAGTTCTCAAACTATACCATTCAATATATTTTCTCTTTATTCCTCCTCCCATGCACACAAGACACCTACCACACATGAATTTTCTATCATCTCACAAATATCAATTTTTAAAAAGGCTTTTTTAATACAAACCAATGAAAGATACACCATAGGATTTATAAATTCCTAAATATTCTCCCTATGTGACTAAAGGAAATGTGTTTATCATGAGTAATTTTTGGGGTTGTTCTGTGGCTTTTAGTTTGTAGGACTTAGATGTCAATTTTTTTAGGCTAAATAATGAGGGCTTTTCTCTCTTTGAAGCAAAATTTTAAGATTCTATTTTTCACTCATGTATGGTATCCTCCTCACTTATTTTAGTATAAAATAAGCTCTATTATCATGAAAAATCAAGGAAAGTGAACACCATTCATAATTTCAGCCACCAAAATTTCAATCTTCTAAAAAATAATTTTTCTTGAAATATCTAGATAGGAATAACTTTCTTTCTCCATTGGAATATCCAGAAAGGCACAAATTATCTTATCATGAAAGTTCTATAATGGAAAAACTTTTAACATAATGTTTTTTTCTGTATAAAAGACATCTCTTCAGAATTTTATTTTCCACCCAATGTATCACTAAATGAGATCGTACAATACAACAGAGCTCCCCCCACACTTAAGTTCAACTAGATCATGCAATTTCACTTCAGGAGTTGGTTAGATAGGGATTATTGGCTTGTAATGTGGCTAACCTATTAGGATTTTCATGTATTCTAAGGAATATAAGGATTAAATGTAAAATTCTAGAATGAAAAGAATTTTCTTGAAAATGGGGCTTCAAAACTAAAGAAATGCCTCAATAATTTAAAACATAAGTACCTCAAACCCTAAAGTTTTGATAGAAAAAAACAAATTCTAGTTAAAGAAAGCATAGTTTGGTTCTCTCAAGAAGTGAGGTTAATGAAAATAATATGAAAAAAATAGTTTATAAGGCTCATAGAAAAGTGATTTCAAAGATAAAGATGGTGATATGTGGTATGAAATTAAAAAATTAGAGTACTTTTTATGAAATTACCAAAGAATTAAACTTGAAAAAAAGTAATTTTTATTATTCATTTAAGCATAGTCTTATATAATTAATTTGTTCACCCATTTACATGGGTTTATATAATGGAAATTATAATCATTTCAGCTCAAAATTTTAAAAAACACACAAAATATGAAAAAGAAACACAAAAATTTGAAAAACTCACAGTTTAAAAAAAAAACCAAAAACAACAAATGAAAATACTAAACTATAATGGTTCCATCCCCCAAAATTAAATGATGCAGTGTCCTCATTGCATTCAATTGGATTTGACATGTAAGAATACTTGAAATTGAATCACATCAAGAAATAAAGTGTAAAGGAGAGGTATGACCTGATGAATTTTATTGATAAATAAGTTGGAGGAGTGTGATCTCATCCACTGGATTTGATGGAACAATCCTATATAATTTCTTTAGCCTGTGTCCATTAACAGTGAATAGATCCTACCCAATATCATTCACAATATGAGAAACACCAAAAGTTTATAGAAGAGTTACTATAAATGGACCTTCCCATATGTAACAAATTTTACCTAACATCAACTTGATTCTTGAGTTGAATAACATCACTTTGTGTCCAGGATGGAAGTCTTTCAGTTATATTAGCTTGTCATGAGCCACTTTTGTTCTCTTTTTGTAAATCCTATAATTTTCAAAAGTTTCCCTTCTAATTTTATCCAACTAATATGACTAAAATCTTATATATTTCCCAATTCTTTCAAGATCCAAATTTATCTTCCTAACATCCCAATATGCCTTATGATCCAATTACCCTGGAAGATGACAAATTTTTCCACAAATCAGCCTATATGGACTCATTATAATCGAGTTTTTGTAGAATGTACTATAAGAAAATAATGTGTATTCCAACCATTGGCTCCAATCCTTCATGTTTGGTTTAATTTCATTTTCCAAAATTTATTTGATTTCCCTGTTGGAAACTTCAGCTTGACCATTAGTATGTGGATGATAGGGATTTGATGTTTTATGATTCACCCTATACTTCTTCAACAAATCCTCCACTATCATATTTAAAAATTTATTCCCCTAATCACTGATGATGGTATAGTAAATCCAAAACTACAAAATATGTTATCCCCAATAAAATCAAAAACAACTTTAGCATCATTAGTCTTGGTGGATATTGCTTCCACCCATTTAGAAACATAATCAACCGAAAGAAAGATATAATAATTTACAAATATAATTGGGAAAGGTCCCATAAAATCTATCCATAAGTCTCTAAAAATCTCCCAAAAGTTAAGTGGCTATTGGGTAATTTCTTGTCTCTTTGAAATGTTTCTATTAAACTGACATTTTTAACACCTTTTGAAAAATTCATGAGAATATTTAAAAAGAGTGGGATAATAAATTCCATATTCTAAAACCTTTGTCACTATCCTTTGAGGTCCAAATTGGTCTCCACAAGCTAAGGTGTGACAAAAATCAAAGATATAACCAATTTCACTCTTAGGAAAACATCTTCTTATCAATTTTTCATTGCAAATATTCTAAAGAAATGGATCATACCAAATGTAATATCTGGAATCAAATTTTAGTTTGTGAATTTGGTGGGAATTTAGATGAGATATGACCTATGATGTTATGAGATAATTTACCATGTAAACATACCAAGGAACTTATCCTTCAATAAAGTACAACTGCTCTCCTCGAAAGTGGAATTCAGTGGCTCTTTGTTTGGAATTTCATCTTCAATAGTGTTTGGTAGTCTACTTAAGTGATCAACCAATTTTTTCTCAAAAACATTATTTTCTTTGATTTATACATTGAACTCCTGTAGTGGTAACATCCATATCACTATCCTTGTTTTAGCTTCATCCTTCTTCATCAAGTACCTAAGAGTTACATGATCAAAAAGCACAATGACTTCAGTTCCAAGAAGATATAACCTAAATCTTTCTAAAGAAAATAAAACTGCTAAAAAATCTTTTTTCTGTGGTTTTGTAATTGAATTGGAAAAAATATAAGGTTCTATAGGAATGTAAAATTACTTGTGGCCTACACTAAATTCACTGAGAAAGGACTACACCAATTGTTTTGTTGAAATCATCACAAAGTATCTCGAATATTTCTTCTCAATTTGGTGGCTGCATCACTGGTGGTGTAATCAATCTCTTATTCAACTCATCAAAGGCTTACTTATAAACACCATTGAAATAAAAAACAATATCTTTCAAAATTAATCTAAAGATTTGGAGATAAATCTTACTGAAATACTTGATAAACCTCTTGTAGAATCCTACATGTTTTAAAAATGATCTAACATGTTTCACACAAGTTGGGTAAGGAAATGAATTTATGACTTCAATTTTTGATTTATCCACTTCAATGGATTTTTTTAAATTACATGACCAAGTAAAATTCCTCTATTAAATATGAAATTAAACTTTAAAATAATATTATTTTCAATACAATTTTTCAATTTTTTTTCCAAATTTTTTAAAAAATGATCAAAATAATTTTGAAAAATATGAAATAATATAAGAACACCTCTAAGAAATATTCAATGTGATCAAAAAAAATATTTACCACATACCTATGAAATATACCTATAGAATTACATAATTCAAATGGAATCCTTTTATATGAAAAAGTGATAAAGGGACAAGTAAAGGTTTTATACTCTTGATCATAGAGAGTAATAGGTACGTGAAAATAAATTGAAAATCCATCCAAAAAGCAATAATAAGTTCTCCCTACCAATATATCAAACATCTGGTCAATAAAAGAGATAGGAAAATTATATTTTTGAGTGACCCAATTGAACTTTCTAAAATCAATTCACACTCTCCAACTATTATGAATTCTCACATGGATTAATTCATTCTTTTCATTCCTCATAGTGGTTAGGCTCGTTTTTTTATAACTACATGAATGGGGCTAACCCATTGTGAATCTAATATGGGCTAGATGATCCTAGATTCCAATAGGTTCTCGATCTCTTTATTTACAACCTCCATCAGGCGGGGATTCAACCTCATTTGGGACTATCTGATATGTTTGGAATCTTCCTCAAGAAGAATTATATGTGAGAATATTTTTGGGTTTATTCCTAGGATATCAACTAAGCTATAACCTATTGCATGAAAATTATCTCTTAAAATCTCAATCAAATATTTTTCTTAGGTTTCAAACAGATTATTAGCAATTACCACTTGTTAATTTTCTCCTTTTCTAATGTACATATATTTCAAGTTAGTGGGGGAGTGGTTTTAATTCCAGAATAGGGAGATTCTTAAGGGATGAAATTAAACTCACATTCCCCACTTCAAAATTTTGGACCTTATACACCTAAGAAACCATAAAATCTTCATCATTATCTAAAAAATCATCATGGAAATAATATTTTACCTCTTCTTCCAACATGAAATCAGAATCTCTAATGTTTTGGGAATCCACATGTTTAGTGATATTTTAAATGAAAAAATTATATTCTAAGGATTATAATGCATGGAACATACCTAAATATTTAATTGTATTAGTACCAACCTCAATGAAAATTTCAAATAGCGAGTGATCATCCGATGGGTGCCTCATGAATTCAAAAACATTTAAATGGATAGTGCTATCTCCAAATTCCATGGCATGTGTCCTTTCATGGACAATAATGATGGTTTTGTAAATATTCAATAAATTTATCATTAAAATTATGGGTGAGTGTGATGTGATCCTATATTCTTCCATATCAATCACATAGAAATTATCTGGGAATAAGAGATATTTGACTTTGACAAGGACATCCTCTAGAACTCCTGCTGGTAAGACTATGAATCTGTTTTAAAGATGGACCACCACTCTTTTGGGGTTAAAGTCAACCATATGTATAGAAGTTTTTACTGAGTGAGTAAATAAATAAATTTAATCACCTATATAACACAAAAAATTATAAAAATTTAAATAACCAATGGTTCATAGAATGGTAAATGTCTATAGATCTTGACATTTGGTTAGAAACTATGGTGTGATAATTTCTGAAACACTTCTTCCCAAGTTTATCCTATCATTACATTGAGTTATTATCATCTTTGTGAAAATATCCTTAAAAAGTTTATTATACTTTGGAATTTTTTTTGTGTGCTTCAAGAATAAGGATATTAATTTCCACTTTCTAGAAGGTGTCCAAAATTTATTTTTGAAGTGTTTCTTCCTGAATTCTTTTTTAATAAATCATACTTGATGTAAATATTGGGAATAAGTTTTTCTTATTCCTATTTTAAAGTTTCAAATATGTTTCTTGTCTCTTACTCCTCATCCTATCTTATCATCCAGCCCTTTCCTTTCATCTTCTTGGTTCATTTTCAAACATTTTTTAGAATTTCCCACTATATTCTCCTATAACTCATGTTGTCTTGTTTTAGGTTCATACTCTATTGGTGGTGAGAGTTATTTTACACTTATTATTTTTATCATGATGAAATTATCTTTTGGGTTTGAGATTTTTTGGGAAGGAAGTTTTCCTGGGTTTTTAGAAATGACTTCAACAAGAATTCCCACCATGTTTTCTAGCTTATCTACCATATCCACTAGGACCTCATAATTATATTATAGTTGTCCATAGAAGGTTTTGTTCTGTTGGAAAGTTTCTTATAGGTCATTGTAAAAGTGGGTGGTTGGTGGTTTGAAGGCTGGTTATAAGATTGATTTTTTAAAATGATGGTGGGTTTTGGATTTTTTGCCAGAATGAGGGTTGGTTTTGGAACTAGTTTTGGTACGTGGGTCTAGCTTGATTATGTTAATTTCCAAACCCATATAGAACTTGGTTAGGAACTCTCAATTATTGATTTTGTTGGAACTACCTCAGATAAAAGGCTGCTACACATGTTTTTATTCCCTTTATTTTAACACACTGGTTAGTGAAATGATCAGGTGATGAGCATAAACCTCATACCTTAGCTGGTTCTTATTAGTTACACAATTACTTCAGGGCCATCTGTCACAACATACTGGTTAGCTCATAAATCTTAGTTTCCTATAAGGGTGATGGATAAAAATTTATTACCTCATGAATTACTTCTGTACCAATACCTCTTGTACCAAACTATTGTGAGTTCTGAGGGATCTTATCAATCCATCCCTTAACTTTTTCTAGTGAATTTTCAATCAATGCACCTCCAGATGATGAATCCAGAAGGTTTCTGTCATTGTCCAGTAATACTTGATAAAAGAAGACAATAAAGTTATGATCCTTAATTTATTGATGTCAGCAGCTGACATAAATCTTTTTAAATCTTACCCATTACTCATTAAGGGTTTCTCCATATGACTATCTCATGGAATATATTTTCTTTCTAATGGATGTGATTTTAGAGGCGGGGAAGAATCTTGAATGAAAAATCTCACCAAGTCATTACAATCACCCACATCTCCTAGATGTAGATCATACAACCACTCTTTGGAAGCGCCTACCAATGAAAATGAGAATGAGTACAACTTTTTCTGCTCCCCAGCTACTCTATGGGGTTTGAAAGTACTGCAAACATGTGTAAACTATTTAATATGTTTGTTTGTATCTTCACATTCCAATCCATGAAACATTGGAGGCAATGAGATTATGTTAGGTTTCATCTCAAAATAATTTTCTAACTATGGAATGGTAAGTTTATTATTTTTATTAAGGAATTGTGGTGCATATAGGTCTCTAAGGGCTTGGTTTTGGTTTCCATCCATGGCGAAAGGCTCTAAGTGAACACTTGAAGTTTCAATCGAGTATGCAAGAGAAATTTCCTCAAATTCAGATTAAAAATTAAGGCTTCTAAGTATATTCAATAAGTTTATTTAAATTTGAGGATCCAGGGGGAAATTTTTAGTGTTTTTTATTATATTTATGAAATTTTGAACAGAAAAGAAGAAAATAAGGAGAAATAAGAAAAGAAGAAAAAAATATTATTGGTTACTTCCCCATCAATGACGTTATGTTTTTACATGAGTCTATTATGGGGTTTGAAAAAAAATATTTTCTAAGTTAAAATGTTGTAAATTGGTTTACTTAGGATGTATCTAGAGAGGAGTTCACAATGATCACATTTTTCAATTAAATTTGAGAAAGATGTAGAGTTTTTTTTGAAATTGTTTGTGTTTAAAAAGAAATAAGGCAATTAAAAATAATGTTTAAACATAATTGGATGAAGATAATGATGGAGTAAGAGTGGGATAACCTTTTAAAATGTCATCATAGTCATAAAGGTCATTCCCCCTCTATTCCTATTGAATTATAAGTGAAAGACTCTTCAATCAAGTTATTATCCACCCTTGTTTGGAGGAAGCAATGGAAACCACTCCTATGTATATGAAAATTCACAAACCATTACAAAATAAATAAGGAAAGTCACAATCAGAAATTGTTTCTAATTATAAATCTATAAAAATTTCACTTATTCTAAAAATGTTCCAATGATCTCTAGACACTTACCACCTAACACAATCTACTCGACCGAGACAAACTACACTAGGCAGAGGGAGTTTAAAGTTCTTCAACCAAATCTATCAATAATGAATAAAACCAAAACACAAAATAAAATCATATTAAGATAATTATACACCACTAAAAATAGATATAATTAAATAGAAAAATAGTGTTTCAAATTAAATCATAAGACTCTGACATTACAAAAGTGAAACTCCCCCTTCAGTGATCACTTAAGGGTTTTACCCCTCCATGTGAAGGGTAAGAGAGTTGAAAGGGGAAGAAGGGAGCATTATGAAACTAAGAAAACCAACAAGAGAAAATCCACAGCTCTTCAAGTCTTCAATCCTACAATACAAACCCACTTTAACCTTTTTCATCACCTTTGAATTAAAATTAACACTCATGTTAATAAGGTTGAGGGGGGGGGGATTTTCCCTCTAGATTCACTCCTATGAAAGTTTGAGTTTATTTATCATAGTAAAGAGATAAATATCAAGAATTTATATTTAGAAAAGTTGTTCCCCTATATCATGTTCATGATCCCACATAATATCAGCTTCTTTTTACTAGTGTAAAAAATTTATTCCTGAATTACTTAAGAGAACCTTTTCTGCCCGACAAACTTATCAAGTCCCTCCAAGATATTTTATTAAATAGATGCCTTAATGGTCAAAATTATCCATGATATTTAATTTGGACATGTGGTGTGGAGTCTAGTTTCTACTCCATCTATAATAACTTCATTTTTATATCTATATACTGAGATATTATTCCATTACTGAGGTCGATTCCATTATGTCTTCCAGAAAACATTTTCCACTTTATTGATTTTTCTAGGCTCGTGTGATTCGAATTAGATCTAGATATAGAAGACAAAGAGGAATAACACAAAAAATATAATCCTAAAAAAATAATCACTCAATTTGGATCAAAATTTTAAATGTTATGCTAAGAAAAAGAATCTATAGAAAACTGCTAAATTTCCAAAATTAAGTAATTTTCGCAATTAAGCCAAAAATTCATAAAAAATACTAAAATGATGTAAATAAACTCAAATTGATTAATTATAATGGATTAAATATTTTAAATACAAATGAAAAATAATGAAAATATTAGCTTTATCAATTCCCCATCACTTAGAAGTTGGACTTATAAACAAGTACAAATTAAAATATAATTAATATAAATTCAAAACACAGGGTCATAAGATCCAACAATTCTATACCAAGAAACAAAAGACATCATGACTCATTAAAAACTATTATTTCAAGTTATCGAACAAGAACATTCAACGTATTTACTCTTCATTTCTCCTCTCATGCACACAAAACACCTACCTCACTTGAATTTTCTCTCATCTCACAAATGTCAATTTTCAAAAAGTATTTTATCATCAAAACCAATACAAGAGTCACCATAGGATTGATAAATTACTAAATATCCAAATTATGTGAGTCAAGGACATGTTTTTATTATGAGGACTTTATAGGGTTATTCTTTGACTTCCGATTGGTAGGAATTATATGTCAAAAAAAAAAAATCTCAGGTTGAATGATGTGGGCTTGGAAATTTTTGAAACAAAATCAAAAGATTCTAATTTTCACTCAAGTATGGTATCCTATTCACTCTCCTTAGTAGAAAATAAACACCATCATCATGAAAACTAAAGAAAATTTAACACCATTCATCATTTTATACACAAAAATTTCAATCTTCTCAAACATAATTTTTCCCAAAAACTCATGATAGGAATAACATTATTTATTTTATAAGCCCCATAAAGGCACAAATTATATTATCATGAAATCTCCAAAAAGGAACATCTTTCAACAGAATGATTTTTTTCATCAGAAAACACACCTCTTTTGAAATTTATTTTCCATCCAAAGTATCTAAAAATGAGGTATCATAATACAAGATGTCCTCCCATACATTTAGTTCAAATATATCATGTAATTTCAGTTCAAGATATTGTTGGATAGGAAAAATTGGCTTGTAATGTGGATAACCTAACTCAATGTTCCTTAATTCTAAGGGATACAAGGATTAAATTCACAAATAATTCTTTAATAAAAATAATTCACATGGAAACGGGGATTTAAAAACCAAATAAATGCCTCAATAATTTAGAAAAAGTACATAAAACCCTAAAGTTTTGATAGGAATAAATTAAATTATAGTTAAAGAAAGAATGGTTTTTTTCTATCAAGAAGTTAATAAAATGAAAATAATATATAAAAAATGGTCTAGAAGATTCCTGGGAAGGCGATTTTAAAGATAAAGATAGTGAGATGTGGCATGGGATTCAAAAATCAGATTACTTTTCATGAAATTCCCAATGAATTGAAATTGAAACAAAGTCATTTTAAACATTAATTTAAGCTCATTTTCATGGAATATATTGTTTTAATCAATGAAATGTGTTTTAAAAATTTCAATAATAATAATTTCAACTCAAAATTCTCAAAACACACAAAAAATTAAAAAATAATCACATAAAAATTTAAAATACACACATTTTTTTTGAAAAAAGAAAAATAACAAATCAAAATCCTAAACTCAAAAGGTTATCTCCCCCAAAATTTAATTATATAGTGCCTTAAATTCATTAAATTAGATTTAACATGTAATAATATTTAAAATTTCATCAGAACAAGAAAGAATGTGTAAATGAGAGGTATAACCTTATGACTTTTATTGATAAACATGTTAGAGGAGTGTGATCTCCTCCACTGGATATGATGGAATGATCCCATGGAGTTTCTTTAGCCTATGTCCATTAATAGTGAATGGATCTTACTATCCATACTTCATAATATGAATAACACTGAAAGGATATACATGAGTAACTATAAATGGACCTTTCTATTTGGAACAAAGTTTACCTAGCATCATCTTGAGACATGAGTTGAATAACATCACTTTGTCTTTAGGATATAATTATTTTGGTTAGATAAACTTTTCATGATCCAATATTGTTCTCTCTTTATAAATTTTGAAATTTTCAAAAGCTTCCCTTATAATTTCCTCTATCTCCTACAACTACAATCTCCTCTCTTTCCCAGTGATTTCAAGATCTAAATTAATCTTTCTAACACCCCAATACACCTTATGCTCCAATTCCATTAGAAAATGTTTTTTCCATAAATCATACTATATGAAATCATTATAATTAGGGTATTTAGGCTATCCTATAGTCCCATAATTTTTCTTCCAACCTTTAGATCCAATCTTTCATGTTTGGTTTTACTGTATTTTCAAAAATTTCATTAATTTCCCTATTGAACATTTTATCTTGACCATTAGTCTATGGATGATACGAAGTTGAAATTTTATGATGAACCCTATACCTTTTTAGAAAAGACTTCATTATCCTATTGAAAAATTGATTACCCTGATCACTGATGATGGATCTAGGCACTCCAAACCTATAAAATATGTTAGCCCTAACAAAATCACAAACAACTTTAGCATCGTCAGTCCTGGTGTCTTTTACTTCCACCCATTTGAAAAAATAATCAACTATAAGAAAGATATAATAATTTACAAATTAAATTGAGAAATTTCCCATAAAATATATCCAATAGACATTAAAAATCCCACAAAATGTTAATTAGTTGTAAAATTTCTTATCTCTTTGAAATGTTTCCAAAAAACTGACTTTTTTAACACCTTTTTCAAAATTTATGAGCATGTTTAAAAGGAATGGTCCAATAAAGTCTTGATTATAAAAACTTCATTGATATACTTTGAGGTCCAAAGTGGCCTCCATAATCTAAGGTGTGAAAAAACTTAAAGATAGAACCAATTTCACTGTCAGGAATACATATTTTATCACTTGGTCATTGCAAATCTTCCAAAGAAATGGATCATACCAAATGTAATATCTATAATCAAACTGTATTTTTTGAATTTTGTGGGAATTTAAATGAGATGGGACCTGATATTTTACTATATAATTGACTATTTCATCATACCAAGTCACTTCTCCTTCAATTAAGTACAAATTCTCTCTTGGAAGGTGAATATTCAGGAGATCTTTGTTTGGAATTTCAGCTTCAGCGGTGTTGGGTAGTCTTCTTAAGTGATCAGCCACATGGTTCCCAGATCCCTTATTGTATTTTTTTTATATGTTGAACTCCTGTAGAAGTAACATCCATATCACTAGCCTTAGTTTATATTCATACATCTTCATCAAGTACCTAAGATCTACATGATCATAAAACACAGTGATTTTAGTTCCAATAACATATGATATAATACTTTCTAAAGAAAATACAACTACTAAAAACGCTTTTCATGTGGTTGTGTAACTAAATTGGGACACATATAAGGTTCTAAAGGAAAAGGAAATGAATTGTGTCCTACCCTCAATTTTCTGATAGAGTATTGCACCAACTTCTTTGTTGGAAGCATCAAAAGTAGCTCAAATGGATCTTCTCAATTTGCTGGCTGCATCATTGGTGGTGTAATTAATTTCCTATTTAACTTATAAAAGGCTTACCTACATAAACCATTGAAATAAAAATCATCATCTTTAAAAATAAATCTAGATAGAGGGTGATAAATCTTTCTGAAATATTTGATAAACCTCCTGTAGAATCCTACATTTCCTAAAAACGATTTAACATGTTTCACACAAGTTGGGTATGACAATGAATTTATAACTTAAATATTTGATTTATCCACTACAATTTATTTTATTTAAATGACATGACCATGTACAATTCCTCTCTTAACTATGAAATTACACTTTTCAAAAGTTAAAATAACATTATTTTCAATACAGGTTTTAATACTTTTTTCAGATTTTTCAAATAATAGTCAAAAGAATTTCCAAAAACTATAAAATCATATAAGAAAACCAAAAATAAATATTCAATGTTATCAGAAAAAATAATTACCATGCACCTCTGAAATGTACCTATAACATTAAATAATCAAAATGGAATACTTTTATATGCCAAACTACTGAAGGTAAAAGTAAAGGTTGTATTCTCTTGATCCTTAATAGAAATAGGTACCTAAAAATAACATGAAAATCCATCCAAAAAAAATAATGAGTTCTACTTTCCAATATCTCTAAAATATGGTCAATGAAGGGGATGGGGAAATAATCTTTATGAGTGACCTGATTCAACTTCCTAAAATAAATGCACACTCTCTAGATATTCTAAATTATCACAGGGATTAATTCATTCTTTTCATTCCTCACAGTGGTTAGGTCATTTTTAGGAACTACATGAATGGGGATGACCCATTGTGAATCTATAATGCGATAGATAATCCCAAATTCCAATAGCTTCTAAACCCCCTTCTTCAAAACTACCATAAAGGTGGGATTCATCCTCCTTTGGGGTTGTCTAAAAGGTTTGGAATCTTCTTCAAGACACTACTATAAATAGGGGCTATCCATATGCCCCTATACCAATGGTTTTCCATAACCATTGGGATAAGGTAAGATATTATAGGCTATCCCAATGGCTGAATAAAAACCATTGGCATAGAACTCCCTAAATCCCTTAAACACCCACTCTCCATTGGGCTCCCCTTCTCCCATCCAGACTTCACCTCGCACCTCACTTCTCCAATACCTACAACACCTCTCCCCTCCTCCCCTACTCACTGCCACTCCCATCTGACTCCTCCTCACTTCCACTCCCATCCCCCTCATGACCATATCCTCCCACCCCAACTCCACCTCACCGCTTCTCTCATCCCTCTCATGCTCCCCTCTCCCTGTCCCTACTCCCCCTCGCTGCTCGCCACCGCTTACCGCCACTCACCGCTCCCCTCCTCCCATCCTATGACCTAGCACCCAACACTCTCCCCTACCCTATAAACTATACTATCTGCATGTCATCTAGAAGATGTGAATAGAGGGATCAACTAACTACCCCTATCCTCCAGATATTCTCTATTCATGGTGATCTTGGGTAAAATTTGACAAAATCAGCCGGTAAGATATTACACCTCCCTCCTGCATTGTTTCCCTTATGAAATTTTTGATTTCAAAAGTTTATGTTTTAAGATTATTCATCAATTTCACTGAATTATAGTGAAATAAATCATTTATGATAAAGAATTTTATATGATTAGGAATAGTGGAACCCACGATTATGTCTTCCCATTTTTGCACATAGATCCATTAAGGTATGTCAATGTTTCATATTCTTCCAAGGGGTTTTTCCCAAAATCAATTTTATTATATATTTAATAGGTTTTTTTAATTTGGGATTTGTGCATCCTAGATTTAGGGATGTATCAGGAGTGGAATTCACACTGTTTCTGATGGTTTTGACATAGCAGAATGACCTAGTGAGTTAACTGATAATATGAAAGGGTTCAATTTAGTTAATTAATTAGTTATAATTAATTAATAATTGTTTCTTGATGTAACTTAGAAGAAAAAGGTGATAATATAATCCTAGTTTATCAAGGGAGAGGTTGGATGAGCATGGAGGGCCTTGGTAGCTAAATTTGGCCCTTAGTATCAAAGTGGAAGAGGCTTGGTAAAAGTTAGGTGACCATTCATACTTTCCTTATGGAATTTAATTTTGTTTTATTATGCATGTGGATGATCGATCATTACATTGAGGTTTTTTTAACATTATTAGTTTATTTAAATAAATGTTTTTTTAATTCAAAATGAATAATTGTAATATCTAAATTCCAGAGGTCACGAACAACCCTTGTGTGCTTGCATGACACTTAACTATTTTTTAATGTTTGATCCATGTTTCCAAACCCATTTAAATGGATTTAACACTTGTTTGTTTTTGTTTTTTTTGTAGCTAAATTAATTTGGTGTGTGCATTTTGGTTATCCATTTCAGGTGTGGGTAAGAGATTCCTTTTTTTCGTTTCTCTAATGGTTCATGTACTACTAGTTTTATCACTACAATTGGATATGACCTCTTAATATTATTTAGGTTGTTACTTATTTGGTTTATTTTTCTACCTAATAAGATAATACTGACTAATCAAACATATATTTCAAGATAAGAACTATTGACCTGGATGGAAATGGATCAAACTCTAAATTTGGGATACTGCTGGTCAGGAATGATTTAGGACAATCAAAACTGGTATTCTCTTTTATCTTTCAAGATATGTAATTTTGAGCACATATTATTCAACTTAAAAAATAATTAATTTTGGTATGATTTTTAAAACATGATTTATCAGAAAAGAAGAAGTTATTTTTCATCAAGAAACACTATTGCACATCTCTAGTGACCAAATTCTCCACTGGGATCTAATGCTACTATTTTTTCTTAGTACTATACTAGAAAAAACCATGATACAATTATGTTTGATCTAGATATACTTTATTTTTTTTAAATATCTCTCTCTCTAATCTAAAATATATACAAATCACTACCCAAACATTTCATTCAACTCTAAATATACATCGACACAATCAATTTCACTTGAAAATCATTTGTAAACCCACTACTATACCTTCTTCACATGAAAACTTGATAGTCCTATGCACTATAGAATTATACTTTTCTTTTCTGCTCAAGACATGATGTGTTAAATGAGTGAACATCCACATAAGTACCTGATTGATGACATCAATATTTAATAGATGATGTTCGAGGTCTCGGAAAAAGATCCATATAATCAAAACTACACCCAAGAATATCTTTATTATCTAAACTTGATCTATAGTCTATTGATCAAGACCCAATATTTTGTATAAAATATCATTCATTACAAATGTTATCTCACTCCATTCATGACATTAAACATTATTCAAATTTTGGGGTGTACATGGACTGTTCACTAAAAATACCTTTCATCAATTATTCTTGGAAATGACTTTGTCTAAAGGCCATTGACCAACTTAGAAATATAATGTCTACTTAGGAACAATATATAACTCACTTTATTCTATTCTGATATTTAAAGAAACACCATAGCCTACAACTTCTCGAGATTGTTACACATTCCACCCTATACATTCATCATAATTTATCAATAATAGTAATTATACTATAAAGGTACTAAAGGAGTTGTCATCACCATAATACTTTTGATATCATTGTTTCATAAATACTAATGCACCAAAATCACAACATGTAATTCCAACATTACATGAAAACCACTGCACATTAGTCCAAATCGATATAACCTAAAAAACCATCCCATGAAACTCACTCAAGAGTTTAAGGGGATAGGAATACTATACAAAAAATACATGTCATCTTAAACTTGATTTACATAGTCAAAATATATCCCAATAATATATAAAAAATCAAACATAACTTAAAATTACTATCCTTTAGATTATACAACATGATTCCCTTGTTTAAGATCACTCCCAAATCTATATTTTCATGTGAAAATTTCTATAGTACCTCTATAGATACCCCATCTCACCAAAGGTGATTTGTTTCTTATATTCATACATATAATGAAAGGGTACATTATACATCCTTTTACATGGGAAAAAATCTACATGTTATTTATTTTTAGGTCATAAGATTGTAAAATACCCCCTAACCTACCTCAGTTGGACCTCTTTTGACCTACCTCAATTAAGAATACATTAAAAATAACAAAACAAGATGAACCACATAAAACCAAACCAAATAATATTATGATGAATAAACCCAAAATGAGTTGAAATAAATAAAGTGACACCATACAAACCCACAATGGATAAAATAAAACTAAATAAAAAATATAATGAAACATTTAAAAAAAATTCAAAACCAAACATTACTAATATAAATGTAAATTTAATCAAAAAAATAGATCTAGAATGATAAAAATCATGAAAATAGAATTTAAAAAGAAAAAAATTGAATGAAACTAAATTAGACCAAGTAAAACTAATCAAACTTGAAGTAATATGATATTATAAGTGATGAATCAAATTGGACCAAATATAATAAATTCAAACCTATATGATCGTAACCAATATGAACTAAACTAAAATAAACCAAACTCATATGAACCAAATGTAATCGAATATAATCAATTAGAACCCAAATGAATGAAATTGTCCAATCTAATATAAAAAAACAAAATGAACTAAATCTAATGAAAATATCCCAAACTAAATTGTATCAAAGAAAACCAAAATAAAATGAAACTCAAGACAAACTTATTATATAACATTAATAGGAAGAGTGATTGTTAATTAATATGAATGTACTATTTGATAGTATCATTTTGAAATATGGATCTATTTTCCCCTTGATTGTAGGAACATGATTTGATCCATGGGGTGTTGAGGTTCTTATTTATTGGGTGGTGACTTGTATAGTCACAGGAGACAGGTGCGTTGTAGTTTTGTTTTTTTATCAAAATAGACACTTATAACTTTTACCACTTTCTACGGATGGAGGTTAGTTATATTCTATGAAGGGGGATAGAAGGGAATTGGAGGCAGCTACACGATTTTCTTTGCAAGGGAGGGAGATAGAGGAAGTGGAGAGTTTAATTAATGTGTTTCATTTTTTTTCCTTTATACCATGTTGCTTATTTTTATTTTATTTTAATTTGGTGTGTACGTCCAACATATATATGCGTGATGCTAAAATTTTATTTGTTTTCTCCTGTTGTTTTAATTAATTGTTTGTTGGAGAAATTGTTCCCAACTGGTGATTCCTTGATGCTCAGACACTTGTACCAGCCTGTGGGCATATCCCATCTACCTTACTCCACCCTAGTCATTTTAATATTGGATTCTAACTAAGTCATTAATATTTATAAACCATGGTATTTCCTAGGAAACATGGAATAAATGGGGAGGTATCGGGAACATCTTCACAATTCTACACCTCCATTAGCCTAGTTTACATATACTATCTAATAAATCAAACAAAAGACACAATCCTAGGATCACAGAATCATGACCTAAATATAGTTAATGTCAGTTATTTTATTTTATATCAAATGATTCATATGTTATCAACTATATCTTTTTTCAATAATACTTTCCCCCCAAAAATCTTGTCACATTTCTTTATTTTGAATTTATATACTATACATGTATAATAAAATTGGTTATAACTATCCTAAAAAATGATCCAATGTTCCTAACTCTAAATTCTATCATGAAAAAGTGACAAAAAATTGTCACATATGAAATTTCATGTAAGAAAACTCACTATGTTCATCTTTAATATGTTTAGGGCTTAGTGTTGAGGTATTCACTAAAATTGTGAGAGACATTGAATTTATACATGACCTTTAACATATTATCATTCAACATCCTCTACTATAATATAAAGGAATTTTCAACCATTCAATATAGCATATGCATCTACAAAAATAGATTAATAATTTTTCTACTAAACTAAATTTTTTATTCATTAGGATCAAGAACTTTTAGTTGTTTAGTATGAAGCATCACAAATACAAGAAACAACTAGGAAGATGAATATACATTTAGCATGATCTAGAAAAGAAAAAAACTAAGGAAACAATAATTTACCATCACTGAAAATTATAATTTGAATATGCATTCAATATCTCATAATTGGTAAGAAAAATATTGGGAGGACCCTTGAAAAGGTTAAATACCATAAAGTACATTGATTATGGGAGGACCCTCGAAGGATGGAGGAATATTTTCATGAAATTTATTTGAAGATCCTCCCAACTTATGACTGATTTTGGGGGTACACTTTGGATCACCTCCTAAGATTTTCCCTTAAGAGAGAATTATAATAAAAAAAACCTCACCACATCTCTTGTTACATTGTTAAAATGGAAGGCGTCACACAATTGTAATAAAATATCAATGTGAGAATAAGGTTCTAGATGAGGTATCCTAGTGAATTAGATGGAATGAGTAATAATTTTTATTATTGTAAGCTTCATATATAATTTTTGAGAAAAAAATGGAGGGATGATGATACATGGATTAACCCCCCACATTTGATCATCATCCATAGTTGATCGGATCTTGCATCTTTGGGATCCTTACTTGGAGATATTGGTCTTATCCTTTTCCAACTACCTGTTCATTTCTTGTCCTAGTTAACTTCCAATCATGAAGTCATATTCTTGTATGTTATTATTTAGTCTTCCTAGATTCCTTTAAATCCCATGATAAAAAGTGTGTTACACTTCCTTTCCCCCCCTTTTTGACTAAGTGTGAACTAAATTGGACTATCAAACTAAAACCAGGTAAGAATAAGTGTAGAAAAGGGGAAAATTAAAAAATATAAATGTAAAATTCCTAAAAATCAAAAATATTTTATATCACTACTCTCTATTAATGAAACAAATTTATACATTCCTGAAATATATCATTAAATTTCTAGAAGAAACCAAAGTAAAAATTTATAAACTCTAAGAAACACTAAATAATTTAAAATAACTTTAAGTGGAATTCGAGATTGATGCACTAGGAATGGTATATAAATAACTTAAATTGTTTAAAAACCCCTAAAGAAAAAAAAAATATTGAAGTTGGTTTGGTTTTGAGAAAAATTAGATGAGTGTACCATGATTTTTTAGGTTTAGGTTTATGCAATTTGTGAGGGATAGGTGTTGTGATTTTAATTTAAATGTTGTTAGTACCAAACTATAGAGAGCCCTCTCTCATAGTGATTGACCTATATTTTATAAACCCTATTTTCTCTTATCAGTTCATAATATAGTTTATAGATAGGATTTTAGAATCACATTTAAACATTTATTCCCCAAACTGATGCATTTTTGTGACATAAGGGTAGATATTTCATGCACATAGTTGGAAAACACTTATCTATTAGAAATGGTCAACATGAGAGAGAAGGGTAAAAATTAAGATGAAAGGATAATATGTAACAACCCATTTAATAAATCTGACCCACTCCAACAAGCATTTGTCTCCTTAAAGAATAAAAAAGAATCATAATCTGATTTACACTTGCTGAAAATGAGACTTAAAAATATTATATGTGAATCATCCAATATATCTATTAAGATGAATATTAACTCTAGTAGATGATCCCATTCCATTTTTATCACTTAGTTAGTGCAAATAAAAACTCTATTGAATGAAGATCCAAGGATCATGTAATTAGGAAGAATACCGACCCTATCTGATCCACTTATTGAGGATCCTTGTTACCTATGTAGTTGGATGTGAATACCAAATATTCTTTAGTATTATGAGAGGTATACACATTATAACATAGATTCATATCCAAAAAAGGCTTCTATATACTGAAGAATTATCTGAATGACATGCTTGATATCTGTTGTTGGTTATTGAATCTAAATGGGACAAGAATTTGAATATCAGTTCATGTAAAATATATAATATATAGAAATAATTAACCATCAAAATATATGTGGAAATATTATACATTATATACTACCTATGTGTCATGATATAACTTTGGACAAAGAGATATGTCATGTTCATGAATTTGGAATAAGTAAACAATGTGTAATATTGTATACCTGGCGTGTAGAACCAAGAGAGGTACTTGGAATGTACATTAGCTTATCATGTAATGTAAACATATGCACATGATGTGTAACTCAATAACACATAACCTATAACTACATATTATTAGTCAATGAGTACTTTGAGAGGAACGAAAGTCATTTTCTACCCATGGTACAATTTGGTCATGTACAACATGGTGTTTACATCGAAATGATCTTCTAGGAGTGTACTCCATATTCATACCAGGATGTCAAATATATATACACAACGTGTGTTACAATATTTAATATCCAGTGATAAAAAATATTCTATAAACCATATCCACTACATCCTTAAATTTACACTTCATAAGGTCTTCCTAACTAGACCATGTAGTCTGTAATTTCAGGACAAATTGTTGGAATAAACCAAATATCATTGAATCCTTCAAATTATCCACTAATCATGATGAGGCCATTTCAATTTTTAACATGTTTGTTATTTTTTATATGTTCTATCCAGAAGAGGCACCCATTTTTCTGGGGAGAAGAGGATATACCAACGGTTCTCATAACCGTTGGTATAAAGCTGGGGAGAGGTGTGTTTACCACTGTTCTTAAACCATTGTTATACATATATCCCAATATTTTCAATGAAACCATTGGAATATAGAAATAGTATGTTTATTGGGCAGTATATATACCATGGTTCTGGAACCTTTGATATATATATATCCCAACGGTTTCATTGAAACCATTGGAATAGAGCAGTGGTATGCGGGTTTGCTGGTAAGTATGTATACCACAGTTCTTGAACTATTGGTATACATATATTCCAATGGTTTAATTGAAACCATTGGAATATAGTAAGTTTAGGAATCCATATACCAACAATTTCTATAAAACCATTGGTATATGGTACTTGTGACGCCCAACATGGCAATGGTTCCTATAACCGTTGGGATATGTAAAATTTTTAGCTGTGAGAAGAATTCTAGGTGAGCATATTTTTGGGTTTATTACTAGGAAATCACCTAATCTCCACCATATTTCTTGGAAATTCTCTCTAAAAATCTCAATCAAATATTTTTATTGGGTTTCATACATATTATTAGAAATTATCACTAGAAATTTATCTCCCTCCCTAAGGTACACATATTTCAAGTCAGTGGGGAGTGGTTTTAATTCCAAATTAGGGGGATGCTAAAGGGATGAAATTAAACTAAAATTCCACACTTCCAAAGGATGGACCTACTAAACACAAGAAACCATATCATCATCCTATTCATCTAAAAAGTAATCAATGAAATCATATTTTACCTCTTCTTACCACATGAAGTTATAATATCTAGTGTTTTGGGAATCCACATATTCAGTGATATTTTAAATGGAAAAATTATCTCCTAAGGATAATAATTCATTTCACATTCCTAATTCTTCAATTTTCTTAGTACCATATTCATGGTAGAGTGCAAAGAGTGAGTGACCATATGATGGGTGTATCATGGATTAAAAAATATTAAAGTGGATAGTGATATCTCCAAATTCTATAGTGAGTGTCCCTTAATGGACATTGATGATGATTTTGGATGTCTTAAAGAATGGTATGACCAAAATTATGGGTGAGTTTGACGGGATACTATCTTCTTACACATTCATCACATAGAAGTCAGTTAGTAATAAGATATATTTGACTTTTCCAAGTACATCCTCTAGAACTCTTGATGGGAAAACTATGGATCTGTTTTCAAGTTAGACCACCAATTTTTTGGTCTTAAAGTCTCCCATATGAAAATAAGTGTATACTAAGTGAGTAAATACATTAATTTAATCACCTAGATCACAAAAATAATTAGATAAATTTAAATAACCAATGGTTTATAGAATGTAAAATGTATCTAGATCTTGAAATTTGGTTGGAAACTGTGGTGTGATAAGGGTTGAGAAACTTTTTCACAAGTTGATCCTCTCATTAACTTGAATTATTATCTTTTTGGTGAAATGATACTTAAAATTTTTGGCATAATTTTGAATTTTATTAAGTGATTCAATAAGGGGGATATTAATTTTTACTTTCTGTAAGGTGTCCATTATTTCTTTTTAAAGTGATTCTTCTTGAAATATATTTTATTAAATCATCATTAATGGAAATGATGGGGGTAAGTATATCTTCTTCATTTGTTTAATTTTTACTATTGTTTATTTTCTTTTCCTACTTGTCCAATCCTTATCCTACCCCCTTACTTTCTTCTTCTTAGTTCATTTTCAAAGAATTTTATGAAATTCCCACTTCGTTCTCCCTTAGATCAGGTGGTATTGTTTCCGGTTCATGGGCTGCTGGTGGTGAGAGTTATTTTCTACATATTTTTGTTATCATGATGAAATTCTATTTTGGGGTTTGTATTGTTTGGGAAGGAAGTTTCTTGGGTTTTTGACATGATTTCAACAATACTTCCCACCATTTTTTCCATTTCATCAACCTTATATGCTAGGCCCTCATACTTGGATTGTAGCTATTCCATAGAAGTTTGTGTGATGGTTGATGGATTCTCATAGGGTCTTGGGAATGTGGGCAGTTGGTGGTTTGAAGGATAGTTATAAGATTTATTTTGTTGAAATAGTGGTGGGTTTTTGAATTGTTGCTGGAATGGGGGTTGGTTTTGGAAATGGTTTTGGTATGGGGGTCTATCTTGATTATACTAATTTACAAACCCACATTGAACTTGGTTAGGAACTTTCTATCCTTGATTTTTTTGGAACTTACTTGTCTGAAAGGTTGATTCACAAGTTACATTCCCTAAATTTCAACACATTGGTTAGTGAAATGATCATGTGATGATAATAAACCATATAACTTAGATGGAACTTGTTGGTCTCTCACTTACTTCAGGGCCATCTGTATCACTATATCGGTTATTTCATCAATCTTAGTTTCCTATAAATTTTATGGATAATAAGTTCTTACCTAAGGAATTTCTCTTTAATAGTACTTATTTTACCAAACTTTTGTGATTTTTGAGAGATCTTTTCAATTAATCCCTTAGCTTCTTCTGGTGACTTTTCAATCAATGCACCTCTAGATGATTCATCCAAATGGTTTTTATCATTGTATAGTAAGCCTTGATAAAGTAATAAAATAAAGTGATGGTACTCAATTTGTTGATGTAGGTAGTTGGCACAAATCTTTTTAAATCTTCGTAAAGGGTTTCCCCAGATGATTGTCTGATGGTATATATTTCCTTTTTGATGGCGATGCTTCTGGGGTTGGGGAAGAATATTTGCGTGAAGTATCTCAAAAAGTCATTACAATCATACACATCTCCTGGTTGTAACCATATAACCATTATTTGGAAGATCCTTCCAATTAAAATGAGAATTCCTTCCACTTTACATGCTCTTAATCTACTCTATAGGGTCTAAAAGTAGTGTAGATATGTGTGGACTCTTTAATATGTTGGTTTGGATATTCACCTACCAATCCATGAATCTTTAGAAGAAATGGGATCATGTTATATTTTATATCAAAGTCATTTTTTAACTTTGTAATGGAAATTTTATTGTTTTGATTAAGCAATTATGGTGCACATATGTCTCTAAGGATTTGGATCTAGTTTCCATCCACAACGAAAGGATTAGAGTAAACAATTGAAGTTTCACTTGAGTCTAGAAGATAAATTTCTTCAAATTAAGATTTAAAATTAATATTTATAAGCCTATTCAAAAAGGTTACTTAAATTTCAGGATCTAGGGTGAAAGTTTCAGTATCTTAGGTTCTAGTCATTCAATTTTGAAGAGAAAATAATAAATCAAGGAGAAAGAAGAAAAAAAGAAGAAAAAAATATTATTAGCACCGCCTACCTAGAAATGGTGCCAGGTTTTGACACAATCATGTCATATGGTGTGAAAAGAATTCTTAAGTAAAAATGTAGTAAATTGGTTGACCTAGGATGTATCTAGATAGAAGTGCATAAAAATCACATTTGTAACTTAAATTTGAGAAATAAGTAGAGGCTGTTTTTGAAATTATTTGAGTTTAAAAATAAATAAGGAAATTAAAAATAAATTTTGAACACAACTAGATGAAGAGAGTGATGAGGTTAGGGTAGGATAAAATTTTACAATTTCCTTATAGTTGTAAAGATCATTCCCCCTCTCTTCCTATTAAACGACAAGTGAAAGTCTCCTCAATTGAGTTATCAATCAACCTAGGTTAAAGGAAGAAATGGAAACCACTACTATGTGTGTGAAACCATTATCAAATAAATAATGAAATTCCTGATAAATAATTGTTTATCCTTATAAATCTAGAAAAAGTTCAATTATTCCACACACGTTCCAACGGTCACTAGACACTCACCACCTAACACAATCTACTCGATCGAGACAAACTGCACTAGACAAAGGGAGTTTATAGTTATTTAATAAAATATATAAATAATGAATAAAACAAAAATCCAAAACAAAATCAAAGTCATATAATTGTACACTAATAAAAATATAAATCATTCAATAGAAAATAGATCTTCAAATTAAATTGCAATACCCCGACATAATAAAAGTGAAACTCCCCCTTCCTTGATCACTCAAAGGTTTTACCCCTCCATGTGAATGGTTAGAGAGTTGAAAGAGGATGGAAAGAGAATGATGAAACTAAGAAAATATAAAATATAAAATCCAAACATCTTTAAGTCTCCAATACTTCAAAAAACTCCACTTTCACATTCTTTAACACCTTTGAATGGAAGTGAACACTCATATTTATAAGGTTGAGGGGTGGAAATATTTCCCTCTAGATTCATTCATGCGAAATTTTGAGTTTATTTATCATAGTAAATGGTAGAATATAGATAAGGTTTCTTCATAAAAGTTGTTCCCCTATTTATTTTCCATTCTCCCACAAAATAGAAACTTCTTTGGACAAGGGTAAAAAAGTTATTATTGAATTATTGAAGATAACTTTTTCTAGACGAGCAGACTTTTCAAATCCCTCTACTTTTTTGCATTAAATGGATAACTTAATGATATTATTTCTCAATTAAATTTTATTTGGAAAATATAAAAGTATTCCTATATCTAATAAAACTATAATCACTTCATTTGGATGTATCTAGGTCGAGATATTCCTCCATTACTAAGGTGGTCCATTCTGTCAGCTATAAAACAATTTATCCACTTGATTGATTTTTCTAGTACTATGTGGTTAGAATTGGATTTAGGTATAGAGGAAAAAGATAAATACCATTAATATTATAATCCTAAAAAAATAATCACTAACTTTGGATCAAAATTGTAAAAGTTATTCCTAAAAAATAGAAGCTATAGAAAACTGCTAAATTTCCAGAATTAAGCAATTTTAGAAATTAAGCTCAAAATTCATCAAAAATGATAAAATAAATATATCAGATCAAATTGATTAATTTGAATGTATTTAATAATTGAAACACACGTGAAAAATAAAGAAAATATTAACTCTATCAGGGTGTCTCTTTCTAATTTTCTAACATGAAGGAAATTGAGCCTCCTTTCCTTTATGGTCTCCACTACCCGAGCTCTCAGTAAACTTTATCCTTCTCTTATTTTGTGAGTTTTTGAGTTGGTTAAGGTGAATTTTGTTATAAATATATAATGATAACTAATTAGGAATAATCACAATATCTTCCTCTTTGTTCATCATCCAATTTGGTTTCTCATAATCACTGTATTTTCAATCACAATTAATGTTTACATGATTCCTCCTGGTTCTATACATTGACTAAAACCAACAAGAATAGTATAAGAAATAATAATCATAGTGGGAAACTGAATAATTATTTATATGATGTCTAAATCCTGAAACATTATTTTCAATCTAATAAACCTTAGGTTTAACCTAGGCCATTCATCGTCATCACTTATTACATTTTTTCATAATTGTTCATAAAAAAAATATGAATTAACCTAAAAATACCCCCTTGGAGTGTAAAAAAAGGTTAATAGTAAGGGAATACTCACAATTCACCAAAATGATCGCTGATATATATTCTACCAACTCGTTTTAGGGTTATTACCCATTGATGAATATGTTCCAAAAACATGTCTACTTGTAGTATCTAAATAGGGATGCATTTATAGGAAAGCCAAATAATATCTACATTACTAAATGTTTTATGATATTATCCTAAAATTAGATATATCCTTGAAGTATTTCATAGGGTTATGTTCCCTAATATATATTTTTCATAAATCTAGTTCTCAATGTTTCTACTAAAATTTATCTGAAACCAACTGTAAAGTCACCAACCCCAGTAGCCTCGAGCAGTTGGTTAATTTATTACATTAGCATAAGATAAAAAGGACCTAATCCCCAATAACCAATTAGTTTAGCAGTCTTGAAGTACTAGAATCATACATTATTTCCATATTACATTTAGAAATAAAAAATACATAGCATAAAAACACTCTTACATCCTTTTTATTATTCATAATATCCTTATTTATATCCTTTGGAATAGATAATAAATAAAGGGAGAGCTCAGATTATTAGAAAGATTTAAATAAATTATAACCTATCATGAATCAATAAGGTATAATCAATATGGAAAAGTAAATAAGTGAAAACACATAATATTTAATCCATAACTTGAGCATGAAATACATCTATGGATAATATCCAATGTAATAATATCATGTATAATAATAAATAAATTATTAATGAAGGAGATGATTAATATTGTATGTCATGATCTTAGATATCATGATATTTATACCATCACTACCTTATGACAAGAAAGTTTAATATATGGGTAGGTATACACAAAAAAACCATTTAATTTGGCCAACTGATTCATCCCGTGATGTTATTAATGAATTTAGGGGCTATATATAACCGGACACACCCATCACTGCATGTCCAATGAATTCATCAGAAATTTAATGATAAATTTAATTCATAAACAATATTTCTTATAAATAAATATCTACATTGAGTAAATAATATAGATTTATCAATATTTTCCCTATTAAATTAAATAACTTTCATAGTGAACCACAATATATAGAAATGGTATATGTTTTAGGAAATAATAATATCAATGATAAAAATAATATGTATATTTAAGATAAATTCAATGTTCAATGATCATAAGAAAGTGGGCGTTTCATGAGAAAGTTAATGCTTAAAAAATTAATCATTAGATGGGAGATGACCATAAAAAATGTATATTTTTTTTATGAAACCCAATATTTTAAAGAATAGAAGAAAATAGAAATGAAACATTTAAAATGATATTTTATAAATATTCTCCTTTGAAAAATCATTGAAATCATATAGAATAAGATAATGGGTGTAAAATGGTTATGGTTATGGGAAAGTTTTTTAACATCATATATGTTAAAAGTAAAACATTCCTTTTGACCTTTTATATAATTAAAGTTAAAAATGAACCTTTCATAGAAAACATTAGAAATATCCCTTTAAAACCATGTAAAAATTCAAAGGTAACTTAAAATTTTCTTTAATAAATCATTTTAGTAATATAACGAACTTTTGTAAAAGAATTTGGAAAAATATTGACATGGAAGGAAATTATATTTGATTAAAAGAAAAATAAAATTGGATTTTTATTTAAATATTTATTTTCTTGATTCAAGTACCAAAGAGAAAAAAAGTTAGAATAAAATATGTAAACTCTTTAAATATCTAGAAAATAATAAAATATATAGATTTTATAAAGTATATATTATAGGATTCCTTTAATGAAAATTAAGGAAATCCCAAAAAAAGGAGATTGTAAAATTAATCCTTACCTCTTTGTTAAATTTTAAATTGTAACTCCTTGAATGAATAATCATTAATTGAAACATTATTCATCATGAATAAATATGTATTCATTTTAAATATATCAAAGGTGTAGTATATACAACACATAAAATTTAATTGGTGCATGATATCAAATATTTCTCAATGGAATGAAAATTGGGAAGAAATATCTTAAAAAGATCATACCATTGAAGTAAGTATTAATAAAATAATTGATTGTTCCTATCAAATGTAAATACACATAAAACAAGTGTAGATACAACATAAAATTGTCACGACTTAACCCACAGTGGGCTGGGCCATGACTACCCAATCCCACCACCAATAGGCTAGGGGCTAACGACTAGTGCTGAGTAGGTATATCACACATAGGGGAGGCCTTAGCATATGGTACTTGTATGAATTCACCCACATATATCACCATGAAACAATGCAGAGATAATAATAACTAAACCCAAAAATTCATGCATACATATATCCCACAAATAGAGTACAAAAATTTTTTTGGAAAGAATAAAAAGGAAAAAATACAAGCCCACCAATAACTGCAAAGAGTCCAACCTTCTCAGATGGTGATGAATACTATTAAATAAAACCACCAGAACACACCTAAGTGAAGTATTGGTAAATACCTCAGTCTTTCTAGATCACTAATCCCCACTTTCTCTAGGTCCTCTTATGAATCCATCTAAATAAAATTCTTTTGCATAAGACACGACATGTGTGGGAAAATCCTATGCAGGGGTAAAAATAACAATACCCAATAGGTGACCCAAAAACCCAAAATAAAAGTGAAAAATTGAAAGATTTTTTTGACCCAATCTAGAGGGAACCAAAGTGGGATAGAATATGAAAATCCATTTCGACCAATCCTTGGTTATACATGACTATTCAAATCTAACCACATGTTGTGTCAATTAGGATATATGACATCAATGAAATGTATCCCAAAAAACATCCAGATATACTCCTCTTAGATTCCAAGTCTTATGAGGTATCAACCTCATTTAAAACCACAAGATTATAATCAAGGGTCAATGGTAATTATCATATAGGATCACACACTCGATGGACCCTTCTATACAAGATGACACTCATCCGATAAATATGCTCCATTGAGAATATATATATAGGTCCAACTCTAGTGCTCATCAACAGAGGTACCATCACCACTATCTTATTCCCTAATCAAGATCATAGAAACCAAAGTGAAGAGGCCCTCCCCTAACCACTATATAGAGTCAAGGGAACACTGCTCCAGTCTATGAACCCCATGCATCCTATCAAAATATAGAGAAAATAGGGACCCAAACCTCACTGCATCCCCAAACCATGGGAGTACTGACTCTAAACCATCCCACACAAGCTTTGAAATACCTGTATAAAGAGTCAAAAACCTCACCACATTGAGGGAAAACTACTTCCTAACTAGTTATTTCACATAAAAAGTGAAGGGGCTCGCTCCTCAATACATCACTCACAGCAGAGGGAGCTCCAAATCTCGCAGAGGACCCACTCCCTATCGAAGCTTGTATATAGGGGAGTACCACTCTGTAGATAGAGGACCTTCACACTATGTATAAGGAAGTTTCGTCTTTACCTATATCATCATAATGGGGGACCCACACCTTGACACGATAGGGGAGTACTAAACCCAGAATAGAGGACCCGCACCCTGGTAAAATAGTGGAGTACCAACTTTACCTAAACATGACATATAGAGGACCCACACCCTGGTATGTTAGGGGAGTACTGACTCCATGGATAGAGTATCCACACCTTGGAACCTCATGGGAGTAATGAATCTATATGTATAATGATTATGGAGGGTGCACACCCTAATTTGTTAGAAGATCTCTATCTATATCTACATGATAGATACATTGGACCTATAACCTAGTACAATAGGGGAGTACTGACCCAAGGAGAACTACTCTATGAGTAGAGGACCCATGCCCACTATGAGGGAGTTCTATCTCTAGCGATCCGAGAGGCAAGGGAAGCTCGTACCCTAGTATTATAGGAGAGTACTTGTCCGACTGTATCTTTGATAAACTAAACTGACCTCAAGCATCAGTCAAGAATTATTGAAAGGAGCATCATGATCTTCATGAATCACACCACAACATTTCCATAGGTAAAGGAACGAAAAACTAAATGCAGAGGAGCACCGCTCTACCAGCCTAAAGATTATAGGGTGACCCACATACTAAGACAATAGGTGAGAGTACTAAATATTAATTCTCTCCAGTGATCCACCTTGATCACTACCCATGATTAAGTACCACTAATGTAGATTCATTCTAGAATAACTCCACATCTTATCTCAAAATCTTCCTAAAAGGCTACCATCATGTTCTATATAGAAAACTGCGCTTGATAGGATACTCATAGCCTTAAATACAAGCACTAAATAAGGATATATATTAGGTGGAAGTTATAAATAATAGTAAACAACATGTACTAGGGTATACATGGTGCATGAACCTATCTAAACACTTATCCATGTCCTACGCTGCATTGATTGGTTATAAATTTGAGATTACATAGCGTGTACATGATATACATGGTGTGTCTTACCTAACCTGAGCCCCTAGCCATTTCCTCAGCTTGTTCTCATGTCTGAAACCCCATGCCTATGTACTTTGGCCATGTATGGTCACATGACCATTTCCCTTAACACAACATCCCTAAACATGTCCCTTGGCCACACGACCTGGACTCACTACACGACATGTAAACCCGGTACATGGCACGTAGTCCCAAAAATTCCATATTCCCCAAATGAAAATAATACACGACATGTTATCTTTCACTATATGTCATGTGATAAAAAATCCAAATGATAATTCCTTATGATCCACCCAGAGCACCCATGTTTCCACTAAAACCCAAAGATCAACCCCCACAGGGTCCTTAGCAGTCATATAAGGGCTCTAAAACCATAAAAGAATGCATAAAAGGGGGATAAATAATTAAAAATAAAATCATCCAACTTCATGGTAAAAAACCAAAGATTTAGGTTCAATAAAACACTCATGGGTCTCTGTTTCATGATCCAATGATGATCAAGATAAAAAATGGGGATAATGACACTTATTTTCCTTGATTTGGCCTCAGGTCATCCATTTCTCAAGGGGGATCCTCTTATAATATTCATCACAGCACACATGGTGTGTGTGTGGGGGTGGGGGTATGTTATTTATTTAATTTTTATTAAATAAAAAAACTTCATTTAACACCCCACCAACATTCTCCCCTGACCGGGCACCCAACACTGATAAAATTTATGCTGCACCTAGGGTAAACACCATGTTTTGGACTCAACCATGATTTTATATTTTTTATTCAAGACTCATCTTTGGTGTTATTCCATGTTTTACCAAGAAACTATGTTCACATGATAAAATATAATCAATATTTTTAATATCATTGCACCAAGGACCTCTAGGCCCCAAAATCCCATTCCAACTTAGTAGATGACTCCTAAAATATTCCTAGAATTATTACAAAGAATTACATGGTAAAAAAAACTCACTAAATTCTCCCCACCTTAAGTGTTTTCATATATGAAAAGAAAAATCCTATCCACAATAGGGAAACTGATCTATCAACTAGACCTACCATGCCAGTGATCTCATGATAGGGTTCCAGTGCTACCAGAAAACACACACTCAGGGGAACCAAAGAAGAAAAACCACACCCAAAGTCCATCTTAAACTAGGTAAACACAATGTAATAAAGTGTGAACGTTTATCCTCATTTATTCTAGGTTAAAAACACCAAACACCTGGTTCATCTGCTATCATATGGTCTATAATCACAAAACCTCGCTAAACTAACATTGATACTAACATAACTCACTAGTTCTCATCCACACCTGGATGAAATGAACCATTCCATCCTTAAGAATATCTCATACCACTCTAACACTGAGAACACAAGGGTACCAATGAACACCATAGGTATGACCAATCACACACACTAGGATTTACCATTCCTTTATTCTGTAACCCTCAAACTGAAACACATCCCATGAAGCTCCTCATAATCCTAATGATATACTAATAAAAATATTGGGGTAGTCCATGGGTTCTAGGATATGTAAAAGAAGACTCTCAGTGGGGAGGTAAACCTAAAATTTCCTCAGGTAGACATCCTCAACTCCACCAATATAGTAAGAAACCAAAATATCATAGAACTACTACTCTAAGGGCCATACTAGCCATCTGATGAAAGATGAATGTATCTACCCACACCCAATCTTTCCCTACTTGGTCTAGGATTACTCCTCAAAGGATAAAAAATATATCCCATGAGATGGTACAATTCCATACCCACTGGTGGAAAACTTCTAATCATGGATGGTAGGAAACCAATACACACTGAGGAAATTTCACAGGGCCTCACTCTATCAATATGTAAAAGTTCTAGGCGAGGAACTATCATCCTAGAGTAAGGTCACACGGTCAATAAAAGTTTGGTCACTATTCTTCTCTGTAGGAGCCTCTAGCATAGGGGTCGAGCAAAAGGGATCCATTGGTATTTCCAAGGCATGTTCTAACACTCCAATATGTATCCTAGACTCAAACACACAAGTAAAATTAACTTATCCACCACACCTTGAAACTATCCTCTTTAGGCGACATTGACTCTCTCGAATGATTTTAATCACATCCCAAGAATGCGTCTCAATGGGGGAAACACACCTCTTCCTCGTGCGTCCAAAGAAATTCCAAACTACACCATCACATGGTTCTATTGATGACCTGCTTCACCCTATAAATTCCTTCATAAAATAGTGTAAAGTATAGAGTACCTCAAAAAAGTGTCTAAAAATACTACTGAAAAGTAGAAAGGACGTAGATAATATCGATAATCATCCTCAGAGCCTCTGGGTTATAGTCCTCTACATCCTATTGCTATCCTTTCCCCATCCTCTAGTTCCTTGAGTACAACGTGGAGCACCTGGGGGTGGTGGAAACAATATATCAAAATGGTTTCCACTTCATGTTGCTCTCCTTTCTCCTCCACCATGTCCGCCATTATGCGGAACTCCATGATCCAAATGGTGCCGCTTTTAGGGAAGTCCATCGACCATATCCATCTCAGTATTATGACCGGTCCAATAATCTTTCATGAGATGCCCCAGTCTGTTACAAGTGTAACATCACCTCTCCTATGGATGACCATCTCCTCAATTCAACTCCTACACTATAGACCCATGTGTCTGAGTCTAGGCATGTGTATGCCTTTTATACCGCGATCCCATTGAATGCTATCTTCTAACTACTAAAAAGGTCTTATTCTCATGATAACCACCACCGAATCCATATTTCTGACCCTCTAATAGAAATATCTCCACCACTAGAGCTCTCTTAAGTACCCTTAAATAAGAGGGAAGGAATAATGATACCACACCTACTAGTATGTCTCTAAATATTCCTTTCTCAAAGGTCCAATGTTGGAAAATAGATCTCGAACCATACCCATAGAGTATTACGAAAGGTTTTTGAACCTTAATGGGTACTATTCTATATACATTCTACCCTGTTGAATTTATAGAATCTTTTAGATACACACCTACCTAAACATGGCTAGATAGGAATCTTCCCTAAAGAGCCTCTAAAACTCTATCTAGGTGAGAATATTATCATTGAGGCTCTACATCACTAGACTATACTATCACCTAATTTAACCCTATAGAATTATCACTGCTAGGACCACCATTTGATCTAAAGGTGTCCTCACAAGGTAGAAAATGTGTGTGAATACCTCAATCTAGTCATTAGATACCTGGGGTTCTAAATCACCTTGATACTTGGGAGGTCTCTACCTCTAAAACTCATGCATCACACTCAACCTGTAAACATCTTCGACCTGAAATTCTATCATAACCTACTGCTCAATGGGTAGTGGGGCAATTGGATAACCACACCAACACTAGAGTCCTAGGTTTGAAATCCAAACTCGAGACACTTTAACATGGTCTCCATAAATCCCAAACAATAAACATAGTTATAAAACCTATAAACCATGGTCCCAATGTGGAACCTTCTCTGATACCACCCTATCATGAACCAAACCACTGGGGACCAATCCATGAATACCCCAAGCCCACCACCAATAGACCAAGGGATAGTGAACAATGCCGAGTAGGTATATCACACACATGGGATTCCTTAGCCTATGGAACCTATATACACTCACCCACATACATTTTCAACATTATTGAAATAATAATAATTGGAACAAAAAATGCATGCATACATCTATCCAAAAAGAAAAGTACAAAGAAAGTATTGGAAACATTGAAAAGGGAAAAATAAAATCCCACAAAAAACTGTAAAGAGTGTAACCTAATCATATGGAGGAGAATACTATCAAATTCAACCACTATAACACACCTCGGTCAAGCACTGGTAAACACCTTGGTTTATCTATCTTACTAAGTTCTGTCTTCTTAGGGTCCTCCTGAGACTATATTGAAAGGTCTATGATATCCACAAGATGAAACATGTGAGGGCAAATCTAATTCATGGGTGAGTATAACAATACCCATTATACACCCCAAAAAACAAATATAAAATGGAGTAACTGAAATGAAACAATCCACTTGACCCAGCCAGAGGGAACCCAAGTGAGAGAGAGAACAGTAAAATATATCTTTAATAATTCTTAGCTATATATGACTATTTATCTCTAATAACATGGAGTGTCAATCAAGACACTTGAAATCACTTAAATTTATCCCCAAAAACACCCAAATATAATCATATTAGACTCCAAGTATCATGACGTACTAGCCTCAAAAATATTCACAAGATTCTACTTGAGGCTTAATGGTAACAATTATCCCATAACATGTACTCCATGAGCCCTAACATCCTAGATGGAACTCATTTGAGAGATACACTACATTGAGAATAGATCTCTAAGTCCAACTATAGTTACCGAAACCAAAGTTCTTATCAAATTTATCTTGCGCCATTCATAAACTCATAGAAAACTAAGTGGAGAGGGCCTTCCATCACTACTATACATAGTTGAGGGAGAACATATCTAGTCCAATCACCCTGTAAATCCTCTCAAAAGAGAGAGAAGATAGGGACCCAAACATCATTGATTCCCTACATCTAATGGAGTAATAACTTCTAACCATCCCACATAACCTCTAAAGTACCTGTATGTAGAATACCTCACCTAAACACATCGAAGGAGAACTACCTCCTAACTAAGTATTACACATAATAAGTGGAAGGGACCACTTCTCGATACTGAAATCACATCTAAGTGATATCCAACTCCCATGGAAGACCCTATTCCCACCGAAGCTCGTAGAAGAAGGATTAACACTTCGTAGATAGAGGAACCACACTTATGTTTAGGGGAGTATTTTCTCTACCTATAAAATCATAATGGGGGGACCTATACCCTGACACAGAAGGGGAGTAATAAATATGGAATAGGGGACCCAGACCCTAATATGACATGGACATACTAAATCTACCTAAACTTCACATATGGAGGACCCACACCCTGGTATGATAGGGTATTACTGACTCCATGGATAGAGGAACCACACCCTAACACCACAAGAGTGTACTAACTCTATCTTTACAATGAGTGTGGAGGGATCTTGCCCTAATATGAAAGGGGAGCTCCATATCCATCTTCACGGTCGATAATTGGGACCCACATGCTAGTCCAATAGGGGTGTACCAAACCCAAGATTACTAATCCATGAGTATAGGACCTTTACCCGTGGTGGTGGAGTTCCATATATATCGATCCGAGAGGTAAGGTAAACCCAATCCTGGGTACGAAATGGGAGTATCAACAACAATGTATCTCTAATTAACCAAACCAACCTCTAGAATCAACCCAAAATTACTGAAAAGAGAATCACACTCATCACGACTCACATTGCAGAACTACTATGGGTAGGCTACCCACACCCCGATAGAAGGGGGGAACCTCTCTACCAGCCTAAAGAGTATAGGGGGAACCACATATTATAATGAAAGGGGAGGGTATCGACCCTAAAATCTCTCTAGTGATCTACCATGATCACTACCTATGATTAAGAACCACTAATTTAGTTTATTTATAGAATCACACCATGTAATATATAAAAACCCTCCAATAAGGATACCATTTCATTATACATGGAAAACTACTTAGGATAGGTTACTCATAGGCCTAAATTTGAGCCCCTAAGAAGAAGATACACCAGGTAAAAGTTCCCCAGAATAGTACATGATGTGTACTAGGGTCCACATGACATGTGACCTCACCTGAACACCTATCTATGCCCTCTTTCACGTGACATGGATATCTGTGTGAGATTACACGACATGTAAATTGTGTACACAACATGTCTTGCATCACTCACTCCCTAACCATGTCCTCAACCCATGCCCGTTTTCAGAATCCCATTCCTGTGTACTCTATCTATGTACATTCACATGACCATGTCCCTTGACACAAAACCCCTATCCATGTACCTTGTACACACAAACTAGTCTCAATATATGGTGTGTATCCATAGTACACAATGTGTAGTCCACAAAATTTTATCTTCCCTAAAATAATAAGAACACACAGTGTGTTCTCTTGAACTACATACTGTTTGATCAGGAATTCCAAATGGAAATTACCTACGAGCCACCCAGAACAAACAGATTTCCACTGAAACTCATAGATTGACCCCCACAAGGTCCTTAGATCTCATTTAAGGGCACTAAAACCTTAAAAAACAAATAATAAGTGGACTTTAAATTTAAACTCAAATATTCCCACCTCTAGGAGAATCACCAAATCTTCGAATTCAAAACTATGTTTGGGAGACACTTTAGCATGATCTGGTGACGATTGCTGCCAAAAATAGGGATCAATGACACCTTTTCTCTTTGGTTCATCCTTGATTAATCCCTCACACAAGGGGGTATCATCTCATCCTCTTCCACATGTCACACAAGGGGGTAGGATTTATTGATTTTTTTTATTAAATCAATAAACTCCATTTAACTCTCTATGAACTTTCACCCCCAATCAGTAAATCGACACTGAAAAACTTTATGTCACACCCATGGTAACACAAAATTATGAACTCAACCATGATATCATATTTCTGATCTAATAAACTACTCATAATTTATTCTATTTTTTAATGAGAATATATACACACATGATAAATTTTTTTTTAATATCATCGCACTGAGGCTCCCTGGGACCCAAAATCCCATGTTGACTCAACTACTGGATCTATAAATATTCCTCAAAATATTAAAAATTCTTACACTACAAAAAAAGAGTCACTAAAAAAACAATAAAATGTTATTACACACATAAAGTTAGAATATCTAAGACAATGAAGAAGTAATATAACCCAATGAAATAAAATTGAGTTATTAAACCCCTTACCAAAAGTTTGACTCATCAGATATGTTCTTTATCTTATAGAATAATAATTTTTTTTAATTATTTAATTAATTAAGAACCATTTTCATATTTATTATTCCTTTTATTTAATTTAATTCCATGTTTTATTTAGTTACTTAATCAATTATATTCATGTCAGTCATTTTGACAATATTCAGTTCATACGTACAAAATGAATTTTGTAGTTTTGACTATGGTAAAAGTAGTTATTATTCCATAATATATAGAACAATAATAAAGAAATAATAATTATTTTTATAAATCAATTATATGTTTTAAACCAACCATGAAATATGGTTATGAAAAATGAACTACATTACAATCATGGAGATGATAATCTATACATATGCGTGAGTAACATCCCCATTTTTCAATGATTATGATGTAAATAACATAAGTAATATTTTATTTTTCAAGAATGATAATTATAACATAAATATAAAACTATTTCTTAAAATATACTTTTACATAATAGTCAGGTGATGAGTTTATGAAAATGGAATAACATCGCTTCATGGAGGTGGTAATCCAAACATACACATATAAAACATTATCATTTCTAAATGAATGGAATGTAATAAATTAAATGATATATTATATTTTAATAATTATAAATATTTAATGAATAATATATATATATATGTGTGTTAAATTCATCATTAAAACCACCTATTATTGGTGGTGATGGAGAACAAACTACATCGGTCTACAAGGCGGTAGTTTTCCCCACACACAAATTCCAATTTCGTTTCCCATTTGATGGAAAATGACATGAATATATGGTATAACATTAACATAAAAATATTATTATATGAGAGATAATTATGTTAATATATCAATATGGTTTAATAAAATTTAAGTAGGTGGAAGAAGAAATAAAAAAAATTCCCAGTTAAGAACAATACGCCTTCCTCGGACGACCTCTTTAGGTTTACACCAAAAGCTTTCCTAAGAGGGTTTTATAGTCAAACCATGGCCTTAAATCCATGGGAATGGAAGTAAGGAATGGATTTGGGTTTATATTTTATAAACCAAATGGTTCTTTAATTGTGAATAAAATAGGAGAGTATGTTTCCTTTTTATAAGTGAGGGGGGAGACACTTTTGAATTACTTAAAATATTAAATTAATAAAAATTAAATTTCATGAAAAAAGGCTCAAAAAATATATAATTAAAATATAGGATGATAATTTGGAATAATAATATCTAATAAAATATTTTTACAAGTTTAGATTAGGTTTTTACCATTATATCTTTGTTTTAAGCCTTATTAACCCTTTTTAACAATTACTTTGATAATTGTTTTTACTCTTTAGGGGTCAAGATAGTTACTATTAAAGAAAAATTGGATAATAAATGGACCATGGTTGATATTTTAGAGAATAAAACATTTTTTTTAAAATATAGGATTTTTTTGGAATTTTAAATAATTTATTAAAATATAATTTATTATAAAATATCATTAATATCATTTTTGGATCTATTCATTTAATTAGACTTTGAAAACAACCTGAAAACAGTTGAATTAAAATATAATCTTTTAAAAAATCACAAAAAAGTTATATTTATCTAAAAAATTCATGAGGAATAATAATTTATTCATTTTATATTACATTAAATATTTTAAAATCATTTATTTTATTTTATTTTCAATTAAATAAATACTACGTCAGCATTGTGTAAGCATTTAAGGTAATTATTTAATACCTAAAATTTAAAAATAATTTACAATGATAAAAATAAATGATTTATATTTAAAATAACTATTTATAATCAAACATAGTTTTTTAATCCCTGTCAAAAAATATTATATAAATTAAAAGTAATAAAGTGAAATTTTTGTCTTTATCTCTTACTTAAATATTGTAAAGGTCAGAATCAAATAAATATGACACCAAGTGTCCATATATTAAAACATTGGATGAAAATTTATGAAATAAACTCATATAATTAGATAACGAAAAGTTTCAGGTTTAATATTTAGTCCTTATCAAATTATTTTTAATCTTAATTACCTGATTTTTTTACGATGGTGATAATTATTTACTATATTTATTATTCACAATAAATAAAAATAAAAGAGAACTATTTAAAAAATTTAAAAATCTAGAATCAAAATATAGAATCGATTTTAAATAATAAATTCACATAATTTTTCAGAATTTAATTTAAAATTAAACTCACAAAGATCGACAAAAAGCAGTTTTTTAGGAAAATACAATTTTCAAGAAAAATATTATTTTACATTAATTCCATGACTAGTGATCATCACTAAATGAATTTAAATTCATATAAAGATATATAAAATATAAATTTAATATAAATAAATTTACATTAGGGTTTATTTTTATTAATTAAAATGGAAAAACATTATGCACTTAAAATAGTTTTAAAAAATGTGTTTTAAGCATAAAAATAGATTTAACCTGAAATCATGAAGCTTTATGATTCAAATGAATTTAATTAGATTATTATAAATAAAATGTATAATATTTAAAATTAATACCAAATGAAAAATAGAATCATAATTAAAATTACTTTATTTAATAAAAAATGTCTCTTTTACCAAAATGGATATTTTTCACTATTCATTGAAAAACCAATATTTTCAGAAAAATACAAAATTTTAACCCTAATATAATTATTATATGATGATTTAAAAAAATATAATTTTTATAAAACACCATTTCTAAAATTGGTAGAAATTAATTATATTATCTGTGCATAAAAAACAAAAAAAACCATTTTTGAGAAAAACATATTTTTGAAGCATAAAAAAACTTTACTATAATTTATATAATTATTTAATAACAATTAATATATATATATATATATATTATGGAATTTATGTATATTTTAAAATATGATAAATCCTATTTATACCATCTAGTTAAACAGCTAGGTTATATTTATCATATTTAAATAATAATATTTCATGGTTTATTTAGGGTTAGTGTTGTGTGTCGTATATACTATCAAATATAGTTTTATATTTTTTGAAAATAAAGGTGTTAAATTAATTATAAAAAAATAATTCTTTACACATTTATAAAATTAATTCACTGGTTATTAAGTGATTATAATTGAAAATTAAAAATCATTTTAAAGTAAAAGAGATGTTTTTCTGAAAAACAGTTTTTTGCGCGCAATGTGTTTTTTTAATAAATTAAATTAATCAGTATTGGGGAATGATTTTAATAAAATTTATATATTATATATTAAATAAAATGTTTTAAAATTCATCTAATGGTTTTTTTAAGCATGCAATAATAATAAATCCAGGTTTAAGCTTAAAATGTATTTTCTAAAAAACTGTTTTCATTGCATTTTGCACACTTTTTTTAAAATAAATTTATGAAACTTATATAAATTATATCCTAAAAATATATCTCATATTTTGAATCAAGGGATTCCAATTTGTTAAATAATTCCCTTTTATTTTTGTTCATTATGAATAGTAACTTTGGTAAATTTTTATCACCTCAGTAATGGTAAAATGGGTAAAATAGGGTTAAAACTTTGGGATAAAGCATTAAAATTTATATAATGACTTAATTTATAATATTGTGTTATTTTAGTTAGTAAATTTATATCCAATTATCTAATATATGGATAATTGGTTCCATTTGTCTTTGATTATGACCTTTATATTGTTTTAAGAAAATAATAAATACAAAATGTCACTCTCTTGAGTTTAGTACCTCTAAAAGTTTTACATAATTATAAACAGGGGTAAGTTTAGTTATAAATGTTTGTTTGAAATATAAATTATTATTTTTCATCACATTTTTTTTAATTTTTAGTTATTAGATAATCACTTTAAATGGTTACACAACACCAAACCAATATTCATTTAATAAATAGAATAATAAAATAAATGATTTTAAAAATATTAGAATTAATAAATTTTGGATGAATTTTTTTACAAGATTTTTTTAGATAAATATTACATATTAGGGATTTATTAAAGGTTGATTTTATAATTTCATTGCTTTTATGCTGTTTTCAAATTCAAAATTTGTTAATAGTTCTTAAAATGGAATTAAAAGTATTTTATAATAGAAATATGTTAGTAAATTATTTAAAAATAATAAAAATATTTAAAGATGTAAATTAGTTTTATAAATGGTAAAAAATGTTACCCATTTTCCATTTATTATCCAATTTTTATTTATAGGTAAAAGTATAATCCTTTAATATTAAAAGAGTCATTACCACAATTAAGAATTTAACCAAGGGGTTAAACCAAAATATAAGGTTAAAAATTCCACTAAAACCAATCTTAATTTAATTTCATGATTATATTTATAACTTATAATATTTTTACTCAAATAACTAGCCATTTGGAATCATTTCTCTTGAGAATTACTTAATTATATTATAATATTTTTTTATTATTCCAAGTGTTTCCTTTCCCTCTCTTATAAAGGGACACCCCTTATCTATTTTCTTTACACCACTTTTAGTAATCTAGATTCACCAAATCTAGATAAATTATCTTATAAAATTTCATAACCGTGAATTATATGTTCTTATTTTCTTGAAATACCATTAAAAAGGTCCTGAATAAGGGATATAAAAAGGCCTACCAAAGAAGAGGTAATCATCTTACCTGACCTCTTTCAATTTATTTATTATTCTACCTTGTATAAATATTTTATATTAATCATATAATAATAAATTTAGTATACTAAATATACTAAAATTATATTATGATTATTTAACCCTGAATATCCACCATCTATTCTATCAAATGGGAAGTAAAATTATCACTCGTGAGTACTTATGGAATAACACTTCCACTTAGAGATGTGATTCATTTTCGATTACTATATTTAATGGATGGTTATTATTATGGGTTTAATTTATAAAAATTATATTTAATAAATAATTATACATTTTAAATTATAGCATCATATCTACCTTCTTACCTTCTCATCTGTTGGAAAATTATAACATCACTTATACATACAAGTGGAATACCAACTCTATGAAGCGATGTGGTTAATTTATCATTTTCAATTAAAATGGGTGGTAATAAAGATAGATTTAATGAATAAATGATATATTTATTACATAATAATTATTCTTTAATGGTGAATTATTATTTACATTTCTTTCATTACATCCATTGAAAAGTGAAAACAACATTCATCTGTACGTATTGCTTACCGTCTCTATGAATAGTGTAATTTATTTTTATATCTATATACATTATGTATGAATATATATATAGTTAATATATATTATATTTATATCATGTTTAAAATTCTGGAGATGTTAAAACCATGATCAATGTACAAGGATCAGAACTACCAAACTAAAATTCTCAGGAAAAATGAAATAGTTAACACACAAAAATAATGATTTTAATAAATAATTATTAATTAAAAGGTGTTAAAATGTTATAACTAAATAATATATGATATTATAAGTATATAAATGTATTTTTTATAGAAGTATAAAAAATTAAAATTTATTATACATTAGGTTAGAGTGCCTTTAAATCTAATCGAACTTGAGGTAAGAGTTTTATGTTACAATCTCATTGTTTATCAGAATTATTTATGATTAAGTTTTTGATAATGAAAATTTAGGATATATATCTCTATAACCACATATAATTTATTATTCTCTATTTATTTATTTTAATAGTTTTTTTATTTTCATTTTCCTCACTTTAAGTACTCAAGAGACCACAATAACATTTTTAATGAAAAATGACTTTATTTCTCTCTTTGGTCGAAATTCCTTTTTCTTCCAATTACATGTTTTCTAAAAATATTTTCAATAATGTTTTTAAAATTACCCTGTTATTTTTTAAATTAATTTTTAAACATGTTTTAATTTTCAAAAATGGTTTAAAAGGAATATTCTTTTCATTTTCCAAATGAGTTACTTTTGAATTTTTATAAAAAATGTGAAAGGAATATTTTTTAACACATATGAAACAAATTAAATTTGATACTGTCATGACTGCTCAATAATTTTAAAATTCCATTAAAACTTTCTATGGTTATTTTAAAATAAATTTTTTTCCTTAATATTTGGTAATTTTTTAGATTTTCAAATAAGTAATTTCAAAATAAAATGGTTATTTTCCTCATAAAGTATTCCAGATACCTTTTAAAGTAATTTTTATCTATAATTAAATCCTTTGTTGTTACTTATTTTTTATTAGGGATTATATCTGATGATAACATATTTATTATTTATCTAGATGGTTTATGCTGTATTTTGTGTCCTAGAATCAACTGTTTGTTCTTTGAATACATGAATATTTGATGTATTAAATATTAAATTAAAAATATTATTAAATATTGTTAATTGTTCTACATGAATTTAATCTAATAATTTCCTATAGTATTTGTTTCATTGATAATGTTGTAGTAGTTCCACGCTATGATGAGAACCTTTATGTGCTATGCCAATATTCTTAATATAGTTCTGTGGTTGGATAACAAACTATGAAAGAAACATAGTATATAGATCGTCAGGTGTGAGTACTCATAACAAGATGATAATTCTTCTCATGAAGTTTGAACTTGGTAATATCCAAGAAGAGATATTATGATAATAGACTCACCAGTTGGAATTCCACATGTTTTGGTGTCATTGGATATTCTTATTTGCGAGCATGTGTAATGGTACTCGTACTTTAAGATTATCATTAATGCATGTCACGACTCATACACTTAGATTTTCTCATGAATACTATCACACCATATGTTTACAAGAAGTAGGGTATATTAAGTGCATCATGAATGACAAGTTATTGATGGATAAGTCATGAAAGGATTTTTCTCTTCCATATTTATGGAAGTTCATATCTCATCCCTTTGATTGAAATAGATTCTTCACTCTAAATTCCATGCTCATGGTGTAACAATGAGTTTATTTCAGATAGTCAAATAATGATGTATCAAGCATATAAGTTGATGACACCAGCATGAAACCTACTTGATGAGATATTGCAAAAAAGGTATTATATTACACACTGAGAATTCCTATGTGGTATTCATCATTGCGACTTTAATTTTTTTTCTTGGTCTCCTTGACTCGTTGATAAATAATAATGTTGGAATTTAGGTAATCCCACCTAATAAAAATGATAAATAATCCTATAGGGTCACACACTATGTGTTTCTATTAGTATCGATTAAATTCTATTTGAATTTAATTAATTGAATAAATATTATTCTCAAGACTAAGGAATAATTTTATTCAATTTATATTGTTTACACAAATTAATTAAATATTTATTCACCAAATTGTGAATAAAATATATTTATTTATTTTATTGAATATTTAATAAATATTTATTTACTATTTTTTGAATAAAATATTTATTTAAGAGAATAAAATATTTATTTTGGTTTTTAATAAATGCATGAGGAGTTCAAATGGACTAAAACCGTTTCCAATGATAAAATAATTATTTACGAGTAGGTAGATATTATTTATCCATTTTGTGCAAGTTAGTGCACCAGAAAATATTATTATTATTATTATTATTATGGGGAATGATATTTCATTAATATTTATTATTATATTTAATGGTTGTTATGAAATTAAATTTTGTAACTAAAATCTCATCTTTATAAATAGACGACTATGTCTATTATGTAATTCATTCAAAACCAATTCCATGTTTGGGAATAGAGAATTATTTCCCACATCAAATTCTCTCTCGACTCCTCCTCCTCTCCCCCTATAAAGAAAGAGAAACCGAAGAGATAATTTCTTTAAGACCGAAGAACAAGCGATCAAGAACAAACAACTTAAGACATTCGATTCTCTATACTAACACCCATTGAATGAGTGGTGTTGATCAAATACCATTAAAGCTTGTGTGGATCACTTCTATAGGGATTATACCCTTGGATCTTTATACACACAAAAAAGGTAATCCATAAGGGCCTTTTCGGATGATAAACAATCATCAACGAAGAAAGTTCCTAATGCCAAGTATTTATCTCTCGAGATATTAAATAAATAAATTATAAATTTGATATGAAAGATCCACGCTATTGGTTTCAGGAAACAATTACTAAAAGAAATTTTAATATATTTCCCTCCAATGCAACTCTTCCACTACACCTAGAATCAACAAGTGGTATCAAAGTGGTCACATTTAAATTTATACTTATTTATTTGATTGTTAATCTATTCACAATTGTGTCTAGATTTTCATTCCATGTTATTCATTATTAAATCTGATTTGAATTAATCTATTATCAACATATTAATCATGTTCGTTCAATGATGGTCTAGGGTATCGATTATTTTCATGTTGAGAAGTTTTAATGGATCTACGGTCTTCGGTTTGCTCACGAAGGTTCATCGTTGATGTTTTTTGGTGAGTCTGGTGTTCCCTTGTTCATGGAATGCTATGGAAGTCCTGCTCGCTTGTACTCCTCTATGGCCTCTAGATCCATTGCTCCCTTCTAGGTCGGTCGGGTGCAATGAATTAAAAGTGGTTTTGGGTTGTGTTGTGCATTGTGGTTGGGGGGTCCAGGTCGCCCAACCTGGGTTCAGGCGTCCGCAGGGTTTTAGTTTGGATGGGTGCTTTCGGTGAAGATCTTAACTCCCTATGAAGACTCTATAATTCTTCTATACTGCTCTGTGTTCAGTTATCACCTCTCCTATAAAGACTCATAAAATTCAAGGGAAAGTTTTTCTTAATCTTCCTTGGGATTTTACAAGAACGCAGTTTCTGACCGCACCTGATTCCGAGGCCCGGTGTGCCCGGAATTTTTATCCGAAGTTTAGCTCGGGTACGTTCAGTGAACGAACGAGCGGGGTTTTCCTAACTTTTGAACCGGTGCTCGGAATCGAATTCCGAGGGCACCGATGGAATCGCAGTGCTGACAATTTCTTAGGAACACCTTTTCCAGAGTTTTGTTATCTCGGGAGGAGTTATAAAAAATTTGGAAAGTAAAATAAAATTGAGCTACAAATTTATTTTTCTTTTTAAGTGGTTAAACCTATGTGTGGAAGTTGGGGTAACCACCCAAGTGAGGTTATGAGGGTGTTGGAGCCCACACAAACCCCACCCCTTCATTTTCCCTAACCCCCCTTAACCCACCATTGAATATGACTCAGGTTTAATTACTTAAGTTATATCTTTGTTTGAAATTCAAATACTTAAGGCATAGGTAATAAAATAAGACTAAACACTTATTTTATTATTGTTGGAGCTTGTTGTGTTGAGAGTGGATTGGGGGAAGAAACTCTAAAGTTCTTCTTCTTCGTCGAAGAACGCAAAGAACGTGAAGAATGTGAAGAATGCGAAGAACACACTGATCTCTGATGAAGCACGCCGAATCCTCAGAGATCGACTACGCGACGCCATGTACCGCGATGCCAACGACCCTCTCCTTCTGCGACGCATTCTTCCACGATGATAAATTATGGGACGAACCCTCGCTCAATGAATTCAACGAGGTAGGGGATTTATTGTTTTTGTTCATAAAAATTAGAGCGTTCTTCGTAATCTTAGCTACTTGCTATCGATTAACGAGAGGGGGCCGGACCGCACAAACACGGCCGAACCTTCTCCCTTAATTATGTTGTTGACCTTGTTGTGGTTTGGAAAGGAGATGGTGGGGTGACTTCGCACCGCGCGGGATCGTGCGGCAAGGATGCGCGGCGCCGTCGCACCGCACCGTTGAAGACGAACAAGGTCGCGGCGCCGTCGCGCCGTGCCGGAGAATCACGAAAACCCCGCGGCCGGAGTGGGGCCACGACGGAGGGGTGTGGCACCGTCGCGCCGCGCCGGTCGGACCAAGGCCGCAACTTTAGGCTGCGGCAGAGCAGGGAGCGGCGGCCGATTTCCGGCCGCCGGTGTCGGAGCAGGGGGATAGGACCACGCCGGTCCCGTGGTGCAGCAGCCGGCCGGCCGGAGCGGGCCGACCGGTCAGGGGGAAGTCCGGGGGTTTGAGACCCCTGGCTAGAAGGGAGGAGCGCCCCCCCACGTGGGGGCCGCGTTTAATTAGACAGGGGGGCAGCGCACCCCCCCTTTCCCGCCTAACTCAGTTACACCGAGCTGGCCAGCGGACCGCGCCAGCACGCCGGGTCGGGCCGCCTAGGATGGGCCGGGCCGCGCCCAGGCCGGGTCGGGCCACGCCCAGAACGTGTCGGGCCGCGCCAGCCGGGCCGGGCTAGCCGGGCCGGGCCGCACCAGCCAGGCCAGGTCGCACCCAAGCGGGCCGGACCCGGACTCGGGTCTGGTCGACCCGGTTCGGGCCGACCCAGGGGGTCTCGGGCCGGGTCGGTCCGGGCCCAGAACCCCCACTTTCGGACCTCTTTCGGTCTTTTGCCCATAACTTGGGCTACGGACCTCCGATCGATGGACCGTCAGCTGGGATGCGATCCTTGGATCGAGAAGGTCATTTAGATATATTACACTCAAGGTTTCAGAGTACTCTGGGTTCAGCCGGGTCCCTACTGAGTAGCTTATACTCACCGCTACACGAGCTATGCCCGCACTACGTTGTGTTGGATACAGAAGACAGACATCGCTAATCGTGGTGGAGGATTGTGGAGCGAGTCGGTACCTGGAGGTGGTCCACTGGGCGGGACGTACATGGAGGGGACGACTAGACCCATGGAGATGAGGATGCTATTTGTACCCACCATTTAGGTGGGACTTTCAGTGGACAGCTCGACGTTGCGGATTTACTTTTAGTTGCTGTATTTTCCATTCCAGTTGTAATTTACTTTCAGTTTGGGTTTGTATTCTGGCCCACATACTTTTCTGCACTTACTTTGTACCCAGTTTTACTTAGTGTTTACTTCTTCTTGCTTACTCTGTGGTGTTTGTTTACATTATAAAGGCAATGCCTTCCCCTTTTTGTCGAGATTTATGCCTTGGTGCTAGTTTTCAGCCCCTGGCCTATGGGAGGTGGGCTTGGGGTAGTCACGACATGAGCCCCGAGGATGGGTCGTGACAAATTGGTATCAAAGGAGTTCGGTTCTACCGCAGAACTCAGGAATCTGATCTTTTTCTATGTGAATCAATAGTGTTAAGAGTATTGAGTTTGGTTATCAGTCTAGGGAGTCCAGTGTTGGTGCGGCGGCCGACGTATCCGTACACCAGGACCCTGACTTCTGATTTCCGACTTAGTGCAAGAAAACATTAATTGCATGTGTGATTCAAGTTTTATTTGTGATTAATTTGTGTCAGCTCACCAGGTATACTGTATTGACCGTGGCACACCTTTTTCTTTTCAGGATGGCCCCACGATGGCAGCCAGCTAGGGTTCCGTGTTTCGTGCATGACTGCAGCCCACCGAGCGACGAGGCCTCGGTGCAGGGCCCTATTACCACGGAGGCACCGGCGGTACCACTACCCGCTGAGCCACCGATGCCACCAGCCCCAACCGATGAGATTACACGATGCCTTATTGCACTGCAAGAGTTCCAGCGATAGATACCGCCCAGGTTCCTCGGGTAGATAGATCCTCAGGTAGCCGAGGATTGACTGGAGGTGGTTGTGCGAGTTTTCAGGTTAGTGGGGACCCTAGATGACCTCATGGTGATCCTCGTAGCGAGCCTCCTGCACGCGGTAGTAGGCAAACGGTGGAACTTGATGCTCCAGGTGCATGATGAGGCATCTCTTCTCTGGATGGACTTTGAGAGATTCTTCTTCTTGGAGTTCGTCCCAGCCACCCTCCATGCAGTGCGTATTCAGGAGCTTCTGCAGCTGCGACATGACAGCTTGACGGTCGCCCAGTACTCAGTGAGATTTACCGATCTATTGCGCTACTCGAAAGACATAGTACGAGACCCATTCTTCCAGACCCGGACCTTTGATCAGGGACTGAGGCATGAGATCTGGGCATTGCTGATCTCCCTCAGCATTCCGACACAGGCAAGGGTACTGGAGCGAGCCCTTCTCATTCAGAGATTTCTTGCTGAGCCTACACCAGTAGCGAGACCTACCACATGGTGGCACGTAGAAGAGTCTTCTGTAGTTGGAAGTCGACGGATGACACATGGGCCTAGGCAGACCAGACCCTCAGGACACTGGCTCAGATGTGCGGGGCACACAACACAAAGCCAGTCTTACAAGAGGCAGACAATGCTACGTATGCGGTGGGCAGGGCCACATGGCTCGTGACTGCCCGACCCACCATGCCGAGGAGTAGCAGACAGTTGAGGGACCACCCAAGCAGAGGCAGAGGGTTGACCGTGGCGGTACGCAGGGAGTAGGAAGACGAGGCAGAGGAGCTGTCCGAGCAGCAGGTGGTGGGGGACGCTTTGAGGCTCTACCACCACCACCACCAGGAGGTCCACCCCGACCACAGGGAGCTGGCGGGCAGAGACAAGCACAACTTTAGGCAGTGGAGGCCTACGACCACGACGTGCCCAATATGATTCGAGGTACCATCTGTGTCTATTCCACACTTTCTGCAGTTCTTATAGACATAGGATCGATTCATTCTTTCATTTCTATTGCCCTTGTTTGGAGCTCGGAGATTCTTACGGAGCCATTGGCTCGATCCTTACGGCTAGAGACTCCTACGAGAGAATACTCAATGATTACGCACTGGTGCCGGCAATGTGAGTATACTCTAGGAGGTGAGAGCTTCGGCTGTGATCTTCTTGTAGTGGCGTCGAGGCCTTACGACGTCATCTTGGGCATGGATTGGTTATCTACAGTCCATGCTCAGATTGACTGCATTAGGCGCAAGGTGCGATGTGTTCGCACCGATGGGAGCAGGTTCACCTTCATCGGCGAGAAGGGAGCCTTTGTAGCACAGGATGGACTCACGTAGAGGAGAGGAAAACCCATCACTCATCAGTTGGCTAGCCTCATCCTAGGAGCAGTTGAAGTGCGGAGTCCGAGCTTACCTGCAGTGGTGGATCAGTATGCAGACGTTTTCCCCGACGACGTTCCAGGACTACCTCCTCGCAGAGAGGTAGACTTTTATATTGACCTGTACCCCAGGACATCCCCGATATCCACCCCAGCATATCGAATGTCTCCCGCCAAGCTTCGAGAGCTACAGGTACAGTTGGAGGACTTGCAGGGAAAGGGATTCATCCGACCCAGTGTTTCACCCTGGTCATCCCCAATATTGTTCGCCAAGAAGGCGGATGAGAGCTTGTGACTGTGTGTCGACTATCGTCGCCTGAACCAGGTGACTGTGAGGAACAAGTATCTACTACCGAGGATTGATGACCTCTTCGATCAGCTCAAGGGAGCATGGTGGTTCTCGAAGACAGACCTCAGGTCAGGCTATCATCAGCTCAGAGTTCGGGACGAGGACGTGCAGAAGACGACCTTCATATGTCGGTATGGCCACTATGAGTTCTTGGTTATGCCATTCGGCGTAACCAATTCTCCAAAAGTGTTCATGGGCCTCATGAACAAGATCTTTCAGCCGTACCTCAATCGATTTATCATGGTCTTCATCGACGAAATTTTGATATACTCGATGACTCAGGAGGAACACGCCTACCACTTGCGAGTTGTACTGGACACACTCCGAGAGCACCAGATTTTTGGTAAAATCTCGAAGTGTCAGTTCTGGATACGTGAGGTCCACTTCTTGGGACACGTCATTCTGAGGCGGGAGATGCGGTGGATCTCGCGAAGATTGAGGCAGTGCTAGCTTGGGAGCTACCCAGGAGCGTGGCGAAGGTACAGAGTTTCTTGGGACTAGCCGGGTACTACCAGAGATTCGTGCCAGACTTATCCAGAGTCGTGGCCCCACTTTCAGCTTTGAAGAAGAAGGGGAAACCCTTCGTGTGGTCAGAAAGATGTCAGCAGAGCTTCCAGGAGCTGAGACAGAGATTGACCAACACACCTATCTTGAGGATACCAGGGGAGGGAGTAGGGTACGTAGTTTACTACGATGCATCAGGGACTGGACTCAGATGTTTCCTGATGCAGGAGCGGGCAGTGATCACCTATGGATCATGTCAGTTGAGGCAGCATGAGCAGAACTACGCTACCCATGACCTAGAGTTAGCAGTAGTGGTCTTCTCCCTGAAGATGTGGAAACACTATCTGATGGGAGAGCGCTTTACAGTCTATTCTGACCACTAGAGTCTCAGGTACATCTTCTCGCAGAAGGACCTGTACCTGAGACAATGGTGATGGCTCGAGTTCCTCCAGGACTATGACTTTGAGATAATCTATACTCCTAGAAAGGGGAACGTAGTACCGATGCTCTCAGCAGGAGGATGGGCATTCAGCTACTTGGGGAGGCGACAGAGTAGCTAGCTGCTTTGCAGATATCCTTCGTGGATAGTTATGGAGCAGCCTTTCTACAGTCACTCACAGTCACTCCTCCACTTCTTCAGCGGGTCAGAGTGGCATAGCGTGGGGACGTTGACTGTGAGACGCAGCGTGCACAGATATCCTCAGGATAGGAACCCGATGGATTCTCTGTGGGAGGAGAGAACATCATCCTTTTTAGAGGACGTACCATGGTACCAGCTGCTTTACAGGAGGAGGTGCTGAGGGAGTTCCACACTTCCCCTCTAGCGGTACATCCAAGAGTGGCGAAGATGTTCCAGGACCTCAGACGACAGCACTGGTGGCCGGGTATGAAGAAGGTTGTGGAAGAGTTCGTTTCTCGATGCCTCACCTGCCAGTAGGTGAAAGCGAAGCACCAGGTACCAGCAGGCTTGGTACATCCCTTGGAGGTCCCGAAGTGGAAGTGGGATGGGATATCTATGGACTTCGTGACTGGACTTCCACACACATCCAGAGGTCACGACTCTATTTGGGTGATAGTCGACCGACTCACCAAGTCGGAACACTTCTTACCCATCAGAGAGCATGGCTCAGTGGAGAGCTTGGGACGCCTCTACGTTCAGGATATTGTACGGCTACATGGTGTGCCATCGTCCATCGTCTCCGTTCGAGATGCACACTTTACTTCTCAGCTTTTGAAGGGGTTTCAGGAGGCGTTCGGGACGTAGCTACGTCTGAGCACCGCCTTTCACCCTCAGAAAGATGGTCAGACAGAGAGGACCATTCAGACTCTCGAGGACATGCTCCGTGCATGTGTCCTCGACTTTGTTCACAGCTGGGAGGATCACCTACCCTTGGTGGAGTTCGCATACAACAACAACTACCACTCCACCATCAGGATGACACCATACGAGGAGTTGTACGGCCGACCTTGAGGATCACCTCTGTGCTGGACAGACCCTGGGGAGTCAGCACTTGTGTGACCGGAGATGGCCCAGGCCACGACAGAGATGGTCCAGGTCATCCAGGAGCAGATGAGGACAGCTCAGAGCTGGCAGAAGTCCTATGCTGATAGGAGGCGGAGACCACTAGAGTTAGAGGATGGCAACCATGTCTTCTTATGGGTCTCACCTCGATGTGGATTAGAGAGATTTGGCCGAGGCGGCAAGTTGTCTCCGCGCTTCATCGGACCATTCCAGGTCCTCAGCAGGATTGGGGAGGTGGCTTATCACCTGGCTCTACCACCTCAGTTGCACCGGGTGCAAGACGTCTTCCACGTATCTCAGCTGAGGAGATACGTGCACGACCCGACACATATCATTGACCATGGAGAGAGGGACATAGATAATGGGGAGACTTTTGCGGAGGTCCCAGTGGAGATCGAGGATTGAAAGGAGCAGGTCCTATGGGGATGGTCGATTCCCCTAGTACACATCAGATGGAAGCATGGGAACCTCCAGGAGAGCACTTGGGAGTGGGAGGCTCAGATGCGTGCATAGTACCCACATTTGTTTCCCTAGTTTTTGATGTATCCTTACGGGGACGTAAAGCCCTGAGGTGGGAGTAATATAAAGACCCGTAAAATTCAAGGGAAGTTTTTTCTTAATCTTCCTTGGGATTTTACAAGAATGCAGTTTCTGACGACACCTGATTTTGAGGCCCAGTGTGCCCGTAATTTTTATCCGAAGTTTAGCTCGGGTACGTTCAGTGAACGAACGAGCGGGATTTTCCTAACTTTTGAAACGGTGCTCGGAATCGAATTCTGAGTGCATCGATGGAATCGTAGCGCCGACAATTGCTTAGGAACACCTTTTCCAAAATTGTGTTTGCTCGGGAGGAGTTATAAAAAATTTTGGAAAGTAAAATAAAATTGAGCTACAAATTTTATTTTTATTTTTAAGTGGTTAAACCTTTGAGTGGAAGTTGGGGTAACCACCCAAGTGAGGTTATGAGGGCGGTGGGGCCCACACGAACCCCACCCCTTCATTTTCCCTAACCCCCCTTAACCCACAAATTAATATGACTTAGGTTTAATTACTTAAGTTATATCATTGTTTGAAATTAAAATACTTAAGGCATAGGTAATAAAATAAGACTAAACACTTATTTTATTATTGTTGGAGCCTGTTGTGTTGAGAGTATATTGGGGGAAGAAACTCTAAAGTTCGTCTTCTTCGTCGAAGAACGCGAAGAACGCGAAGAACGTAAAGAACGCACTGATCTCTGACGAAGAATGCCGAATCCTCAGAGATCGACTACGTGACGCCGTGTACCGCGACGCCAACGACCCTCTCCTTCCGCAATGCCTTCTTCCGCGACGATAAATTCTGAGATGAACCCTCACTCAATGAATTCGACGAGGTAAGGGTTTTATTGTTTTTGTTCATGAAAATTCAAGCGTTCTTCATAATATTAGCTTCTTGCTATCGATTAACGGGAGGGGGCCGGACCGCACAAACACGACCGACCCTTCTCCCTTAATTCTGTTGTTGATCTTGTTGTGGTTTGGAAAGGAGATGGCGCGGTGCTGTCGCACTACGCGGGATCGTGCGACAATGATGCGCGGCGCCGTTGTGCGATGCCGTTGAACTCGAACAAGGTCGCGGCGCCGTCGTGCCGCGCCGGTCGGACCAATGCCACGGCGGAGGAGGGAGCGGCGGCCGATTTTCGGCCTCCGGCGTCAGAGCAGGGGGACGGGACCGTGCCGGTCCCGTGGTGCAGCAACCGGCCGGCCGGAGCGGGCTGACCGGTCAGGGGGAAGTACGGGGGTTTGAATCCCTTGGATGGAAGGGAGGAGCGACCCCCACGTAGGGGCCATGTTTAATTAGACAGGGGGCAGCGCGCCAGCGCGCCGGGCCGGGCTGACCGAGGGGGTCTCAGGCCGGGTCTGTCCGGGCCCAAAACCCCCACTTTCAGACCACTTTCGGTCTTTTGCCCACAACTAGGGCTACAAAACTCCGATAGATGCACCATCAGCTGCGATGCGATCACTTAATCGATACAGTTGTTTTGATATATTACACTCAAGGTTTCGAAGTACTTTGGGTTCATCCGGGTTGGTTCGAACACGAAACCAACCAGGCTCTCGGAGCGGAAACACTTATAACATGAGCTCCGGACGTCCGATTGACATGACGTCGACTTTGTTGGATTCCTTTTAGTGAGACAGACCTTTTGGATTACTCCACTCGAGGTTTGGACACAGTTGAAGTACGGTCAGGTTGGTTTTGACTTAAAAAACCAACTGGGCCCCTGGGACGAAAAAGCCAATAACTCTCAGACCGGGCGTCTGATTGACGCGCCATCTGTCGCGTTGAGTTCCTGTTGACGATACGGAACTTTTGGATACATAAACTCCAGAATTCGTGTCAGTTGATGTATCAGCCCCTCGGCTCGTAGAGCGGACCCTCCCCGAACGAGCTTGCTGTGTGCGGGAACCCTAGAGCTGGCTGTGACTGCAATGACAATGAAGACTGTACAAGAATCCTCCGTGGGTTCGACAACGACGACTACAAAACTCAGCGATTCTATGTGGATCAGTGCTACTGATCCTGTGTGGGTCCGATCCTGTGTGGGTCAGTGCTCAGTTGTTCTGTGTGGGCCAACGCATACCGATCCTGTGTGGGTCAGATCCTGTGTGGGTCATTGCGGGGTTTAGTTACCTATCGATCCTGTGTGGGTCATTGCGGGTTAGTACCTATCGATCATGTGTGGGTCTGACGGCTTAGATGAATCAGTGGCTACACCTGATCATCTCTATCGTCTTACGAAGAAGTATTTCTGTGTGAGCTGAGTCATGACTTTCAATCTTATCTTTGATAAGATTGACTTGTTATCCTGTGTGGATTACATTATGCTTTCCTGTGTGGATTGGGTTGTGAATTCCTATGTGGAATGGGTTATGTTTTCCTGTGTGGACTGGGTTGTACTTGGGCTTGGTTTTTGGAGCTGAATTGATGACTTAGGTATTTGTATGGGTATATACCTAAGTAGTGTCCGATGTTACTTCGTGTTTGTATCTTTACTTTGTGGATTATCCTTTGTGGATTCTGGGAGACCTTAGGGGGTCTCAGGGTCCCTACTGAGTAGCTTATACTCACCCCTGCACGGGCTATGGCCACACTACGTTGTGTTGGATGCATACAACGGACAATGCTGATCGTGGTGGAGGCTTGTGGAGCGAGTCAGTACCTGGAGGTGGTCCACTGGGTGGGACGTACACGGAGCGGACGACTGGACCCATGGAGCTGAGGAGGCTATCTGTACCCACCCATCACCTGGGACTTCCAGTGGACGGCTCGACGTTGCGGCTTTACATTCAGTTTCTATATTTTCCTTTCCAGTTGTACTTTACTTTCAGTTTGGGTTTGTATTCTGGCTCACTTAGTTTTCCGCACTTACTTTGTACCCAGTTTTACTTAGTGTTTACTTTTTCTTTCTTACTCTATGGTGTTTGTTTACTTTATAAAGGCAATGCCTTCCCCTTTTTGTCGGGATTTATGCCTTGCTGCTAGTCGCCAGCCCCTGGACTATGGGAGGCGGGCTTGGGGTAGTCATGGAACGAGCCACGAGGAAGGGTCGTGACATATCCTCTCCGGGTTGGTCTAGTGATGTGGCTGTCATGCAAGATTTGGGAGGTGTTGTTCGAGTGGTTATCGATGTTCCAGGAGGAAAAATATTTGTTCAGTGGATTACTCTTGTAGATGGTATGTGATCTGGTGACGGGGGAAAATGAATTGATGCTGTTAAGGTTCTTCGACATTATGGTGTGGGGTTGATCGATGATGATATAGGTGATGGTGGACCAGAGCTTACGATAGTCCTGGTGAGGAAGGCTCTACGAGATGGTGAAGACGATGTGCAAGCAGTGGTGGTCGGATAAGCGGCCAGTGGTGATGAGCTGATGAGGTTGATGTCTAAGGTGATGTGATAACGTGAAGGTGTTGACAGTACTGAGAGGATATGTTAGTGTGATGATGATGGCGGTGAGGTGTCTCCTCGGTGGTTGGTTTCTTGGGTTTCTTTCTTGCCCGTGATTTTTCTTTTTCCAAGGTTTGAATTTGAATTTAGAAATTTGAATGTGTATTTTGGGATGTTGTTTGCTTTGTATTGGTTTATGTGGGAGATGTATAGAACTGATTTCTTGTTTTTGTGAGGTTACCACTTAGCCAAAAAGTGGTATTTTAAAAATTACAAAAAAAGGGATTTGGAGGAGGGTAAAACAATATAATGACTAGAGATTCCATCGGAAAGTGCCAAATCTTTGGCCAGTAAATATGGGTTACATGATGTGCAGCTGAAGGATATGTCGTATACCGATGTGCATTGTATCAAAATATTCCAAACAGTTAAAATCATGTGGTGATATTATTGCACACCACATATTGACAGGGCCAACCTATCATATGAAAAGTGGATATAGGGTGTGTAGTTGGAATGTACACACTGTGTAGTCTGGACGAGTTAACATGCCAAAGCCCCAAGAATATGACTTGGATATACATAAACCAAGGTACAAGGCATGTAGTATATTCCATGTAGTCTCCTATTAATGGAAAAAAATTAAATTAAATTAAAATTGAAGAATTTCTGCATTAAAACCTTATTTTATTAATTATCACTCCATTTTTTTTTGAAAATTTAATAATGGATTTGAAGAATTTTAAATGATCAATTAATTTAATTTAATAAATATGTCATTAATGGTTTTACCATTTAGTTTTCATGAATTCCAAATTGAAGGGTATCTCCAATTTAGTTTGGATGATCATTAAGATGAAAGAGAATTAATTAATTAATACAAGTTCATTCATGTTAATAATAAAGAATGAATAAATAAATAAATTCCATCCAATTACTTTTTTCATATTCATTGAATGTATGACCAATCATGTTCTTGAACAAGATCTTTGTATGTGTTGGAATTTATTTAATTATATTTATTGCATGGTTTTGTAAATATTTAATATTAAATTAAAATATGGCCTGTGAGTCATCCCTCACTACATTAGTATGTAGGACCTGCATATCCAAGGATATTTATGTAATTCCCTTTAACCAATACTTTGGTTCCCCTCACCCGCATGTGAGTAATAAATATTTGTAATTAATAGATCATCCCAATGTGTGTGGAGATGGTTCAAGATGAAACCATAATGACGCAAACTAAAAGGTACATAAGTGGACATGTGGAATGTTGTAGCTCATGCCAAGTCCAACATAAGGATATATTTCCCTTAAGTCATAGGTTTATTTAATGTCTTCTCCTTAAATCAACCATTAGATAAGATCATTATTGATTTATTTAATTAATTAATTATTTTTTTCCAAATGCATCAAAAATTATATTTATTGATGCAAGACCACAATCACATAAATGAATGAATTAATATGCAAAGACGAAATTTAAATAAAATTTATTATGCATAAATGTTTTATCAAAACATGGTTGATTAATTAAGTAAACATCCAACTAAATATTAACAATAAAAGTAAAGGATAAAAAAAGATAAAAATTTATTCATAATAAAATAAGATCTCTCAATCTAATATTATGTCAGACTATGTCTTCCATTACATGATTATGAATAAAAATCAATAGAACTATGTGTTTGAAAAACCCTTGTTGGGAAAATTAATTTTATAAGAGGAGTTCTTATGATGTTTTTCGGTTGATTTAAACAATTTAAATCAATATGGGAATCCCTTTTTATACTTGAAGTAATTTGGAGGGAAGTGTTGAGAAAATCCAGGTTAGGATTTCTAGATTGGGGAGTCCACTCAATGGATCAAGGAGCTATAAGCCCACAACTAGAAAAGGCTTGCCTACCTAAATACCTTCAAAATAACTTGACCAACCCTCTTTAAGGTTCTGTGAAGGGGAATATGGATCCTTTCCACTATAATGTACTATAAAATAGACATTCCAAGTTTAATGGTGAGGGATATTGAGAATTGATAAAATAATTGGAGATTTAATAAAATCAGTTAATTCATTATTTCTCACAAAATATGTAATCAAGAAAAGTACTAATAATATGATACTTTAATTAAAGAATAAAATAAAAATATATTCATCCAAACTATCCTTATGATCAATATTGGATATATAAAATTTCCTCATTGGCAGTAACTTCCAGTAGTGGTTTTGACGCCTTTGGGTTATTCTATGCCATTAATGGAAATCTTACATTCTAGAATCCTCAATGCTGGATCTTCCTGCTCAAGAGGCGAGTGATGAAGAGTTCCAAGTATATGAAAAAAATGAATGACACAGTCTACATTCAATGTTTGATGCTTTCATATATGTCTAGTGAACTTATGATGTCCCACAAAAAAATGGATTCTTATAGCATGCTTGAGCACCATCATGGTATTTACTAGGAGAGATCTAGATAGGAACTATTTGATATTTCCAAGGCACTATTTCAGAGTAATCTTGGAGTGGTTTCCCTAGTTTGGCCTCACGTATTCAATATCATTGGCTACATTGAGAACTGAGGTCCTAGGATTTAAACTCCCTAAATAACTAGGCACCGATTTCATTATGGCATCACTCCCTCAAATATTCTCTAGTTTTTTTTGTGAATTTTATTATAAACAAAATTTAGAAGTAATTTCTGTATCTTCTTATCCTCCTTCACCAAGTAGATAAAGATATAAAGAGCTAAAATCCTTATATCCTTATGCTGAAAAAATGTAACGGGAAATAAAATAGCTTTTAGGCCAAAGATTCTTTATAACCTTGAAAGATGAAGAAGATCAAAGGGGAAGTAAGGGGAAAAGATTCTTCCTGTTTAGCATGTGGAAAGAAGGGCCACTGGAAGAAAAACTACACCCAACTAAAGAAGAAAGGGAAATCTTTAGGTGCGTTTGTTATCAAGTACTATTTATCTATTTCTAAAAATTGGTATTAAATAAAGCTTGTGGTTATCACATATGTATTAAAATATAGTAACCAAGTAGATTCAGAAAAATTGATTGAGGGGAGGTAGATATACGAGCATCCAATAGAACTAAACTTGCTGTTGTAGCTATTGGAGACTACCACCTCACATTTCCCGCTAGAATGATCTTGGTTTTAAAGGGTTATTAATATGTGCCTTAAATTATCAGAAACATTATTTCTATATCTTGACTAGATACAAATGGATTCATTTTAAAATTTGGAAACAAATGTTTCTTATTTTATAAAGATAGAATTTGTTATGGTAAGGCACATTTACATAACAATATTTACATGTTGAATTACATGAACCAAGTAATGGAAATCGATAATGAAGTTACTTCACATGACTCGTAACACACCCAAATTTGGAATCATTGGATAGGTCATGTAAATGAAAAATGATTAACAAACTTACATCAAGATGTATATTTATATTCTTTATAACTAAAATCACTTGGTTTATGTCACACATGTTTACAAGAAAAAAATGACCAAATCCCTATTTAGTGGGAAAGGTGAAAGGGCTAAAGAGCTTCTTGAATTAATTCATATCGATGTGTGTGGACCATTTCCTATTGAAGGGATGGGTGGGTACACATAATTCATAACTTTTACTAATTATTTTGTAGATATAGATATATTTACCTAATGAGGTATAAGTCAACTTCTTTTGATAAATTCAAGGAATACATGAATAAATTTGAGAACCATCTTAGAAGTAAGATTAAGAAACTCCACTCAGACCATGGTGAAGAATATCTTAATCAAGACTTCATTGATTACTTATGGGAGTTTGGAATCCTATCCCAACTAAATCCTCCTTACATGCTTCAGTGGACTGGTGTAAGAGAAAGGAGGGACCACACCTTATTGGACTTGGTGATATTAATGATGAGAAATGCAAGTATTTCATTATCCTTTTGAGGATATGCATTAAAAACAAAAACAAACATACTAAACTAAGTACCAACTAAATCTATAAAAGGAATTCCATATGAATTTTGAAGTGGAAGAAAAACCATGTTATAGAATTTACATGTATTGGGAAGTGAAGCATTTTTAAGGCCTCTTTAGGTACCAAGATTTCACCCCAACAGAAAAGGTGTATCGTTATAGGATACCCTAGGGAAATAAGGAGATATTACCTATAAGACCCCTAAAAAAGGTTATAGTGGAAATAGAATCCATATTCCTTGATAGGGAGAACATCTATAAAAGTGATAGTGGGATCGAGATAAACTTTTATGAAGTTGAGGCTCAAGGAACACAAGAGTTGGTACAGGATCAGATTCTACAAAGCCTTGTGGAAAAAGAAAGTATTCAAGAGACACAAGTTTTTCATAGGAGTGCAAGAGAGGTTAGAGAACCAAAATGGTATGGTTTTCTAGTTACTGAGGATGGTGAATCATTATTAGTTTATAATAACGATACTTTAACCTATAAGGAATAAATAAGGGGAATATATGTTGCAAAGTGGAAAGAATCCATGAATTCTAAAATGTATTCAATGTATCGAAACCAAGTATGTATTTTGGTAGATCCTCTAGTGGATGTAAATACCATTGGTTGAAAATAGGTATTCAATAATAAACTAAACATTGAAGGAAAAGTCAATACTTATATGGCATGACTAGTTGCAAAAGGGTTTAAACAAAATCAAGGCATTGACTACGACGAAACCATTTCACCGGTTGAAATGATAAAATACATTAGAATTTTATTTTATATTTAAACTTACCAGGAATATGATATTTATAAAATTGATGTTATAAAAACTTTCCTTAATGGGAACCTTCAGGAAGATGTCTACATGACATAACCTTAAGGGTTTGTGACCCCAAAGGTTTCTAATAAGATATGCAAGTTTCAAAAATCCATTTGTATATTAAAGAAGGAATATAGATCATGGAACATTCATTTTGATGAATCAATAATGAAATTTATTTTTATAAATAACGAATGTGAGCCTTGTGTATAAAAACGGTCTAGTGGGATTAAAATCATTTTCTTAATAGTATATTTTGAAGACATATTACTTATTGGAAATTAAATACCAATCTTACAGCCTATTAAGGTGTGGTTTAATAAATGATTTTCCATGAAAGACTTGGGTGATGAATCATTTATTGTTAGGATCAATATCTGTCATGATATATCCAATAGGTTTCTCAACCTAAGTCAAATTTCATACATTGAAAAGATAATAAAGATATTAATTATGGAAGAGTCCTAGAGGGGATTGTTTCTAGTGTCACATGGAATTCATATTTCTAAGAAAATGCATCTTCAAACCCATTATTAAAGAAATAGAATGGAAAGTATTCCATATGCATTAGCATATGGGATAGTAATGTATTCTATGCTATGTACTAATCTAGATGTCTCCTACACATTAAGTGTAGTAGAAAATTATCAAGTTGAACCAGGTGACCACCATTGGATGGCTATCAAGACCATACTTAAGTATCTAAGGTGTACTAAGGACATGCTCCTAGATTATAGAGGAGATAAGAAAATATTCATTAGAGTTCATGAATATTCTAGTTTCCAAATTGATCACGATTACATGAAGTCACAAACATGATGCATATTCACTTTAAATAGAGGTGTTGTGAAATGAAAGATCTCAATGCAGGTTATGAAACAGATTCTACAGTAGAGTTCGACTATATTGAAACTTATGAGGTAGCTAAAGAAGTAGTTTGGATGTGCAATTTCATCTAAGATATTGATGTGGAACCTAGAAGTAATGATCCCATCACACTCTATTATGATAATACTGTAATGATGGCTATTGTAAAAGATCCAAGGTCACATCAGTGGATGAAGAACATACTACATAATTATCATATCTTAAGGGATTTTTCTAATAGAGGTGAGGTTTTAGTGAGAAGTATTTCCACATAATACAATGTGGTGGACCCCTTGACTAAATCCTTGACTCAACAGAAACATGATTATCACGTGAGGTCTAGTGGATTGAAAGTCGTAGGCTATAGGATCTAGTCTAAGTGGGTGTTTTTTAGAGTTGGTTTCCTAGAACCAACTATTTATACACTAATTACATGAATATTTTATGTATTAAATATTAAATTAAATATCTTATTACATATTTTTTCATTGTTCTACGTGACTTTAATGTAATAATGTTCTAGAGTATTTTTTCACATTGATAAGGTTATATTAGTACCCCTCTATGATGAGAACCTTGAACTGATATGAAAATATTATTAATATAGTTATATGGTTGGATAACATACTATGAAGAGATATATATTAAATATACCATCAGGTGTGAGTACTTATAAGTTGAAGAGACTTCTTCTCATGAATTTATCACTTGGTAATCTCCAAGATGGAATATTATGAGAATAGACCCACTGGTATGAATTCAATATGTTTTTTTGCCATAAAATATTCCTATCTTCAAGCACATGTAATGGTACTTAGACTTTAAGATTATCATTAATGCATGTCATGACTTACACACTTATACTTGCTGATGAAAACCGTCACACCATATATTGGCGAGAATTAGGGTATGTTGGGTGCATCACAAATGACATGTTATTGATGGATAATTCAAGGAAGGATTTGTGCCTTCTATATTTATGGAAGTTGATATCTCATCACTTTTATTGAAATAGAATCTTTACCCTAAATTCAATGACTATGGTGTAATGATGAGTTTATTTCAGATTGTAAAAGAATGATGTATTGAGCATATAGGTTCATGACACTGTCATGCAACCTGATTGATGAAATATTGTGACTAAGAGATTATATTAAATAGTGAGCATTTGTATGTGGTTTTCTTCATTACGACTTTAAGTTCTTTCTCTTGGGTGCCTTGATCCAATGCTAGAAAGTAATCTTATAATTTAAGAAATCCCACCTAATACCAATGAGAAAGAATCCTAGAGGGTCACACACTAAGTGTTTCTTTTGATCTCGATTAAATTATATTTGAATTTAATTAATGGAATAAATATTACTCTCACTACTGAGGAATAATTTTATTCAAGTTATATTGATCCCATAAATTTAATAAATATTTATTGACCAGATTGTGAATAATTTTTTATCTATTTTATTAAATATTTAATAAATATTTATTTCCTAGTTTGTGAATAAAATATTTATTTAAGGGAATAAAGTATTTATTCAGGTGTTCCATAATTGTAGGAGGAGTTCAAATGGACCATGACCATGTCCAGTGATACAATAATTATTTTTTAGCCGGTAAATATTATTTATCCATTTTGCACAAGTTGTTTCACCATAAAATAATAATAATAATAATAATATTTTGTGGCATGGGATTTTATTAATGGTTATAATTATATTTAATTCCTGTTATGCAATTAAATTTTGTAACCAAAATCTTAGATCTATAAATAGAGGACTATGTCTATTATGTAATTCATTTGAAACCAATTGCAAGTTTGGGAATATAGATTTTTTTCACACAAAAAATTATCTCTTGAATCCTCCTTGTCTCTCCCTATCAAGAACGAGAAAACTAAGAGATAATTTCTTCACGACTGAAGAACAAGAGATCGAGAAAAAATAATGAAAGAAATTCGATTCACTGTGCTATCACCCAAATAATGAGTGGCATTGATCAGATACCATTAGAGAACATTTGGATCAATACTAGAGGGATTATACCCTTTTATACTCACAAGTGTAATGATGGAAATCTATAAGGTCCTTTTTGGACAATGAACAATCATCAATGAAGAAATTTCCTAATCCTGAGTATTTATTTCTTTAGATATTATATAAATTAATTATAAATTTTACTTGAAAGATCCTCTCTCTTGGTTTTGAGTAACGATTATTAAAAGAAATTTTAATATATCTCCTTCCACTGCAATGCTTCTGATATGCCCAGAACAAAAAATTTATGGTTATGATAATGAAATATCGATAAAAATTGTTTTCTTTTTCATTGGTTAAGTTATGATGATTTTTTTTTGATTTTATGGTATAAATATGAATAAATTTATAACTATGTAATGGGTGGCCCCAAAATTATATATCCCTCTAATTTATTGGGCATAGATTAATGTTGCATGATCTCAAATAGTACATATGAGGTTATACCAATCCCAAAAGAGGGTATATAGAAGGTTATCCCAAGCCTGAAATATAATACATGGGAGGTTATCACAAGTCTGAAGTAGGTAAATGGGTGGTAATCCCAAGAATAACTTATTAGGAATATCTTGGTTGGTATCCTTGATATAATATTTTTTATGATCATGTTTATTACACTATTTTATGAAATGATCTTATTCTATTGATATGTTCTTATGTATCATGTTCTTTGTGATTCATATCTTATAAACTACCAAGCTTAATTCCATGAATCATGTTTATGATATAAGAATTTATGGTAATTATTTCCAATTTTTAAGCACATGTACTCATACCATTTGTGATCATGTTATGTCTAAATGATTATTTATATCTCCCTTTATTACCCTTACTAAGTATCTGATCTCACCCTTTCTTATATTTCCTTTCCCCATGTTATAAATAAAGGTTTTAAGTAGTTCATGTCTAAGAAGAGTACTATGTGGGAAGATAGTTATGGAAGATATTGAATATCATTCATGAAATAATAATATTGTGTTTATTATCACCAAATACACTAAAACTATACAGTTATAGCATGTATCATAATGTTATGTATGAATATTCATTTAATAAGATTTAATTTTTATGTATGAAAAGTATGGGTTGCTATAAAACTTTTCAAACCTTGAATATATTACCATTATAATGTCAATCTTAAAAATGATGCAATAGTCATGTAATTAAAAGTTGGGTCACTATAGTTTGAACCTAAGTCTATAAAATAATCCATATATGGTGAGTGTTGGATATTATCTATAACTAATGAGAAAAATTAGTTTAAGAGAAACAAAGTTTGGGAATTAGTTGATAGGTCCTCAGACCATTATTTAATAGGAATTAAATGGGTTTTAGGAATAAATGATACAATAAAGGTATAGTTACTAGGAATAAGGATAGGATAGTTGTTAAGAGTTACAATCAGGAGTAAGGTATAAATTATGAGGAGACCATTTCCCATATTACTGTGATTAAATCCATTAGAATCTTTTTAGCATATTCATCTCATATGAATTTTAAATCATTCCAGATGAATTATAAATCTAATTTTTTAAATGATTATTTAATAGAGGAATTTTATGTTGAAGTACCTCCTATTTTTTAAAATCATCATCTACCGAATTTTATTTTCAAACTTACTAAATCTCTTTATGTACAAAAATAATTACCAAGGGATTGGTATAAGAGGTTGATCTATTTTATTTTAGAAGTTTTTTATAGGTATGGATGATCATACTATTTTTTAGAAAATATCTTCTTCTGATATTTTATTCATTATAATTTATTTAGATAATGTAATTTTTGGTTATACTAATCAAAATATTTATAATGATTTTTGAAAACTTATGAAAAAAGTTATTAAAATGAGTATTATGGGAGAATTAAATATATTTATTGGGTTTAAAACAAATATATGGATTTTGGAAATGTTTTAAATCAATGTAAATAGATTTTTGATATGTTGAAAATGTTTTTTATTGAAAAAATTAATTCATATAAAACTAATATGTGTACAAATATAAAACTTGTTTTGAATAAAGTGGGTAAACTAGTTGACAAAAACTTGTATAGATGTATGATTAAAATTTTATTATATATTACAACTAGAAGACTAGATATTATGTTTTTTGTTTTCTTATGTGAAATATTTTAATAAAATCCAAAATAGTCACATTTAATTGATGTCAAAAGGATTTTGGGATATTTAAAAGAAACCATTTCTATATCTTTTCTTTATAAAAAAACCTTCAGTTTTGAATTAATTTCATATTTAGATACAGATTTTGGTGGCTATAGATTAGATAGATAAATCAATTCATAACCTATCACTCTTTAGGGAAATCCTTGGTTTCATGGTCCATTAAGAAGATAAATTTAGTTGCATTGTCAGTTGTTGAATTAGAATTCATATATGCTATTAGTTTCTGTGCACAAGTTTTGTGGATGAAACACACATTTCCAGACTTTGGAATTTATTTTGACCATGTTACTATTTTATGTGATAATACTAGCGATAAAAATATTTCAAAAGAAATCCTATAAGTCATTATAGAAATAATAATTTTGATATTCAACTTCACTTTATAAGGGATCATGTCTAAAAGAGGGTTTTTATTTATAATTTCATAATAATAAGAATCAACTTGTTGATATTTTCACTAAACCACTTCCCACTGCTAGTTTTTATTAATGGGTAGTTAGGTTTTATTTAAATTCAAGTAAATATTTTAATATTTTTTAATATCTGTTTAGTTTAGTAAATATTTTATAAATATTTATTTACCTTGTTTTTAATTTATTTCATCTATATTTTATTTTATTTGTTTTTAAAGATTTATTTATTATATAGTTTATTTGATCTTTAATTAATTTTATTGAAATTTCAGTTTTCATATTTAATTTTCCAAAATTGTCTTTTAATTTTTAATAACCCGAATTATTACACAAAAATATCATCTTGAGAAACTAAACCATCACCTAAAACCATTAATCATAATCTTTTTTCTCTCTCCTACCTTAAAACCCTCATCCTATTAATCTCTTAAAATCTAGATATTTAAAAACCTATATTTTAAAAACCCTAAACCTTCCATTACTTCATGTAATAAAAAAGTTTAAGAGGACTAATGAGGCTAGTCCCAGTGGTACAAAGAATCAAAGAGTTTCCAGTATAGATTATTAGTTATTTCAAGGTAAAGTTGTTGACTTTAAATGGTTGTTTGAGACCAATATATTCTTAAAGAAAGAATTAAAATTTCAATGAAATAAGTTCATGTTAAACAGAGGAAATTTTGAATATTTTTTCAAAAGATAAGTAAAGGAGTTTTATAAAAATTCATAGTTTATCTTTGGTGATAGCAAAGACATCATTTATTTAAAGGTGAATGACAAAGAGTTTTCAATTTCAAAAATGGATATGGATTATATTTTTATGTTTCCTCATAAAGGGAATGTTAATTTTATCCTAAGATATATTAGAGATGAATTTCAAAAGACTGAGGATATCATTTCTTTTATTTTTAGAACATCTCTAGATAAGTAGATGTTGGTAAAGTATTCAAAAGATGACAAAAATGTAATGGTAAAGTTCATTTAGAAATAAGTTATTATAAGGATTACTAATTCTGAGAAGATGATTTTATTGGACATGTATATCATGTTTCTCTTGATGAGATACATCATGTTCAATATAATTCAGTACATATTAAGATACATTAACAATCTCTTCCAAATGATATCAATTTGTATTTTTATTCATATGGTAGGTTGGTGTCTATTATTATTTATAATATGGGTATGATTGGTGAAATCATGACAAGTTTAAGATGTAAATATAGTAAGGTGATTTATATTATAACCCAAAGTAAATTTTGATTATTTTAGATTTTATCCAAGGGAAAGATTATGCCTATTTGTGTAAAAGAAAATGATCCATTAGGTTCTCATGATGAGGGGAAGAATCAGAGTTTGAATTATATAGGATCTGTGAGGCTTTGTGAAAAGGATATTGGAGAATTTGGAGTTGAGGAGATATTATTAGACTGAAAGTTGATACAGTTTTATAAGATTCTTATGTTCGTGGTGAAAATGTTCAAGTATGAACCAGAAAGAGGAAATTCATTGATGATAAAATTACTTATAGGATTGGGGGAGTTCTTCAGTTTTCTAGAGTTTATCAAGAACCTTATAATGAGGAATATAATGGTTCTATTATTGTTTAGAGGCATTAGATAAGAGTGGTTCCTACACCATTTGAGAAGGTTGGAGAAGTTTATTAACTAGTTCTAGCTTTAAAAGAAATATTTGAGCAGGTTGTTAAGTTTTTTACTAAATAAATAGTTGAACAAGTTGTTCATATGAGGAATAGTCATTCGAGGAAGATTTTCATTCTCAAGTGTTGTAAATATCATAGAAATATCAGTCTATTGAGAAAATTTGTTCTCCTGTTTCTACTAAAAATATATTTATCAAAGATTAAATAGTTTCCTTGGTTGAAAAGTACATGGAAAGGACTATTTAAGAAGATATAGATTTTACAAAATTTATTGGAGTGTTATCCTCTCCATTTAGTGAAGGTTTGGAATTATAGTAACTTTAATTAGTTAAAGTTAGAGAATCCCATGTAAGGGTTTAGGAATTACCCTCAGAATATAAGGATAATTCTAAATTTTAAGCTAATGTTCAGAATTTTGTTGAAATACTTTTTTCAATATTTGATCTATTGAAAGATGAGGTAATAAATATTTAAAAAAAATTGAGAGTCCAAGGAAGGTTATTGAATAATTTAGAATCGCATCTATTTAAAAAATAGAATACAAGACTCTCTAGACTCAATATCAAACATTGAAGGAAATATTGATTTATAGAGAAGAAAATTATTCTGTTAAGAAGGATATCATTACCCATGTTTCAAATATCAATGGTGATATATTTTTAAAGTTATATTTAATTGATCTTAATAAGTTTTTGTTAAATTAGTTTGAGTCTATAATAGTCTCCAGTTCTAATCAGCGAGGAGCATTCACATCTGGTAGAGCGTGCTATGATGATGGATTAAGAAGGTTGTAGATTTTATTTGATGATATTTTTTTTAATGGATGAAAATATTCAATGTTTTTAGTGTGATGGTGTACCATTTCCCACTTTATTGAATAGTCAGAAAGATATGATTGAAATAATGACTTATATAGAACCATGAGTTCAAGTTTTTCTAAAAAATTTAAAAAATTATGGAGAATCATGTATAACCTTCTGAATCTTTTCAAAATTTTATAATGGTTAATTTGGTTGAAGGTATTACGGTGAGTTGGGATTCAAGGAAATTGTTGAGAGAGTGGGATGCACCACTGAACAAGAATTTCAAAGAACTGATAGAGGAGTTGATGGTTGTGTACTAGATTATTATATACTCTTTAACCTATGATTCTTCTTGAGACTAATCTCATATTATTTCCAATATTTCCTCTCATTATTAACTTTAATATTTTTTTATCTAATGATGACATTCCTTGTAATATAAAATTATTTATAAAAGTGAAATTATTTTTTTATCTTCTATTTTCTTTATGTTTTATATTCATTTGTGTTCTGATCACCAACATTGGTGGTGGGTTTGTTTGGGTTGGGGAGTGAGGGACATACCACAATTAGTTAATTCCCCAATCCTATAAGTTTACTTTTTTTGTCTTTCATTGTGTTATGTTCTATGGTGGTGGATGTAATTGACCTTATATGTTCGTATATGTTCTAAGGTTATCCATTTTCTGAATTTTATTATTTTATATTAAGTAAGTTTCACATACAATCTAGTAAAAAAATGAAAGTATTATATTCCATTTTTATAATCTCTTTTTGATCTCAAAAAATGGGAATAAATATGGATAAAAAAAATTTCCAAATAAGATTTTAATTTTCCAAATAAGAATTTAATTTTATATAATCAATATTAATTACAAACCAATTGTTTTTAATTTTATTTCGTTGGTTTATGAGTTTTATGATCATAAAAAAAGGGATATCTTTGGGCATATATATTTTGTTCTAAAAAAGTATTTTTTTGATTTTGATACTCAAAATTACCCTCATTTTAATTAATAATAAAGTTACTTTGAGTGGATTTTAGGTTTATATTTAATTAAATAATTATTTTATTTTTCCTAGAATTATATATTTCCTTCAATTGATATTTATTTTGGGTAAAATCCTATTATACAAATTATTCTAGAAGTTTTAAAGAATTCTAGAATCTTTTTTCAAAAATTGATGTTGTAATATAACATTGATATCCAAACGTTCATTTAAAACACCTTGTTTGAGCTAAATGTTATTATCAAGAACCTATTTTTTTTAAGGAACCTCATGTTAGAGTACATAACATTGGTTTTGTACCTAATGTAATTAAACTCAGGTTGGTATCATACTCCACATTCTATAAATTTATGTTTAATATCAATCGTAAGCTATCAATAATACTTCTAGAGTTATCTGCATTCAAATTTATCCCCACATTGAATCATTATATTGAAGGATTTCAATTTTTAATTATTTTTTATATTTCTACTATGATTTATATGGATTAAATATCTTGATAAAATGATTCAGTGCCTATTTTATAATTTCATCAACATTGGATTAATTCATTCTTATTTCTAAGAGAAGTTATGTTTTTTCATGGATGATTAAATTAAAATTTAAAATATACTAATCATTTTTAAGAATAGTATTTATCTGGAACCTTTTTTCAGATCTATTTGACTAGAATTAAATTAGGATAATTATTTAATTCTGAAATGTATATATCTGTTAAAGAGATTTGATTTTTTTTCTAATAATATGTTTTCTATAAAGCTAAAGAAAAATCTAAATATCTTTTTGTAAATTTACATATGATCTTTCTTGTTTTAGAGGATAATTTTTATATCTATTGTACCTTCTACTATTGAAATATGTTATTCATCTACTATAGTTTTTAAAATATTTTCAAGGCTACACTTTGGATACATACATTTTATATTTTTTGATATGATTTCATCCTACTACTAAAAATTTTATTCTTATTACTACTATTTTTTTCTAAATATATTCTCTACATCATATTATAAGATTATTCATAAGGAAAATGATTTAAAATTATTCATATATTTCTCTAAATATCTCTTCATCTACTAGTTTTAATGTTTGAATCTAAATGACATTAAGTATAATTTATCTAACCAAAGAAAATCTATTTTGGTTCTAAACACTTAGGCGTTTAGTGTTTTGCGAGATTCTTTTTGTCATATTTTAAATAATTGTAAAAGATATTGTTACAAGTTGAAGTTACTTTCACTCATACTTTGAGATCCATTGGAAAATGATCTGCTTGTGAAAATCACCAAGCTCTTGAATTAAGTGTTGGTGGAGTGGACTAGGGGACTTTTATTCCCTGAACCATGATAAATATACTTTTCCTTCTTATTTTAATTTATAATTAATATTCTATTAAAGAAAAGGTAAAAAAGTATCTTTAATTTATAAAGTGATATTGGTTCTAAAATATTCAAGTGTTTTTAAATGGAAAAAATTCACCCTCACCCCCTCTTGTGTCTTCATCATCATTCCAACACAAAATTATTATTTAGACAGATAATTTATGATGGCTATATTTTAAGGATACATTACATGAGATATAATGGGATAAAGTTCATTATTTCATGCATACGATATATTATTTGGCTAGGGGATTAACTCATGTGTTATAACACATTTGTTAATGCATGAGTTATCAAGGTGAATCCTTGGGGATTTATAAATCCCATATGTAAATAATAGAAGTAGATATATGTGCTTACATGATTCTCAAATGATACTCCCACTACCTGATACTCGCTTCTTCTACCTCTTTTATGTCAGAGGTTCATTAACAAGGCTTGGGGGATAAAAATACCCCTCTTGTTGAAGAGAGATCCATACTATCCCATGGACATTTCATGAAGAGGGGTATACTTTGATTTACCTTTGGTGATCTTTATTAGTTGACCATGATTAAGGTGGATTATTTTGTGACATTGGTATAATTTACACTCAATTTTATAGGTTCTTCATTTTCAATTTTTTGCTTTTTCTAATTTATCAATGAAAGTTGATTCTTGGTAATGAGATTTTGATTTATTCTATATCTTTTAATATGAGTTTTTAGACCCCCTTGAATAATAGAAGAGTTAATAATCTACCTTACAATATGGATTCATGATACACACACTGGGTATGAAAGGATACATTGTAAAAAAAACCTCAAAACCAAGAAATAACCAAAAAATTGCTTGTAGTGTCTGGTCTCAATACCAAGAATCGGTTTCTTCTAGAATGAATAATCTGCAACCTTCAGCTCTAATATCATATAAGGAACATCCTTCTTCAAAAGGATTGAACACATCCTTTGATCTACACTAAAATAAAATACTTGGAACTAATAGCAGGGACCAATGTGTCAACCTTTAATAAAGCAACAATCGAAGCCTCAAATCAGAACCCCTCCTCCAGTATATTCATATCCCTCTCTTGAAAAAAACTACACATTTTTCTCACTTCAAGGAAGAACTATAATGGGGAACACATGGTAAACCAAATAGCCAAAGGCATTCATCATAGGAAAGTGAAGTGATGAGTATACGGATGGGGAAACAAGATGAGTGATACATGGATGGCACATATGAAAGGATATATTTGAAAAAATCAACTATATAATAACTCAATAGTTATATAGATACATTTTAATGGTCATAGAGTAATTTTTTTTCATATATCCACCCTATGATAGAAGAAAAACATCAAAAAACACACAAAGGAGATCATATATCCACTAGATCAAGAGGGATCAATTATTCTAAGATGATTGAATGGAGATAAATGATAATAAGAGGGAAAATTTCCAAATATTACATGTTTAAATTAAAATTCATGAACATATGTAAAATAATTAAGTGGTTGTATATATAAAAAATATCTACCTTCAAAATAAAATAGATGATAGACAATGGTGTTTCCATTACCTATATTATTATAATGATATTATGTTCATCAACCCTAAATAATGCCTAAACTTTGATAATAGAAAAACCTTAATCAAAATATTAGTCAGACTATATAAAGCATGTATCTTATATAAACACATTGATCCATTCTCAATAATATCCCTAATATAATTTATCCTTATATCTATACTCTTTGTCCTACCTTATAAAACATGATTTTTAGATAAGTGTAGTGCTGGATGACTATCTCAAGACACATCAATATAATCATAAGAGAAATATATTTCATTTATAAATCTTTTATAAAAATAAAATATTTAATATATTATATTAAATTAATGTATTTTACCTTAGTGGTGTATAATTACATGTTTCACTTCTATGAAATAGGTCCATCGAAAGTAAGGAAAACATGACGAATAATAGATTTATGAGTATCAAAATTATCAAAATATCTAGATTCATCAAATCCAACTATATAATTATCATAAATAATGTAATTAAAAAAATACATACATTAGAAGAATTAGACACATACCTAAGGATCCATTTCAATTCATGCCAATGGGGTATCCGTGGTTTCTTATGAACCTTATTAAAGTGAAAGAAACAAAATAAATATCAGGTCTAGAGAAAATTGTGGAATATATAAGTCTAACTACCACATTAGAATAAAATATATACTTATAAAGGTAACATCAAACCCACAGTTAGAGGATTGGGAGAGAGACATCTTAAAGTGCTTTCCCAAAGACACACTAATTGGTTTTAGATGATCAAAAAGATAATTCTTTAACACATTATTAACATAATCACAATGAGATAGATATAATACTTTGTTCTTTATTCTTAATAATTTCCAAAACTAATATTTTATTATCATTTCCCAAACCATTTATTTAAAAAGTGGTATTAAGTTGGATTATTATAAGACAAATCATCCCCATTTTCATAAAAATAAGAATCATTTTATCAATATATAATAAAAAATTAATAATATCATGCTTAATAATATTTAAATAAGAACATGCATCATAATTTATTTTATTGAAACCATTTTTAGGAGTAAAATAATAAAATTATTTATACCATTGTCTTGAGGACTGTTTAAGTCCATACAATTTTTTTTAAAATAAAAACATTGAAAGGTTTGAATTCCTTTGAAAATACTCTAGGAGGCTTCATGAAAATTATTTCATCCAACTTTTCATATAAAAAATTATTTTTCACATCAAATTACTCTATATGAAAATCATAACCCATAGTAAAATAAAGTAAAAATCTAATAGATTAATGTTTCAAAGAAAAGAAAAAAAATAACTGTATTAAATTCCTTAGCACTGAAGGAATCCTTTATAAATAAAATGGTATTTATTTTTAATTTTAATCGCCTCAGTGTTTTACTCCTGTTTAAAAATAAAATGTCAACCTATAACTCTCTCATTTTTAGGTTTGGTCAAAATTTTCGAAGTTCAATTTTTAATAAAGGAATCTATTTCATCTTTCTTTATAGAAAACCAAATATTATATTAAATAGATTTCATATATTGTTTTAAGGTGTTTGGTTTATCAATATTTATATATGGATCAATGTTGAACATATAGGTATCCACATATACGTGATTGAACTAAGTAATCGGTCAGATGAGTCCCCTAACCCTATCTAACATCAACCAACATTACCTAAGGTCACCATATCTCTCTACTTATGAATCAATGTAAAAATTAGATTCACTATGAAATCATTGATAGGGAATAGTGTAGTAAGTATTGGGTTTAGATTGTTTTTGAGGTTCTAAAGGAACCTAAATACCCATTGGTTTGGGCCTAACAGTGTAATAAGACTCTACATACATTTTATTAGGCATAATATAATCAAATAATATAGTATCATGACTTATAATACACCTGGTAATCAGTATTTTCAACTCATATTATATAAATCTTAACACCTTAAGTATAATCCATAGAAACACACTTGATTTACTTAGGTTCCAGCTTATTAGTTCCACTATGAGTATAATTAGTTTAACCAAAGACTCTAAGGAATCTAAAAATTGAGGGAATACCTATAAACATTTCCTTATGTGTTTTAAAACTGTTTGCACTATAGTGGAATTTATTGATCAAATTTATTTAAGTAGTAGAATAATTTTTCCAAAAACACCAAGGAAAACATGAGTGTGAGCACATAATTCACACTCACTCTAGGATAGTATCATTTATACATTTAGAAAAGACTTTTTCATTTTAGAGTTTCTAAAAAAAGTTAATTTCTCAAGACTCCTTCAGAGTTATATAAGTTAATAAAGTTTCTCGATAAGTACTCTAATAAATTATTAGTCCTAAGGGGTTTTAACTTATATTTTATCCAATTCTCAAATCAAGATTTCATAATCTTAAACATATCATTAATGTAAAACATATGTTTTAGTTTTTAAATTCATACTTTCCATTAGTAATCATTTATAAAGGACACAAAGTAATTCCCTCCACCATAGGAGGAAACCCTAGATGGACCCCATAAATCTGAATACACATATTCAGGGGGGGTCCTATATTTCTATATTGACCTTTTAAAACTTACACGCTTGGATTATACAAACACATAATCCTCACAAAAGGGTAGTTTTTTTGAGGTTATCTCAATTAACATGTCACAGACTACTCCCATTGGGAACCCCTTCCAATATTGTAGTGAATGCGAGAGTGAACATCAAAAACCACCTCCATAGGCCCCAGGTTGGCTTCTTGCACCGAGGGTATGAAACATACATATGGGAGGCATTAAAATAATATATACCAAGGAATAAATAACAAAACCACCAATAAATACCTAATTATAAATAAAAAAAGATCTGTGATAATCTCACAATGCATAAAAATGTCAAAAAATACAAATCCAAGGATAAAGTACCATAATAGTGACTCCAAAGATAATCCCAAGATCCAAAATAGTACTATCTAGTAGGTCACTGAAATTACCTTAGAAACCAAAAAAACTTTCATATTTATATGGATGTAAAAAATATATATACTCAGTAGGATCATGCCCATGAACTCTTGTTCAAATGTGGAAGAAGCATACTAATGGTATAGTAGAAAAATAGTAGAACTAACTAGCACCTATCAGGTAAAATACCACATATACTTACAAAAAATCACTCACCAAGTATCACATTCAAGTGAAGTAACATAATATAAAAAAATATATAAAAACAAGAAACCTAAAACCACTTCCACATTGATTTTCTACCGTCACACCCCAATATCAAACATCCTATGCTCACTCCCTTCAACACTGATGTGGGTAAATTCAAAACATTACCTATCTAAACTTATACAAGATCCAACATCATGCGTTGGAATTAGTGCATCCATTCCATAACCACAAATATACTTTAATCCATATCCATACCATCTATATCGTCTCATATCAAGTATAGTAGGGTATCATGGACATGATGGACATGAACCTTTTACCCTCCTCCTACTAAGCACGAACCCCACCATATCTCATCACATCATCCATAGATCCAATTAACTATACCACATATAGTAGAGAGAGATGGTATCTAATAATTTTCCCTCACTAACCTAGATATTGGGAAAACACCAAGAACCCAAAACATTTGGGTGTTGGAAAGGATATCTGACTTGAGTGGAGTGTGTAAATAAATCATAAGAAAATACATAATATATATATACAGAGACACAGAAACACCAACCACAAGACCAACCAAGATATTCCACACTAATTCAACCCCATCACAATGCACAACCATTACTATACTACCATTCTTATAAATTTCTGCTATTGTCAACTATAACAATACTAACTTTCCCACTTACCAACATAAAGAAACTATAATAAATATTCGCATGTTTATTAATCATGCCATTATTTTTTTTCCATATTTATCATTTACCATTCAATTCATGTTCATTAATTCATTCAATTCCATATTTAATGGAAAAAAGTTCTAGCCAATACCCACATTAATTATTTACTTTACCTATCTCATTTCATTATTATTGTTTCTTACATATTTTCTACTAATAAGAAACCCAAAAATAGACCCACATCTATCATGACCAAAAAATTATACATCTATATAAATAAACTCAAATCATATAACCAATACCTAACAAAAATAAACCAATGTATCCCCACTACCTAGCATAAACCAACCAATGCAGCTCTACTTCCCAACACAAACTAACCAACCCAACCCTACTGGCTAATACAAACCAACCAATATAGCCTAACTTTGCAACACAACCCAACCAAAGAAACCTTTATACCCAACATGACATAACTATACACCCAATGAAAACCACCACATCAACCACACAAACATATCCACAAAAAATTTCCAATAAAATCCATGCAAGCACAAAAAATACATAATAATAAATTTTAGCAAAACCCCCTATTATACCCCCTTTCTTTGCAAGAAACATATTTATATTATCATATTTTCCACAAAACCATTTCAATTATCATCTATAAGTTATTTTATTTTTATTAATGGTGATCCCAAATTTTTTTTCCAAATAGTAATATAAAAGGATTAACAATAAAAAAAATTAGCTGCAATGGAAAGAGGTCATAAATATCATGAGAAATATCATAGAAACAAGTAATCACATGCGATTCAACCCCTTACCATTAATTTCATTAGGTATAGTTCATTAGAATTATTATTCCAATATATAATCCTCACCTAAATAAAATAAAATTATGTTAATCCCACAATTCACATAGAATAAAGGAGAGTTCTTGAATCCCCTACCTCTATTTGAAGTTTCTTGAAATCACCAAACCATAATGGAAGGATCGAGGATCAAACATCACTAATTTTTTTGAAACCCACTACATAACTTAACAAACAATCCACCATCAAGACATATTAAAATATTTTCCTAAAACCAAGGAAAATAACCATAATAAACATCCATAAATATAAAAGGACAATAGATAATGGGAGAATAGAAAACAATGATACCTTGATCCGAGAGAGTTTAATCAGTATGAACCAAGTGGTTTAAACCCTCAAGAAAGATGACTTGAGAGCATTAAGAGAAACAAGGCTCGCTAAGGTTTAAAGAAAAAGATGAAAATTCAAACTAAGAGGTATTAAACACCTATTTATAGATAAGGCTCAACTATCCTCTATCATGGAGTAGGGACTCACACTACACCTATGGTGCTCTTGGTCAAAAGAAAGATCTAATTTCTTAGAATTTAAAAAGTACATATCCCCCAAAATCACATGCCTTTACAAAAACCACTTCAAAAATAATTAACCAGAACCACACATTTCACTATGACATGGAGGATTCCATTTAAATCCCTAGATGGCCACCACATATTCCTACTATGTCACAAGGGAAAATCCTCAACTTTTTTAGCTCACCAAACCCATGAAAATGACACAGTGAGGCCTCACTCACCGTTTCTATTCCTCTATGTGCACAACTCAAGTGGAACTCAACCAAGAATCACCATTACCACTATCATGGAATGGTGGTCTTTCCATTTTCTATAGTTAGACTCACCAAACACCATGACTTGAATAGGATTATTTCTAATGGTGCATATTTTCTATAGGGACAGTCCCAAGACCACTAGAAGCACCAAAACCTCCACTATGAATGTGGATATCTCCATATTTACCATAAGAAAACCTCATATGAAATATTCCTTCCACCATTGACATTTCAGACCCCATGGTACACCAATCACCTAAAATGGCTGGCCTTTATATCCAAACTCCAAAATAGATAGATCCCTAAGACTTCGATACAAAACGACTAGCATTCCATAACCATAGGTCCAAAACAACCTCCACAATGCCTATATATATAGTATGGAAAACCCCATAGATTTTAAAAAACACTTCTTTCGCCTCTATAACACCTCCAACATCAAAAAATAACAAAGGAATGATCCGATAAGGTTTATATTATTACATTTGATACCACTAAAAAAATTATCATCCTTAATAATCAAAATCAAACCCTTAAAGGAAAACCAACCACACATCCAAACAAGAAATCCTTAAGAGATACCTCTCAAAAAATATTATTCCACAACTGAAGCACACTACAATAAGAGAAACTAAATAGAAATCAGCTAGAGAAAACATCTTCATTCAATTCAATAAAAAATTAAATATCTTTCAAAAAATAAATCAAAATAGCTTGGGATACTGAGAGTTCATCTATAACTCACATTCCCACATACTATACTCTACACCAGAATGACTCCACATAACTCAAACCAAAGGAGGAACACACCCTTGCATTACTTTATCCTGATGATATGAGATCTCAGCTAGCCACTAAAAGAACATCTTGTCATCCTCATTTCCCTACTCTCCCTAATTGATGATGTGAGAATATTCATGAAGATACCATTTGATCCATGACACATGGAAGACATCATGGACCCTATAAAATTATTTAGAAATAGACAACTAGTATGCCAACTTACAAATGAACTACAATAAATAAAAAATACTGATAAAATGAGGAGATATATTACTTCCATGTCCAAACCTTCACTGATAACGATAAGACTAAACCCTCAAGAACATGTGGTCACCAACCTCAAACTCCCTTACTTTCCTTCATTGATACACATACAAATTATACCAATTTTATTCAACCTTTATAAAATCTATATCATACTCTTCACTAAATATATACCAGGGATTTCTAAGTATACAACCTTTGTCCAACACAACAGAGAAGAAAAATTCCACCCGTACAATGCCTCATATGGAGCCACTCCATTGGAAGAATGGAAGTTGTTATTATAAAACTCTACCAATAAAAAATTATTCATCCATTATCCACCAAAATCTTGATAAAAGGTGTGAAACATATCCTCTAGAATCTATATGGTTCACTCTATCTACCCATCTGTCTGGGAATGAAAAGTTTTTCTAAGTTTCAATTGAGAGCCAAAATCAGGTTGTAATCCTCTATACACTCACAAGGTAAAATGAGGATCCCTATTAGAAATAATGATTCTTTATACCTTTTTAATTTGTACCAACTCATCTACATACCTCCATTATAATTCCTATAAAACACCCAAATCCCTAATTGTCAGGTAGTGGGATGACTTCAAAAGATAATCCACGATCACCCAAATATCATTTCATCCTCCCTAGGATCATAGTGAACCACTATAAAATTACATCGAGAAGTCCCCCCCATTTATACTTGTGGACATAAATGGATGAAACCATACTCCTAGAACATGATTCTTTACATTCACTTACTAATAGACTTAGCATTGCAACAAAAAATTTTCCACTGACTGCTTTATCTTGAGCCACCAAATATGACCACTCAAAGAATGATAAATATTTAAAATTATAGGATAGAATTCCACTACTGAGCTATGTAACTCTCAAATAACCTCCTCACACACTTCTGATAGAAAAAATATCCTCTCCTGAAACATCATATTACGTCGATCATCATCATTCCTTCCTTATTGAGCATCATCATGAAGGAAATAATCCAACATAACCTATACCTTCGAGTCTCCCTACCGAGACTTATCCACCCAACTCATCAAGGAGGATTGAAATTTCATCCAAAATATAAAACCTCCACCTATATACTATTTTTCATCAATATACATCACTATAAGATCCTTCATCACTCCCAAGAATCTAAAAACTCTAGAATATCTCCCTGAAACTTTCTACTAAATTAATATGCAACTAAATTCCCCTTCATCAGTGCATAGAAGATCTCAAAGTCGTAGTCTTGGAGAAACAAAATCCACCTCCACTTTTATAGATTCATATCCTACTGTTATAAAAAAATAATACATTAGGATCTTTTTATTTTTGATGAGAAAAAAGTGTTCATCGATGAGTTAATGTTGCCGAAACTTTAGAGAAAAATCTACCACCATCAACTCAAGATCATGAGTATCATAGTTATGCTTGTGGGGATGCAACTTCCTAGACCCATATGAAATAAATTATCTCCGATACATTAAATAAACATGATAAACTGACATGGGAAGTGTCATAGAACACCACATACATCACTCCCCCTCCAGTAACTGGAAAATGGGAGTGTTAATAAACCTCTCCTTTAGGTAGTCAAAATATTTCTGACACTGATTAGTACATAAGAAAGATTAGTCCTTTATGGTCAAGGTTTTCAATGGGGGAGTGATATGAGAGAATTTTGATATGAACCACTTATAATATCCCACAAGATTGAGAAAACTAAATACATCCACAACATTATTGGGAATTACCAAGAAATAATTACCTTGATATTAGATATATCCACTACCACTCCCTACCGAGACACCACATATCCAAGGAAGGGAACCTCCCACATATAGAATATACAATTAAAAATATTTTTATAAATATAATAATCTTGTATAACCTATAAAATGGATCCAAGTTACTTAATATTACCCTTCTATAACCTATAGTATATGAGTATTTCATTAAAAATAACCATAAACTAATCAAGGAACTCATAGATCATTGTATTCATGAGTCACATAAACATGGTTGGGGAATTCATGACACCGAACGACATAAATATGAACTCAAAGTGCCTATAATAACTCTTGAAAGTAATATTTGGAATGTCCTCCTCCCTATCTCTCATCTGGTTATATCCTGACAATAAATTGATCTTTTAAAACTATTTGTATCCTTTAAAATGATAGAATTGATCATTAATCCTGAGAATATATTAATAGTTCTTGATCATTACCCAATCCAACTATTGGTAGTTTATACAAAACCTAATACCAATGTCTGCCATCTTGAAAAAAAATATAAGAGCACACTATGATGAAACACTAGGTTGGATGATTTTTTATATCAGGTCATCAACATAAATCCTCAACACCTATAGCTATAGAGTTTTCATCCAATAAGGATCCATTAAAATTATAGATCTTCCATATTGAAACTCTATCCCAACCTTGATGTCACATCGAGTGGGTAAATACACAAACTCCTTAGGGAAAACATTCGGAAAATGATCCATGACTCTAGGAAATTACACTTCCTATGCCTCCACTAAACCTAATAGTAAGGCAGATAATTGATAAAAAAATGACTCTAAACATTTGAATCCTAACCAATACTCAATCATAAAAAGAAAAACACACTATACCTCCTTATCACGGAACACAAATATCATCCAAAAGAAATCAATAAAAATACAAAAAATACTACATTTTGATTCTAATAATGGCCTTGTATAGTTGTATCTGAAGTGGAAATAAATAACTAGATGACTGATGTTTCCCCAACATCATCTCACAACTCCCGCACAAATCAAGTAGAGTCATATAAACTCCCATTTTCTTAGTCAACACTAGGGTCATTAAAATCCTATGATCCTTGAGTACCAAGGAAAAAACTATGGTGGGTGAAACAAATTAGTGTGATGGTCCTAAAAAAATAATTCACAAGTCATGGTAAAGGATAAAAAAGTGATAACTTAGATGATATATAGTCCCTATATCTTTAACACGCCCATAACATGAAACTATCTAAATGTTTCTCTAAAAAATCACTATTAACGACAACCTCTGTGACCACACTCAACCCTAAGTCTTTGATGGAGAGGAATTTCAAAGAGTTATACTCTACCATCCCCATCTCACCTTAGTGGAACAAAGGCATGATACCCCTACTGGTGGTACGACCTCTTCGGAAACTGATGCTATTAGAGATAATAAGGGTTCTAGAATACTTTACCATTATAGGGCCTAAGAATTATCAAATAAAAAGAAATCCTATGGTCAGAACCTCCATATAAAAATCACCCTAGGGAAAAGTTCATGGAGGGGGTACAAAAACTATTAGACCCAGAGAAACAAGAGGATGGAAACTATTGAGGCTAACTCCTAGTCAATAGAAACCTTGATTTCCTTATAACCTATTATCCATAAGAAAAAACCCTACTCCTCAATAAATCATAATGGATCCCTTCCTAAGATAACCTTGGTTGATAATGAATCCTATCAATCACCTTATACTTCTTTTACAAATCCAAATATGGAGGAAACATAAATGGGGTGAATGCATATTAAATCATAAGATTAATCAACTCCTCTAAAATCCATGTTATAGAATCCCATTTTAGAAAAATTAGGAAAAAATTGATTAAGGTCCTTAAATTAGATCACTAGTTCTCACGTACTTAGGTTACCCTGTTGAAGAGTGATAAGTTCTTTCCTCTTTGCTTCCCTCATCATCAATGAAAGAAACTTAGTGAGAAAATACCATTGAAAATACTCCTTAATAACATCTAACTCAATCCAATCCATGATATATAAGATACACTACTTATATGAAACTCCCTATATATGAATGGAGACTTATGGAACTCAATGATCATCTTTAGATCAGATCAAACTGAAATATATCTCAAGATCCTCCATCCTGTGTTGTGTCTTGATATTAGAGAATCTCCATTCATACTTTTTCATACCAATATTGTGAAACTCCCACAAAATATTACTCCAAATATCATCCTTATCAGATATATTAACCATCCTATAGTCAATTAAGTTAGCCTATTATACCTAAAAAACATGAACCATGCATAATCAATGACCAACCAACATCTCTACAAACAAAGACTAAACTTCTAATCATGGTAGAATGAAATTTATTTAATCAAATACATTTAATTAGATTCATTTAATTTCCCCAAAATAACCACGTTTAGAATATATTCACAAACAAACATGATGCATGTACCTATCTTAAGTCTCTACCATGCAAGTAAAACTACCCCACTTAGTCTTTCAGTGAACCAAATTATTTTTATTGGATCACAGGGACCCTAAAATCTAATGTCCTAGACACTCCTCCAAGACCATTTTATGAATAAATATCAACTAATAATGTTTTCATTATAACCCATACAATCATCAACCATGCCTAAATCTAATCCCCACCCTAACTCTTAACCAAAAACATTGATTCCACATGTCATGACCCACCTCCATTAGGACCCCTCTTAATCCTATAGTGAAGGTGAGAGTGACCCCCATTGTAATGACTCTATTGGACTCCTCATGTATTAATCATGTTTTAATGATCACAAATCTTATTTAATCATGTGTTAATGATTCCAAATCTTATTCAACCTAGTTAAATTCTATAAATTATATCCAATCATGTGTATTTATGTTTAAAGTATTCTCATGCTTTAAGAAGAGACTTGTAAGATCTTAATTGCTCTATTTTCAATTTACCTACTTCATACTATCTTTTATCGACTCTCAAAATACATTCTTTATCAAATGATTAAGTCTAATCCTTTTTATTATCATCTTTATTTAAGTCTGCACATAGTTACTTTGAATGGTCTAAGACACCGTGAGTCTGCCACTGGCTATGTATTTATGACACCGTGAAGCCATAAACCGTGAAGCCAGACACCGTGAAGACAGAAACCGTGAATCAAGAAACCATAAAACCACACACTGTGAAGTAGACATCGTAAACAAGAAACTGTGAAAAAAACACAGTGAACAAGAAACCGTGAAGCAGATACCGTGAACAAGACACCGTGATCATGAGACACCATGACACTCAGAAACCGTGATCAACCTAGAAACTGCGTGATACAGACACAATTTCCATGACTTACAGTGAAATCATTTCTTAAACTATTTTATCATCTTTCAATTTAATTTCCAACGATCATATTTTGTGTTTTTAATGAAACTACTATTATTTAATGTGGGTTGTTGGCATGTCAGGGAACCATACATCGTACCTATAAAAGGTAATCATTTCCATTGCCATAGAAAAAGAGAAATAAAAGGAATATTGAGCTACTGAAAAACTGAGAGATACATAGAGACATATACTTAAGGAAGAATAAAAGATACACATGTACATGCCGAGAAGAACCCAAAAATAACTCGAAGAACACTCATACACATCAAGTACAGAAGTTCACATAGGAGGTTCAAGTGCCACTTTGAATACTCACTCTCGCATTCAAGCTGAAAACCTGTACTGGAAGTGAATAAACAAAACCACGAAACTCTGTATTCCACACAAATTCCAGAGAAGGACTCAAAGTTCTATCTATTTCAATCAAAAGGAATTCAGAACTACATTGACATCACACAAGAGCATTCTAAACTCATCTCTATATTCTTACTCTAATGTGATCATCCTTTTCTTTACATTACGAGCAATGTGTGATTCTGTCTGTTTTGACACACAATGACTCCTTATCTGAACTGGAGGATATTGAAATCCTTACACTAAATTCTTTTACACTATTATTTATCTCACGTAGAACTGTGCTAGAGGTCTAAGGACCTGGACAGCTTATGTGATGTTGTTGTTTCTTTCCCACGTAGAACTATGGTAGAGGTATGAGGACCTGGATAGTCTGAGTACTATTGTAAACCCTGATCTAGGGTGTGGATCAAAGTTTTATATAAACTATTTGATATGGCTAAGTCTCATCTTGAGACTGAACCTCTTGGTTAAATCTATTGTACATTTTTATTTTTTTTATTTTAAACTATTTTCAATATTCCGCTACTATTTACTTTGAAACTCAAATCTATTTTAAAGTAACTTTGATAGTTGAACTAGAAAGTGTTTTAATTATTGTGAACCAGTAAGTTAGTTTCAAATGCTAATTTAATCTTTAGATTAAGTTAACTGAGAAATAATCAGTCTTTGAGAAACTAATTGAACATTTACAATATTTATAAATTTACTACAGTTTAACTTGTTTTATAAATTGAGGGATTTTAATATAAATATTTCAAACATAAATCTTTAATTAGAACTCAATTCACCCCCCTCTTGAGTATCCAATCCGACCAACATTTTTTATCAGAGGCTGTTGATAAAAGGTTTTCAAAACTCTCTGTTTGTGAAAGGTTTTTAAATGTGATTTTAGTTGTATCTTAAAGATCTTAAAATTTCTATTAATTCTAAATTTTTATATCTTTATATAACTTAGGTATTATGGATAACAGATTATAAGGTGTAGCTACCAACATTCCACCCTTCTTTAATGGTGTTAATTATGCCCAATGGAAAATCAAAATGGAAATTCATTTAGAAAGTATGGGATTTGACATTTGGACTGCCATAGAGACTCAGTATAAGATTACAAAAACTGTTAGAACTACCTGGGATGAACCTACTAAAGTTTCTTACAATAATATTTGTAAAGCAATGAATGCCCTATATTATTCTTTAGGAGATTAAGAATTTAATCTAATATCTTCTTGTAAGACTTGTTATGAAATATGGGATACTCTGGCTATTTTCCATGAGGGAACAACCAATGTTAAAGAAATGAGTCTAAACACATACACTATTAATTATGATAATTTTAAAATGAAAAATAATGAATCTATTTATGATATATATCTCAGGTTTAATGAGATAGTCAATATAATGAGCTCACTGGGAAAAGATGTTCCAGCAAAGAAGCTAATCATGATGATACTAAGATGACTACCAGACAGATGGAGAGGAACCTCTTTATCTATACGAGAATCATGTGACATTGGCAAGATATATTTCAAGGAGATGATTGGTAAGTTGATGATGTATGAAGAATAACTGAAGGTAAAAAAATAGGAAGATGATGAACCTAAGAAGAAGTCAGTGGCATTTAAATCTACTACCTCAAAGACCAAGGACAAGGAGAAAGTTCACACAACTGAAGAAATCTCAACTAGTGAAAATTATGACTCAGACAATGATGAAGAGATGGATCATATAGCTAGGAGATTCAAGAAATTCTATAGAAAGAAGAAATTTTTCAGAAAATCACATTATAAGGGTAAGTATGACCAACAAGGTAATTGGAAGAGAGATTGGAAGAAAGCTAATAAAAATGATGAGATAGTATATTATGAATGTAAAAGGAAAGGACATGTTAAGGATGACTGTCCAAAATTGATGTTTAATAAGAAATATGATTATAAGGACAAAAATTATAAGAAATCTATGAAGGAAACATGGAGTGCTTCAGAAGACAGCTCAAGTGGATCTGAAGCTTCTGATTCTGAAGAAAAGAATCATGCCAACACGTGTTTTATGACTAAAGCATCTGAGGTACCTGTTTCCCCTATGCTGAATGATTACTATTCTGGGAATGAAAGTGATTTAGATAATGATGATAATATGTATAAAACTGAATTATTTGAATATTGAAATATATTATAAGATACTTACAATGATCTAAAGGATAAGTACAAATCATTAAAGAAACAGTATTCCTTGACTAGCACTGTTAAATCTGATCTTAGTATAGAAAAGGAAAAGAATGATTGATTGTTAAAAGAGAATACTGAACTCAAATTGTCTAATGAGAAACTTAGAAAATACTTAGAGAAGTTCACAAATGTAAAGGATACTCTAACTCAAATTCTTGGAAAACAAGTTTCACCGAAGTATACTACTGGTTTAGGATACCAACCTAGACAGAGACAGATTGTTAAGAATAAATGTATTCCAAAATCTAGACAGTATGCTGCTAGTTCAATTTCTGGAAACTCTTATGCTTCATCTAGCTATTCAAATTCTTACAAACCAAACAAAGTTTACTTATCAAAATCATCTTAATCTGTTAATTATAGGAAACCCATTAAAAAAATATGGGTACCTACAGTTTTTCTTACTAACCTTTATAGACCCAAAAAAATCTAGGTACCAAAATTATCTTCTATCTAAATCTGTTTTGTAGGAAACTTTCTTGAAAAGATCATATAGTAAGATATGGTACTTGGATAGTGGATTTCCAAGGCATATGAAAAGAGACTAATAATTCTTTAAGATCCTAATCAAATTTTATGGAGAACATGTCACCTTTGGGGATAATTCAAAAGGATAAATCATCAGCTTAGGCCAGATTGGTAACACTGATTCAATTTTAATTTCTAAAGTACTATTTGTTGATGGATTAAAATATAACCTACTATGTATTTCTCAGTTGTGTGATGATGGTTTCAATGTTAAATTTGAAAATGATACTTTCAATGTATTTGATTCCAAAAATGTTTTGGTATTTACTTCATTAAGAAATGAAAATGTTTGTAATGTAGATTTTAATTCTTTATCTAAACAAAATGTTACTTGTTTAAATTCTTCTCATAAAGAATCCTGGCTATGGAACAGAAGATTAGGACACTGGAATGTGCACTCTCTCAAGAAACTAGCTAGGAAAGGTTTAGTTAGAGACCTTCCCAAACTATAATTCCCAATAGATAATGTTTTTAATCCTTGTCAAAAGGGAAAACAACATAAAGTTTCTTTCAAATCAAAGAAATAAGTTTCTACTTCTCAACCTCTCGAGTTGGTTCACATGGATTTGTTTGGACCATCAAGGGTTTCAAGTCTAAATGGGAGGCACTATGTTTATGTTCTTGTAGATGATTTTTCTTGGTACACTTGGGTATACTTTCTATCGCACAAAAGTGAATCTTTTTCCTATTTTGTTAAATATTCCAAGTCTATAGAAAACCTTAGTGGACTTAGGATCAAGACCTTGAGAAGTGATCATGGATGTAAATTTGAAAATCAAGAGTTTGAATCGTATTGCTCACATAATGGCTATAGTCACAACTTCTCTGCTCCTAGAACACCCCAAAAAAATGGTGTAGTAGAAAGAAGAAATAGGACTTTTCAAGAGATTTCTAGGAAAATGCTCAATGAATATGATTTACCTATTTAATTTTGGGCTTATGATATCAATACAGCTTGTTAAATTATCAATAGAGTCTTGATTAAACCAATTCTTAAAAATACCCCTTATGTGCTTTGGAACAATAAGAAGCCTAAGGTTAATTACTTTAGAGTTTTTGGTTGCAAAGTTTTTATTCATAACACTAAAGATAATCTTGAATTTTTTTTTTCCAAAAGTAATGAAGGAATTTTCCTAGGTTACTCAATATAAAGTAAAGCCTATAAAGTATTCAATGAGAAAACCAAATGTGTGGAAGAATCTGTACACATCAAATTTGATGAAACTGATTCACATGAATCTAATACCCCTTTTAAAAATCTTAAAGAAGACATGTCCATTAAAAACCTTAATGATAAGAACAGTGAACCTTGTGTTAAGACAACCAGTTCTGGAAATTTTGTAGAACCCAAACCTGTAAATGAAACTGAAATTTCTAGCCCTACCTTCTCTAGACAAACTAGGACTCTTAAAAATCATCCTTTAGATGTTGTAGTTGGAGATTTAGGTAGAGGGACACAAAATAGAGCTTCTCTGAGAAACCAGGTTGAACATAAAGATTTTATTTCATATCTTGAACCTAAAAATATCAATGACGCAATCAATGATGAATTTTGGGTGATGGATATGTAATAAGAATTGAATTGATTTGAAAGGGAAAAAGTTTGGAAACTTGTAGACAGACCTAAGGAAACTTTTACCATAGGTACTAAATGGGTTTTAGGAATAAATTTGATGAAGATGGTAACATAGTTAGAAACAAGGCTAGACTAGTTGCACAAAGATATAATCAAGAAGAAGGAATTGACTATGACGAGACCTTTTCAGCAGTAGCCAAACTTGAAGCCATCAGAATCCTACTTTCCTATGTAGCACATTTGAAGTTCAAACTATATCAAATGGATTTCAAGAGTGCATTATTAAATGGGTATATAACTGAGGATGTTTTTTTGAACAACCCCCTAGATTTAAAAACCCTCATTTTCCAAATCATATTTTTAAATTATCAAAAGCTTTATATGGTTTAAAGCAAGCTCCACGAGCTTGGTATGATAGATTAAGTACTTTTCTTATTTACAAAGGATTTACAAATGGAATAGATGATCCTACTATTTTTATAAAATTAATTTATAATGATGTTTTATTTGTTCAAATCTATGTAGATGACATTATTTTTGGATCTTTGAAAAATTCTTTATGTGTTGATTTTTCTAAAATGATGTAAAACGAATTTGAAAAGTGTTTAATGGGAGAACTCAAATATTTTATTGGATTTCAAGTTTTTCAAAATGAAAATGGTATTATTTTAAATCAAAGTAAATATACAAAGGATCTTCTAAAATTTTTTGGATTGGATAACACTAAAAGTAGTGACACTACCATGAGTACCACCTATAAGTTTTATCTTGATGAAGATAAGAAATCTGTTGATCAAACCACTTATAGAAGAATGATTGGAAGTTTACTCTACTTAACTGCTAGTCGTCCTGACATTATGTTTAGTGTGTGTATGTGTGCTCATTTCCAAGAAAACCCTAAGGAATCTCATTTAAATGCTGTGAAGAGAATTTTAAAATACCTCAAGCAAACACCCAATCTAGAACTGTTTTATCCTAAAGTAAAATAATTTGAATTAGTTAGTTACTCTGATACTGACTTTGGTGGCTGTATGTGAGATAGGAAAAGCATCTTTGGAACATGTCACCTTTTAAGAAAGTCACTAGTATCATGGTGTAGTAAGAAACAAAATTCTTTTACATTATCTACTGTAGAAGCTGAATACATAGTTGCTAGCAGTTGCTGTGCACAAATTTTGAGGATGAAACACACATTACTATATTATAGATATCAATTCAGACATGTACCTATAAATTATGACAACACAAGTGCTATTAACATCTCAAAGAATCCTATTTCACATTCCAAAACAAATAATATTGATGTAAGACATCACTTTTTGATATATCATTATCAAAAATGTGATATCACTTTCGAATTCATTAATACTGAATATTAACTTGCTGATATATTCACTAAACCATTAAATTCTGAGAGAATAGACTACATCATAAATGAACTAGGCATGATAAATCTCAAATAGATACCTTACTAGTTACTGTTTCAGGTATCACTGTTCAATATCTTACTTTGTTATACTTTAATGTTTCATGATTACTGTTTCTCAGTTACTATCTCTCATGTTTACTGTCTCAATGTAAAGTTTTATGTTTATGGTCTCAACGTTAGCATTTTGTACTTACGGTCTGACATTTACTGTCTCACCGTAATGCACACTGAAAAGTTCACTCATGGTCTCACTGTGAAACTCGTTTACTTTCTCATCATAACGCCCACTGGAAAGTTCACTCATGGTCTCACTGTGAAAATTATTTATGTTTTTTTTTAAATCCATATCACGGTAATTATTATTTTCACCTTTTTATCTTCCCGTGTTTTTTTGCGACGTTTGGTATTCATAAATGATAAAACAAAGTAAGTATCACTCACTTCTTCACCCGAGGTTTCTTCTACTTACTCTTTTCAAACCCTTCTTCATCCCTGAAACCCTTCTCTCACTCAAACCTTCAGTGAATTCCAAGAATTAAATGTCCATCATCATCGAAACTTGAGAAGCGCATCTTAAAGAAAAAAAAAGACTACACCAAAGATAACACCCAAAGGACCTTTAAATCCGAATATGGTAATCCGTGTTGTTGTACCTGAGAAAGAGATTTTCCCCGAATGGATTCTATCTAGTAAGTCTCTGGTTTTGAAAGTGTCAAAACAACAAGGCTGTTTAGAATGGTTCTAGAAGGAGGATAAACCCATCTATCCTAGGTTAGTAGATCAGTTTTACCAATACATACAATTCTCATTTGATTCTGGTGAGAGTTATATTGTGAGGAGTTGGTTCAATGTACATGGATGCTCTTTCTCTTTGAGGTTATGGGTTGCATGCCTTAGGATAACTCATGAAAGATTATGTGAGGATTATCAGAGAGGATATCTACCTTCATCCAATTTATTTGATCTAGAAGATTCCCTGGAAACCATAACTAGAAATGGAACCCAGAGGAGAGCCATTGGTACTGAATTAGATGGAGAAACAAGGATTCTGTTTAAGTTTGTACAGAATTTGGTTTGTCTAAGAAAATGATGTGTTTTTGATTCACCTCATTAAAAGTGGGCATAAGATCAACTTGTGAAAGTATATTGTACACCATATGTGTGAGTTAATCAAAGTAACATCCAAGTCAATTTCTCTCTTTTACTCTCGGCTAATATCAGCCGTGATTCTTTCAAAAGGTGTGGTTGGACCTAATGAGGAAGTGATTATAGACTATGAGTACTGCCTCTAAAAATCCACTATCAAAATAATGAAGATAAAATGGAATACTTGGAAAAAGGAATGGGTAGAAGACAATGATAAAGTTTATGAGAAATTCAATCCGATGGATTATCCCTCAATACCAAAAGACATTTCTGATCCTGGTTTGGAACTGTATGAGATTGTTGAGTATCCTGAAGAAGAGGAAGAAGAGGCTGAAGTACCACCTAGGTAAGCGATTATTGTTGAGGAAGACAGGACTAAGACTCCTCATGTAGTTCTTGAAGAAGAATTCCCTACTCCTAAAGAAGCTGTCAATTTGGAAATTCAACCCGAAGCTGTAAAAGAATCAATTTCCAAATAATCTAAAAAGCATGCCATAGAAGAGACTATAGTAGAAGATCCTATAGTGGAAGAGATACCTATTCTACAAGAGGTCAATCTTGAGGAACTACCTGTGGAACAATCTGTTCCTGAAATCATACCTTCTGCTGAAGAAAAGATGGAGCTAGATTTTCAGTTGTCTAGACAAGAAATGAGTGAGGAAACTAGAGCTGAGTCTATGGAACTAGAACAAGATCCTAAACCTCTCAGTCCTGAGAAGAAAGCATCAGTTGAGGGGGAGAAAACACCAAATCATGAGTCTGTTGAAGCCTCACATCCAACTGAGTCAAGTCCTGCAGACACTCATTATAAATTTCCCAGTTTCTATGATGCGAATGATTCTCAGCAGGTTACTGCAACTAGACTTGATATTTCCTCTCTATTTTAGTTGAAATCAGTCTCCAATTTTTCACCTGAGAAGGAACCTGAGCCTGTACCATTCCCTAATCCTGAACCCTTATTTGAACATCCATCCTTTTTAAGTAAGGATGATCTGAAAGAATTTTGTGCTACTCACTTATCCGGAGTTGAGAAACTCATGAATACCCAAACTCTTCCTGTGACAAATTTAAGTGAGAGATATTCCTCACTATTATTAGAGAAGATTATCTGGAAAATACAACCTAAGATGATGCATGAAATCCAATAAGTGAGAGTTCAAAATAAGATACTCAGTAATGAAGTAAATACCCTAAGAAGTATGGTTGAATACATGAAGAGAGAGCTACATTAGAGATCTGAATCTGTTGTTCCTTCTATAGAACCTGCTGCTCCTCAAATCCAACAAGTTGGTGTGTCTCAGCTTCAACCTTATCTAGAATCCTTAGATGAAAAGATCACTGAAAGGAATAAAGAAATTATGAAGGAAATGAAAGAGCTTGTTTCCAATCTGAATAAACTTACTGATGAGTATACATGGTGTATTCAAAAGGTGTTGAATCAACTAAAATCTCTGACCACAGCTGTCAAAGCATCTGGTCAATCCTCTAAACCCTGCTTAGACAGTGATCTGCTCAGAACTGTAATCAAAGAAGAGCTTCAGAATGTATTCAGTGGTTTTAATGCGGCTTCTTTAACTGAAGTGGTTAAAAACAGTGATAGAGTTCATGACCTAGTAAAAATCTACTCCAAAATTTCTAATGATGATTCGTAAGAGATTTCCAAGAAAGTGGATTTCTACTTCAACAGAATCTTCTCCAAGACAGATATGACAAACCTTTTCAAGTACCTTGTAAAAAATCTAAGGATTCCTCCTGTGACTCAAGATTTCATGAACTAAGTCCAGAATCTCATAGAGTTTACTAGATTGTTGTACAAGTTTATGGAGAAGAAGGATGATTTTGAGAAGGAAATGCAATATGGTGGAGTGATCATTACAGATTTCATCAAACTCCTAAGGCCCTATCTTCATGTCCATAGTACAAACATTATTGGTCCAGTAGCTGCCTAACTTCTCCTCTGCTCTAGCCTCAACCACCATGTCTTTCGAACAAGCACTTAGTTAGATCAGGACTGTGATTCTTGATCAACAACTACCTAGATCTTCTACTGATCATACCTTGGCTCCCTCAATATTTTAAGGTCTCCCTTTTCCCCCTTTATCAACCACCTCTCTGCCTTCTTCTACCTCGGCCTCTGCCCCTATGGCTTCCTCTTCTTCCACTGCTGCAAAAGGAAAAGAGAAGGCCATCCCATGAAGAAGAATAGTGATTTTTTTTGATAGGGATGCTATTGTTTTTGTATTACTCATTTGTTTTGTACTGAACCTTGTTTACTATAAATGGAATGTGCACTTTTTGACCTCTCTTATTTCATCTTTTTGATAATCTTAAAAGGGGGAGAAGTTTCTATATGTTATCCCTTTATCTCTATAGTTGATTTTATCTCTATAGTTGCATCCAATATACAGTTTAATTGTACATGATTTGTGATCATAAAAAAGGGGTATATTGTTGGACTTTTCATGTATTAATCAGGTTTTAATGATCAGAAATATTATTTAATCATGTGTTAATGATTCCAAATCTTATTCAACCTAGTTAACTTCTATAAATTATATCCAATCAAGTGTATTTATGTTTAAAGTATTCTCATGCTTTAAGAAGAGCCTTGCAAGATCTCAATTGCTCTATTTTCAATTTACCTACTTTATAATATGTTTTATCTACTCTCAAAATACATCCTTTAACAAATGCTTAAGTCTAATACTTTCTATTATCATCTTTATTTAAGTCTACACATAGTTACTTTGAAAGGTCTAAGATACCGTGAGTCTACCACTGGCTCTGTATTTCTAACACTGTGAAGCCAAACACTGTGAAGCCAGACACTGTGAACCCCGACGCTGTGAGGCCAGACACCGTGAAGCAAGACACTGTAACACCAGACACCGTGAAGGAAGACATCATAACACCAGACACTTTGAAGAAGACACTGTAAACAAGACATCATGAAAAAAAACATAGTGAACAAGACACCATGAAGCAGACACCATGAACAAGACACCGTGACCATGAGACACCGTGACACTCAGACACCGTGATCAACCTAGACACCACGTGATGTAGACACCGTTTCCATGACTTACTATGAAACTGTTTATTAAACTATTTTGTCGTCTTTAAATTTAATTTCCAACGGTTATATTTTTTTGTTTTTAATGCAACTGCTATTAATTAATGTGGGTTGTTGGCATGTCAAGGAACTGTACCTCATACCTGTAAATGGTAATCATTTCCATTACAGAAGAAAAAGAGAAATAAAAGGAATATCGATCTAATGCAAAACTGAGAGATACACAGAGACATATACGTAAGGAAGATGAAAATATACACATGTACATGCAGATAAGAACAAAAAAAGAACTCGAAGAATACTCATACACATCAAGAACAGAAGTTCACAGAGGATGTTCAAGTGCCACATGGAATACTAACTCTCGCATTCAAGATGAACACCTGTACTGGAAGTGAAGAAACAAAAGCACGAAAATCTTTTTTCCACAAAAATACTAGAGAAGGACTCAAAGCTTCATCTGTTTCAATACAAAGGAATCCAGAGCTGCAATGACATCACACAAGAGCACTCTAAACTCATCTCTATATTCTTGGTCTACTGTGATCATCCTTTTCTTTACACTACGAGTAGTGTATGCTTCTGTCTGTTTTGACACACACTGACTCCTAAGATGAACTAGAGGATATTGAAATCCTCACACTAAACTCTTTTACACCGTTGTGTATCCCACATAGAATTGTGGTAAAGGTCTGAGGACCTGGACAACCAGTGTGTTGTTGCTGTTGCTTTCCCACGTAAAACTGTGGTAGAGGTCTGAGGACCTGGACAGTCTGAGTACTATTTTAAATCCCGATCTAGGGTGTGGATCAAAGTTTTATATAAACGGTTTGAGAGGACTAAGTCTCATCTTGAGACTGAACCTCTTGGTTAAAACTGTTGTGCATTTTCTTTTTTTAGTTTAAACTATTTTCAATATTCTGCTGCTATTTACTTTGAAACTCAAATGTATTTTAAAGTAAATTTGATAGTTGAACTAACATGTGTTTGTAATTATTGTGAACCATTAAGTTAGTTTCAAATGCTAATTTAATCTTCAGATTAAGTTAACTAAGAAATAATCAATCTTTGATAAACTAATTGAACATTTATAATCTTTATAAATTCACTATAGTTTAACCTGTTTTATGAATCGGGGGATTTTAATATAAATCTTTTAAACAAAATTTTTTAATTGGAACTCAATTAATTCCCCTCTTGAGTATCCACTCCGACCAACAGAATCGATTTTTCCATGTATTATCTTTGGATATTATGTGGAATAATATTGAGACCGTGCACTGAGACGATGTGTGATTCCGTGGAAAGATGGGTCCAAAATAAATGTTTAAAATATATTAAATATATTAAATAACACGTGCAAGTAGTTTTACTGAATATTGGAATAACTCCCGAAATGGGATCAGATTAGAAATCCATGGTCACAGTTGAGTTCATAATGTAGGTTTTACCTTAGTTGTGACATAACCTTTATTAGTGCAGGGTGTTTTTGAAAAAAAATTCACGGGCATAAATAAATAAATATTTTTTAATTTTTGATGCAACAACTAAATTGCCTATAAATCCATGGTAATAGATTTTAACTCAGGGTTGGAAACTAAAACCAAGATACCTAGAGATTGTTGGAGGAAATAATCCTTGGTGAATGGTGATGGGCCAGGACCAGATCATGGATTGTTATGCCAACGAAGTTTGTGGATCTCATCAACGATGGTAGCATAGAACTATTCTTCATCAATGATTGATCCAAACTTCAAGTATGATGTTGATTTTTGTTTTCTATCCCATTATTTAATCCCATATTAAAAGAGATCGATTCCATGAAAGGAATTGATACACATATAATTGTTATATTTAAATTGATGGATTATTGTTCATTTTCCCTTCCGTCTATGTTTATCAATTCAATGAAAAAGGACTGAGGTTGAACAAAAAAGGTTGAAGTTCATTCCTCACATCTTGTGGATTATGGTTTTCTGCAACATTTCTTTTCATGATCATCATAAAAATTTATTTTAGACCATGGTTTGATGAAATAAGCAGTATTCAGTCATTTTATAACTGTTCTTCAATGCAAAAGATCAATACTGTGAGTACGGTTTGCGATAAAGGGAATGATCAAGGTGAAATGATGGAAGAGTATGATTAGAGGTGGGTAAGACAGATTTACAGGTTCTATTATTTCTTGTTATTGATGCATGATGATGGATGGATCAATGTGGTGTTTTCTAAGTGGATTCGAGTCCAAATTCTAGCGACCGATGATGACATGGTCTAACCAATACTATATTTGCATGTTCTAGAAAGGGAGGTGGCTCTGATGACATACATAAAGACATAAAGGAAGATCCCGATAGATATATAAAATCCCAATAAACACAGCATGCATTTAGAGATTACATGCAATGTAGGACCCCATGTTTGGGGCACTAGTGTTTTAGCTAGAGTAAAATATCACAGATTGTGTGACATGCATTACTAAAAAACTAGCCATTAACGGTGCTATAAATGGCCTTTATCAGTGCTATAAAATCCCTGACATTGTGAGCGGCGTTAAAATCCTAGGACTTTTATCAGCAATTTTAAAAGCACTGATAAAAGGGGCATATAATTGTATGCAGTAACAAAACACTGCCGCACCATAAACACACTATAAAAACATCACATATAAAAAAAACATGTCCCAATATATAATTTAAATGAAATGAAATTTATAACACAAATAACATAAAAAGAACTATATTATAGACATTTCAAATATTAGTTTATACAATTACATAAATAATAATTATTACATATATTCAAAAACAATCCTAACTATAAATGTTGCCAAAATTTTCATTGAATTTATTTTTCAAACTTCCAGCATTGCATGATTAGTTTCAAACAAACCACCTCTAATCGAACAAAAGAATCCACTTGTATAAGAAAAAAGATATTATGAGTAATACTAAAAAGAAATAAATTAAACATAAATATGAAATAATATATTAATTATATAGATAATGATTTTACTGTGAAAATATCTAGATTACCTCAGTGATTTAGTAGTGGAGGGAACATGAAAGAAAGTGATAAATTTCAACACTATAGGAGTGAAATGTTTAGTGAGAGAAGAATTCTGTGAATGTTTTGGTGAGTAATGGTAGGAAAGATGTACAGAGAACCCAAACTAGAACAAAATAATCCACATTTATAAGAAAAAATTTATTATGTGAGTAATACTAAAAATAAATAAATTAAACATACATATGAAACAATACATTAATTCTATGGATAATGATTTTACTGTGAAAACATCAATATTAACTTTGTAACTGAGTAGAGGTAGTTTTGTTTCTTTTCATACAAAGGAAGTGGAGATAACTTGAAAGAAAGTGATAAATGTACTATTGTAGGGGTTAAAAGGTTTTAAGGGAGAAGGAGCATGGAATTTGGACAGATCACCCCCAACTCAAACAAAATAATCCACCTATATAAGAAAACAATTATTACGTGAGTAATAATAAAAAGAAATAAATTAAATATACATATGAAAAAATACATTGATTCCATGGAAAATTATTTTACTATGAAAACATCAATATCACCTCTGTAATTGAGTAAAGGTAGCGTCATTTCTCTTCCTACAAAGGTGGTGGAGGTAATTTTAAATAAAGTGGTAAATTCACCACTATAGGGGTGAACATGTTTTGTGGGAGAAAGAGAATGAAAGTTAGATAGAACACCCGTAACTTGAACAAAATAATATTTCTATATAAGTAAGAAATTATTATGTGAGTAATACTAAAAATAAATAAATTAAACATAAATATGAAACAATACATTAATTCTATGGACATTGACTTTACTGTGAAAAACATAAATATTACCTCTATAATTGAGCAGAGATAGTGTTTTTTCTCTTCTTGCAAAGGCATGAAACATGGATAGAAATCTTCTAAAATAAATGAACTCTTCAAGGAATAATTAAAATTAAATCAACATTCCATTATATAATTTTTTGGTAAAATTGAGAAAGTATATCATCACATTACCTTTGCATATATCCAAAGGGTTTACTTTATTATATTTTGTTCTTATAATGGATTGGTAACATCATCACATGCATAAGACATTGTCAGCATAGTAATCAATCAATTAATTTAGATTATGTTAATACATTAGAGAGAATATAATATTATAAGAAAAAACATAATATATTAAAATAAACTTTTACCTTCTCATTGAACTCTATTTATTTTTTTAAAGGTTTAAAGGATTTGGTTCCTCTTTAGAGAATCCAAATCCCCTCTTTATAGTCCCCTCTAATTTACATGACATTTTCTACAATGGGAGTGGCATGAAATTATTGTGATGTTCCAATGAAAAAGTCATCCTCGATTGAATTTTCATCTAACTCAACATTTGTTTTAGTCACCACTAGGAAAATAAACTAATTCTTGTTTGTTAGATCAGAGACATAAAATAATTTCACTACTTGTGATTCCATTATGAACGGCTCATCTTTTTCCCCTTCTATACTGAAATTCACCTTTACAAAGCCCATTTCATCAAATTTCACTCCATTGATATTGTCAACCCATTTGAAATGGAAAAGTGGCACTTAAAATGTTGTATGATCTAACTTGTATATCTATTTGATAATTCCAAAATATGACATATTTTCATAAATTGGATTTCTAACCTTAGAACCAGATACGTGCATCACTTCATCCAAAAGCATAATACCACTATTTTTCATCGTACTGAATTCATCTTGTTCTTTTGTATAGAATGTATAACCATTGATTACAAACATAGTGTAATATATAACATTTTCATTCGGTCCTCTAGTTAGCTATTGAATCCATTCAAAAATTGAATTAGTATTTTCAGATAACTTCTTATAAATTTTATCTCTGAACCATCCTATAAACAGTTGATTATGTGTATCTGATATCCATATTTCAGCCCATGATAGATTCAAATCTCTAAGAATTTCATTGTGGGATTCAATGTGTGGATCAACATCTTCACTATTATGTAATATGTAAATATGTTCTTGCTTCTAATCTATCAAGGTAATTATAACAACATCTCATCCATAAAACCCTTCACCCATAAGTCAGTCATTGAAAGGAGACTTTGGGAGACTGATGATTTCAACACCTGATAGGTAATCGGTATAGAATTCAACATCTTCTTAAAAAATATATCATTCTGCAATACCACCTTCTGTCCAACTTTTATTCTTGAAATACCCTTTCAAAATATTCATATAACGTTCAATGGGGTACATCCATCTGTAATGGACAAGAACACATTGTTGAATCTCTCTAATCAAGTGAACCATTTGGTGGACCATTATATCAAATAATCATAGTGGGAAAAAACATTTCTAACTCACATAATATGATTGAAATCTCATTATTCAAGATGGTAAACTTTGTAGGGTCTACAACTTTACTACATATGGCTTTGAAAAAGAAGCAGAGTCTGGTTAATGTATACTGTACATTTTGAGGTAGAATGCAATGGAAAGAAATATACATTATATCTAGCATCAAAACATGACGGTAGGGTGATTTTAGTCCTTGTAACTTCAAATTAGTCATTAAAATTACATTATTGATATTTTATGAATACATCTATGGAAAATTTACACTCATAAGGAAAATAAAAATTTCAATTTTTCTTTTCTGGGATAGAGTGTAAGCTGCTGGAGGAAGAAAAGTCCACCTTTTAACCTTCACTAGTGACAACTCTTCCCTTATCCCCATTTCAATCAAGTTTGACCTAGCCTTGATGCCATATTTCATTTTTCCAGGAACATTTAGTAACACTCCAATAACACTTTCAAATACATTTTTTTCTATATGCATGAGATTAAGAAAATTTCACACATAAAAACAATTCCAATATGGTAATTAAAAGAAAATTGATCTCTTCTTCCAACCTGATTTTGTAAGGTTTTTCGAAAAAGGTTTATAAAAAACAGTGTCAAACTTTTTTACTTTTTTGTACAGTTGATGACCCATTTATAGAGACGGTGTTATACCTTGTTCGATATTCCCATTGAATGTTTTCATTCATGATCATTATTTATGTCGTTGAGGTAAAAAAATTTAATGTACTAAAAACACAATCTTTGAGGAATGTTTCAACTGAACTGAGTATGTGTGTTTTTCAAATATGGGACACCCCAACTTGACTTTAATGATATATCCTGATAAATTTCAATTAGTGGGGAATTAATTTATCATTCCATATAGTATGGACCTCAATGTGAATTCTTCACTTCTATGAGCATCATACATTATAACACCTATATCCCACATCAATTTCAGATCTTCAATAAATGGAACCATATAGACATCAATATCATTAATGGGTTTCTTTGGTCTAGATATAAGCAGAGACAACATAATGTATTTACACTTCATACATAATCATGGTAGAAAGTTATAATTTACCAACATGACAGGCCATGTACTGTGTGAACTACTCGGTACACTAAAAGGATTTATTCCATCTGTAGATAATGCAAGATGAAAGTTTCTCAGATCATATCGCAATTCAGAACACTTGTAATCAATTTTATTCTAATTAGAAGAATATCCTAGATGAAGTAGGTTACCATCTTTAATTATTATATCTACATTTCATGTTAAATGTTTTGCAGTTTCCAGATATCCATATAGTCTGCTAAATCGTGGAATGATAAGAAAGTACCATATAGATTTGGAAGGACTTGATTCATTTTTCTTGTATCGATCTACACCACACTTAGGGATTTTGATGAGTGATTCATGGTCCTTGTGAAACAATATGAAATCATTTAGACAAGCATGTATTTTTTTAGAGATCATTCCCATTGAACATAACATTTGTTTAGAATCATATTTTAGGCATGGTAGTTCATTTTCTTTTAGTAGCATATATTCTCAAAATACTAAGTAGTTCTGCAAAGTTGGTGTCACTGCATCCATTTCTAGATTTCAAATTATATAACTTGAAAAAAACTGACAATTTTATGTATGTAGTAAAACCAATATAAAATGGTTTCTTCGAACATATATTTAACTCCTCAAACAACTTTATACAATCCCGAAGATCATTTTCAACTTCCATTTTCATTTCTTCCATGTGATCTCCACCATCTTTTACAAAGCTATTCATATCAAATGATTCATAAATTATAGTATCATCCCAATCAATGTCCACATTTAGTTTTTACCATGTTTATTATAAAATTTATAGCTTTGATCTATTTCATGACAAATAAAATGTTCTTCCAACTCTTTTAGACTAATTTGTCTTGAATAATAACAATATAAACACAGACATAGGATTTTAGTAGGGTCGTCTACATGATATATTGAAAACATGATGAACTCTTTAACTCCATCTTCATATTCGTTTGTCAAATGATTAACGTGCATCCATTTTAGGTTCATATCCATCATATTAGGTTCATAAAATATTAAATTTTTTCAATATATAAATAAATACACATAATATATTCATTATCAAAATTGAAAGTTATAGACAATTATAATAAGGGAAATATGGATCATTTCTACTAGAATATCTGAGCGCCTAGATAATCCAAATCTAGTAATAAGGGTTGTTGGAATTTAAAAAACAGGGGAGTTAAAGGTAGATAATAAATGATATTGTCACTAAACTTTTTAGGTGTAAACTAGAAGATGGGTAGTGTAATGACCCTAGCCTAAATTACCCAAACAACACTAGTTCAGATCATCTCATGGCCTATAACACACCTCAAAGTCACTAAAGAATGTTATAAACTTTGGGAGTAAAAAACCATAAATGGGAGGTAGTCCCTCCCCCAAATAAAAACAATTAGTACCAGAGGTCGAAAAAAATTATAGAAAGAACCTTGGGGTCAGTGGACATGCATACCCAAAATCATCATTACCTGATATAGAAATACCTTTTAGACAATAAGCTATTGAAATAAATGATGAAATATCTATGTAGACACACATACATTTCACACCAGTATAAATACTCACTCACTTATAGTCTATAATAAATATCAAACAGATAAAAACCTAATATTCAAACATAACGTGAACTAAAGTCACCACAATGATTCAAAAAGTGAAGGCTTGATGTGATGAAACCTCATGTTCTTAACTGGGGATAGACCCTTTGAATCTTCTTTATATAAAAAAAAGGACCATAGTGAATTCTAAGAGGAACTAGATCCTATGATTCATATAACCAATAGAGGAACATACATCTCTCCACTAACTTGGTTCATGAAAAATAGCACATGAATCTGCATGTCCACTGAGGTGTCCATGAAAGGTGTCAACATATATATAATCATTAGGGAACCACCAATGTGCCTCAAATAAGTAGTCAATAAAAAATTATATACATTAAAATCTCTACACATTTATATACATTTATGAAAAAATTATTTAGTAATAAGATATAAAACATAGTTTTAAAACAACAATGAATAAATCCAAGGTTCAATTTCAGATATAAACAACATATCATACATTGGTAGTCATACAAACATCAGACCAAAAATCATTCCCTAAACAACAAATCACAAACAAATTGTAAATAATGGACCATAAAAAAATTATAGAAGAAGAAATAAAAAAAATGAAACCAAAAATACACAAAGAAAATTGGAAGGCCTACATCGCTAGGTTAAAGAAAATCCAAGACCCTCTTAGGATGTTAGATGAGATGTTTGAAGGTAGTAGAGTGGTGTGATTCAACATTCAATTCACCGAAGGGGAGCGATTCGACCTTCGATTCACCAAGGAGAAGTGTTGACATGGGGTGGCTTCCGAAAAAAGCTTCTGTATCATGATGGTTTCACAAATGGTTAGGGTTTTTAAAATAGATCAAAACACTTTTATCAACACCTATTAATAAACAATGATTAATGTTCATTTATCGGCGTTTTGTTTACCACTGATAAATCCTCATCTTTATCAACGCTAAAAAAGTGATCATAAAGATTATTTTATCATCCCTTATTACTAAAGTGCTGTTAAAGGATTTATAATTATAATTATAAATAAAAAAATTGAAAATATTTATAAATACTTAATAAATATATATAAATATAAATATAGTAAATGTAATACTTTTTAAATAAATATAATATAGTTTTATATTTTATTTAACTATAATTATATAAATATTTTTAAAAAATATTATTTATGTCATTATAAATATTTATATAAATATAAATAAATATATATAAACAATAAATATACATTAATATAAATATTGTAAATATATTCATTATTTAAGTAAATTTATTATAAATTTAATAATTATTTATATATACATAATTATTTATTTATAATTATATAAATACTTTTAAAAAATATTTATTTATTTATAAATATAAATATATAATTGTATAAATATAGTTAATGTATATTATAAATATATATATTTATAAATATATTCACTTATAATTTTTTTTACAAATATATTTTTAACATTATTAATGAATATCTAATTTTGAGTGCACACACACACACACACTTATATATATATATATATATTTGAGTGAAATTGAATAAATTTAGAATATTGGTACACTTTAACAATATTGAAAAAATGGATAAGTTCTATGTGCGTGCATATTGTATATAAAAATGATTTAATTATACATATATGTGAAATCAAAATAACACACATTTGATCTATATTAAATTGAAAAATCAAAGGATATTCAATTATATGTCAAGTACTATGCGATTAGTCAATATTTTTAATTCATAATATTTTTTAATCATATACCATTATTCAATGAATATATGACAATTTAATGAAAAGCGCATAAATATTTTGTAATATATAATCATATTTAAATACATTAATATATATATATATATATATTTAATATATACAATTTAATAACATTAATTATCATAATTATGTAATTAATAAAATGTTTAATATTTAATAATGTATAATTAATCAATTCATTTTTATCAATAATTATTTAATTAATAAAATTTGCAATATTTTTTTAATAATTTTTTTTTCATTATTTAATTATTTAATTATTTCATTTTATCAGTTCTAAAAATGCATTGATGAAATAAATATTTATCAGCACTAAACATAAAGCGCTGATAAATTGTACGCTTTATCAGTGCTAAAAATAAAGCACTAATAAAGTATACCCTTTATCATTGATAAAAATAAAGTGATGATAAAAGGTTTAATTTATCAATGCTTCCTTTAACGCTAATAAATATCCTATTTATCGACATTTTCTTCTAGCGCTGATAAATATCAGTGTTGTTAAAGCCCAGTTTTGTAGTAGCGACGGTCACACGTTGTGTGGAACCTCTATGACGGATCAACATGTACCTCATAGGGTACACAGACACAGCTAGGAGTACACATGCATGGAAATTCTATGTACTCAGACACAGACATGGACATGTGTACATGGGCTAGTACATGGGCATGCATAGTGGGACACAAATATGGTCAGGAGACACAGGATATGTGTCGAGCAACCTCTACACACCATGTGTTTCACTTAGACACCATGTATGTTGAGGTTTACATAATGTGTGATCCAAAAGCACATGGGAAAATCCATGTTGAGTAAGGAAAATCATGTACTCTACCTACGCACCATGTACTTCCTTAGAGATCGATTTAAGATCTTCATCTCTTCAGTTCTGACTAGTTTCTGTTGGAAGGTTTTCCACTTGCTCCTTTCCCTACAGGGTACAATGTTGAATTACATCCTTATATATGGATTGTGATCCCCTCTATAGGATGAATCCCAAATAGATTTTGTGGAGTCCCTCTGTGAGACTGGATTGAGATACTCTATCATCTTTATACCCTAGGTGGGGTACCTAGAATCAGATTGACCTCCTTGAGTAGGGTTTTGATCCTCTATCTAGCAGTCTATATCAGTAGGCTTTGCAGAATCATTGGCATATGATCCCCTACATAGAGGGTAGATCCGAATTAGGTCTGTAGTGTCCCCCAACACATCTAGATGTGACCCCCTATTTGTGTATCAGGGTATTCTGAGACCATTGAACTTTCAGGGGTGGTGAACAATGATATGACCTCTTGAATAATTTTCTCCGATGATAACATGGATTATAGAGTGGATTATACTAGAACAAGAATTGCTTCGATCATAACCCTATGACTGGCAGTTGGTTATGATTGGCTAGTGGCACAATGTACTTCCTAGGTATATTTGGGTGTTTTTTGTCATACATTGATTCTTATAAACTTTTATTGAGTATACTATATTTGATCCTTAATGTTTAGTGTTTTCATGGTGTCCTATTGGGTATTTTTATACTCACCCTCACATGGGCTCTGATCGCATGTTTCATATATTATGTAGACAATAACATTTTTGATGGTGTCTTATAAGGATGTAGAGTAGGTGGAGCATAGCTTGGTGTAGATAGACTTATGTGTTTTTTAGGAGTTTTCATTTGATTTTATTCCACTACCTTGGAGAAATTTGGACTCTTTAAAGTTTTTGTTTGGTCTTTTACTTGTACCCTTTTTTATTTCATCACTTTATTATCATACTCTAGTTGTGGTATTATAGATGTATTCATGCATTACTTTTAGTTACTTTACATTTTTTTAATTTTGTGGTCTTCGTGATGTGTGTGTGTAGAGGTAGATTAGGCTAATGGCTCCCATTTTTGAGATATTACTACCTGACATCAGTCTCCAACCCCTGGCCTATTGAAGGTGGTCTTAGGACCATATTTGGTGAGACTAATTTGTGGAAATAGTTTTTAGTGTTTTGAGTTCATCTTTCAGTCCAGGGACTCTAGTGTTGGTGTGGCAACTGATGTATCCATTCATCAGGACTTTGATCACCTGCCTTTAAACATGGTACATATAAACATTAGTTGTATGAAGAAATTGGTACATGCTTTATATAAGAATGGATGTGGTTTTCATACACTTTTTGAGTAATATACCCATATATACTCTTTGACCATGGTACATCTTCTTTTATTTAAGGATGCCTCCATGAAGACATCAATCTTTGATTCTTTTGCATGATCATGAGGATGATCCACCCAATTTTGAGGTGTCAGTACATGGAAATATACTGGAGATGTCACCTCTACGTGGTTTACTAACTATACCACTACCCGTTGAGAAAAAACTAGCATTGGCAGTGCTAGAAGAGGATGTAGGAAGGATATGTGCACTGTATGAGGTTTAGAGGAAGAAACCTCCCAGGATTCAGGGTGAGACAGAACCCCATGTGGATGAGGAATAGTTAGAGTAAATCACTCAAATATTTCTCCTTTTTAGGATTCCTATAGATCATATTGTTGTCCTTCTTGTGAGTCTTATTTAGGGATCAATTGGGTGATAGTGGAGCTTAGTGACCCAATCACATGAAAATCCAACTCTCTACTAGTAAGGATTTGAGCATCTACTTATAGAGGAGTTATATCTGGCCACGTTGTGATCATTGAACATACATAAGATTCTATATCTACAAAAATGTAGTTAGACTATGGTAGAGTACTCAGTGAGGTTTATTGATATATCATGATACTCCATGGATATGGTTTGGGATCTGTTCTTTAGAGCATAAAACTCTGATTAGGGATTATGAAAATACAGTATGGCTTCAATGGTATCTCTTTTAATTCCCTCTTATGCTGGGGTTCTTGAGTGATCCTTGGTGGTGGAGATATTCAAGGAAGAGTAGGCACCGATAATGGGTAATAGTAGTAGAAACATATTAGTTAATACCTTGATAATAGATAGCTAATGACAGTCACAAGTTTCCAAATGTGTTAGATGATTTAAGAGGTAATATCAGGGAATAGGTTCAGTAGTGAAGGGTGCACTTGTAAGAACCAAGATCTTCTTTTTCAGGTATGTTTTCCCTTTTCTGGTGTTTTGAGGAAAAAGAGGAGTTTCTGGAATTTTTTGAAGTATAATCCGTGTAATTTCTGAGTACATGCAGTGTACTTGGTTACCATAGGTATCCATGTGCTGGACATGTAATTTCCATACACACAGCTATGTGTGGTGACCTAGATACCGCCTAATGTGAGTCCTGACAAAGGAAAGTACACGCCATGTACTTTATTTTTTTCATTAAATGCATAGGGGTCACGTATGACATACATTGCTATCTTATTCTAGTTCTAGTTCATCTAAGAGAAACCATATGGCCGTGATCTTTCACTGATCCCCCGATAAAGCATCTGATCTCTAATTCGACCGCTGTCGATTGCGTTGGGATCCCCTTGGTAATCCCTTCTTCTAGAGCTTTGTTTCCCGATTCCTCATGTTTCCCAAGTTATCCTCCATTGAACATCTTAGTCATTTTTGTAGATATATGGTTTTCTTGTGTGATTCAAGGCTTGAGGTTCACATATAATGATCTCCCAACACTGAGGTAGGTGGTTTGTCCCTTTCTGTTGAAAGTATTTGAGTTATATGTGAAATTTAACCAATACCCTTGAACGATGTATTGAGTGTTTACTATTTTATCCCTATTAATTTTATGCTATGCTTGTAAACTTGAGTATGGGTTTATTGAATATGAATAGGGTTAATTTCTATGATTTAGATGTGTTTTCCCATGCATGTCTTGTTTTTACCATTTGGACCTGCTTAGCCTGTTAGCCTGCCTTGTTGTTTTTCCCATGATTGGTATTGTATGATGGAGTGGTTTTTTTTATCTGACATGCTGATATGCTGTAGATTTCTATCCAAGTAGTTCTTGAGGGTTACATTTCCCGATATGAGTTTCTCGGCTTGCGTGACTTACATAGGGTCGTGAGAACTTGGTGTAGTAGACCATAGGGAGAATCGACGTAAGAGATTCTCCAGAGTGTCTGTTTACTTTTACGATGCGAGACCATAGAGGGAATTGATGTAAGTGCTTCCTTAGAGTGTCTGTAGTTCCTCGACGTGGGCCACTGGGAGAATGTGACATAAGTGCTTCCCCAGAGCGCATTTAGTTATTGATATGAGACTATATGAGGAATTAACTGTGAGTGCTTCCTTAGAGAGTCTATGCTTAAGCTGAACCAGAGGGGTTAGACAGAGTGTACTGCCTAGAGGGTTTCTTTTCTTCTTTGGTTGAACCAAAGGGGTTAGGCTGTGAATACTACCCATAGGTTTACCTCCTTTGATTAGCTGTTACTTGATATATGAGATTAAATGCATTGAAACTGTGGATTGTTTACTGCTAAGTACTTCCTTGTTTACTGCTTTCTTTTACTTATTACATACCATATATTCACTGACTTTTAGGCACAGATCTTTTGTTGGTTTCCTACTATGATTCATCTCACACCCTGTTTGGGGTATGATTTTGGGCCCAAACAGATTATATTGTTGCAGGTGTAGATAAGGGAAAGCACCCTTCTACTTCAGGTACTTGACAGCTTTGGAGATGGAGAGCATGGGACCAAGCCATGGATTACGATGCTGAGGAGTTGTTTTCTTGTTTTTATTTTGTACTTTGGATTAGTATTGTATTCAACATTGTGTATTTTTTAGTTGTTTTCCTCAACATATGTATCATGCATCATTTCATATATGTCATCCAGTTTTTATTCCTTATAGTCTTCTATTGTTTAAATTTGTTATGATACTATTGATGCTTTCGCTATTGCTATTGATTTACTTTTGATGTATTACTCTACCAATTAGGTCATAGTTTCCCCACTATCACACCTGAGGCCCTCGCTGCTAGTTAGTAGCCTCTGGCGTTCAAGGAAATGCACTTGAAGCCATGTTACCAACCAGGTACAGGGCACATTTGGGTGGCTTCTGAAACCGGGATGTTACAAAGTGGTATCAGAGGTGTTCTTTTCTTCTTGACTTACTGTTTCGAGCCTATAGTCAGGGACATGATAGAATAGGTACTTGGTAATAAGCTGTGCCCAGGAGTAGCTAACCTGTGTATAGGGAAAAGCCAACCTACCTCATTTATTGCAAATTTTTTGGTTTTGCAATTTTATAGTTGATTTGATTTCACCATTGGGTGATTCACATGTTTTGTGTTGTTACCATTGATGTTATTGAGGTTCTATTTCTGTTTCAACCCGATGAGATGAGGGTATGCCATCTCATGCATCATATAGGAACTTACTAGAAATCACATTTCATGCATTCTTGTCATGCCATTTAGGGTGCATTAGTGATTGCATGATGTTGTGATAGATGTTGCGCTAGATATGTATGATGTTGTGATAGATGCCTTGATAGAATACCTATTTCTTTTAGAGAATTCATTGTGTGAGGTTTTGCTGGAATGAATACCAAACATTAGTTCTTGAGGTGTTATGGGCCCTCATGAATCATAATTTGGTGGATCATTGCCTTGTTTTCTTTGTTAAGACATGTAAGATATGCCATGCTTTGATTCGCGGGGAGTATGGGCCCTCACAAATCAAAATTTGGCACATTAATGTATGTTTTAGTGTTTTTTCTAGGCTCCAGAGTAGTTTCTGAGGCTTACTATCTGAAAAAACCCATCATAAATGCCATGTAGTTTTGAATACATACCATGTGTTCTTCTGTTCGGGAAGAAACTATTTTTCTTAAGTACACTCCATGTACTATATGTACATGTTGTTTAGTCTCTAACCATGTCATATTCCATGTGGGCAGAGACACGGGATAGGGAAATCCTTAGGGGAACACACTGTGTACCTGTTTTACATGTCGGGTTGTGTTAACCCTGTGTCCACCCGTGTGACTAATGACACAGATGGATAAAACGTATGAGATACACACTATATAAAGATTGAACAAGCCATGTAGTGTATTTATAGAATCCAGCCGTGTAACTAACAAACATGGGTCTTTGAAAATCACTGTTAGTACATGCTGTGTCCACCTAGAACATTCCGTGTAGAGTCAGCCGTGTAACCAGCCATGTATCTAACAACATGGGTCAATAAAGTTCATTTAATACACGCCGTGTATGGCACTAACACGCTGTGTAGTTTTGTTTTAGGAGAACCATGTATCTTATACATGTAGAGGGACTCGTTCAGGTGAAGAGGATTCAAGTACACGCTGTGTGTTAGGACAACAAACTGTGTGTTTGGGGTGTTACACAACCAGTTTTGGCAGAAGTACATGCCCATGTGAATGGATTAAGGGAAAACAATGTGTAGATAAGTATACACGCCATGTATCCATGTTTTATAAAACATGAATGATTTCTTCCTCCTGTTCTCTTATTACCCATCCAGTTTTCATTCCTTGATAATCTTGGTCTAAGGTGTGCACTTGACCTTGCAGAGTCATGCCACCGAGACTTCCTTCGGTTGTCCACCAGTTATAGGGCAGTGATCAGACACTAGACATGGTCAATAAGGGACTTCTAGGAGATCCTCCTATTGTGCCAGTCTTGGCACCATCTGTTATTCTAGACATAGGTTCAAATTCATAGTTCTGATAGGGATTTATAAGGTTCATGCAGACCTTCCATGGAGTACCGCATCCTACCCCGTCTATGGAAGAATTGACACAGGTTTTCCAGTAGTAGCACCCTCACACTTTGATAGGGAAAGGAGGACCTTAGGATGTAGATTCATGGTTAGAAGCCATGATTTATATCTTTGAGCATCTGGAGATGCCTCTAGAGAGGAAAGTCAAGCTCGCTTGTTCATGCTTTAGGATTCCTCTAAGAGATTGTGGGATGTGATCTCACAAGCGGGACGCCAGCAGGTTATGTCCTAGGATGAGTTCTAGTGTGACTTATATGACTACTTCTATCCGGAGTCTTTGAGGGCCGATCAAGCCTGAGAGTTCATGATTCTAGATCAGGGTACACTTTTATTTATGGATTATTCCTCTCTCTTTACAGAGCTGCATCATTTCACGCCTATTCTAGGAGGTGATGAGTTATTCCTGGTAAGGAAGTTTGAGAATGGTCTGAGGAACGGCATCCAATCGCAGGTGAATATCTTCAAGTTTACTTCCATAACTTCTATAGTCAACCGGTCACTTATCATAGAGCGTAATTTGATGGATTCTGGAGTTGTGATCTAGGGAGGTTTGACATCCGGAGTTAGTATCCCTCCTACTGACAGCAAGAAGCACCTCATGGGGTCTTCGCGTGGTGATCAAAGGAGGCGAGAAACTTCTTCTGGTAGCCAGGTGGTGTGCTAATAGTGCGAGAAGAGTGGGCATATGAGACCACATTGCCCGAGAGACCAAGTGAAGTGCCGATCTTGCGGCAATATGGGTCATCTTTAGCCCTTATGTCAGTTCTTCTCATCAGAAACTGGTGATAGGGGTTCTTCTATGACTCATCATTCTAGAGAAGCACCACCAGTTCTTCATCAGTTTGGGAACTGGAGTTCTTTCGGCCATTCAGGCTGAGGTGGAGGTCATGTCTATGGTAGCTAGTCACCAGGCTTTCAGCAACAGCAGGGTGAATCAGCTTAGGGTGGGAAGAAAGGGTCATAGGGCCATGGTGCAGGAAGTACATTTTCAGTGGAGCAGACCTAGTAGGATAAGAATCATGGAACTTCTATAGTTCAAGTTATGATCTTAGTTTCCTCAATTTTATCTTCTGCTTATTTCTATACAGGGGCTTCCCATATATTTATATCTGTTGCTGTTGTGGAGAGCCTTGGGCTTTAAATCTTTTCTTCTACAGATATCTTAATGTTAAACACACCGTTCAGGACAAGAACGACTAGTGTACAATAGTGTAAGGAGTTCCCTCTTGAGGTTGGTGGGTGTCACTTCTTATGGGACCTCTTTGTCCTAGAGATGATAGGCTATTATTTCATTCTCAGAATGGACTGGTTAGTTTCTTTCCAGGCAGTCATCGATTTCTATCGCTAGAGGGTGAGTTTCACATAACCAGAAGGTAGATCATTTCTTCATAAGGGAGAATGGGATGTACAGGCAAGTATAGGGGGACCCGAGCATCATGGGTTGGAAGGAGTTACAACCCATATTTCTAGTATATATCTGGATGAATAGGGGACTTCATAGTTAGACTTTCCTCTAGTGGTGGATCGTTTCAAGGACGTCTTTCTAGAGGACTTTTCAGGTTTTCCTCTAGAGAGAGAGGTAGACTTTTCTATTGATCTTATTCCAGGAGCGGCACTAGTGTCCATTCCTCCCTATATAATGGCTACACCAGAGTTACAGAAGCTCAAGAAGTAGTTGGAGGAGTTACAAGAAAAGAAATTCATCTGACCCAGTAGTTCTCCTTAGGGTTCACCTGTCCTATTTGCAAAGAAGGCAGATGGTACCCTCAGACTGTGTGTGGACTATCAGCAGTTGAGCCAGTTGACAGTCAAGAACCGATATCCTTTACCGAGGATTGACGATCTCTTTTATCAACTTCGAGGGGTCTGAGTATTCTCAAATATTGATTTGAGATCTGGTTATCATCAGTTGTGTGTTATAACATATGATATACCTCTTATATCCTTTCAGAGTAGGTATGGTCTATACAAGTATGTAGTTATGCTATTCGGTCTCATGAACACACCTACAGTTTTCATGGCACTGATGAACCGAGTGGTCTATCCATACTTGGATTCTTTCGTGGTGGTTTTGGTGGACGATATCTTGGTGTAATCTCACACTCTAAATGACCGTGTTACCCATATTGAGATTGTTTTGAGTACACTGAGAGAGAATCAGTTATATTCTAAGCTCTCAAATTGCCACTTTTAGATGGACCAAATTCACTTCTTGGGCCATGTTATCTCAGATACAAGAGTATAAATGGACCCAGAGAAAGTGAGAGCAGTAGTTTCCTGGGAGAAACTGAATAACGTCTTTGAGGTGAAAAGTTTTATAGGGCTGGCTGGATACTACAGGCATTTCATACATGACTTTTCAAACTTAGCAGTGCCACTGACGGGCCTGACTAAGAAGGGTGTGAAGTACCTATAGACAAATTATTTTGAGTCAGCCTTTCAGAAGCTAAAAGGGAGGTTTAATTCAGAACTAATACTAGTATTTTTAGATTTGGGAAGGATCTATACTGTTTATTGTGATGCTTCAGATATTGGGATGGGGGCATTGCTTATGCAGGGAGAAGAAGTCATTGTGTATAGGTCTCTGCAGTTGAGGCCACATGAGAGGAACTAACCAATGCACGATTTCGAACTGGCTACAGTTGTTCATGCCTTATTCAATTGGATACATTATCTTCTTAGAGAGAATTTTGTGGTTTTCACTAACCACAAAAGTCTCAAGTATATCTTCACTCAGCGCGATATGAATTTGAGACAGTGAAGGTGGGTTGAGTACCTTTAGTCCTTTGATTTTGAGCTTTCCTATATGCCTGGGAAAGACAATGTAGTGGTTGATGTGTTGAGAAAGAGAAATCAGATATAGGTAGTTCAGGAGGCCAGCAGTGAGTGGTAGCTTATGGCTCTGTTCTCTGAGATGCATTTGGAGGTTCATGATAGATAGAGGCATAACTTTTTTCTTCTGTAACTATTACCTCTACTCTTCTTGATCAAGTGTGAATGAGGCGGCTATCAGATTCTAAAGGCCTAGCCCTATGGGAAAGCATGTCAGGAGTGGACCCTATTCTTGGGTGGACCATAGGCGAGGATGAGATCTTTCATTTTCATCGATGCGTATGGGTGTCAGTAGACATATGTGAGGAGATGATTCAGGACTTTCATTCCTCAGTTTGGGAATTTCATCTTAGTATCACCAAGATGTATCGTGATCTACACCATCAGTATTGGTGGTTAGGTATAAAGAGATATGTTTATGGTTTCTTCATGAGGTGTTCCACTAGTCAGCAGGTGAAGGCGGAGTATCAGCGACCATCAGGGCTTTTGCAGCAGTTACCCATTCCTGAGTGGAAGTGTAATGATGTCGCGATGGATTTTGTTACCAGTTTACCAAGGTCGACTTGAGGGAATGATGCTATGTGGGTTTTCATTGACAGGATTACGAAGGTTGCACACTTTTTTCTAATCAAAAAGACCTTCAGTGTTGATGAGCTGGGACAGTTGTACATTCTGGGGATTGTACATTTACATGGGGTTCCACACTCCATTGTTTCTGAGAGGGATGCACGCTTTACTTCTCGGGTCTGGCAGGGACTACAGAAATCTTTGAGTACATAGGTACTTTTGAGTACAACTTATCATCCCCAGATAGATGGCTAGTCTGAGCGTATGATTCCGGTGCTTGAGGACATGATCCCAGCATGCATCCTAAATTTTAGAGGTTCTTGGGAGAAGCACATACTTCTTGTGGAGTTTTCCTATAATAATAGTTTTCAATAAACTATTCAGATGAAACCATATAAGGCTTTGAACAGTTGGCCATGACGATCACCCTTATGTTGGATGGAGGCAGGAGAGGCAGTTATGATGGGACCTCGTCTTGTCTAGGAGACTATAAAGCATATAGAGTTGATTGAGAAGAGGATGGATACTGCACAGTCTCAACAGAAGTCTTATGCCGATCAGTGGAGATGACCTCTGGAGTTCGAGGTTGGAGATCAGGTTTTCCTATATGTCACACCGAGGTTGGGACACAAGAGGATTAGGAGACAGGGTAAGCTTTCACTAAGGTATTTCAGGCCATTTGAGGTGTTGGAGAGAGTTGGTCCAGTGGACTATCGGTTGCGGTTACCATAGAGGTACTGGGATATGCACGACGTTTTCCACATTTCTCAGGTTCAATGTTGCTATTCAGACCCTTCTCATGTTTTTCAACCCGAGGAGGTTGAGTTAGAAGTGGATGCATCCTTCTAGGAGCATCCTATATAGATTTTTGATAGCAGTTATAAGGTTCTCCATGGTCGGTCTGTTCCTCTGGTATGAGTGCTATTGCAGCATGGGTGAGTACAGAATGAGACTTGGGATAGGGAGGCTGATGTATGATCACAGTGGCCGGAGCTATTCAAGGTTTCTTCTTCTACACCGCCTTACTAGGAAAATCAAGGACGAATATATTTAAAGGGGGAAGTTTGTAAGAACCCGAGTCTTCTTTTTCATGTATGTTTTCCCTTTTCTGGTGTTTTGAGGAAAAAGAGGAGTCTCTAGAAATTTTTGAAGTACACACCGTGTACTTTCTGAGTACACGCCGGGTACTCAGTTACCTTGGGTAGTCATGTACTAGCCGTGTAATGGTCATACACATAGCCATGTGTGGTGAACTGGAGTCCACCTAATGTGGGGCCTGGTAGAGGCAAGTAAATTCCATGTACTTCTAAAGTACATGCTGTGTACTTTTTTTTCATTAAATGCACCGGGGTCGCGTCTGACGGACATAACCATCTCATTATAGGTCTGGTTCATCTGATAGAAACCATACGACCATGATCTTTCCCTGAGCCCTCGATCGAGCATCTGATATCCAATTCGACTGCCGTATATTATGTTGGGATTGACTCGGTAAGCCCTTCCTTCTTCTAGAGCTTCGTTTCCTAATTCCTCCTCTTTCTCAAGTTATCCTCCATTGATTGGTTTGATCATTTTGGTCTATCTATGGTGTTATTGGGAAATTTAAGGCTTCAATTTTACATATAATTATCTACCAACATCGAGGTAGGTGGTTTGTGCCTTTTTGTTGAATGTCTTTGAGTTATATGTGTAATTTGACCAATACCCTTGAATGAGGTATTGCGTGTTTAATTTTTTAGCCCTGTTAATTTCCTGTTATGCTTGTATGCTTGAGTAGAGGTTGATTGAATGTGAATATTGTTAATTTCTATTCTTTGAAAGTTTTTGCCCATGCATGACTTGTTTTTACCGTTTGGTCCTACTTAGCCTATTAGGCTGCCTTTTGGTTTTTCCCATGCCTAGTATTGTAGGATGGAGTGATTTGTTTATCTGACATGCTGATATGCTTTAGATTTCTAGGCAAGTAGTTCTTGAGGGTTACTTTGGCCGATACACATTGATATGCTTTCTTTACTTACATAGGGATGTGAGAACCTGGTGTAGTAGACTATAAGGAGAATGGATGTAAGGGCTTCTCCATAGTGTCTGTTTACTTTTATGATGCGAGAGCACATGGGGAATTGACATAAGGACTTCGTTAGAGTGTCTGTAGTTCCTCGACATGGGCCATAGGGGGAATGTGACATATGTGATTCCCTAGAGCACCTTTAGTTATTGATACGAGGCTATAGGATGAATTGATATCATGTGCTTCCTCAAAGAGTCTATTCTTAAGCTGAACCAGAGGGGTTAGACTGAGTGTACTGCCCAGAGGGTTTCTTGTCTTGTTTGGTTGAACCATAGGGGTTAGAATGTGAATACTACCCAGAGGGTTACCATCTTTGATTAGGTGTTTCTTGATATTTGAGACTAAATGCATTAAAACTATGGACTGTTTACTGCTGAGTACTTCCTTTTTTACTATTTTCATTCACTTATTACATGCCATAAATTTACTGACTATTAGGCACATATATTTTGGTGGTTTTCTACTGGGATTCGTCTCACACCCTATTTTGGCCATGATTTTGGTCCCAAATGTTTTTTATTGCTGTAGGTGTAGATAAGGGCAAGCGCCCTTCTACTTCAGGTACTTCACTGATTTGGAGCTAGAGATCATGGGACGAAGCTATGTCTTGCGATGCATAGGAGTTGTTTACTTTTTTTTATTTTGTACTTTATATTAGTACTGTATTCAGCATTGTGAGTTGTTTGGATATTTTCTAGACATATGTTTCATGCATCATTTTATATATGTGCTCCAGTTGTTATTACTTCTAGTCTTCCATTGTTTACTTTTATTATGGTTCTATTGCTGGTTCCTCTATTTCTATTGATTTACTTATGGTGTGTTACTCTACCAATGAGGGAATAGTTTATCCACTATCACACCCAAGTCCCTCGATGCTAGTCGACAGCATCTGGAATTCGTGGAAATGTGCTTGAGGCTATGTGACCAACCGGGTAGGGGGAACCTTAGGGTGTCTTTTAGAACCGGGATGTTATAAAACTCTTGTGAAAAGTCACATATAAAAAAATGATGTATGTATATATTCCCAACATCATGAAGATTCAACATTTGAAGAAATTTTAATTCATTAAAGTAATGTGATCAATGAACGAACCACACCAAGGAGTTCTTCCTAGTGACAATAGAAAAATATGTCTCATAAATCATATCACAATAAAATTCAAAGAGATTCATGACACCAAATTGTGAAATGAATTTAAAATTAAACCATTACACTAACTCTCCATGTGTGTGTGTGAAAACCATTCCATGTTATTCTTTCTACTTTTTATCCAATAAATATAGGTTAATTTAAAATTATTCCTCTTTAAATGATTTTTTTTCACTGAACCTGCCCTACATTCTTTGCAATCATATTTCAAGACCCACTCACTTAAGCATTCCCAAAAGTTAAACTATAAGCTCCTGACCTATATATCCACATATTTTGCACAATTCATCACTCCCCTCATTTTTTTTTTTTTTTTAGAAGTTTCATTTGGAACAAGTATCACACTCATCTATAAACACTTGTTTGATCTCATTACGACACTAATTGAAATAGTTATAACAAGATCAAAGGTTGAGGAGGAGTGGTTTTTTACCTTCCAAAGACACAACCCAATTATTTTGAGGGTGTACAACAGTCAGACATTAGGTACACAGACATAGGTCAATCTGGAACAGTAATGAAACAGATCAGATAAGGAATGAAAGTATATAAATATCATTTAAAGATTAAAAATATTAACCCAACATATATTTACCTTATATTAAGTAATAAATATTAAAACTTTGTGGTCTGGTGCAAAAATGTGTAGTGATATTAGTGATAGAGTTTTCCCAAAAACTACTCATACAACGGGCATCAATCATCTTAAATGTTAAATAGTGATACAACTATTTATATCATTGAAAGAAAACCAATTCACTAAAAAGCACCCCCTGATGTTAAATTCACACAAAAATTAAATCCAAAATAGAGACAAGTTTTTTTATAAAATGTTAAATCAACATGGAATAAAAAATTTCAACAAGAATTTTTAGAAAGTTCCATGATTTGGTGACCTTAAGGGGGGGCGGGGGGGGGGGGGGGTAGTAAAAATACCATAAAGAAGGCGAAAAAGATAAGAAGTAAGAAAAAAATGAAAATCCTAATGAACCCAGAAAGATGGGGAATAGTGAAAATACCATAAATAATGTGAAAAAGAGAAGAAATAAGAAAGACGACGAAAATCCTAATGAACTCAAAAAGACGGGGAAAAGTGAAAATATCATAAAGAAGACAAAAAAGATAAGAAAGAAAAAAGATGATGAAAATTCCTAACTAACCCAGAAATTTACCCATCACCCCCACACCTAAAGTGTGTAGTTTCCTCACTATAATAGAAGAGAATATGGGAAGGAAGGATAAAACACAGTGATTTTCATTCATATATTGCTTCTTGAACATGGATTTCCTCCACCAGGGACTTAAAAATGGATTCATGGAAGTGCTTTTGATGTTTCCCATTGACAATAAATGTTTTCTTGGTTTCTTCATTTTGAACCTGGAAAACATCGAATGGAGAGACGTTAGTAACAGTGTATGGTCCAAACCAATGAGAATGAAGCTTACCTAGATGCAACATCAGCCTTGAATTATATATGAAGAACTTCTTCCCAATGTCAAACTGGCAATGAAGGATAAGAAAGTCGTGGGAATCCTTGATTCCCTCCTTATAAATCCTAGAGTTCTCATATGCATCTATTCTCATTTCCTCTAACTCCTAAATCTATAACTTCCTTTAAGAACCTGCACCAGAAAGATTATAATGGCATTGTGTGATGGCCCAGTAGGCCCGATGCTCAATCTCAATAGGCAGGTGAAAAATCTTTCCAAACACTAGCCGATATAGTGATATGCCAATGGGAGTTTTGAAAGCAATACGATACGCCCATAATGAATCATCAAGTCGAAGACTCCAATATTTTCTATTGGGTTGAACCATTTTTTCAAGAATCTATTTTACCTCTCTATTTGACACCTCAGCTTGACCATTGGTCTGTGGGTGATAAGTAGTAGACTCTGGATGACCGACCCCATACTGACGTAAAAGTGACTACATTGTTCTTTTGCAGAAATGAGAACCCTAGTCACTGATGATGAACCTAGGTAAGCCAAACCTATAGAAGATTTGGGTTCTAAAAAATTATAAAACTACCTTATAATCATCAGTCCTTGTAGCTTGTGCCTCTACCTGCTTTGACACATAATCAACTTCCAGATGAATGTAAAAGTTACCAAATGAATTGGGAAATGGACCCATAAATTCAATACCCCAAAAACCAAAAATGTCATTAAAGAGTAATGGTTGTTGTGGAATTCTATTTCTTTTATATACATTACACATTCATTGACTACGAGGAAAAGATTTATAAAAATCATGGGAATCCCGAAAAATTGTTGGCCAAAAGAGACCAGAATCAAGTATTTTGCAAGCAGTCTATTGGGGACCAAAGTGGCCCCCACAAGCAAGAGTGTGGCAGAATTTAAGGATGAACTAAAACTTGCTATCGGGGACACAACGCCTATGGAATTGATCTCTAAATGTGCGCCAGAGGTAGGGGTCATCCCAAATGTACCAACAAGACACATGTTTTAGATGTCTAGATTGTTTTCTATTGAAATCAGTAGGAATGAAATATGATACCAAATAATTTTCAATTTTAGCATACCAAGGAATAACATCTTTCACTCGGTACAATTGCTCATCACGAAACATGTCGTTTATAAGAATACTGGGGGATGAGTCAATGTCTGAGTATGGGGGAATACTACTAATATGGCCATCCACCATATTCTCTGATCCCTTTTATCACTAACTTCTAGATTGAATTCTTGAAGGAGGAGAATCCAGTGAATGAGACGTGGGTTGGATGCTGATTTCTTAAGGAGATACCGGAGGGCTGCAAGGTCTGAGAAAAAAATGACATTGGACCCTAAAAGATACAACATGAATTTATCCAACTCAAACACAATGGAAAGGAATTATTTTTCAGTTGTGGGGTAGTTTTCTCGGGTAGGTTTCAAAGTATGTGTGGCATAGGCAATGACATATGGAGCGTGATTGACCCTTTGTGATAAGACTGCCCAACTGCATAGTTAGATGCATCACACATGATCTGAAATGGTAAATCCCACCAAGGTGGTTGGATTACTGGGGGTGATATGAGACTTAATTTTCACATATTAAAACATTCCTCACATTATTTATAAAAAACAAATTATTTTTCTATTTAGATAAATCATGAGAGGGGTAGTGTAATTTTACTAAAGTTACGAATGAAACGACGGTAAAATCCAGTATGACCTAGGAAAGAGTATACATCCCATATATTTTTGGGGAATGGTAGGAAAGAAATGACAACCACTTTTTATTTATATACTTGGATTCCATCCCTAGAAATGACATTCTCCAAATCTATACCGTGTCGCACCATGAAATGGAATTTTATCATAATTTAATATAAGATTATTTTCAATACAGCGACGTAGGACTAAACCAAGACTACTTAAACATTCATAAAAAAAAGATCCATAAATAGTGAAATCATCCATGAAAACTTCCCTGAAATTCTCTAGGTAATCCAAAAAAATACAAACCATGCATCACTGGAAAGTACCCGGATCATTGCACAGACCAAATGGCATCATCCTATATGAAAATGTTCCAAAGGAGAAAGTGAAGATTATATTTTCTTGATCCAAAGGGGAAATATGGATCTCAAATAATCCAGAATACCCATCAAGGAAATAGTAGTGGGAGTTACCCACTAGACTCTCTAGAATTTATTTAATGGATGGCAAAGGGAAATGGTGCTTCCTAGTGTGTTGGTTTAGTCAGCGATAGTCTATACAGACCCACCAACTATTCTGCACATGAGTTGGAACTAATTTATTGTTTTCATTTTTGATTAATATAAGGCTAGTTGTTTTAGGAACTACTTGAATGGGACTCATCGATTGGCTATCAGAGATGAGGTAAATGATTCCAGTAGCCAATAAATTTTTCACTTACTTTTTCACAACTTTTAATAGGTTCGGGTTTAGTCGACATTATGCCTACCTCACTGGTTTAGCCTCATTATTTAATAAAATATGATGTGTAAAAATTGATGGTTTAATACCAAGAATTTCAGCAAGTGTCCATCCCAAATCTTGTTTATACTCCCTCAAAATTTCAAGCAGTCACAATTCATGATCAGGAGGGATTGAACTTGCAATGATAACGGTAAAATTGTTTCCATTCTCAAGATATGAATATTTTAAATCTTGAGGCAGTTGTTTAAGTTCCAATTCAGGTGGATTTTGGATTTATGGGAGTATGTGTTAAAGTTAGAGGTCACCGATCTCATCTAACTACTCAATGGTATCATCCTCATATGAGGAATGAGCATTTATAAGCTTACCAGTATCATTAATGGTCATTGGGTCCTCAGTGTTCAAGAAATTAGCAATTAATAAACATGCATGAAATTTTTCTAGAATACTAAAACAATCAATGAATGAGTCATTACCAAGAATTTAAATCAAGGATGAAAACTCAGAAATGTGATCGGGGGAATGGCATGAAGTGTTTTTAGGGGAAGGGAGTACATCAATGTAATTTACTGTGAGAGAGAAATGTTCTTCTGAGGGGTTCTTCATGGTATCAAGGATGTTGAAATGGACTATGTCACCACCAAATTCCATAGATAATGAACAATTATGGACATTAATTATGGTTTTTATAGTTTTAATGAAAGGTCTCCCCAATATAACTGGGGCGTGTCCATTAATCCTATCATCTTCCATTTTAAGCACATAAAAATCAGTAGGGAAAAATAAATTTTGAACCCTCACAAGAACATCCTCTAACATTCCAGAAGGGTGTATTGTACTCCAATTTTCTAGATGAACTACTATCCCAGTTGGCTTAAATTTTCCAACTTGCAATAAATAGTAAATGGAGTAAGTCATCACATTTGCAGAAGCACCTAAATCAAGCATAACATTGGAAAATGAGTACTCCCCTATGGTTTATGGAATGAAGAAAGTTCCAGGATCATTGAATTTGGTAGGAAGTGGTGGTTATATCAATTCTAAGACATTCCTCCCTAATATTACCCTCTCATAACCATGAATTATCCTTCAATGTGTACACATCTCCTTTAATAACATTTCATATCTTGGAATTTTTTTTAAGAAATCAATCAAAGGAATGTTAACCTGCACTTTTTTGAATATTTCCAATATTTCTTTACCAAGTTCAGTTTCCTTTTGTTTTCTTGGTTTTGTGGGCCTTTGGGGAAATGGAAGAGGAATGGTTAGGATAGTAGACTCATCACCAAAAACACTATTTCCTTTGGAATGACTTCTCTCAGGAAAATGATTTTCTTCTCTTGGACCTTTTTTAGCAGTGTTTGGGGTGGTGGTTTCCTCAGGAGGGGATGACTCTAATATAGGATTAATTTTTTTTAAGTTTTGTTCCACTCCTAAGGGTTATGACATTAACATTTCATTTATACCTAGGGTTAACTACTGGTTGAGAGGGTAGTTTACCTGACCCATGAATTTGAATTTCCCCCACCGAGTTAGCTAGTTGGCCTAATTGGGTTTTGAGGTCTTGTATAAAAGCTTGGGTGGTTTGTTGGAATTTGAGATTGTTGGAATCCATTTGTTTCATTATATCTTCTAGTATAGGCTTGGTTTTGGGAGGGGGCGGTTAGAAAGGCCTTTGTGGTGGTTGAGGATTTTGGGGTTGCGATGGTGGATTAATACTATGAACTTGTTAGTTTCATGGTTGATGAGGATGGTTTGAATACCCCCATTGCCTATAACCTTGGTTTTCTTTCCACCCAAAGTTGGATGGATTGTATGGTTCTTTCTTAAAGGGTTGGTTATAGGGGCGTCCTGGGAAGATTTCCTCACAACTCTCTGAATTTTCTCTCAATTGGGGGCATTTGTCAGAATAATGGGTTTCAGAAGAGCAGATTCCACAATGGATGGGAGGAGAAGATTTAGATTTCCCTTGGGAGAGAGAAAGTTGTCACTTAAGGGTACTTACCTCCTCAAACATTGTGTCCACCTTCTTCTCGATTTCTGTACTTTTCACCTCATGGACACCTCAAATGGGTTCATTGGAACTTAAACCAAATTGTTGAGTGTTTTTCACCATGTTCTCAATTAAGGTTCTTGCAGCAATAGGGATCATTTCTAGCAGTGCACCACCTGTAGCAGCATTAATCATGTTTCTATCAATAGGTATTAAACGTTAATAAAAATATTGTATTAAAATTTGGTCACTTATTTGGTGGTGTGGACAACTTGAGCATAATATTTTAAATATTTCCCAATATTCATGCACTATTTCCCCTTGAGATTGTCTTATCCCACAAATTTCTTTCCTTATAGTTGCAACTCCAGAGGATGGGAAATATTTTTCAATAAAAAGGTGTTTCATGTTTGCCCAACCTCTCATTGGGGAATTAACATAATATAACCAATATTTTGCTATATCTTCTAAAGAAATGGGGAATGTTCTAAGCTTTAATTATTCTTTATCCATATTAGCAGGTTTCAATGTTGAACAAATAGTATGAAATTATTTTAAATTCTTGTGTATATCATCTCTAGAAAGTCCATGGAATCTTGTTAATAAATGGATTAGACCGGATTTTAGTTCAAAATTGGGTGCCTCACCTAGAATTTGAATGTATGTGGGTTGGATATCAACATCAGATGAGGTTAGTTCTTTTAATTTACAAATATTTATAGCCATTTTATATAAGTTTATTTCAGTTTTGATGTTGGTTCTAGAAGAAGAAGATGAAGGACCAAGAAGAGTGTTGTTGTCTTGTGTGTCCTCCTTCAAAGGGTTCTCTTGTGTGTCTTGGGGTCACTGACATAAGATCCTCTCCAGTTCAGGTTTGAAAGGTGGTAAATATCCTAGATTTGAACGCGTCATTCACAAAACATACACATGAAATAAATCAGAAAACAAAAATATAGGTAATGGTATAATATAAAACAAATAAATATTCACAAAATTTACAAAAAATCTTTTAAAAAAACACACTAAAAACCAAAGTGATCCCTGGAAACAACACCAAAATTTGACCACGCTATCATGACATGTTAAATTGATTATGATTCTAAGGTTGATTTGTAGTCTTGGGCAGACCCTAGGCCGTCTTTCAATATGTTTTGTTGGGTTTGGAGTGTTCATTTTTAATAAGAAGTACTAAAATAGTGGTGTTTTTAAATCAGTTAAAAGAAAATGACTTGATTGAAAGAGTTTAACAGATGATAAATAAAAGTGGTGTTTTAGAATTATGAGATAAGGAGATCATTTCAAGTTAACTACACATCTTGGTGAGTTCATCATTCTGAAAAATACACATGGTTTAATGTAATCCTTTGGTTGAGGGTGGACAAGATCTCAACTTCCCTCTTGCCTCTTAAACAATGCTCAAAGAAATACCCCTTGACACAAAAAACATGTTGTCAAGGTTTGGGTATCAAGAATAGAGAATAAATGATACCAAATCATATAGAAATATTATGTATGTGTGAGATAAATAGGACTCTTTTCTTATCCAATTAGAACAACCTAATATTCCCACTTGAAATCTCAACTCAATTGTTGTTGAAATAAATAGTGTTTCACATAATTATAATAATAGAAATGCAATCAGAGGGGAATAATGTCAAGAAAAAAATTAAGTGAAATATTTAGCACACAAATTACACAAAACCAGTTGAAATACAAGTGATGGAACTCCCTCCCAAGCGTATGTATCTCCCTCTAAATGAACGTCCACCATTTAGCCCGACATCGGGAGGAGGAGGAAGCTTGGGTGGAACTTTGACTTCATCCTTGATCTCCATAAGAGTATAGGGGGATAAATGACTCCTTAAATGATGAGTGTACTCCTTTGGGTCTCCAAAATACCAATATTTTCTTCTTGGCCAAACTTAGAAATGAGGTTCCCATGGTGCCTTTTTATATCCAAAATGAGACATGGTTTTGGGCACCTTGTTTTTGAGATACCACTTGTGTCTCGGTTTTGGAATAGTATAAAGCCATATCACAACTTTAAAAAAAGAGAAGAGTTGTTTTAAGGACTCTTGAATTACTCCTTGTCTAATTTGGTGGCCATTATACAAATTTACTTTAAGATATAGCCATAAGACCGAAAGAAACTTTTGAATTCTGGAAGATTCTATCCCTTGGACAGAATGGGTTGGATGGGCCACCAAATGGAAGAATTAGGATTCAGTTCCTCACAAATAATTATATAACATGATTTTTTGGAGATTAAAACCAAGTTTCAGACCATTCGAATGCATGAAAGTATCATAATGTTCAAAACAGTGGATAGATGTCCATAGAATGCAATGCAGTTGGGCCCATTTTTCTTTTGAATGACCTTTAAGCTTCCAAATAACCTCCACCTTCAATGAAAATATAAAAACAAGTATAATTTAACTTTTAAAAAATGATAAAAATTATTTAATTGAATAAAAAATGAATTTCAATTTATTATGATATTTTTAATATTCCTTACAAAACTAGTTTAAAACAGCGGTGTAAGGGTGGAATTGAATAGTGAATCACTATGCGATCAAAGGGATCTCAGGATGGATCAAATCACCTAAGGGAGAGGTGGTATTTCTTTTAGGAAGATCAGAGATATCTGGATTGTGATTGTCTAATCCATCATAAAAATGATCGAGAGAAGGTCGATGGACGAACAAGGTAGAGGAATAGGTAGAAGCAGGGTAGTATGCAAGGTGAAATATGTGGTATAGGGGACGAAAGAGTAGTAACATATGGTCCGAGGTTTGAACTATTACCACCACCATCCCCAGGTGGTTCACACTAGGATCAGGGAGATAGTGGTCAAGGAAGAGGCTAGATATAGGCTATAGAGGCCTATTACTCTAATTATTTAGAGATTATACGTGGTAAAAAAATATATTTTATACTTTAGTTGTAGTATTGATAAACACAGGTGTGAGTAATTCCTTCCTTTCCACTTCTCTAGTTTGAGACTTAGAGATTCTGGTTGAGCCATTGGCTTGAACCTTTAATTTTAAGACTCTGATATATAGTGACTCATCAGTTTTAAACTTTTTCCAATAGTGCTACTTAACACCTGGAGGTGAGATTTTTGTAGAGGATATCTTTATAGTATCCATATGGCCTTATAAATTCATCTTATGTATGAACTAGCTATCTAATGTTCATACCCAGATCAATTGTTTTAGGTGGAGGATACAATGTGTCAACATTGATGAGATGAGTTTTTCCTTTATGAGTGATAGGGAAACCTTCTAAGAGAAAGATGGTATCAGGAATAGGAGAGTGTAGTTTATTAATCACTAGTTGGATATCATGACTATCAAAGTAGTGGATTCTATGGGCTACCAATTTCTTGCGGTAGTGGCGGAGTATGGGGATTTCATTCTTGAGTACATACAAGGTTTACCTTTTCACTGAGTGATAGACTTATAAATTTAATTACTCCTAGGTATGACCCTAATATCTTCATTGGAATATCAAATGGATCTCACTGATCTTACTGAGTTTAGGGTGTAATTGGAGGACTTTCAAGGAAAAATATTTGGGAGACCTAGAGTTCCCCTTGGGAATCCCTATTTTTTCTCCAAGAAGGTGTATGGAAGATTGAGGTTATGTGTGAACTATTGAAACTTGAACTTGGTGATTGCGAAGAATATTTATCCACTACCGAGGATCGATGAAGTTTTTGATTAGTTTATAGGGGTTTTATGGTTTTTGAAGTATTTCCTCAGATCGAGCTATCACCAGTTATGAGTACAGAATGAGGATATACCAAAAAAGGGATTTAGATATATTTATGGTCACTATGAGTACTTATTGATACTTTTTAGAGTGAAAAATGACCCAAAATTGTTTATGGGACTCCTGATCTAGATATTTTATCATTTCTTAGATCCTTTCATGGTGGTCTTCATCGATGGCATTCTAGTGTACTTAGAGTCTGAGGAGGAGCATTTAAGACACTTGATGTTGGTCCTAGAAAAACTATGAAAGAACCAAATTTATGGGTTGATCTTGAAGTGTTGGTTTTGTATTTGAGAGGTCCATTTCTTGGGAAACATCATCTTATTAGTAGGATTAGTAGTGGACCCGTTGAAGGTTAAGGCAGTGCTTTCTTGGGAGCCACCCAAGCAAGTTAATGAGGTGTAGAGTTTCCACGGTATGGTAGAGTATATGAGGTTTGTACCCAATTTATCCACAGTGAAAACACCATTGAAAAATTTGACAAGGTATGGGAGAAATTTTTTGTGGATGGAAAGGTGTCAGTAGTGATTTCAAGAGTTAAGGAATAGATTTAAGAGTAATCCCATATTGAGATTACTGGAGGAGGATGTTGAGTACGTAGTGTTCTACGATGCATCTGGGTTATGACTTGTTTTTTTATAATGTATTGGTAGTAAGTTATTTCTTATGGTTCATGTCAGTAGATACCACCTGAGAATAACTACATGACCGATGATCTCAAGCTGGAAATGGTAGTCGTTGCAATGAAGATGTGGTGACACTACCTGATGGTTGAGTAGTTTATTATATACTTGAATCACAAGAGTCTCAAGTATATCTTCTCATTGAAGAATATTAAATCAATAAAAATATCATGGATATATTTCCTCTAGGACTATGACTTTGGGATTTTATACACTCATATGAAGGAGAATGCAATGGCAGATGCTCATAGTAAGAGATCTTACTCTGAGTTGTTGGATGAGGTGTCTGAGTAGTTATCATCATTGTTGTTGTCCTTAGTGAAAAAGGATTGGGCTTCATATATTCAAACTATGGTTGTTACCCAACCGCTTTTATAGTGTGTCAATAATGATCAATGTGGAGATAGTGGCTTTAAGACCTTATATACTCTAATATTCATAGGAAATTCTCTTGATGGATATTTTGAAGTTTGAGAGTAGGATATACTTTTTAGAGGATGTACAATGTTACCTTTAACTTTGTGGGAGGAACTAATGTGAGAGTTTCATATGTCCCCTTTTATAGTAAATCTGAGGGTATAAAATACGCACCATGAAATCTGACATTAGTTTTGGTGTCCAAACATGAAGTGCAGTTTTTTGGATTTTGTCTCTCGATGCCTGACTTCTTAGTAGGTGAAGGCTGAACACTAAGTTCTAGTGGGTTTAGCTCAACCCCTTGAGGTGATAGAGTGGAAGTGGGATGTGACATCCACGAATGTCATGACGGGGTTACCACATGCGCATAGGGGACATGATTCCATCAGGGTGATTATTAACCAACTCACCAAGTTGTCCCACTTCCTAGCTATTCGATAATTGATTTTAGTAGAGAGATTGATATGCCTCTATGTGAAAGAGATAGTCCGAATCCATAGAGTTCCCTAAATGATTATTTTGTTCATGACACTCACTTAACATCATGATTATATAGAGGATTGAAGGATGCCTTCAGGAATTAGTTAATCTTTAGCACAACATTTCACCCTCATATTGAAAGAACTATCCATGTCTTGGAGGACTCACTATGGTATTTGATTTTGGACTTTGTCCATAGTTGGGAGGATAATCTACAATTGGTGGAGTTTGTTTATGAAAAATGGTACCATTACACCATTGGTATGACACCATTCGAGGCCTTGTATGGGAAAACCTTCAGGTCACCATTTTTTTGGAATGATCCAGGTGAGTCAACACTCATGGGCCCAAATTTTGTTTGAGAAACTACAGAGAAGGTGCAGATCATCCAGGAGCATATGATGACTACACAGAGCCATTGAGATGGAAATTGAGGATGGATCTCCCTTAGATAATTAATCGGTAAAGTTAGAGGATCAATAGGGGAGGACCCTTAGTAGATGATCAATTATCTTAGCATGTTCGGTGGAAGCATGTGAATATTCAAGAGAGAAGTTGAGAGTGGGATACCTAGATGCGATCCCAATACCCTCAACTATTTGAGTAGGGTTTTTCACTTTTAGGGAAAAAAATCCCCAAGTTGGGTAGAATGAAATGACTCATATTTTCTATATATTATTTTTAGATATTATATGGAATATTATCAAGAATAAGAACTGATACAACATGTGATTCGAAGGACTGATGTTTCAAGAATAATTTTTTGAAGTATAATAAATATATTAAATAACACATGGACACATTTTTCCTAAAAACATAGAATAACTCCTGAGCGAGGTCCTAGATCAAAAATATTAGGGCACCATTGAGTTCAAAAGGCAGGCTTTACCTTAGGCACCATATAACCTATTTCAGCGTAAGGAGTTTGTAAAAATTTATCGTGGGCGAAAATAAATAAAATAAATAAATAAATTGTTTGTTTTTGATGCAGAGACCAAGCTTTCTATAAATCCACAGTTATATATTTTGTCTCAAGGATGGTTGATAAACCCTGGAGACCTAGAGTCTATTGATGGAGAGAAATCTTGGTGAATAATGATGGATTGAGCCTAAATTGTGGATTGTTGAACCAACGAACTTCATGAATCTCATAAATTATAGAAACCTGGAACCATTATTCATGAAATATTTATCCAAATTCTAGGTAGGATGTTGATTTGTTTTTTCCATATCATTCTTTAATCTCAAACGAACATAGTTCATTTCCATAAATATAATTGATACATGCATCATCAAAAGATTTAAATTCATGGATTATTGGTCGTTGTTTATATTCCCCTCTTCTTTTCTTAATTCTATAACAAAAAGTCAAGGCCAAATGAACAAAGTAAGAAGTTCATTCTTCACATATTATGTCTTATGGTTTTCTCCCCCGTTTCTTCATACGACCATTGTGGGAATTTCATTTTTTCCTTTGGTTTGATGAAATACCTGATATTTAGTTATTATATGAATGTTAATTAGTGAAATAGATAAATACCATGGGCATAGTTCACAATCAAGAGTGTGATTGAGGTTCAAAGACAATAGAGGATGATCATAGGAAGATTAGATGAATTTACAGGTTCTGTTCCTCCTAATTTTTTATGCATGATGATAAATGGATCAACATGGTGTTTTCTAAGTGGATTTGAGTTTGGATTTTGGAGATTGATGATGTCATGGGATCTCTAGCCCTGGATCTACAGGTTCTAATGAGGGTGGTGACTCTGGCGATGCCCATGATGAAACGTAGGAATATACCAATGTATCTAGAAAATCCAGATAAAAATGAAATGTATTTCATGATTACACACAGTTTGGGACCCCCTGGATGTGATTCTAGGGGTTTGGTTGGAGTTAAATATCACACATCATGTGACACGGTCACATGTTATGTGACCCCTCCGTGATGGATCAACGTGTACCTCAGAGGGTATATGGACATATATAGGAGTACATGGGCATGAACACACCATGTACTCTAACATGGACATGGCCAGGTGTACATGGGATGGTATACGGGCATGGCCAGTGGGACATGGACACCTTTATGCGACACATGAAAGGTGTCGAGGGACCTCTACACTCCATGTGTTTCAGTCACACTCCTTGTATGTTGATTTTTACATGCCATGTGAGGCAACACCACACAAGCAGATCTAGATTGAGAATGGTATATTGTGTACTCTACTTACACACTATGTACTCCCTTAGAGATATCTTTGAGCTATTCTTCTATTTAGTTAAGACCCATTTCAGTTGAGAGGGTTTCCCATTAGCACATTCCCTCGAGGGTATAGTGAAGAATTATTTCTTTATATTTGGATTGTGATGACCTCTAGAGGATGAATTCTAGATAGAGTTTGTGGCATCCCACTATGATATTGGAGTGAGATCCTATATCATGTTTATACTCTAGGTGGGTTTTGTGGAATCGGTGTAACCTCCTTGAGTAGGGTGTTGATCATCCATCTAGAATGTTGTATCAGTAGGGTTTACAGTATCATTGGAATACGATCACCAACATAGAAGGTTGATCTATATTGGGTTCGTGGTGTCCCCCTAGTGATTCCAAGAATGAACCCCTATCTAATTATCAGGGTCTTATGAGACTAGTGAGTTTTATCGAGTGGGAACCAATGACCTTGAAATATTTAATAACTTTCTCCAGTGATAGCATGTATCATGGAGTATATTCTCATAAAACTAGCATTTGTTTAAGAATTTTTATTGGATGGTAGTTGGCTGTGACCTCCTGGTGTCATTGTATCCTTCATAAATATATCTATATTTTTTCTATTATAATTTGAGTATTATGTAATTTTATTGAGATAAATATACTTGATTATTTGTGTTTATTTTTCTCAGGGTTTCATACTAGGTATTTTTATACTCTCCCCTTCATGGGATCTACCCACATGTGTCATGGATTATATAGATGATGAGCCTTTTGATAGTATCCTGGGAGTATGCAGAGCAGGTAGAGAATAGATTAGGCTAGACATACCAAGGTTTTTTCTAGGAGTTTTCATTTGATTGTAGTCCTCACCCTTAGATCATGTTGGAATCTTTATAGTTTTTGGTTGGGATTTTATTTGGCCTCTTTTTCTCATTCAGTACTTTACTATCATACTCTGGTTGTGAGATTATAGATGAATTCATGTATTACTTTTAGTAGTTTTACATTTTAGCATTGTGTGGGCTTGAAGATGTGTGCATGTATACATGTACATTAGGATAATTCTTCCAATTTGTGGGATATGTCTACTCGATGGGGGTCGCTAGCCCCTGTCCTATTGGAGGAGGGCTTGGGGTAGTCATGGGTCGGACCCTGGTGGGTCGGGTCATGACACCCAAATCCCATATCCAATAATCCCTAGTGAGTCAGTGATAAGAAAATATTGATTAAAGTCACCCTTTATCAATGATAAAAACACACTAATAAATGGAAGCCTTTATCAGTGATACAAAAATAACCAATACAGGATGCCTTTTTCAATGTTTTTAGCATTGATAGAAGTGAAAATCTATTAAGAGTGCTTACAAAATTAATGTTTTTTTAGTGTTGATAAAGATGAATTATAACATTGATAATATAAAGATTTGTATTAGTGGATGCAAAGTAAACATGTGAATCAAGACACCCAGTGATAGAGAAGAAGTACATCAGAACAAACATACAAAGGAGTATGAAGAGTCAAAAATCAAGGGGGATCAATGACTATGAAATTATTGAATGAGGATGCATGATATTAAGGAAAAAAACTTCAAAAAATTTCATGGAGAAATTAAAATGTATGAACATAAATAAAAGAAAAATTTTGTAAACATAAATGAAAATATGAAACATAAAAACATAAAAGTACTTTCATTGAAAAAAATGAAGCCATATATATAACACAATGGATACCCATTTAATGGGTCCCTTGTATTATCTAATCCAATTAAATTAGGTTTGAGTTTTTTTAAGCCAATAACATATCCATTCAAAAATGAACTAAATCCGTGGATAAAAATGATAAATCCTCAAGAGGTACTAAACTAAACCAAATTGACACATCATAAGAAATATAAAACCTATAAATATTATGGGAAACTATATTAACCTACCTTTAAATGAAAGAAAATGAACAATGAGAAAATTCTAAAGACACACACCAAATATCATTTAAGATGAGACCTAAATATGTAGAGACAATAGGGAGGGACTTAACCAAAGATAAAATAGAGATACAATTTGATTCCAAAATGAAATCCTGAGGCCAAAAAATAACACAACAACTTCAACAACCTACATACACCAATTATAAGTGAAAACATGTCACTTTGAAACCAAGACCACTTTGAAATAACCACATCCCATCACACCCACTCCAACCCAAGAATCTTAAAAATTAGAAGCATCAAAATTCACCTTTACAACATACATTGAAGGAAAGTACCAAGAAACATCATTATATACTACTTTCTCACAAAACCCCTCAATCCCATGATTGTTCCAAAACTCAACCAAACCATAAGACCACTATACCCAATCTTCATTAGGGGTCAACTTATTATTAAAAGGTATTAATTTCACTACATATAGAAAAACCAATAAATGGTGGAAAATCCCTAAAATACTAAATAATATAAATCCCCAAACCATTTAGAGAGAACATCAGTAATAAGAAGAAACCCCATCCATCCCCAAATAAATCACCTTATGCCATATTTCAAAAATATTCTTCATGACCAGTCATTGAAAGATAATATGAAAATTCATCTTCAAAAGGAACTTGAAAAATAAGAACAAATCATCCATAATAATATACCTCCCCCTTAAAACAACTCAACCTAGAGGCATAACAACAATATGCCTCCCCAAAAAATCATGAACCTTTGTTAATAAGTGGGAAGACCAAATCTTTATTTGAATTGAATCAGAGTCACGAGCTATCCACCACATTTATAGTCAATATGTATACTTCAACATAAAATATAAATTTCAAGAGAATATATATAAGTTTCTATCTCTAGACATTGGTCTACATATATGGATATTTAAGATCCAACTTGTATCCCTGTTGTTGAATAATTAATTAAGTTCATCAAATTTCTATCCTGAAAAATAATCATTAATAATATCTCAAATAACTACATTATCTATTCCAATAGGGAAATTCAATGAGATAAAAACGATAATCATAACATTAAAGCATGGATCTGTCCAAATACTAATATGATACCAAAAAAATATAAACCAATAGATATACTAAAATATAAAGACCCTGGCTTCCCAAAATACAACACCATAAAAAACTTGGTCGATGTCCAAGTGGAGCCTACATAAAACCAACATGAGTAAACTATTTATAACTTATGACCCAATTTAAAAAGGAAACAAGGATATCTTAAAATCCTCCAACATTTCTTATCCAGAAAAACCATATTAAATAAACCCTTATTCAAAAATCCCAAACCTTATTTCTTCTTAGGGAGAAATAATCTTTCCCATACAACCATATGAAGATTATTTTGACAACCATAAAAACCCACCATAAGACTGAGAACATGGAATTAAGTTGGTTGATAAGAGTGTTTGGAAATTTGAAATTGAAATTAAATAAGTAGGAATATCATTCACCATAGACTCGATCAAAACATTCTTCCCATCTCTCAATAGACCCTTTACCCTCCAGACATTAATCCACTTACAAACCTTATTCATGATAGATGAAACACCTTCATTTTATACCTAAAAATAACTAGAGGAATACCCAAATAATATTTATTCTTAATAACCTGATTAACATATAATAGAACACACAACTCATCCCTCTTCTCCTGGATAACCCATTTGTTGAATGAGTCTTTTGATTTGGTGAAATTAATCTTCTAACCCAATTCATCATAGTAATATCGAATAAGATGAGAGATGTGGGAACTCCCATCATGATTAGAAAATAAATTACCTCACAAATTTCTTCTCACATTTTATTATATGAAAGACATTAAGGAAGAAAATGACTTTAACCTAATAAAAGGTGAAATTTATTTTGGGTGGTAACCACTACCATAGATCCCCCTTTGACCAAATCTAGAAAAACCCTTTATTGTCAATAGAAAAATAATGAGGCTCTTACCACCGATAAAAATGGATCCCATTTATCGGTAATAAAAAAAGTGGTGATAAAGGACCCTTTTATCATAGATAAATAATACTGATGAAATTACCCTATTATTATCACTAAAAAAAGAATTGATAAAATAAAAAATAATTAAAAAATAGTTAATTGGAAAGAGATTCGTAGGGAGGTCACCCCACTTTTTATCAATACTGATCCTCCCCTTAATATTTTATTAACACTGGCCTGGTCCCCCTATCCTTTATTAGTTCTAGAAAATTTCTCCTACCAACAACTATGCATGAACCTCCACTTGGATTTGAAACTGGGACCTCCACCCTCATGGTTATAACAATCCCAAACCTTTACTTCGTGATCCAGTACTGAAAAACATAAAATTTACATTTCTAACATTGATACTAATAATTTTGACCTAATTGTTTTCCATTAAAACCTTACAACATAAAAAGGAAAAACTGGATCACTTACATTCTCAAGGACCAGTTTGGTTTAGAGTTTTAATATATTATGATAAAATCTTATATAAAAAATACCCATGTTATTAAATGAGCTTTTCTACCACTGAAACTAGCTTTCATTATTCACGCATTAATTCTTCATAATCATCCATCTGAAATAACTTCAAGACATAATTTATTCAACCTCATTATTTATGTCCCATGGAAGTGGAAACATAAGATGGGTGAGGTATAATGGCTAGTAAGGGCAAAAATAAGCATTAATAATTTAAAACAATCAATAATAAAAATAAATGAATTAGGAAATGATGACATAATTTGAGTATATGATAAAATCATAAAAGAACTCATACCCATCAATACCTGAATAATATATCACAAAATGTGGAATAAGGCATTAAAAATTTAAAGAGTCATAAAAATAAATAATCATGTCCCATGAGATATAAATCTTTATCAAAGTAAAAATTATAAACCCATGGAAATCATAGTTAAAATGTATTGGTATTTTGGAACATCATTGTCAAAGAACCGTTGAAGAACCATTATAATTGGAATAACATATGTATGACTTCAAATATAATTATCTAGATAATGTAATCATTACCCAATGAATTGGAGTATTATATGGGTGCACCCATCATATAAGCTATATTGGCCTCACCTAACGCTATCTGGGCCGCCCCATTGTACAAGTTGTAATGGGATCACTTGGCTCTATCTGGGCCACCCCATCGTATAAGCAGTAACTGGATTACTCAATGCTATCCAGGCCACCCCATTGTATAATATATCTAAGAACCACAACATAAATAAAGTATATATAGCTTTTATTTCATCATAAAACTCATATAAACAATCATGATTTCTTTTATAATTTGATTAATCCATGGAAAAGAAAAGGGTTTCATGTCAATAACATTGAAACATGATTATCCTATAGAAAATAAATAGGTTCTATATAAATCTCTTTAAAACATGATTAAATCATGGAAAATAAATGGGTTCTGTAATAATATCTTTAAAAAAATCTTAATCCATCTAGAGAAATAATGAGGATGTTATCATTACCAAATATCCCTATTGAAGAAAAATTAACAAAAAGGATTACTTAAGTTGATTAATTTAAATACCATTAAAATATAATTAAATATATTTGGAGTAAAATAACTTTTTCAATTTGGAAATAACTTTTAAAAAAAATAAAAATTCAAAAAAAAGTATGAAATTACATTTTTTTTTGAAAACAACTATGGTAACATGTAAAGGAATCTTTAAAAATCATTTAAAGAATTAATTAACAAAAATATTCTTTCAATTTTGAAAATAACTTTTTTTTGAGATTCCATTTCTTTTAAAATATACTTGAAGACTTATAATGGAAGATTCAAATCAAATAATGTCCATGACAGTAGAAAATTTCATTCATTCCATACACGTTAAAAAAATATCCCTTTCACATTTTTACTAAAATAAAAATGGGAATTACTTGGAAAAATATATGAATATTCCTTTAATTTTTTTTTAAATTTAATCATGGGTAAAAAAATTATTTAAAAAATTATTTTAATAATAATAAAAAAATTTAAAACAATTTTAGAAATATATGGTTTTAGAAGAAAAATGGTTTTTGACTAAAGAGAGAAATAAAGATTATTTCTCATAACAAATTATTTTAAAATTTTGAGTACATAAAGAGAGTAAAATAAATGGAAAATATTTATTCTCAAGAAATAACCAGAGGAGAAGAAAAGATATGAGATTATTGAGATATGGATCATGATATTTCATCATCAAAAATATAATCATTAACAATCTGGATAAATGATGAGATTATATCCTAAAACTCTTACCACTTTGGTAAAATTAAATTGTAATCCATATGAAATAATAATATTAAATGAAACTTATAATAACATTAAAAAATGATATTCATGATATAAAATTTCAAAGGGTCAGTATATACACCTCAAAAAAGAAGATAGGTGCATAACATAACAAATGTTTCAAAGAAGAAAAATTGAGACAAAAATACCACACTGCTTTGGTACCTTTGTAATTATAAAACAAATGAAATTTTTATCCTAAAATGGATATGTAAATACTAATAATTTTTAATACAATCATCATAAAATACATTCATGTTAATCATACACACCACATAAAAGAAATAGGTGGTGAATATAGAATGTGCCTCCCAGAATTAAAAAGTGAGACAAAAATCCCTTACCCCACACTTCTTTTTGGTTGATCATGATTTAAAATAGTGTATATTGATTTTAAAGATGTTATTAAGTTACTAAAAAATAATTTTAATATTTATAATATGATACATTGTCCTTTTATTACATATTATCACCTGTTTATTAATAATCATTCATTATTTTCATTATTTCGGGTGTTAATTACTTTTTTTTATCATTCGTTCTTTATTATGAAAGTTCCCATTATTATTAATATTATATAGTTAAATAATATACATAATAATTATAATGAAATAATTATCAAATTTAAAAATCAATTATACTTTTAATACCAATCATGAAATATGGTTTTGGTAAATGAAGTGTGGTACGATTACGGTGACAGTAGGTCACACGTATTCAAGAGTAATGTTTACATTTTTCAATGATCGTTATGGAAATGAGGTAAGTAATATTTTATAATTACATAATGATAATAATATCATATTATTTAATTAATATACTTATATATATCATCCATGTGGTGTGGTGATGAAAAGAGAGTCACAACGCTTTGGGAAGGTAGTAGTCCACACATACACGAATGACGTTATCATCATTTTAGTGTAAAATAAGACAATGATATATTATCTTTTAATAATGATATATATGTCATTAATATAATAATAATTTTATGCATATCACATATATTCATTAAATTTATTATTATTACATTCTATGTAAAGTGTCAGAGAAAGACGAATCACATCACTTCACCAGGTGGTAGTCCGCCGTAAACACGAGTGACGTTATCGTATCCCCTACATAATGGAAAGTAAAAAATGTATATATGATATAATGAATCTATAAGTATAATTAATTTATAAATAACATATAAATACTTTATATCTATCATCACACCCAGATGAGATAGTTTGTAATGGAATAACGAATGACATCAGTTCATGTGGCAGTAGTCCTCTATACACATGAATGGTGATTTCATAACCCATTTGACAGAAGCGGAGATAAGTTTATGTCATGAAATTATTTGAACAACATAAATTTATTTTAAATATACTTAGGTTATTATATCATCATGGATTAATAAAAATTTAAGGAGGCATAGAAAGAAATAAAATAAAAACACTCGTCGAAGAACATTACCTCTTCTTTGGGTATCCTCCTGAGGTTTGAACCAAAAGACTTTCTAGTTTGTATTTATACCAAAGATAAGGCCTCTAGGATGAAGGAATGTAATTTTTTGAAGTTATTTGTCAAGATAATGACTGGAAAAAATATGTTTGAGGGTGTGGATAATAAAGGTGGTGGTGACCTTTTATAAGTGAGGTGAGTGGTACACTAGTAATATTTTGATAAGATTCTATCATACCCATGTTTTTATGATGTCTCAAGATTTCAAAATTAGAAATTATAGAACCTATAATATATAAGGTCTAATTATGTCCATAAAATGGGTGTTTTAAGGTCATGTTTACACTTATATTCTTATTTTAACTCCTATAGTATATCTATTTTTACCTTAACCGTAGTAATTATTATTTTTTACTATTTTCACTATTCATTTGGGTAAAAAACTAAGTTAACCTTATTATAAATTATAAATTATTCTGATTTAAAATATTTAATCCATTTCTCCAAAATAAATTCATATAAGTGAGAAAAATTAAAATAAAATTAATCGTGCATATGTGATGAGAAAAAAGGTTTTCAAAGTGAATATATTCAAAAAATTAAAAAAGATTTTATATAAAAAATAAATATGAAAATTATTAAAATTTAATATATTGGATTAATTGATATAAAATTAAACTAATTTTACTTCAAAACGAATTTAAAATGTAATTTAACTTCATAAATAATTTAAATGAAAAAACAGCTTTCAATTAAAATTCAGTATTTTTCACTATTCATCAAAAAATAATAATCTTTTAGAAATATTCTCAAAATCTAACTATAATATGATTTTAACATGGTGATTTAAAAATACAAGTTTATTTTTTCAAATAAATTTCCTTAAATTTTAAAAACTAAAATTTAAAACAAGATCCACAGATGCGGTGAAAAAGCAGGCTTTCAAGAAGTGTATTTTCTAAGAACAAGATGATTTTATATTAACTCTATATATAATAATAATAATTATATGAATATAAATTAATATATAATTATATATAATCAAAAAAATTAATTTAAAATATTATAATTTGGGATAATTTTATTTAATTAAAATAGAGAACCATTATGCATTTTAATAGAGTTTTTTTAAAAAACTCCATTTTTAAACCCAAAAGAAACATATACTAAAATCCAATATAATGATGATTAAAAATAAATTAAGTGGGTTAAATATAAATAAATAATACTTATGTTACTTTAAAACATAACAAGGCATTTAAATTACTTAATTTATTGAAAATAAATGATAGTTTTACAAAAACTTGTATTTCTCACTATTCATTGAAAAATCAATATTTTCATAAAAATTCCTAAATTTCACCCAAAGTAAAATTTTATATTCTGATTCAAAAATTGAATTAAATTTTATCAAATAATTTTTCTAAAATCACCAAAAATTTATTATTATATTTTTTCATTAAAATCAATATAAAAATCATTTTTGAAGAGAACATATTTTTGAAGAATAAAAGCACTTTAATAAAAATTATTGATTATTTAATAAACATTTATCAATAATTTTTATTTTGTAGTGTATATATATATACACACACACACACCATAAAGTATCTAATACTATTCATATACTCTAATTTAATAGCTAGGTTATAAAGGTTTTACATATCGTGGGTCGTTTAAGCTCAGTGTTGCATATTGAATACACTATCGAACATAAAAATACCAGGGTTTCATATACCTAAAGCTATTAAAGTGATTAAATTTACTTAGAAATGAAAATATCATAAAGTCTCAGGGTTTTATATTCTAATCTAAGATAACTGTTGCGTATCCTTTAAGTTATCGAACATAATTTTCTTCTTTTAAAATATCAGGGTGTTACATTCTTCTATACTCCTTTTACTAAATTATGTCCTCATAATTTTTACTTTATCTAGATAATAAATGGATGGAAATTTGAAAATAATCTTTCTGTAAAACCTCATTATAAAAAGGTTTTATAATAAATCCTCTTAAAAGGAGAGAAATGGAAGTAAAAAAGGAAACATGGAATAACACATAACTAGGTTTCCAAATAATAGAACATAGGTTAGTAGTGAAGATTGGAACATAGAAGAAAATCATAAATAATTATAGAGATTTATTAAGGTTATTGATTAAAATAAATTGAATGATAAATAGAATGTTAAGGGCTGAAAAACCATAAATATGTGATGATATAAAATATGATATGATTCATCAGATATAAATGTAAATGGAAAACATTTTTTTCAAGAAACTTTTTCTACAGTTGAGGAATTATTTCCTATTTAGACTAAGAGCATAAGAAAATATACTTACTTGACACTATAAAAAAAATTACCTGACTATATGGGGTTATTTCTTTAGTTTATAATGGTTTATAACCCCCTCTAAACACATTAGTGGTGGTTATGAGTAACCACCGCTAATTTGCCTGCCTAATCTTTTTAGAGGTGTTTTTTAGGGACCATTGGTAAAATGATTACTATTTTAGTGAAAGTTGTGAAATAGTTGGTTTAAACTCCCTCTAATGTCACCACATAACCTCAGTTTAGAGGTGGTTTTAACCCCATCTAATATATTTAACAAGTTAGAGGTGGTTGGAAATGACTACTAACATAGTTACGAGCTACCTATTAGTGGCGTTTCTGAAACCACCTCTATTTAAGAATCATATAGATGTATAGGGGGTTAAACCCCCCTCTAAATTTATCGAATTACACATATTAGAGTCAGTTTTAGAACTGCCTATAATCATTATTAATTTTTAAAAATATCCGCCTATGGTGGGTACCCTGCCCCCTCCCATTTGGTGGGAACCCGCCCCTCCGGTTTGCCGTGAACCTCACCTCCTTTAGTTCCTACCCCCAGCTAGTCCAATTCTCCCCCACCTACTTCAGTTCCGGGTGTTCGCATGAAACTAGATACCATCATGTTCACTTGATCATGTCCCCCGATTCGCCCCCATTGTGGTTCCTGTGCATCCTGTTTTTCCTGAGCCTCACCCCCCCACCTTGTAAAAATCATCATGTGGTGGGTTTCGAACCCCAAATCTATGGGATATATCCCTACACCACTAAAACTTTGGAAATTGATTTTATGCTATATAATTGCACATTATTATGTTTAATTATATTATAATTGTGATTCAAATAAAAATTATTTGAATAAATATTTAAATACATATAAATATATAACATATATATATTTATTTATATAAATTAATATATACATTTTTCTATTATGTATTTATGTATTTATATTATATTTAATTTATAAATCTATATAAACTATATATTTTATATGTGTATTTACATACATTTGAGTAAATATATTTTATAATTCTATTTATGTTACGTATATACACATATATTTATATATTTAAAAAAATATTTATGAAAAATATTTATATTCTTATATACATATTTATATATTATATATATGATTTTTAAATAATATATATATATATATAAATTTATTTAATATATTTATATAATTTATTTCAAAACATATATTTATTATTATGTGCATTAATATATATTTATTTGTAATTTTTTTAATATTATATATAATTAATATATAATTAATATTATACAAAATACATATATGCGAAATATAATTTATACAAATATTCATGTTTTATATAATTAATATTATTTGGAATACAATTTATTCAAATAGTATATATGAAATAAAATTTATACAAATATTTATATAATGTTATATTCATATAATTTTATATTATATATAATTAATATTTATTTTATATATATTTTACATTTATATTATATATTTAATATTATGTGAAATATAATTTATTCTATCTATTATATATTTAATTAATATGTATAGTATATATATTTAATATTATATAAAATACAATTTATAAAAATATTTATATAATTTATTTCAATACATACATTTATTATTATGCATATTAATATTTATGTATTTCAATAAACATAATTGTATAATATTATTTACATTAATATATATATTTATTTCAATAAATATAATTGTATAATATTATTTACATTAATATATATTTATTTGTATAAATTTTATATCATATAATATTAATTATATATAATCAAAAAGCATAAACATATTATTTAAATAAATTGTTATTATTATTATATAAATTATAAAAACTACAATCTTGGGTTTTTATATGATATATTTTTTAACTAAATTATATTTATGTAAATATTTATATAATATGTTTACAATTTTATATTATATATAATTAATATTATATGAAATACAATTTATACAAATAAATATATATAAATGTACTTAAAATTATACAATTATATTTTTGTATACATATAAATACAGTTAAATAAATTCATATAATTGGAAATATATAGTATAATTAAATGATATATATGTATATATATATTTACTATATTAATTTATAATTTATATGGTATACTTAAATATATATAAAATAGTTTTATAATATATATAAAATTATATATAATAAAATATTTATAATAAAATATATATAATATAAATATAATATATATAATTATATTTAATTCTATCTATATTATATTTATTTTCATACATAATATAATATAAATTTATTTATACATAAATATACAATAAAAATTTATTTAATATAATATATTTATAATATAAAACATAATATAAATGTATAGTATTTATAAAGCCATATATAAATTTTATATATTTGAATAAATATATTTATAATTACATTTATATTATGAATACCAATATTTATATATGTCTACAATTTTATTTATATGTATTAGTATTTCTTGAAAGTATTTATAAAATATATTTATATATATATATATGTTTATAATGAATTTAAATACATTTATATAATGTGTTTATGTAATATATATATATATAAATAAAGACACAGACACAGACACACATGCACAAATATATATTATAAAATATTAATTTATATGAGATTTATTTTAAAAAAATAAATAAAAATTTTGAGGGGGTTAAAAAACCCTCTAATCAAATGGATTAGCGACAGTTCATGAACCCCCTCTAATGTCATAAATTATAGGGGGTTCACAACCTCCTCTAATTTATTAAATTAAAGGGGGTTCAAAACCCCCTATAATTTCCTATATTAGAGGGGGTTCATAACCCCCTCTAATTTCTTAAATTATAAGGGGTTCAAATCTCCCTCTAATCTACGGGATTAATGGCAGTTCATGAACCCCTGTATGTTAAAAGATTATAGGGGGTTGTGGACATGCACTATTTCCTTTAAAAAATAATTTCTATGTTATATATATACCATATAATATCCAAACTAATATTATATGTATATAACCTCTAAAATAAAACCAAACATATAGGGACCCTAATTATTAAATTAGCATTGGTTTCAATACAACTACCTATAAAATCCAACAAAATATTACAAAACAAAAATGCTAAAAAATTTAGAGAGGGGGGGGGGGGGTTGTAAACCCCATTTAAATTCGATGATCTGTGGGGGTTGTTCATAACCCCCTCTAAAATGAATTTAGAGGGGTTTCTGCATAACCCCCTCTAAAAACCCACTACTAATCTGCTGTTTTTTGTAGTGCGATGAGTAGAATTTCACCCTTTTGTTAATTTCTACCACAATATCATATTTTTCTACGTATGATGATTATTCAATAAGAATTATTCATGCATGAAGCATTAAAATATACTTTTAAAGACAACCTAACCATAAAAGGGATAACAAGTTATTCCTCCTATCTTTTGTCATTAACCAAACCAAAATAGCTAGCACATGGTAACATAATTCCCAAAATGAATAAACCTTCATATGATATATTAGTCTTAAAAAATCAATATTAATTATATGGATAAAACTAAATAATTGCATAACCTTATATCTTAAATAACCTCAATAATCTCAAAATTAAAGAATGTTTTAATCTCAAATGTTATCTTATACCTTTCAGATTTCATGCCCAATAATATGGCGATATTCTTTTAAAGTAGCATTAATCACTTATTCACCAAATCACTTTTAAATCACATGGTTATCTGTATGATAAAAATTCTATTCTCAGTATCCAAGATCATATAAACCATAAAGGTTATAAATATATTAAATAAAATTTATATTCATACTTCATGTTAAGCCATGTAGTTACAAACACTACAACCTATTAAAACATCTCCTAAAATATCATTAATCACTCTTTGATCTCATCGCTTAAACCCTAAAAGGGGTTTCAAAAACATTGAACTTATGATTATCCTTCATTTAATAGAACCATGATGGTATCTGTAATGGCCCGGACCTCTTCGGTCTATTCCTTTGTGAAAATGTGGTGCTGGAGGTGTTTCGGGAGGTCAAGGTGACTTGGTGTGTGTTTGGGTGGACTTTTACCGAAAGTTAAAGGGTTATGGCCTTCACACAGGAGGCACACAGTTTGTCAAACGGTGCACCCAAACCGTGGAAGGTTGGTATTAGATGAAGTAGCCAACGCACAGTTAGAACATGGTTTGTCTAACCGTGCAGCCTTACCATGCGAGGAGTGTTTGAAGAGGCAAAAGCTAGCGCACTGTTAGCGCACAGTTTGGTAAACCACGCGGACTAACCGTGCGGGAACTTAAAGTTAGATCCCAAAATTTTGGATCTGAACTCTTTTCCTATAAATGGTTCGTTTAATCCCCCAAGTGGCCATAACTCGGTATTTCCATTCCTTGGAGGTAGAATAACCTCTCCCAAGCATTTTGGAGGTGATCCGGAGGCTTCTCTTTGTGAATCGAAGATGGTTTCTCGAGGTATGTGATCCTTTTTATTTGGTTTCTTAGATATACCTAGATCTACTCCTACTTTTCTCTCGGGATCTTAGATCTACACCTGTTATGGGTAGATCTAAGTGTGTGGATGTTGATTATGACGAGCTTTGGTCTTGGTTGTGTTAGGAGAAGAGATCTAGGGAGGATCCTTGGTGAATCGACCCGGTCTTCTTGGGCATTCTTCAACCATTCTGGTTTTCGTCAAAACCGTTGAGGTAGGGGATTCTTGGATTCTCTAATTGTTTATGTGTAATCGTAGAGTTATCATGATTTGGCCTTTGGATCACAATGGAATTGACCAAATTAAATACTTGAATAGGATTAAAAGAATTGGTTTGATCGCATGTTGTTGCTTTGTGCCATGATAACGGTTCGCCTCTTGATTTGTTAGATAGTGTGATATATATTCCTTGGTTGTTATCATGTTGATCTTGATGAAATTGATAAATAACGTAAAGCTGGAATTAATTGATAATTAATTGGATAAAGGTAAATAGGCATGTAAATGAATCCAGTTGTTGTTGTTGTTGTTGTGGATGTTGTTCTAACTTGGTGTTAATCAAATTGAGGCCGATGATGTGTTTAATTCAGTTTGTTGGTAAAACTGAAATCTATTGGTGCTTTTTGTTTGAAGGCCGAATACCTTGTTAAAGGGCCAAGAGCCCAAAGTGATGTGATGTTTGTTTTCCTGCTGCTTGTGTGGTGATGTGACCCTGGGAGGGTGTTTTGATATGTGGGGGCATATAGGCCTTGTGGTTGTGGCAGCTGATGATGCCTAGAGTGGCAAGATGCATTGGTTTATTCATGTGGGTGTTTGGGAGGACACCAGGGATGATGAAATGGGATGGATGTGGTTGTTGGATGCTTGTGTATTCTTTGGTTGTTTATCTGCTTTTCTTTTTCCCCATTGCTCAAGGCAGCTGGTCTTGCTTACCCTTCTTCTGAAATGGGCGAAGACATGCAGGGTATGCCACATGATTTCCGTGTTTAGCCTCTCCAGGGAGAATGGGTCTACGCTCCTGCCTTAGGCAGCAAAGACTCGACGGGCAGTAAATCTACTCACCATGTTGATCCCTTGTGTTTCGTAGCATATAATGATTTTCTAGAATGCCTGGGAATATGGGAAAGTAATTCTGTAATGAATATTTGAATAAATGGTGTTAACCCATGAGGATGGAGATGCTGGAACATAATGATGAGGATATATTTTTTTTAAAGGAACAGTTGACTTTGGGTGTGATGCTAACGAAATTTTAATGTGGAATTGTTCCAGGTTAATTAATGTTTAAAGAATTAATTAATTCATAGTGGAACTGATAAAAAGGTAATAATGTAATCTAATAAATCTCTTTATATGGTTGTGTGTTTATAGGATACCTAGTCTTAGAAGTAGAATCCCGGAGTCTTAGAGACGTTAGCTGTAGTTATGCTTAAGACTAGGTAATTCCCATAGTGTGGTTGTGAGTTATAATATATCCTGTAATTTTTCTGTTTCTATATGCTACTCCACCCATTCAGTAAGGGAAACTGACACCCCGGGGATTCTGAGCCCTGGGGTGGGGGGGGGGGTGTTTTCCCCAACATTCCGGTGGGAGGATGAATGGATGACTACCCCCTTTGGCCCCACTCTCTTCTCCTGGTTGTTACTTGTGCTGATAGGCACATTGGTTAGTTTTCCCCATATATGTGTGTAGAGGGATATAATGGATTGTGGTTATACACACACATATATTCTGGATATAGTATTCTATGTACTACTATAGGTGTAACGTGTGTAGGTTGTGATAGCTTGAGGATCCTTACTCCGCGTATGGGCTGTAATGGCTTGAGGTATAATACCCGACGTATGATACACGTTATGAGAGCTGTGGTGGCTCCCGAAAACAACCTGGTTACTTTTGGTTGTGAGGATGGTGTGGTGCTTAGTCCAGGTGTCTACAGGCAAGCCTTTGTGGTGCACGTGGTGAAGATTTTTGTGCTTAGCCCAGGTGTATTCATGAAAGCCTTTGGAGAGAGATGCACAGGATGTATGTCATTGGGGAAAAGCGGAAAACTAGTGGGGTAGTAGTAGTAGGGTACCCTTGATATTCTTTTCTATATGCTACATTCTTGTATGCGTTACTTGGTGAGAGTATCCATGGTGAGGTTGGGAACTTAGTATACCTATTTAGGTGATGAGTTAGTCACACTTGTTGTTCACTGTGCTTTAGCATGCTTTCTTTAATTTTTCACGATAGGATTCGGGGAGGATCCTACTGAGAATACTGTTATACTCACCCTATATATATATAAATTGTTTTTCAAGTCACTTGGAGCTGGTTGGAGATCAAGCTGGTAACTACTAGATTGTGGTTGGAGGAGCTGTTCGTGCTTATGGTCACTGCCGTTTTACTTTCTTTTGGGTACTTGTAGTCTTCCCTTTTAGTTGTAGTACTTTTTCATGGAATTTCATATATGTATGTGGGTTTATTTTATATTTTAGTTCTGAGTTAGAGTTGGTCGGTGTCTATCTTATCTCTCTTTTCCTCATGTGTTCTCTTAGAGGGTAATGCCTCCCATTTGTGTGTTTATTATACCCTCGGTTCTAGTCGCCAACCCGGGGCCTACTGGAGGCAGGACTTGGGGGTCATTATGTCCCTTTTCACATTGTCGTCCCATGAGGGGTACACTTTGTGGGGAGGGGGTCCTGAAAGAGTGGTATCAGAGCTCTGGTTGAGGGATATGATGGATTTTGGAGTTAGGCACATGTGAGGTTGCATGGGTTGGTAGGGCAATGATGTCATTCATGTTTAGAAAGTGATGTAAACACTGGAGACCTGCTGAGACATAGGAGTTTAGGCCCCCCTATGATCTGATGCATGAACCTTTAAGTTTACAATGGATACTAAACAAGGTGATAAGAGTTGCAGGGTAGAGACCTAGGAAAGAATCATGCATCATTCTTCTTCATTCCTGTGTTTTAATGGGTAGAACTTGGGATAGGTTAACCAAAAATGAATAAAAAGAAAACAATTAATTAATAAATGTTGAGTCTTCTATATTCTAGGCTTAGAAGATCTAAGTGTTTTTTATTTTGCAGGTATGGATCTAGGTTGACATCCTCGTCAGGTTTGCATAGAAGATGTCTAACAGGCTATTCCAGTAGGTCGCCGCAGGGTAGAGGTTGACGAAAACGACACTTGGAGGAAGACACTCTGAGTGTTTCAGAACCGGAGTCTGTATAAGTATGAAGGCTCCATTTTAGATGCAGTCACGGAAGACTGGTTGGAGGAGGTCGATATAGGATTCAGTTCGATCCATGCTCAGAAGGAGCACTGGGTGTCCTTAGCTGTGACGATGCTGTGTGGAGCAGCAAGGAAATGGTGGTTCTTGTTCCTCAGGGATCGTGAAGAGTTAGCGATATCATGGGAGGAGTTCCGAGACAAGTTCAGATTCGAGTTCCTTTCATCGACTGCAAAGGCATCTAGTCGCCAGGAGCTTCTTAACCTTCGACAGGGGAGCTCCAGTGTTCAAGAGTTTGGGATCTGTTTCAGGAACCTTTTACGATATGCTTCAGACCTGTTACTAGATGAGGAGACCAGGACAATGAATTTCGAGGAGGCTTTGCCTCCAGAGATCCAACGCCAGGTCACCCCATTTATGCTGAAGGCATATCTCGAGGTGCTGGCGAGGGTGGAGGTTGTTGAGAGGAATTTGGCTAAGACCGGATCATCATGAGAGGGGAATCAACATGATTCCTCACGAAGCAGAGCTGCGGTCCGGGGTTCCCGATTTTCAGGGCAGAAGAGTTTCCATTCAACCGGGGGTAGGTCCTTTCCCTTCACAACTCATTTATCCGGAGGAAGAAACTCTTAGGCCTATGTCAAGGGAAGAGGAGCTTATTTTTCTTGTGGTGGTCGTGGCCATCAGCAGTAGGAGTGCCCAAACTTTCAGAGCATTCATCATGCACCAGGCACTACGCTCCAGGTTCCTCCTTTGAGGCAGTTCCAGTCGAGGCAGCAGCAAGCAGTTGCACCAGATTTAGATCACTAGATGGGAGATGGAGAAGGCAGATGATAACCCCATGATTCTCCCCGTCCTCAGAGAGCAGAGCGCGGCTGTGGTTGTGGTCATCATCATGGTCATAGAGGCCGTGGAGGAGGTCGTGGTCAGCTTTATGCTCTAGAGTTTCTAGCAACAAACATATGTCATTTGCGGTACCCTTTGCTTATTTTCTACCTTGGTGTATTCCTTGTTTGATTTAGGAGAGACACACTCCTTCATATCACATACCCTTTTTCATTCTTTGGGAATTGAGGTAGAGAGGCTTCCAGTGCCCTTGGCGTTGACTACGCCAATTGGAGGTCGAGCTGACTTGTTTGAAGTATGTAGAGAACGTGATCTAGTGTTGGGGCATCACCGCTCTTGGGGAGATTTACTATGTTTATGGATACAACCATATTATGTCATCCTCGGAATGGATTGGTTTTATTCGGTGCAGGCTATCGTGAATTTCTTCAGGAAGAAGTTTGTTTTCTTTGGTGTGGATGGAGAGCCAGTGGTGTTTGTTGGCGAGTGAGATCCTCGGATGGGTAACATGTGTGTTCCATCCTTATCATCCATGACAGCTGAGATGATCCTGAGCTCTTCAGAGGTTCAGATGTTGGTGTTTCCTAGGGTCGTAGAGGAGTACCCTGATGTCTTCCCAGAAGAGGTTGTAGCATTACCCCCTCGACGAGAGATCGAGTTTGGGATTGAGCTACAGCCAGGAGCTTCTCCTATCTCTATGTCTCCATATAAGATGGCCCCTTGTGTGTTATGAGAGCTGCGTATACATCTTGATGGTCTATTGCAGTGCGTTTTTGTTTGACCAAGTGTGTCCCCATGGGGTGCACCAGTTCTGTTCGTGAAGAAGGCCGATGGCAGTTTGCGGTTGTGTGTCGTTTATCGCCGCTTAAACAAAGTGATAATAAAGAATCGCTATCCTCTTCCATGGATTGTTGATTTATTCGATCAACTGAAGGGTTCAAGTTGGTTCTCAAAGATCGACTTGCAGTCAGGATATCATCATATGCATGTGAAGGATGAGGATAACCCGAAGACTGCTTTCCATTGTCATCATGGGCATTATGAGTTCGTTGTAATGCCATTTGGTGTGACGAATACTCTAGCTGTGTTCATGGGTTTGATGAATGATGTGTTCCGTGAGTTCCTGGACAATTTAATGGTAGTTTTTATCGACGACATCTTTGTGTACTCCACATCTGAAGAGGATCATGCAGAGCATGTACGAGCCATTTTGGGAGTTCTTTGTCCACATCAGCTGTTCAGGAAGTTGTCGAAGTGTGAGTCTTAGGCTTGAGAAGTCCTTTTCTTGGGGCATGTTGTGTCCCAATAGAGAGTATCTCTGGATCCATCGAACATTGGAGCAGTTGTGTCTTGGGTAGCTCCCAAGACATTTTCAGAGGTGAAAAGTTTCCTTGGTCTTGCAGGCTACTACAGGAGGTTCGTAGACAATTTCTCATGGGTTGCGACTCTTCTGACAGCTTTGACCAGGAAAGATTAGCCTTTCATATGGACTGATCAGTGTCAGGAAGCTTTTGAGTATCTATAGGAGAAGTTAGTCAGTGCTCTAGTCTTTTGTCTTCCAGCTTAAGGAGTTCAGTTTTATGTCTTATATGATGCTTCACATCTGGGGTTAGGCTGTGTTATTATAAACCAGAGGTCAGTCTTTTCTTACAGGTCTTAGCAGTTTCGTCCCCATGAATGCAACCATGCTACCCATGATCTTGAGTTGGAAGCCGTGGTTTTTGCTCTGAAGTTGTGGAGACATTACCTCATTGTTGAAAGTTTTGTGGTTTTCACTGATCATAAGAGTTTGAGGTATGTTTTCTCCTAGCATGACTTGAACTTACGACAAAGTTTGTGGATGGAGTTCTTACAGGAATACGACTTCGAAATATCGTATACACCTGGAAAAGGGAATGTTGTGGCTGATGCGTTGAGTCGAAAGTCACGTAGTGATGCTGTGAGTGAATCCAATGATTCCTGGAGAGTAATGGAAGAACAGTCAGTATTACATCTTGATATGGGAGAATTTGGGGGTAGAGGATGTCTTTTTCAGATGACGGTGCAGTTATCCCTGGTGCAGAAGGTGGAAGAGTCCCAGTTGGGGGATCTTGATGTGGTGGTCGGGATAGACCGAGTTGTTTGTGGTGAGGCCCCTATTGGTTGGTTTGAGGATGAAAAACATAGAGTGTTGTATCATGGAAGTCATTTTGTTCCCTTGGCGATGCGCGATATGGTCCTCAGAGAGTTCCATGGTTCTCCTTTAGCAGTGCATCCTGATGTGACAAAGATGTACCGATCCCTGAGGAGTCAGTTTTGGTGGCCTAGGCTGAAGTGTGAAGTTGTGGAGTTTGTGTCTCGATGTTTAGTCTGCCTGAAGGTGAAGTCCGAACACCGTGTTCCTGGTGGTCTTCTCCATCCATTAGATATTCCTCAGTGGAATTGGGAGGGCATCTCAATGAACTTTGTTACTGGTTTACCTTGAGCTCCGGGAGGTTATGATACTATTTGGGTGGTAGTGGATCATTTAACGAAATCATCCCACTTTATAGCAATCAATGAGTCAATCATAGTGGAAGTTTTGTCGAGGAAGTATCTGGAGGAGGTGGTGACACTTCATGGAGTCCCTAAGACGATCATTTCTATTCGAGATCCTCATTTTACCTCCAGGGGGTGGAGAGGTCTCCAACATTATTTTGGTTCTCACCTATGCCTTAACACTTCTTTTCATCCTCAAATGTATGGTCATATGGAGAAAACCATCTAGACTCTTCAAGACATGTTGCGCTATTGTGTTATTGATTTTGGAGGTTCATGGATGTGGCACTTACCCTTGGTGGAGTTTGACTACAATAATAGTTTCCACTCCACCATCGGTATGGAACTGTTTGAAGCGTTGTATGGTCAGCTTTTTTATTCTCCATTGTGCTGGACTGGGGTTGGAGAGTCAGCAATTCTCGGACCAGAACTAGTGAGAAATAAAACAGAGATGGTTCAGGTGATTCATGAGAGGATGAAGGCAGTTCAAGATCGTCAGAAATCATATGATGATCAAAGGAGGATACCCTTGGAGTTTAATGTTGGGGATCATTTGTTTCTGAAGGCGACTCACCACCGTGGGTCGTGAAGGTTTGGTCGTGGGTGTAAGATTTCTCTCCACTTTATTGGGCCTTTCGAGGTGTTAGCTCATATTGGAGTTGTGGCGTATCGAGTAGCACTTCCCCCTCAGATGAGTTGGATACATTATGTTTTCCATGTATCACAGCTACGTCGTTATCTTCATGATGACTCTCACATCATCGGTTGAGGAGAGATCAATGTTGATGATGATGCCTCCATTGAGGAGCAACCTATGGAGATCCAATACCGCAAGGAGAATTTGTTGCGCGGGCTTTCCATCCCCTTAGTTCGTGTCTTGTGGAGACATAGTGGCATTGAAGAGAGTACCTGGGAATGTGAATCATAGATACATTCTCAGTACCCAGAGTTGTTTGATGTTTAACTCTTTCCATGTATTGTTGTAGCTGAAATGGTTATGAAACTTTCATGTTTATGAGATGGCTCCCTTTGTTGCTTTGGTGGCTTGCTCTCCTTTGAGAGGTATCTCAGTGGGTGGTTGTTCAGACCCTATTTCATTTTCTCTTTAGGTGGGTTTTGGATTATCGAGGATGAGAATGTTTTGAGAGGTATCTGATGTAATGTCCAAGAACTCTCCGGTCTATTCCTTTGTGAAAATGTGGTGCTGGAGGTGTTCTGGGAGGTCAAGGTGACTTGGTGTGCGTTTGGGTGGACTTTTAAGGAAAGTTAAATGGTTATGGAATTTGCATGAGAGGCGCATGGTTTGTCAAACCATGTGGCCAAACTGTGTGAGGTCGATGTTGGTGGAAGTATCCAACGCATGGTAAGCACACAGTTTGTCTAACCGTGCGCCCTAACTGTGTGAGGATTGTCTGAAGAGGCAGAACCTAGCGCACGGTTAGTGCACGGTTTGGTAAACTGTGCGGACTAACCGTGCAGGCACTTAAAGTTAGATCCTAAAATTGTGGATCTGAACTCTTTTGCCTATAAATGGTTCATTTAAGCCCCTAAGTGGCCATAACTCGGTATTACCCTTCCTTGGTGGTAGAAGAACCTCTCCCAAGTGTTTTGGAGGCGATCCAGAGGCTTCTCTTCGCGAATCGAAGCCCGTTTCTTGAGGTATGTGATCCTTTTTGTTTGGTTTCTTAGATTTACCTAGATATACTCCTCCTCTTCTCTCTGGATCTTAGATCTACGCCTGTTATGGGTAGATCTAAGTGTGTGGATGTCGATTATGATGAGATTTTGTCTTGGCTATGTTAGGAGAAGAGATCTTGGGAGGATCCTTGGTGAATCGGCCGAGTCTTCTTGGGCGTTCTTCGACCATTGTGGTTTCTGTCAAAACCATTGAGGTAGGGGATTCATGGCTTCTCTAATTGTTTATATGAAATCGTAGAGTAATCATGATTTGGCCTTTGGATCAAAATGGAATTGACCTAATTAATTACTTGAACTGGATTAAAAGAATTGTTTTGATCGCATTTTGTTGCTTTGTGTCGTGATAACGGTTCACCTCTTGATTTTCTAGATATTGTGATATATATGCCTTTCTTGTTATCAAGTTTCTCTTGATGAAATTGATAAAGAACATAAAGCCGGAATTAATTAATAATTAATTGGCTAAAGATAAAGAGGCATGTTAATGAATCTAGTTGTTGTTGTTGTGGATTTTGTTCCAACTTAGTGTTAATCAAATTGAGGCCGATGATGTGTTTAATTTAGTTGGTTGGTAAACCTGAAATCTGTTGGTTCTTGTTGTTTAAAGGCCAGATACCTTGTTAACAGACCAAGATCTCAAAGTGATGTGATGTTTGTTTTCCTGCTACTTGTGTGGTGATGTGACCCTGGTAGGGTGTTGTGATATGTGGGGGCATGGAGGCCTTGTGGTTCTGGCAGCAGATGACACCTAGAGTGGCGAGAGGCATCGGTTTACGCATGTGGGTGTCAGGGAGGACACCAGGGATAATGGAATGGGATGGATGTGGTTTTTGGATGCTTGTGGATTCTTTGGTTGTTTATCTGCTTTGCTTTTCCCCACTACTCAAGGCAGTTGGTCTTGCTTACCCTTATTCCGAAAGGGGTGAAGACATGTGGGGTATGCCACATGCTTTCCATGTTTATCCTCTCCAGGTAGAATGGGTCTATGCTCTTGCCATAGGCGGAAATGACTCGACAGGTAGTACATCTACTTACCGCGTTGAGGCCTTGTGTATAGTAGCATAGAATTCTTTTCTAGAATGTCTGGGAATATGGGAAAGTAATTCTGTAATGAATATTTGAATAAATAGTGTTAACCCATGGGGATGGAGATACTGGAACATAATGACAAGGTTGTATTATTATTGAAGGAACAATTGACTTTGGGTGTGATGCTAACAAAATTTTAATGTGGAATGGTTCGTGGTTAATTAATGTTTAAAGAATTAATTAACACGCAATGGAACTGATAAAAAGGGAATGATGTAATCTAATAAATATATTTAAATGGTTGTGTGTTTATAGGATACCTAGTCTTAGAAGTATCAGCCCAGAGTATGAGAGATGTTAGCTGCAGTTGTGTCTAAGACTAGGTAATTCCCATAGTGTGGTTGTGAGTTATAATATATCATGTACTTTTCGTGTTTCTATATGCTACTCCACCCTGTCAGTAAGGGAAACTAACACCCCGGGTATTCTAATCCCTGGGGGGGGGGGGGGGTTCCCCAACATTCCGGTGGGAGGACGAATGGATGACTACCCCATTTGGCCCCACTCTCTTCTCTTGTTAGTTACTTGTGCTGATAGGAACATTGGTTAGTTTTCCCCACATATGTGTGTAGAGGGCTGTAATGTCTTGTGGTTATTCACACACACATATATTCTGAATATAGTTTTCTATGTACTACTATAGGTGTAATGTGTGTAGGCTGTGATGGCTTGAGGATCCTTACTCGGTGTATGGGCTGTAATGGCTTGAGGTATAATACCCGATGTATGATACACGTTATGCAAGCTGTGGTGGTTCCCAAAAACTACCTAGTTACTTTTGGTTGTGAGGATGGTGTGGTTCTTAGTCCAGGTGTTTGCGGGAAATCCTTTGTGGTGCACGTGGTTCATATTATGGAGCTTAGCCCAGGTGTATTCGGGAAAGCCTTTGGAGAGAGATGCACAGGACGTATGTCGTTCGGGAAAAGCGGGAAACTAGTGGGGAAGTAGTAGTGGGGTACCCTTGATATTCTTTTCTATATGCTACATTCTTGTATGCGTTACTTGGTGAGAGTAGCCATGGTGAGGTTGGGAACATAGTATACCTGTTTAGGTGACTAGTTAGTTACACTTGTTGTTCACTGTGCTTTATCATGATTTCTTTACTTTTGAGCGAGAGGCTTCAGGGAGGATCCTACTGAGTATACTGTTATACTCACCCTACATATATATAAACTGTTTTTCAAGTCACTTGAAGCAGGTTGGAGATCAAGCTGGTTACTAATAGCTTGTGGTTGGAGGAGCTGTTCGGGTTTGTGGTCACTACCGTTTTACTTTCTTTTGGGTACTTGTAGTTTTCCCTTTCAGTTGTAGTACTTTTGAAAGGAATTTCATATATGTACTTGGGTTTCTTTTATATTTCAGTTCTGAGTTGGAGTTGGTTGGTGTCTATCTTATCTTTCTCATCCGTATGTGTTCTCTTAGAGGGTAATGCCTCCCATTTGTGTGTTTATTATACACTTGGTGCTAGTTGCCAACCCGGGGCCTACTGGAGGTGGGACTTGGGGGGTCATTATCTCCCTTTTCACATTGCCGGCCTAGGAGGGGTACACTTTGTGGGGAGGGGGTCGTGATAGAGTGGTATCAGAGCTCTGGTTGAGGGATATGATGGAGTTTGGAGTTAGGAACATGTGAGGTTGCATGGGTTGGTAGGGAAATGGTGTCATTCATGGTTAGAAAGTGAGGTAAACACTGGAGACCGGCTAAGACATAGGAATTTAGGGCCCCCTATGATCTGATGCACGAACCTTTAAGTTTGAAATGGATACTAAACAAGGTGATACTAGTTGCAGGGTAGAGACCCATGAAAGAATCTCGTATCATTCTTCTTTGTTCCTATATTTGAATGGGTAGACCATAGGATATGTTAACCTAAAATGAATAAAAAGAAAAAAATTAATTAATAAATGTTGAGTCTTTCATATTCCAAGCTTAGGAGCTCTATGTGTTTGTTATTTTGCAGGTATGGCTCCAGGTCGACGTCATATTCAGGTTTGCATAGAAGATGTCTAGCAGGATGTTTTAGCAGGTCGCCACACGGTAGAGGTTGACGACGATGAAACTTGGAGGAAGACACTCCAAGAGTTTCAGCGCCAAAGTCTACAGAAGTACGAGGGCTCCGTTTCAGATTCAGTTACGAAATACTGGTTGGAGGAGGTTGAGATATGCTTCAGTTCGATCCGTGTTCGAAAGGAGTACTGGGTTTCCTTAGCTGTGACGATGATGCATGGAGATACAAGGCAGGGGTGGTTCTTGTTCCTCAGGGATCCTGAGGAGTCAGAGATCTCATGGTAGGAGTTCCGAGACAAGTTCAGAGTCGAGTTCCTTTCCTCAACTACAAAGGCGTCCAGTCTCCAGGAGCTTCTTACCCTTCAACAGGGGAGCTACAATGATCGGGAGTTTGGGATCCGTTTCAGGAACCTTTTACGATATTATTCGGACCTGTTACCAGATGAGGAGACCAGGGCAAGGCATTTCGAGGAGACTGTGTATCTAGAGATCCAGCACCAGGTCACCCCATTTATGCTGAAGACATATCTCGAGGTGCTGGTGAGGGTGGAGGTTGTCGAGAGGACTTTGGCCAGGACCGGATCATCATGAGAGGGGAATCATCATGATTCCTCACGAAGCAGAGCTGCGGTCCAGGGTTCCCGGTTTTTAGGGCAGAAGAGTTTCCGTTTAGCTGGGGGTAGGTCCCAACCCTTCACATCTTGTTTCTCTAGAGGCATAAACTCTCAGGCCTATGACAAGGGATCAGACACTTTTTTTTATTGTGGTGGTCATGGCCATCAGCAACAGGAGTGCCCGACCTTTCAGAGCAGTCATCGTGCATCGGGTGCTATGCTCCAGGTTCCTCCTTTGAGGCAGTTCCAGATGAGGTAGCAGCAGCCAGTTGCAGTAGCTTTAGATCATCAGAGGGGAGATGGGGCAGGTAGAGGAAAATCCCATGATGCTCTCCATCCTCAGAGAGTAGAGCGCGATCGTGGTGGTGGTTGTCATCAGGGTTACAGAGGCCATGGAGGAGGTTGTGGTCAGATTTATTCTCTAGCGTTTCCATCACCAGACGAGCCAGATGTCGTTCGAGGTACCCTTTTCTTGTTTTCTACCTTGGTGTATGCCTTGTTTGATTTAGGAGCAACAAACTCCTTCATATTACCTACTCTTGTCCATGCTTTGGGACTTGAGGTAGAGAGGCTTCCAGTGCCCTTGGCATTGACTACGCTAGTTGGAGGTCAAGCTGACTTGTTTGAAGTATGTAGATACTGTGAGCTAGTGTTGGGACGACACCACTCTTGGGGAGATTTCTTATGTCTACGGATACAACCATATGATGTCATCCTCAGCATGGATTGGTTGTATTCGGTGCAGGCTATCGTGGATTGCTTCAGGATGAAGGTCGTTTTCTTTTGTGCAGATGGAGAGCCAGTGGTGTTTGTTTGTGAGCGAGATCCTCAGATGGGTCACAGGCGCGTTCCATCCTTATCGTCCATGGTGGATGAGATGATGATGAGTTCTTCAGAGGTTCAGAAGTTGGCATTTCCTAGGGTCATTGAGGAGTACCCTGTTGTCATCCCAGAAGAGGTTGTAGTATTAACCCCTCGATGATAGATCGAGTTTGGGATCAAGATACAACCAGGATTTCTCCTATCTCTATGTCTCTATATAGGATGGCCCCTTCTAAGTTACGAGATCTGCATATATAGTTTGATGGTCTATTGTAGTGTGGTTTTGTTCAACCAAGTGTGTCCCCATGGGGTGCACCAGTTCTGTTCGTGAAGAAGGCCGACGACAGCTTGCGGTTGTGTGCCAATTATCGTCACTTAAACAAAGTGACAATAAAGAATCAATATCCTCTTCCACGGATTGATGATTTATTTGATCAACTGAAGGGCGCAAGTTGGTTCTCAAAGATCGACTTGGGGTTAGGATATCATCAAATTCGTGTGAAGGATGAGGATATCCCAAAGAATGCTTTCTGTTGTCGTCATGGGCATTATGAGTTCATTGTAATTCCATTTGGTGTGATGAATGCTCCAGCTGTGTTCATGGGTTTTGAATAATGCTGTGTTCCTTGAGTTCCTGGACAAGTTTGTGGTAGTTTTTATCGACGACATCCTTGTGTAATCCACATCTGAAGAGGAGCATGCAGAGCATCTATGAGCCGTTTTGGGAGTTCTTCGTCGACATCAGCCATTCGGGAAGTTGTCGATGTGTAATTTTTGGGCTTGAGAAGTCCGTTTCATGGGGAATGTTGTGTCCCAACAGGGAGTAGTTGTGGATCCATCGAAGACTGATGTAGTTGTGTCTTGGGAAGCTCCCAAGATAGTGTCAGAGGTGCGAAGTTTCCTTGGTCTCACAGGCTACTACAGGAGAATCGTAGCTAATTTCTCACAGGTTGCGACTCCTCTAATAGCTTTGACCAGGAAAGATTAGGATTTCATATGGACTGATCAGTGTCAGGCAGCTTTCAAGTATCTAAAGGAGAAGTTAGTAAGTTCTCCAGTCCTTTGTCTTCCAGCTGAAGGAGTTCAGTTTGATGTCTTATGCGATGATTCACATCTGGGTTTAGGCTGTGTTATTATGCAACAGAGGTCAGTTGTTTATTACAGGTCTCAGCAGTTGCGTCCCCATGAACGTAACTATGCCACCCATGATCTTGAGTTGGAAGCCATGGTGTTTTATCTGAAGTTGTGGAGACATTACCTCATTGGTGAACGCTTGGTGGTTTTCACTGATCATAAGAGTTTGAGGTATGTTTTCTCCCAGCGTGATTTGAACTTATGACAAAGTTGGTGGATGAAGTTCTTACAGGAATACAACTTCTAAATATTGTATACACCTGGAAAATGGAATGTTGTGGCTGATGCGCTGAGCCGAAAGTCACGTAGTGATGCTGTGCGTGAATCCGGTGATTCCTGGAGAGTAATGGTAGAACTGTCAGCATTACATCTTGATGTGGGAGAAGTTGGGGGTAGAGGATGTCTTTTTCAGATGACGGTGCAATCATCCCTAGTACAGAAGGTTGAAGAGTTCCAGTTGGGGGATCTTGAGGTGGAGGTCTGGAGAGACCAAGTTGTTTGTGGTGAGGCCCCTGATGGTTGGTCTGAGGATGAACAACATAGAGTTTTATATCATGGAAGTATTTTTTTCCCTTGGCGATGTGTGAGACGGTCCTCATAGAGTTCCATGTTTCTCCTTTAGCGGTTCATCCTAGTGTGACAAAGATGTACCGATCCTTGAGGAGCCAGTTTTGGTGGCCTGGGATGAAGCGTTCGGTTGCGGAGTTTGTGTCTTGATGTTTAGTCTTCCAAAAGGTGAAGGTCGAACACCGTGTTCCTGGTGGTCTTCTCCATCCATTAGAGATTCCTCAGTGGAAGTGGGAGGACATCTTAATAGACTTTGTTACTGGTTTACCTTGAGCTCCGGGAGGTTATGATGCTATTTGGGTGGTAGTGGATTGTTTAACAAAATCAGCCCACTTTATAGTAATTAAGGAGTCAAGATTAGTGAAAGTTTTGTTGAGGCAGTATCTAGAGGAGGTGGTGAGACATCATGGAGTCCCTAGGATGATCATTTCTGATTGAGATCCACGTTTTAACTTTAAGGTTTGGAGAGGTCTCCAACATGATTTTGGTTCTCAGCTATGCCTTAACACCGCTTTTCATCCTCAAAAGGATGGTCAGACGGAGTGAACCATCCAGACTCTTGAAGACATGTTGCACTCTTGTGTTCTTGATTTTGGAGGTTCATGGATGAGGCACTTACCCTTGGTGGAGTTTGACTACAATAATACTTTCCACTCCACCATCGATATGGTGCCGTTTGAAGACTTGTATGGACGACCTTTCCATTCTCCGTTGTGATGGACTGGGGTCAGAGAGTCAGCAATTCTTGGACCAGAACTAGTGCAGAATACAACAGAGATGGTTCATGTGATTCATGAGCGGATGAAGGCAGCACAAGATCATCAGAAATCATATGATGATCAAAGGAGGATACCCTTGGAGTTTAATGTTGGGGACCATGTGTTTCTGAAGGTGACTCCCCGTCGAGGGTAGTGAAGGTTTGGTCCTGGGAGTAAACTTTCTCCATGCTTTTTTGGGCCTTTCAAGGTGTTAGCTCATGTTGGAGTTGTGGCATATCGAGTAGAACTTCCCTCTCAGATGAGTCAGATACATGATGCATTCCATGTATCGCAGCTACGTCATTATCTTCATGATGACTCCCACATCTTCAGTTGGGGAGAGATCGATGTTGATGATGATTCCACCTTTTAGGAGAAGCCTATGGAGATCCAAGACCGCAAGGAGAAGGTTTTGTGTGGGTGTTCCATCCCCTTAGTTATTGTCTTTTGGTGACACGATGGCATGGAGGAGAGTACCTAGGAACGTGAATCAAAGATACGTGCTCAGTACCCAGAGTTTTTTGATGCTTAACTCTTTCCATGTATTGTTGTAGTTGATGTGGTTATGAAACTTTCATGTTTATGAGATGGATCCTTTTTTTTCTTTGGTGTCTTTCTCTCTTTTGAGAGGTATCTCAGTGGGTGGTTGTTCAGACACTATTTCGTTTTCTCTTTAGGTGGCTTTTAGATTCTCGAGGATGAGAATGTTTTGATAGGTATCTGATGTAATGTACTGGACCTCTCTTGTCTATTCATTTGTGAAAATGTGGTGCTGGAGGTGCTCAAATAGGTCAAGGCGACTTGGTGCGCATTTGGGTGGACTTTTAAGGAAAGTTAAAGGGTTATGGACTTCGCATGGGAGGCACACGGTTTGTCAAAACGTGCGGCCAAACCATGCGAGGTTGGTGTTGGAGGCAGTAGCCAATGCATGGTTAACGCATGGTTTGTCTAACTGTGTGGCCTAACCATGCGAGGAGTGTTTGAAGAGGCAGAATCTGGCGCACGGTTAGCGCACAGTTTGGTAAACCGTGCAGACTAACCATGCAGACACTTAAAGTAAGATCTTAAAATTGTGGATCTAAACTCTTTTGCCTTTAAATGGTTCTTTTAAGCCCCTAAGCAGCAATAACTCGGTATTACCCTTCCTTGGAGGTAGAAGAACATCTCCCAAGCATTTTGGAGGTGATCCGGAGGCTTCTCTTCATGAATCGAAGCCGGTTTCTCGAGGTATGTGATACTTTTTGTTTGGTTTCTTAGATCTACCTAGATCTACTCCTCCTCTTCTCTTGGTATCTTAGATCTATGCCTGTTATTGGTAGATCTAAGTGTGTGGATGTCGATTATGATGATCTTTGGTCTTGGTTGTGTTAGGATAAGGGATCAAGGGAGGATCCTTGGTGAATCAGCCTGATCTTCTTGGGAGTTCTTCGACCGTTGTAGTTTCCATCAAAACTGTTGAGGTAGGGGATTTGTGGATTCTCTAATTGTCTATGTGAAATCATAGATTTATCATGATTTGGACTTTGGATCACAATGGAATTTACCTAATTAAATACATGAACCAGATTAAAAGAATTGGTTTGATCGCATGTTGTTGCTTTGTTCTGTGATAACGGTTCGCCTCTTGATTTTCTAGATAGTGTGATATATATGCCTTGCTTGTTAGTATGTTTCTCTTGATGAAATTGATAAAGAACGTAAAGAGGGAATTAATTGATAATTAATTGGCTAAAGATAAAGAGGCATGTAAATGAATCTGGTTTTTGTTGTTGTGGATTTTGGTCTAACTTGGTGTTAATCAAATTGAGGCCGATGATGTGTTTAATTAAGTTTGTTGGTAAACCTGAAATCTGTTGGTTCTTGTTGCTTGAAGGACGGATACCTTGTTAAAGGGCCAAGATACCAAAGTGATGTGATGTTTGTTTTCATGCTTCTTGTGCGGTGATGTGACCTTGGGAGGGTGTTGTGATATGTGGGGGAATGGACGCCTTGTGGTTGTGTCAGCGGATGACGGCTAGAGTGGTGATATGCATCGGTTTATGCATGTAGGTGTTGGGGAGGACACCAGGGATGATGGAATGGGATGGATGTGGTTGTTGGATGCTTGTGGGTTCTTTGGTTGTTTATCTACTCTGCTTTTTTCCCACTGCTCAAGGCAGCTGGTCTTGCTTACCCTTCTTCCGAAATGGGCGAATACACGTAGGGTATTCCATGTTCTTTCTATGTTTAGCCTCTCCAGGGAGAATGGGTCTACGCTCTTACCATAGGCGGCAAAGACTCGACGGGTAGTACGTCTACTCACTATGTTGAGCCCTTGTGTTTAGTAGCATATAATGCTTTTCTAGAGTGCCTAAGAATATGGGAAATTAATTCTGTAATGAATATTTGAATAAATGGTGTTAAACCATGGGGATGGAGATTCTGGAACATAAGGATGAGGTTGTATTTTTTTTGAAGGAACAGTTGACTTTTGTTGTGATGCTAACGAAATTTTAATGTGGAATTATTCATAGTTAATTAATGTTTACAGAATTAATTAACACACAATGGAACTGATAAAAAGGGAACGATGTAATCTAATAATGCTATTTAAATGGTTATGTGTTTATAGGATACCTAGTCTTAGAAGTAGTAGCCCGAAGTCTGAGACACGTTAGCTGCAGTTGTGTCTAAGACTAGGTAATGCCCATATTGTAGTTTTGAGTTATAATATATCCTGTACTTTTTGTGTTTTTATACGCTACTCCAACCTGTCAGTAAGGGAAACTAACACCCCGGGGATTCTGATCCCTAGGGGGTGTTTTACCCAACATTATGATGGGAGGATGAATGGCTGACTACCCCCTTTGGCCCCGCTCTCTTCTCTTGGTAGTTACTTATGCTGTTAGGCACATTGGTTAGTTTTCCCCATATATGTGTGTAGAGGGCTGTAATGGCTTGTGGTTATTCACACACATATATTCTGGATATAGTTTTCTATGTAATACTATAGGTGTAACATGTGTAGGCTATGATGGCTTGAGGATCCTTAGTCATCGTATGGGCTGTAATGGCTTGAGGTATAATACCCGAAGTATGATACACGTTATGAGAGCTGTGGTGGCTCTAGAAAACTACCTAGTTACTTTTGGTTGTGAGGATAGTGTGGTGCTTATTCCAGGTGTCTACGGGCAAGCCTTTGTGGTGCATGTGGTGCATATTTTAGAGCTTATCCCAGGTGTATTCGGGAAAGCCTTTGGAGAGAGATGCACAAGACGTATGTTGTTGGGGAAAAGCGTCAAACCAGTGTGGAAGTAGTAGTGGGGTTCCCTTGATATTCCTTTCTATATGCTACATTATTTTATGCATTACTTGGTGAGAGTAGTCATGGTGGGGTTGGGAACTTATTATACCTGTTTAGGTGACGATTTAGTTGCACATGTTGTTCACTGTGCTTTAGCATTCTTTATTTACATTTGCACGAGAGGATTCAAGGAGGATCCTACTGAGTATATTTTCATACTCACCCTACGTATATATAAATTGTTTTTCTGGTCACTTGGAGTAGGTTGGAGATCAAGCTGGTTACTACGAGCATGTGGTTGGAGGAGCTGTTCGGGCTTGTTGTCGTTGTCGTATTACTTGCTTTTGGGTACTTTTAGTTTTTCCTTTCAGTTATAGTACTTTTGCATGACATTTCATATATGTAATTGGGTTTATTTTATATTTCAGTTCTGAGTTGGAGTTGGTTGGTGTATATCTTTCCTCTCTCTTCTACATGTGTTCTCTTAGAGGGTAATGCCTCCCATTTGTGTGTTTATTATACCCTCAGTGCTAGTCTCCAACCCGAGGCCTACTGGAGGCGGGACTCGGGGTTCATTATCTCGCTTTTCACATTGTCGGCCTAGGAGGGGTACACTTTGCGAGGAGGGGGTCATGACAATATCCATAACTATTAAGATAAACTCACATGAAAACATCACAATCTCTAAAGTTATCTAAACCCTCATTTGATGCCAAATATGAAAACCCCAAACCCGCACTCCTGGATCTGGTGCACAAAATCATAAATATTAAATTTCTAGAATTGATGGTGACAATTGTTACCTAATTTTTTCCCATAAAAAACTTACAACATCAAAAGGGAAAAAGGATCAATTATATTCTCAAGGGACTTTTATATTTAGAGTTTTATTGAATTAATACAAACTCTTACATAAACAATACCCATGTCGTTAAATGAGGAATCATCCTACTTAAACCGTATTTACTTATTTCAAATTATGCCATCATAATCATCTATATGAAATCCATTCCATACATAATTTATTCAACCTCATTATTTATAACCTATTTAAGAGGAAACATAAGAAGGGTGAGATCAAATTCTCAATAAGGATAAAAATAATTATTAACAATTGAAAATCATCAATGAGCATAAAACATGTATAAGGGTATGATGACATAATAAAAGTGCATAAGAAAATAATAAAAGAAATCATACTAATGAATACCTAAATCATTAATCAAGAGACATAGAATAAAGCTTTAAAAAGGGAGAGAGTCATGAAAATCAATAATCATGATCCATGTGGTATCAATCTTGCTGAAAGGAAACATTATAAACCCATGTAAAACATATATAAAACGTGTTGGTATCTTGGAACATCATCATCATAGAACCCTTAAAGAACCCTTATAATTGAAATAACCATATAACTGACTTCCAATATAATTATTCAGAGAATCTAACAATTAAACAATACATTTGAGTTCTATATGGGTGCACCTAATGTATAAGATATATTGGGATCACACAATTCTATATGAGTTTCCCCACACTATAAGTTGTAATGGGATCACCTGAAGTTATCTGGGTTCCCTATCAAATAATATTTACAGGCTCACTTAACACTATCTGGGCCACCCTATTGTATAAGATATCAAAGAAACAAAACATGAATAAAGTATATGGAGCTTTTATTTCATCATAAAACTCATAGAAACAATTATTATTCCTTTTATAACTTGATTAACCCATAGAAAATAAATTTTTTTCACATTAATCTCTTTGAAACCCAATTAAACCATGAAAAATAAATAGGTTCCATAATAATATCCTTGAAACATGATTAACCCATGTAAAATAAATGGGTTCTATAACAATATCTTTGAAACAATCTTGATCAATCCAAAGAAAAAACATGGTATCATTATAAACTATCCCTATTAAAGAATAATTAACAAAAAGGGTTGTAGATATTTATAGATGTGAATACTATTTAAATATATTTAAATAAATTTGTATGAAAATACATTTTTATTTTGAAAATTTATTTTTTTAAAATAAAAAATCAAAAAATATTTTTTTAAATACTTTTCTTTGAAAACAACCTTAAAAATATAAAAAGGAAGTTGGGAAAATCATTTAAAACAATTCTTGATGAAAATATACTTTCCATATTAAAATTCACTATTTAAAACATTTTTAAAATCATTTTATTTTCAAATATCCGTTAAAATAAATAAATTAAGCTTTAAACAAAATAATTGTCATGATGGTGAAAAATTTCAGTAATGTTGTGCTTGTTAAAATAAATATTCCTTTAACATTTTTAGTAAAATCCAAATGGGAATTATTTAGAAAATGACATGAATATACCTTCCTTTTTTTTGTAAAAAGTAAAATGTGGGAAAAAATTATTTAATAAACTATTTAAATATTATTAAAAAAAATTCAAAATAAATTTAGAAAACATGGTTTTGGAATAAAAAGGTTTTTTCGGTCGAAGAGAGAAATAAATATTATTTCTTATTAAAGAATTATTTTGAACTCTTTAGTACATAAAGATAGTAAAATTATGGGAAAACATGTATTATCAAGAAATAACATAAGGATAAGAAAATTCATGAGTTTCTTTAGATATGGATCATGAGATTTCATCATTGGAAATATAATCATAAACAATCCTTATAAATTATGAGATTGTATCATAAAAATATTACCACTTTGGTAACATTGAATCATAATAACCATTAAAGAATAACATTAAATTAAAATTCTAATATCATGGTAAAATGAGATTCATGATATAACATGTCAAAGTGTCTTTTTATATAACTCATAAAAGGATATAGGTGCATAATATAACATATGTCTCAAAGAAGGAAAATTGTGACAAAAATCCCTTACCGCTTTGGTAAATTTTTAACCATAAACCCCATAAAATATAGATCTTAAAATGTATATGTAATTTCAAATATTTTTCATAATAATAATCATAAAATAAAATAATAGGAAATATATACACCATATAAAATTAAAAGGTGGTGAATATGGAATGTGTCTCACAGAAGTAAAAATTGAGACATAGATCCCTTACCTCATGCTTCCTATTGGTTGACTGTGCTTTAAAATCCTTTATAGTGGTTTTAAAAATTTTATTAACTTATTAAAGAATAATATTAATATTTTTAATATCATATATTATCATTTCATAAAATCTTATCACCCTTTCATTAATAATCATTCATTATTTTCATTATTTCAAGTGTTAATTACCTTATTTTCTCATTTATTCATTGTTATGAAAGTTTTGGTTAATAAGAATATTTTTAGTTAAAAAATATCAATAATAATAATAATGAAATAATTATAATATTTATCCATAAATATTACTTTTAATACTAATCATGAAATACAGTTTTGATAAATGAAGTACGTTACGAGCAAGGAGATGGTAGGCCGTATGTACGCATGGGTAATGTTTCCATTTTTCAATGATCATTAGGTAAATAAGGTAAGTAATATTTTATCTTTATATAATGATAATAATATCAAATTATTTCTTTAAATATACTTATATATATCATTTATGTGGTGTGGTGATGAAAAGAGAGTCACATCACTTTGTGAAGGCGGTAATCCACAGATATATGAATGATGTTATCATCTTTTTGGTGTAAAAAAGAAAATGATATTTTATATTTTAATAATGATATATATTTAATTAATATAATAATAATATCATGTATATAAAATATTATCATTAAAATTATCCTTATTACATTCCATGCGATGCGTTAGTGAAAGGAAAATCACATCACTTCGCGAGGCGGTAGTCCGCCGTACACATGAATGACGCTATCACATCCCTTAAAAAATGTAAAGTAAATATGGTATATGTGATATAATTAATATAGAGGTATAATTACATTATAAATATTATATATATACTATATATCTATAATCATACGAAACTATGATAGGTTGTAATGAAAAAACAAATGATATCGGTTCACGAGGTGGTAGACCGTTTTACACACGAATATTGATTTCACAACCCATTTGATAGAAGTGGAGATAGATGTAGGTCATTAAATTATAATAAGATATTTAGGTTATTATATCATAATTTTTTAATAATAATTTAATAATTTTCATAAATAAATAAAATAGAAACGTTTATTGAAGAACATTACCTCTTTTTTAGACATCCTCATTGGGATTGCACTAAAATCCTTCCTAGGATATATTTCATCCAAAAATAAGGCTTCTAGGATTATGGGAGTTAAGTTGGGAATTTATTCAGGTAGGTATTTTCTGAACTAAATTTGTTTTATGGTCTGAATAAGAGATGAGAGTGGGTGGCCTTTTGTAAGTGAGATGAGTGGCATACCTGTAATATTTTGAAAATATTCAATAATACCCACATTTTATCATGTAAAAAGATTTCGAAATGGTATATTATTGAACTTAGAAGATATAATTTCTAAATATTTCTATTAAATGGGGTTTGAAAAATTTTATGGGCATTTTTACCCTTATCTTATTATTTTAACTCTAGGGAAAATCTATTTTTACCTTAATCGCGATAATTAATTTTTACAATTTTCACTATTCATTTTGGTCAAAAATTAAATTAAGTTAACCTTATTAGAAATTATAAATTAATATTATTAATAATATTAAATCCATTTTTATATATTAAATTCAAATACATGGAAAATGTTAATCTAATATTGATCTCGTATACATTATGAGAAGGTAGGTTTTCAAAGAGAAAATGTTCAAAAGTTTACATAGTTTTTATATGAAAATTAAACATGTAAGTTATTCCAATAAAATAAATTATATTAAATGATATAAAATTTAATGAATATTACCTTAAAACAAATTTAAAATATAACTAAACTTTATAAATAATTTAAAAGACAATGCACTTTTCAATTAAAATTCATTATTTTTCACCATTCATCAAAAAATTAATCATTTTAGAAAATTATAAAAAATTAACCCTGAAATAATTTTGAAATTATGAATTAAAAAATTAATTTTATTTTTTGAAATAAATTTTATAAAATTATAAAAAATTAAATTTAATACAAAGGCCATAGACACGACGAAGAATGGGTTTTTGTGAAGTGTGTTTTCCAAGTACAAGATGATTTTATATTAACTCTATGTATAATAAAAATCATAATATGAATATAAATTAATATTTAATTATATATAATGTAAAAAATAATTTTAAAACATTCCTCATTATAGTTTATTTTAATAAATTAAAATGGAGAAACATTATGCATTTGATAAGAATAAAAAAACTTGTTTTAAAGCCAAAAAAACCTATACTAAAATCCAATATAAAGTTGATTCAAAAGAAATTAAGTGGTTTAATATAAATAAGTAATAATTATGTTACATTAAAACATATTTTATAATGTAAATTACATAATTTATTGAAATTAAATGATAGTTTTATAAAAATTGGTATTTTTTACTATTCATTGATAAATCCATATTTTCAGAAAAATTTCAAAATTTTGCCCTTTTTATGATATTTAGATTAAAAAATCAAGTTTATTTTATCAAATAATATTTATAAAAGCTCCAAAAAATTGATTATAATATTTTTTTCATGAAAATAAATAAAAAAATTCTGAAGAAAATATATTTTTGAAGAATAAAATCACTTTACATAGAATTGATTGATTATTTAATACAAATTTATAAATAATATATCTTGAGTCTAGAATTTATATAAATAAACAAATATATAAATATATATCATAAATTATCTACTATTATTCATACCTTCTAATTTGATGGCTAGGTTATAATGGTTATATACATCAAGGGTTATTTAGACTTAGTGTTTCATGTTGAATACACTATCGAATATAAAAAGAATTAGTGTTTCATGTACAAAAACCTATAAAAGAAATTAAATTAATTTTAAAATGAAAATATCATAAAGTATCGGGGTGTTACATTCTCTTCTAAGATTAATGTTTCATATCCTTTATGCTATCAAACATAATTTTCTTCTTTTAAAATATCAGGGAGTTACAATCCGCCTATGTCTTTAACAAAATTATATATTTTTTGGTCTTTATATTATGATATATCTGTTTATATATATATATTTATTTAATTTTTTATCCATATATTTATCTATATATTTTCATATATCTATAAAATTATTTTTAGATACACATAAAATATATATTTTGTGTGTGCGTTTATAAATAAATAAATACATACATATTTATACATATGTGTGTGCATATAAATATAAATATAAATATAAATATTTATTTAAAAAAATTATAAATTAATATTTATATAGATATATTATAATATATAAATAAATATATATTTGTTTTTTAAAACATAAATACATACAAATATATATTTATATATAAATATTATATGTACATTTTATTAGAATATACCTATTAATAAATATTAATATAGACACAAACATATATATTTAGAAAGATATTTTATATGTAAATATGTTTAAAATTTATTTTTAAAAATAAAATTTTATGTGTAAATATATACAAAGTATATATATATGTGTATATATTTAGTTATAAATAATAGTAAAATATTAAAACGATAAAATATTAATGTCATAATATCCATATGAGTGTAATACCTAAGAATAAATTTATCTTCCATTGAAAATAGATAAGAAACACCCCTTAAAGGAAGTTGAAATTCCATTAAATGTTCAAAAATTACGATACCCCAAAAAACTCATTTTAGAGGCCTTATGGACCTTTTAACCACAAAAATACTGATCAGGTTCCCTAAGTTTTTCCATGGAATAGATATTTTCATAATCCTCAATTTGATGTGTGGTAGAGCTCAAAGAGACACTCAAATCAAAATTTATGATTTTTTGAAGTTTGATTCATGTTTTAAACTTATTTGAGATCTTTTATTAATTTATTGAATTTTTATATCATTAAACTGCTATTAAATGACTATTACTCAATAATAATTAGAAAATAGTCAATTAATATAAATTTTAATTTATTTTATAATCTGTTTTTACTATATATCTTTTATATTGAGTATGATTACATATTTAGTATTATATAAATCATATTATATAGTATATATTATATTTATATCAATATAAATATATAAATATGTTAATATCAATATAAATTTATAAATATATGAATATAAAAATATACAATTTTTAATAATATATAATTTTTTTATGAAATATACCATTTATCAATGCTAAAAACTCGTGTTTTAGCACTGATAAATGGTATACTTTTATCAGTGCTAAGAAAAGCACCAATAAAAGTACATTTGATCATCTCTTTTTGTTTTCACTGATAAAGGTAACCCCTTTATCACTTCTTTTTTTAGCACTAATAAAGGGTAGCATTGGATAAACTAAAATTTTTGCTAGTGAACACCTTTCTCCCACACCCCTATAAATTACCCACACTTCTCATAATTTTTCCTCCCTCACTGTAAACCTCACAAGATTTTAGACCCTCTATCTCTAAAATTTCAATGGTTTTGTGATCCTTTGTCTGTGACTCTTTTTGTGGCCTAAAATTAGTGAAAATTTATAATGCTTCATTTAAAGGTATTTTATTCAAATGTAATTTAATATTTTTTTATTTATTTAGTTCTTTAATTTATAGTTTCTTTTAATTATTTTATTTACTTAGTTGTTTAGTTAATTAGTTGAAATTTGTAAATAATAGTCAATATAAGTTAACATTACTGAGTAAATTATTTTTATTTAATAATGGATATTTAGTAATTAAATTATAATTATTCATGGTAACTAAATAATTATTATGAAATTATTATTATTCCATATCACTTATTAGTTTATAATTAATTAATAAACAATAATTATTAACTAATAGACAATTGATGAATTGATCATTATGAACTTATAATTAACTAATCAATAACTAATAATTAATTACTTATTAATTAGTAATTAATAATAATTAGATGATGATTATACATTACAATGATAATGATGGGCTATTAATTAACAAATAATTAACTATTAAATAACTATTAATTAAAAAATGATTAACGAATGATTAATGTAATAATAACTAATGATTAGCTTAGTACTAAATAATTATTAACTAATGATTAACTAAGAATAAAATAATGATTTAATATTGATATACTAATAATGGACACATCATTAAGTACTGATTAACTAATAATTTACTAATGATTAACTAATAATTAACTTTTAAGTAACTATTAATTTAATATTATTCAAGAATAAATTTACAACTTAATAAAAATTAATTAATTGATGATTAACTAATGATTAACTAATGATAAAGTAATGTTTAAGTGGTGATTAACTAATGATTAACTAAGGATAATATTAGGAATAAATAATGATTAGATAAAAACTAACTTAGGAATAAAACAAGATTAACTTAGGATCAAATAATGATTAATTAATGATTAACTAATGGTGAACTAATGATTAACTATTATTTAAATATTAAGTTTCTAATATTAACTATTAATTAAAAAAATAAGTAACTATTAATTAATATATTTTTAATGAATGCTTAATGAATGATTAACAAGTGATTAACGAGTGATTAAAGAATAATTAAGGAATGATTAAATAATGATTAAATAATTCTTAAGTAATGATTAAGTAACAGTTAAGTAATGATTAAATTATGATTAAATAATGATTTGATAATGATTAACTTAGTATTAACTAAACATTAACATAGGATTTAACTTAGGATCAAATAATGATTAAATAATTATTAACTAATGATGAACCAATGATGAACTAAAGATGTACTAAGGATTAACTAATGATTAAATAATAATTAACTATTAAATATCTAATAATTAACTATTAATAACAACTAAGTAACTATTAATTAATGAATTATTAATGAATGGATAAAAAATTATTAATGAGTGATTAAAGAATGATTACTGAATGATTAAGTAATTATTAATTAATGATTAAATAATTCTAAATTAATGATTAAGTGTTGATTAACTAAGGATTAAATAAGTATTAACTTAGGAATAAATAACGATTAACTTTGGATTAAATTAGGATCAAATAATGATTAACTAATGATTAACTAATGATAAATGAATGATTAACTAATAATTAACTATTATATAGCTAATAAGTAGCTAATAAGTACCTATAAATTAACAACCTAATAACTATTAATTAATAAATGATTATTTGAGGTTTAATGAATGATTAATTAAATATTATGTGGTTATCTAATCAATGATATAACTATATAAATAATAGAAGTGGATACAGGCACTTTTATAGTTTTACTAAGGGGTAATAACCCAAAAAAAGGATATTGGATACTAAATCAATCATCACTTGATGAACGAAAAAGAGGCCTAACTTCACAATTGGTTTGAAACTACCAAGGTAAATATTTAGATTTTTCACATTATCTTTAATTAATATATTGAGATACCTTTATTAATATTTAAATCTATACTATGAAACATTAGTGAAATCATTGAGGATATAAGTAAACACTAAACAAATTTGGTAAAGTAATATTTTTAGTTATCTGAGTAATTTTGTGATGGTCTAGATACCATAAGTGAATTGAATCTCTAACATAGTAGTATGAAGGGGTAATAAACCTAAAAGGGAAGATTGGGTATTAAATCAATCATAACATGGTGAAAGAAAAAGAGGCCTACCTGCAAACCTGGTTTAACATTCCCAATGTATTTTATTTAGGTGATTCATATTATCTTTAATTAATATATTTAGACACCTTTAGGAATATTAAAATTTGTACTACAAAAAATTAGTGAAATTATTGAGGATATAAGAAAAAAATTATAAAATTTAGTAAAGTAAATATTGTGTGGTTATCTGAGTAATCACATCCCTATATAGATATTACAAGTGGATACATGCTCTAGCATAGTTATGTTCCGATCATAAAAATTGTGGATTGCATCAATTGATTATTGAAGGGGATTCACAAGTTACCTATAACTAAGCTAGTTTATAAGACATTCTATAATTTTTCAAAGTAATTTATAGAAATAGGGTGACAGACTGCTAATGGGATTCATACGGGGTTACAGTATGGATGACATTTTCCATCATAGATTGATAGGAACATTGATGAAGCTTCCACTTACCCAGTGAAAATTTTCAAACAAGAAACAAGTAAATTCAAAATGATAGAGTTTCAAGACCCTATCATAGGTAGAAGTGGTTGAGTGCTGGTGGTATTACTAAATGTGAGGATTTGTGACTATAGAATTTTATAGGAATTATGGTTTACATGCATGAATACCATTGTGGTATATTGATATGATATCATCTCATGGGAACCATATTTTGATCCATTTTACCAGCTCAACACCATAAATAAGTACTATAGTTCACCATGTATTTCTATTGGTTACTTTTGACATTTCCCAATGTCTGAAGATCAAACCACTTTGATACTTGATATCAATAGGTCGCCACCATGAGAGATACCGAAGTGCAGCAAGATTCGGAATGAGATAATATATCCTTAAGAATAATTACAATGTCTAAGATTCAACATATTTTATAGGTAATGTCATAATATGAATCGAAAGAGTTATCATTCTCATCCATTATGATGTATTTCCTATATATAATATAATGTCCTATATATTTAAATATTTCATTAGGGTCGAACATTGGGTTGACCTTTTGGGTGGTTTTTTTATAAGTTACAATGTTTGAAAATCATCCTTCAAAAAATATATTACAAATGAATTCTAATGTAAACCTTCTAAAAGTAACTAATCAACTACAATGATTGTTCAAAATATTATAATTTTAATAAAAGCGTTGATCTAAGTAAACATGTAAAGTGTTTAAAATGAATCATGAAAAAAACCAATGGAAAATGATCAAACCAAGTTTTCAAGAACAATAAATATGTAATTATGTATTATACAATCTAAAATGAAAAAATATCAATCCATTTTATCAATTATAAGAAGATAAAAGGGTGTTTACACAATTCTTATATCCTACATTCTAAAAATCATAAAATTATCCTAACCATTACATTATATTTACATTTAAAACTTACTTGATATTTATTTCATTTTTAGGAATTAATATATAAAATATTACTCTAATCACTAAGTATTATAGGCATGTTTCACATGAAGTGTTAGTGGGTAGTGAGATTCAATGGATTAGGGTTCATATGGAACACCTTTATCATCACATTCTGCCTCTAACTACTATTATACCATACCTATGACATGATAACTTCTTTGGATTCACTATATTAGATTATGCATTCCTTGATCATCAACTCATTGCTTACCTCACTAAGATATGGATACCTGAGACTCACACATTCTAATTTCCTAAGGCAGATATGACCATCACCCTAGAGGATGTGGAATTTATGCTTGGTCTTCCTATCCAGAGTGCTGTAGTTATTGGACCCACCCATGGAGGTAGGCTCGATATTGTAAATTTATTTCAATGACTCAGTATTATGGGGGATGATACTGATATATATGGAGGTTATTTATCTATGATTTGGTTGGAAATTCACTTCACACATTTACCCGCTAACATCGAAAAAAAAGACTATCATGCATCATGACTGTGCATATATCTTATAGATCATTGAAGGGACATTGTGTGTTGATCAAACTGGTATGCATGTCCACATAATGTATTTAAGGCTATTGGGGGAATTTGATCATGAAGGGAGATATATATGGGAATCTACATACTTAAAATACATGTATAGAGGATTATGAATGGAATTCAAATTAGATCATAGCGATCTGGTGGGATGTGTCTTTCTTATTTTGACGTGGGAATGTGAGTGAATCCCTCCCCTATCCCCTATTACTATTAGTCTAGATATTCATATGGATGTGTTGTGTGACTCTCCACATGGATGTTGGTATGATCAATCATATTTATTGTTTTTTAGGCCAATAGGAGTTATTATACTTAATTTATTATTATATATTAATTTTTATACTTTACATTATAGGTGCAGTCAAACACACCAGTTCACCAGGACACTAAGAAAAAATTTGGGTTTATATGATCTAATGTTGGAAAATTTTCTACCCTCTGATATAAGTCTATAAATATTTATATTGACTAATCAATTTCATAATATTATTATTTTTAGAAATTGGTAAAAAAAATATTTCAACAAATTTCACATGTCATTCTTGATTTCATGGCTACCATATTGGGATATATTAGACCATATTCTTGCATACTTTCCAACAAGGATTAATGATGTCATATTTGTAGTTCCTCTCATTCAATTTCATATTTTTGAGTAGAACTAGCCCGCTAGATTCATGTGGTAGTTTTTATTTATTTATAATTTTCCATTTCCACCCAAAAAACCAACAACGCTTCATTTCTTGAAGCTGACAGGAAGAAAATATGTCGATTGGTGATGACATAATGCAGAATATCATAACATATGGGATATAAATTCATTATTAAATATTGAGGGCATGCGTACAATGTGATTTTATCTATCACAATAACTCAAGTATGAAACATGGTATAGTCTTAACTCTATATTTTATCTTACACAACACAAAAAAGGGATTCATGATATGTTAAGTTAATCAATTTAAATTAGTTTTTTTTTACATTTTTTTAATTCAATTTAAATATCTTTATATCATACTCAAATATAGCATATTATCCACATTTCTGATCTGGAGGAGGGTGAGGTATTTTGTCAGGTAGTATACCATGATGCAGCGAGGGACATTATAACATCTTATTGTGTTCCACACAACAATATCTTTGATCTTACATCTCAGGGATATAATGTTCCTAACTAGGGAGAGGATGTTCTTGCCCAGTAACCTCCTCAAATATTCACAAATGTTGATGATAAATGATGATGAAGATGTAGACCACATAGGGTTTCCCGCAAGGCATTACATATTCCATAGGAATAGGTAGAATCTATTATTTCTAAGACTCATCAAATTGTGGTTGTGAATCATCAGGAATGTGATCCATTTCTATTGAAAACATATTTTTTTTTTCAAGTATAGTATATATGAGTTCATGTTAGGAGTTATTTCTCATGCCTCTATATTTTATGACTGAGCCTTCACAGGTCTTATGTTTCCCTCATCATATGGATAGTCCTTCCACTTACGTAGTGGGATAAGGACCAGGTTCATATATTGAAATCCTGATGAAACCTCCTCTATATGATTCATATATAAGGAAGAAGATAATAGATATTTTTATACCTAAGGATTATCCACCTATAACTAATCACAATCCACCCTAGTACTGAGGTCAACGATCTCGATACGGGTGTCCCATTTACACACCATATTGTGGGATGAGACCTCATAAAAAATGTTGACTATAATTATTTATTTATATGTTTTATATTTAATTAAAATATTTGAAACAAAAATTATTTCTATCATCTATATTATTGTATGCATACTATATTGATGAAAGTTTTTTTTCTCAACTATTTTTTATATGTTTAACCTATGTTATAAATTTCATTTATAATGTATTTATAGATTAACTTTTATAATCTTTCAAAGAAATTTACATAAAACATATAAAAACTTATTAAACATAAAGTAGGAAACTTTGAAAGATTATAAAATAGAAACTATAAATTCAATCTAAATATAACTAAAAACATAGCCTAAACATATAAAAATGTTTGAAAATTAAAATAATTTCATAAATATAATAAACCAAAATTGAATTTCATAACAAAAAAATTATTTATCCAAAACATAATATTTACACATTAAAAAATACATTCACATAAAATATAGTATAACTAAAATCAAAATGAAATTTAGAAAATTGAATAAACATATAAAAAATAATTGAAAATAAATGTAATGTCAGAAAAATTATAAATACAAATGTTATGTTTTTAAACAACAATATTTCTTTCCATTAAAATTATTTTTCATCAGTTTTTTTTACAAAATTATATTTATTTTCAATATTTTTTTATTTTTTTAGTAAGTATGTCAAATTTCATTTAGATTGTCCTTATACTTTATAACATATAGGATTTTAAATCCACCTATCCGAAACATTATTATGTTTTATATAGGTGGATTTGAAAGCATATAACTTGTAATATATAAACATAACCCAAATGAAATTGGACACACCAGCTAAACATATAAAAAATAATTGAAAATAAATATAATTTCAAAAAAATAAAAATAATAAAAAATAATAATTTAAATGACACAAACTTATTGTTTAAAAACATTTGATTTAAACTTTATAAAATTCATAAGCATAATTCTTATTAAGTATTATATTATTAATTACATTATAATGAAGTATTGTTAAATATTTTATTGTTATTACATTTTATTAAATACATTATCAATAAATATTAATTATATTATTAAATATTTACTATAATTACAATGATAAATATGAATAATGATATAAATAATATAATTGTTAATATAAAAAATAAAGTAGTTAACAATATAATTAAAAATAAATATTAATAAAATTAGTAATATAGAAAATACAATTATAAATAATAATTCTATGATTAAAAGTTTATTATATAATTAATAATCATTTATAAAAATCATAATAGTAATGCTTATATATATATAACAAAAATAAATAAAAAAATTGAAATATACTAAGATATATATACATAATTTATCAATTTTTTTGGGTTTATCTAAAGGTGTTTTGGCCCTTAATTCTTTTTCAATAAATTTTAGGCAAAGGCGTTAAGCTCCAAAACACCTTTGGTCTGTGTTAAAAAAATCCAAAGGCCTGAAGGCCCTTCACTCCTTTCTAGATTATTTTACAAAAATGTTTTAACCTAAGATTATTTTAAAAATAATTTTAAAAATATATATATAAAAAACCCATGGATATTTAGAAGAGTTATTTGGATGTTCACATTGATCACCTTTCCATTCTTTATCATTGAGGTACATTTTAAAACCAAATAATTTGACTAATGAAATTAAATTTTTTGGAAGTGCTGTAATGTTATGGGTTTCAGTCCCATTTTGATGAATCCTACATTAATTGTTTTTAATTCCTTATAGAATTTTATCATTTTATCATATAAAATTATTACATATTAATATCTATAAAAAATGGTATGTTATCTTATAAATGGGATTGAAGTGGTATTGGATTTTGTTTCGTGACCTTCCATTTATGGGGTTTGAAATGGGGTGACCATTAGAACTAGTTTGTATTTTTTTATAACTTGAATATGATTTAAAAATACTTCCTATCATTTCATATCTTCATCAAGTAATTTTTATTAAAAATTAATTGGTTATTTAGATTATATTTTGGTTTCATGATACTTTTTTAACATTTCTAATTTTTAAGTTTTTAAATTTGATGAATATAAATTTTTATTATAAATTAGATGGGATAAAAAAATAAAATGGCTTTAGGTTCACCTAAAGTGAAAATAAATGGGTTCAGGTTTTGGTAAATTAAAAAAAATGGGTTCCAATAATTAAAGGAGTATCTTAAATTATATTTGGTTAGGTATTGGGTATTTTTTAATAATTAAATGGGTAAAAATAGGTATTTATTTCAATATTATTTTATAATATTGGGGTTAGGTATTACAAATTTCATAGGTACCCAATTTATTTCCATCCCAAAGCATGAGTTGGTCTAAATAAAAATAATAATGATAAAATGTTTTTTGTTTAAGAAACATAGTTACATAAAAAATAGCATTCCTAATAAAAATAATTTTAATTAATATAATGATAAGGGGGGACATTCCATAGAGGTAGGGGGTTAATGATATATTATTCATAAATGCATCTATCTATGGTATGGAAAAAAATTGGTCTTAGATTTAGGTTATTTATATGTTCTATAGGAAAGAAACCTATAATTCTCAAATAGTGGGCTATCGAGTGTGATGTTAGGTCTTAACAAATTATATAAATTCATGTTAATAGGATTTCATGAATTCTATATTCAAGATGGGACTATTAAATCCTTTATAGGGGTTCTTGAAATGAAGAGAAATATCACATCTTTAGGTTTCCTAGACTAATTAGGCTTTTGTTTTATTTTTAAGGGAGGTGTTATTAAGATCACCAAGGGACTCCCATAGTTATAAAAGGGAATATTTTATTATATTTTATGTATTTTTTACCATGAAACATAATATAAACATGTAAATAATAAATGTTTTTATTGAGAATGTGACTCTCCTTTGGCATAGAAGATTGGGACATGTGAGTTTTAAAGGGCTTTAAGAATTTTTGAAACACGGTTTGTGTTAAACTAGACGGATTTGGTTATATATGGATATATTTAAGAAGAATGGTTTAAACCCCTTAAACAAGTTAAAATAATCATATATGAAATGGAAAAGTAGAAATATAGAGGATGGTTGGATATAGTAACATTCCAAATCATAGAGATACACTAGATACATGATTATGTTTTTTAATCATGCCTATAAAGGTTAGTCAAGATTATTATAGATCAAATAAATCGATGTAAGATCATTGTAGAATCAATTATTTAGACACATGAAGATGAACAAAATACGAATTTTAAAATATAGGGAATACTATAGATAACTAAAATTAAATATTAGGGGGAGCATTACTCTATATGAGATAAAATATTTGTAGAAAGAAGAATAATGTCATAGTGAGCGGGCTCAATGAGTGCACACATATAGAATATTTGATAAGATAAAAATATAATGTCATGTATTTATTTAATAAATAACTGGGTAAATCTATTAGAGGAGAAATTGAAGAATATGGGACTTTTATTGGATTTAGTGAGAGTCATAAAGTCATGAATGAGAGGATAATACATGTAATGTTTGTATATAGGATTGAAATTAATATTGTATTGTGTTTTATAAGTTTATATATTTTTCTATACCATGTATGAGTGATAAAGAATATTAGAAATAATTTTTTAGAGTAAGATATTATGAGAACAACTTTTGTGAAGGTTTCCAGTTTACCATAGGAGGTGACATATACATATTTAATGAGGTGATACATATTCATGAGAAAGGATTTGGTTGTGGTACTATTTCATAAAAAAAGATGTGATAGAGGAGATCTCAAACCATGAATTCATATTGAAATAAGCAATTTAGGATTATTATAATTATGATAACGATTTGTGAAGAAAACATTGTGTGTGTATTATGAGAAATGTTTCGACTGTATCATTTCTTGCATCATGTATATATATATATATCATGGCCTTGATATCATAGAAGGATATCAAAACAAGTGAAATGGGATATCTCAAGGTGTGTCACAACATGTTAAATAAAGAACATGCATGCCACATGAGATGACACACTGATTCATAGGTCATGTGAGGTGACACACATTTAGAGATTTCAATATATCACTACATGGGATAAATAGATTCTTGGAAATTTATGATAACATGAACTATATAACACATTATAATTTGGGAATATCACCTAGATAATATGAGTCTAAATTTTAACCTTATTTTAATGCTTACATGGATTGAAGAGAGCTTGGATGTTGGTTTATTAATGAAATGTACAAAGATAATTTGGAGATGTAAATTGAGTTGTTTTGCGTGCCTACATAATGATGGGATCATGGAAAAAAATTACTCGTGATGATCAAATTAAGGTAAGAGGTTTGTAATAGGTTTTTTTCACGATGTGATAACAATTCATGAGGGGTATTACATAAAAGTAAGGACATATCACACAAGATGATATGAAAAATTCTATTTTGCTACTAAATAATATATAACAACACATGATAGCATAGTATATGATAAGCACATGGCCTAAACTGTAAGAGGTGATAAATATATATATTATTCTATGATCTAGAACAAGACATAGGTAATCCTATATCACATATAGCAATATAAATCTATCATAACTTGAAAAATGTGATGTATTTATACACAAAATCATAAACTAAAACATGGTGATATTTTCCATTCTATGGTATGTGTTATATAATGTTTTATTTTACTATTTCATCATGTTTATGAAGAATTATTTAAGATTCAGTTGATTTATCTTCCTACATTTATTATCATATAGTAGGATTGTTTCACATCATGTGATGATGTGAGGATGATTAAGTGGATATTTAATGAGTTTAACACATTACTTTGTAAATGTAGGACCACTATAATTTTTATAATATATAATATTAAGATAAAGTTTTTTTTGAACTGATTAATATGAAAATAGTGTTTTAGAGAAGAGGGAGATTTGATTAAACCTTTAAAAATCCTTTTAATAATTAAAACTTCTTATATAATCAAAGTAAATTTAACATGCATGAGAAAATAAATAAAACATTCACTACAAGAATAGTGAAAGTTCAATGTATTAGTGTTTTGAATAAAATGTAGTATAAGAAAAAAGATTTGAATAAGTGAATTTTCTTGTAGTTAAGATAACCAAGATCCTATATATACTCTTGAGTATTCTCCACTTGGAAATAATAATGTTATCTACTAGAAATCATCACTTTTGAATGGTGTGTTAACATTTTACTAACACTAAAATTTTCTCAACTCGAGGCACTACCCTGGCTTGTCTAAACATCATTTCTATGGAACAAATAACAACAATAAAACCTGAATTTTGTTTGATGGTCACAACCCAAGGATCTAAATTTTGGTTAGGAGGTATAACCAATTACAGACTTTCTTTCAGATGGGAAAAATATAAAATGACCAATTTAACACAAATATGAAATTTAAATAAAGATATAATAGTGAAAACTAGTATAAAACTTTGATAAATAGAGGAGTGATAAAGATCAAGAGTTGATTCAACTCTTTGATCACTTACAAAAAATAATGAATAATGAAGTTCTTTTACGATCACACAATAATAGAATAATAACTATAGGATAACATATTTTTTAAAAATTTCTATCTCCCTTGAATTTTCTCTCTTGAATAATCTACATCTATATCAAATATTCTCTAATCCATTTTAATGATATGTGTCAACATATTTTATCATGTTTCCATGATCAAGACAATCATCTAAGGTCCTCTTCATTAACATCTGAGAAGGTGGGTGTTTCTTTCTAACCAATCACAACATTCCATATATTAGAAATAATAATAAAGAAATATCATTATCTGTATTGTGAAAAGTTCCAAAACTATTTCTATGATTAATCTTTATACAATTCAAATTCAATTATCATAGAATCATTAGATTTAGTAATTATTTTACAAAACAATAAAATAGTTAAAATGATCAAAATAAACTAGATAAAATTATAGTCAATGAAAATATGAAAACGATGAGACAATAGATCATCATGAAAAACATGAACTTTATTAAACTCTAGGGTTTCCTATATGACATAATGAAAATTTTCTCCTCATTTTCACTAACCACTATTTATAGATATAAAAAATGACTTGGTTAAAATTAAACTAGAACCATAAAACTCATTTTCTTATAATCCTATAAGAGTTTAATTGTAGGTTGATATTTCTTCATTTTCTACATATTGTATATCCTGCATGTGACATATTATATTTCCATTTTCTCTAAATCATAAAACTCATTTACTATTAATATGAAATGTATTCATGCGATACCAATCTATAATAATAAATTCATACAATATATATGAAAACTGATATAAAATATGGTTTCATGTATCTATGAGCTTGCATGTCATGAGAAATCAATGAAAACAACTTTTATACTTATAATAATAATTGAAATTATTTTACTATAATTCATATTTTGTAGGTCATGCATCGTTGCATGATCCATTGATACACCTTTTTATTTTCAAGTGTAGTTCACATAGATTCTCATAAATCTATTATTCATCCATCATTTCTCATTTTTTTGAAATCAAAATTTAGTTTTGCATGAATGAAGATGAGTCATGATCATAGCATAACTTCACTGAGTCCTAAATTCATAAAGTTATATGTTGTTATAAATAAGAAATCATGGTAGTCTAGATAAAAAACATAAGTGATTTAAATTAAAATATTTATAACAATTTTATTATTATTCTACAAGATTTGAATAACAATATATATAGAAGAACTATATATATTGATGTGGTCTATAAAGAAAAATGTGTTTGAGACTTGAAGATATCTTGAGAGAATTATAAGAGATGATACAACATCTCTATCAAGGAGATAGAAGAAAGAGAAGGATCTATATCACTCAAGATCTGATGAAAAGTCTCTATACTAGCAGTGTTGAAGCTCCTCAAAAAGTATATGTTCAGATCTACTAATCTATCTACCCATGGATAAATATCATATATCCATGTGGTGTAAAAGTAACCAAAGAGAGGAAAAATAAGTTTATATGCTAAATCCTCATTATAGAAGATAATTTTATCTTCCTTTAGAATCTGGAATTGGAGGAATATAATCGAATTCTGTGTTTTTTAGACTATGATTATCTATGGGTGTAATAACTTTTTTGATAATGGAGAATCTTTGTCGAAGGGTCTGAAAAATGTAGCAAGGAGTATGCTATTCTGGTTAAAACTTGTGAATAGTGTGTGTTGAGACCTATATTTTAATATTAAAAATGAATTGAGGCTCTAAATTATTACTGAGTGGATTTTGAACCTAAATTAGTTCATAAGTTTAAATTTTAAAAGGAATAATTCATAGAAGAAAGACCGCCAATTCATCACATAGTGGTCCATCCTTGACGGGGAACTGAAAGTTGTACCAAAGGAAGGTTTCATCTAAATATCATAGAATAATTATTGATACACTGTGAATATTAATTCATCTAATATATTTTTCTTTATCATGTTATATTTTAAGAATTATCATAGTTGTAGGAATATGATGTTACCCTACCTCCTATCACTTCGCTTTGAAGTAAGAGATACTGTATCAATGATTTATCCACCCATTACTAAAGAATATTTTATGAATCAATTTTATAATAGGAATATATAGTTATATGTTAAAGCTCAAAATTTTATCTTAATTTATCTATTATAAAATTATTATATCAAGGTCATGGGTTTCTAGACTGCACATGAAATCAAGGAAAAATTAAAATGCAGTTATGGAGGTAATTTCAAAGTTAAAGAGGTCAATATATAAATCTATATGAGTAAATTTAAAGACATAAAGATGAATGATGATGAGACTATTGATGAAAAAATTACAAGGAACAATGAGATTTTAAAAAACATCTGGGGTTTTGGTAGGAAGCTTTAGGATTCAATCACTATTAAAAATTTGATGACCAATTTTTCAGATCATTTTGATTCAAAAATTTTAGAACTGGAATAAATTAAATATTTTTATCTTGATTAATTACACAAAATAATAATATCTTATGATATAATTAAAATTCCATATGTCAAGGAGAAATAAAAATTTATAATGGCCTTCGAAGCAGTGATACAATAAAATGGTAAATAAGAATATTTTGTTGAATAAAGTGATTCAAATAATGATAATAATGATGAAGACATCAATCAAATAGTTTTTATTCTATAAAAAGAATTAAAAAAAGGTAAAATTGAATGGAAAGAGTAATAAACCACTAAAATGTTACAACTACGGTGACTAGCCATTTTCCAAAAAATTTCAAAGAAATAAGGAAGAAGAATTAGAATTAATTGATGGGAGATATAACAAACACAAATGAGGTATGAAGAAGAAGAACTTCAACAATAAAAAGATAAATTAATGTGAAATTAAAATCAAGATTCATATTCAATTTATTCTTCTTATGATTCTATCATTTTCCTTGCTCATTTAAAAAAATGATACAATTCATCAAGTAGTCATGATGATGGTGAAGATAGGAAAAAACATGAGTGAGATAAAAAAAATTATAATTATACATGAGACATATATAATAGCTCAAGAAAAAAAAGAAACTTGATAAATAAAACAAAATGGTGGTTTTTGATAAATAAGCGTATATCAGGAAGGATATAAAAACCCTATCATTTTACACAATTTTTTACATGATTTTAAGAAAAATTAACCATGACATACAAACCAAGGATCATAAAGTCTAGTGTATTTGGATGATTAAGAACATAATTACAAAGAATGAAACCAAAATAAAAACATCTTTTATTTAATCCCCATAAATATTTCCTAAATTCATTTTATATCTTACATATTCATAGGATAACCTGGGGAACATATGAATAAAATGGATGAGCTAAAAAATCTGATAAGGGAATAAATTTAGGAATAAAGCATAACATATGGGTTAAAAAACATAATATCATGAAATAAAAATGAATGGAACATGAGTAATCATATGGAAGAATATATATATATATATATATATATATATAATTGGTTCATATAATCATGGAAACATAGGAATGTTTAAGAAACATATACCATAACATAAACATGAGTCAAGGTTAACTACTGAGACTATATCACATGGTGGACAAAGTCCTATAAATGAATCAGGTTGACTCCATGTACTAACATGACGTCTCATGGGACTAATCATTACCCAATTCATTAGATATCTATCTAGGAACACACATAATAACATTTCCATGCACATATTTACCACATGTAGAATAAAACACAAGGAATAATCATAAGGGTTACCCATGGAATTAAATGGGTATTATAATCATGTCATAAGGCATAACCAATGAAAGTATAATAGAAATTTTCATGAAATAATGGATTTAAATCATACATGGACATTATTAAGTTAAAATAGGCATAGATAATGATAAATTATACATAACTAAAGTGAAAACATATAAAAATAGTGTTTAAGAAACATTATAATTGAGCCACTTTATTGAAGTTTAAGGAAACAAAATTTAAGATTATTTTAAAAGGAAAAAGTTATAATTGTTTGTATAAAACCAGAAATGAAATAAGATAGATTTTCATGATAAAACAAGGTATTCAAGAAAAAAATATATCAGTGGATTAAAATAGAATATGAAGTGTACTTGAATATGGGTAAGAAATAGAGAAGTTCCCTTTATTCGAACTTTCTTATCGAGAAGAATTGAGAAGGGAACCTTATAAAACATCTATTTCCCACTAAAATAAGGACGAATGGATCTGGATACGTAATTTTGTAATATATAACTAGAATATGTAATAATTATATAATAATTAACAATTACATTGGTGTATAGAGAGAGATAACAAAACCTAAAGGTAATTAAGTGGTTCAGATAGATTCCTAACAGTATATACAAAAGTGATCGAAAATTGTACTTAATTTCACATAAAATAAAATTAAATATATTAGTTAATTAATTAAGAACATTTTATACATTTTCATAATTTATTATAATTTTATGAAGCTCGTTTATGGCCATTATGATGATTTATAGAGTTCAATTTCATCATTCTAGGTGTGTTTGTTTTCTTGGTTTTCATGATTGGTTTGCTTGTATTCAAGTATAGAAGTTCATGTATGATGAGAATATATCTCTAGAATTGAAATTATATTTAATTAATGAACATAAAAATGTTTAATTGGTCTGATATATCATTTTTTATATAGTATGGTTATTTTTCATTTGATAAAACATTAATGAAAATGATCTAGTTTATTTTGTCGATTTTTACGACTATCATGAACTTATATCATTTTATTTAATATCATGATTATATATTGGTTATAGAATATTATATGAATTATAATATCTATAATAAAATATTATTTAATGATAATTATGGTTTTATAACCATCATTGAAGGCGGTAAAGTGAAATAAAAATGCATCATCCATGATGACCGTAAATTGACATATCATGGATGATGTATTCATTTTTAGAATAAAAGGGAAATGAGAAGAGGTTTGATAATGGGTATTAAAATAAACAAATTCCACTATATATAATAATCTGTAGTTATCATGTCTCTTGGATAATAAGTGTTTAAAATAGGATAAGAAAATAAAATACATTGAAAATAAATTAAAAGAAAATGAAAGAGTATTTTACCTTTTAAATTTCGTCACCTTGAGAACCTCCTTGAGACACTTGGGTTTGGTGTTTTATTGAGACTAAAATCTCATGTAAGTGGGAAAGATTATTGTGAAGAGGATTTGGTACAATTTTTACAAGCTTCAAGGCTTGTAAGGCATGAGGGGAAGAGGTGGTGAGGGGTGGTATTTATTATGGGAGGAGAGGGGTATTTTTTACTATTATATTCAATATTTAATTATTTTGGATCAATACTATCAATAGTGTTGATCCTTATCACTAAATATGTTAAATAATGAAGGATATTTCTAGATTATGGTGATTACATCAGAAATACATTATCCATGACTTGAAACTCATGTATTTAGTTTATATCGTAAACTATCACACTTCACTATTCACAAAAATTAAATTATTTTAGAAAAATCCAAAAAATTCAACCAATTTTTTGTTCAACATGTATAATTGAAAAATGGACTCTATTTAATGAAAATACTTTTCTAAATATGATAAATTTAATTTTTAATTTAAATAATCATTTATTCAAAAAATACCGATTTTAATATTATAACCGATTTTATGACACATTGAAAAATTAATTAAAGTCTTATAAAATAATATTATAATCAGAAGAAAAAAATATTAATTTATGAATATATTTAATGAAAATAAATTTTATTTTAAATCATTATATTAATTATAAAATTTCAAATAAACATTTACATTTTATAAAAATAATAATATTTAATTTATCATTTTTAAAACATTTATTTACTTATTCCATGATATAATTACATTATATTTTTATTCATAAGATACCTAAATTTTATTAATACTTTCATAGGTTAGGTTTCAATTATATTGGATTAGTTTCTATTCTTAATGGTCACATTACTATTCCAACGATCAAGTTACTATTCTATTGGTACAAGTTCCATAATTTCTATAAATACCACTTATTTAATTATTAATTTATGAAAATTATTTTTTATTAGGTTATTTATGTGATGTATGTGTTTAATATTATATAACATAATTACAAGAAGGTAAATTTCATTGATTAAAGTTTGGGTTGTTACATTCTTCCCCCCTTATGAAATTTTACCCTCGAAATTTTGTTTAACATATTAAGGTTAAAATAGGTGAGGTTACTTCTCATTCATTGCTTCCTCCAGTTTTCTAATGTCCCTACCTAGGTTCCACACACAAATTCCGCAATCTATTCAGTCAAATGACCTCAAGTGTGCCTCCATGTATGCAAAAGGCTGCTGACTAGCAATGAGGGTCTAATGTCAATCACAGAGAGACTTTACTCGCCTTATCAAAGTATAAAAACAACAAAAATAAATTAGAATAAAAAAATGATATAACCCATAACTAGAAAAACCAGTATCACATGATGAATAAAAGAGGAAATATAATATCCAAAACCAAAGTTGGAAATATTTAATTCCAAGAACGTGTCAAGTTTCAATATGAAAAACCCAAAATTAATAAAGATGCTGAAAACTCCCAAGTAGGTCCCAAATCATTTATCATTCCCTCAAACATGATACATCCCAACTCATCCATCAAACACTGGGCCTTCTCCCTTATCCTATCCTGAAACAAGAATTCATTCACGTGTCGATCAGGTAGCTTGAGTATGGTGCGAGTATAACTCTTTAGGAGACCACCAATGGCGTCTAAAATTGTATACAATTAGTAAAAGTGTTTATAGTTGTATAAATAATAATATAAAATGCATAAGTAAATAGTTATAATGTTTCAATTACTCTTTAATTAAACACATAAACCACCATGTTCCTGAGGACACCCAAACTCTCGATACCTACTTTAGCTTATGCTAGAGTTTGAACTATCCCCAAGGGATATCACATATCATAATACCATAGTCAAAATTTATCAATTCATTAAAAATATTTTCACAACCAATTGGAACCATATTCCAATGATAACTCATGTTTTTAGAACGTCGTGTCTAATACCTTGTGTGTATTTGGATCCTTAGTCCCTATCTAACACCTCAGTGTCTTTTAGGTATTTAGAGCCTCGGTCTGTATCCCATACTCACTATCTCATATGGGTATTTGGAGTATCAATCCATATCCCACACTTCATTTATCACATATGGTTTTTTGTAGCATTAGTCCCTATCTCACACCTCTTTAATCACAAATGGGTATTTGGAGCCTTAGTTTGTGTCCCACACTCGTATATCAATCAATCATACATATTTCACATATATCAAATCAAAAAAATAATAATCATTAAATCTATTATCACATTTCACATCATTTTATACCATTCCAACTATTAAAACAAATTATGACTCAATACTTTAATCACATGGCGTAAAATAATAAATTCACCATTTAAACCATATACCATTTTAATCTATTAATTAATTAATTAATTAATTAATCCAATTCAACAACATAATATCCCATTAATTAATTCACCAATTAATTAATCTAATTTCTAAAATCCCAATATCGCATCAATTCAAAAATCATAATATTTCATTAATTAATTAACCAATTAATTATTTCAATTTTATAATCTCAATCTCCAAACAATTTCACAACAAAAATATTTCATTAATTAATTCACCAATTAATTAATTAAATTCCATAGTCTAAATATCCTATCAATTACACAATCACAATATTCTATTAATTAATTCTATAATTAATTAATACAATTCCACAATATCAATTTCCCATCAATCCCCCATTCACACATTCCTCAAATTAATTCAACAATTAATTAATCTAATTTCTATTTTTCCAAAAATTAATTAATCAATTAATTTCATCAATTCAAGATTCAATTTCCTAAAATTCAAATTGAATTATAACAAAACATACACACAATTAAAATAAAAACCATGGGAATTAAATTGAGACCACCTACCTCATGATCGTTGATGATGCTCACTAACAAAAATCCCCAATTTGAAGTAGAATAACCACGATCATGATAAAGAATGAGATCTAGATCCAAACCCTGGATCCAATATCAAACCAATCAAGATCTAAAAATCATAGATCTAAAACCTTTCCAACATTAGATAAAACATTTCTATTTTATCTATAAATAGAATTATGAGAGAGATAGATAGATCCAATCGGGATCAAACTACATACCTTAAGAGGTGAAGATCCATCAATAAATCATAGATTCACCATGAATCGTGGTTGAAAAGCCTTATAATTCATCTAGGAACATACAGAAAATAAATAAAATGTTTTATGGCTGAGATATGATGTTTTGGGATATAATACGGGGTTCAAGAATTTTTAAATTAATATTGGGGGATTTAATTTATATACGCACATTTTCCCATACATAATGCATTTTTCCCCCTAACCGTGAATCCTAAACATACGCATCACCATGGGGAGTCACATGATTAATTTTAAGAGGGATCATGGTTTGAAAAACTATTCTTGAGATATGTGAATCCCCTCTTCTTGCACTCAAATAGTTTTTTTGGGTTGGGTGCATAGTTTGGTCAAAATGTGCGTCATCCGTGCACTACCTCTATTTCTTCCAAAATTATTTAATTCCACCCAAAAACTCTATAAGGTAAAAACCAAATGCGAAATACTCAAAAAAGAAAAAATATTACATGTAAATGAGCTCAATATATCTCCAGAAAAGGTGAGGATATTACAATATCCCCACCCTATAATAGCCCATCCTTGAGTTGTACTCCCAAGAATATCTAAAATTCTGAGTAAAAAAGATCATGCCATGGAGCCTGCATATCTGATTCCCTCTCCCAAGTTTCCTCTAGAAAACTCTCATGTTTCTAAAATATATGAACTATAAAAATGGACTTTCCCTATAACACTTTCCCACTGTGATCCTAAAAACACATCAGATGATCCTCAATGGACGCATCCGTATCAAGCTCAACATCATCCACATTGATCATATGGGAAGGGTTTAGGTGATACTAAAAATGATGTGACACATGGAAAACATCATTCATAGCCCTGTACCTCTATGTAATATCAAATAGGTATACCACCGACCCAATTCTTTCCACAACCCCAAATGGTTCAAAAAACCTAGGCGCCTTCTTGGCCTATCTTTATATCTTACAGTTACCCAATTTAGGTGACACTCAAAGCAAAACATGATCACCCATATAAAATCTATGGTTCATAGACATCTATCATCACATGACTTATATATTCTCTAATCCATATACATACATTTCGAAATTAGCTAATCCTTCTCTAAAGTCTCCTGCATAAGACTCGGTCCCAACAACTTTGACTTACCTGCCTCCATCCAACATAGTGGTGGTCTACATGGCCTACCATAAAGATCCTCATATGGTTACATCTGTATAGTTTCTTAATAACTAAACTTATAGGTAAAATCCACCATATCTAGGTTCTTCTCCCAAGACACACACAATTCTAGAACACACACTCAAATCATATCCTTAAACACCTGTATAGTATGCTTCGACTACCCATATATATGTGTGTGGAAATCAGTACTTAGTAAAAACTATGTATCAAGAACCTTCTAAAATACCTTGTAGAAGTATGAATCAAATAACAAGTCGTAGTTTGAAAAAATACTTTATAGCATCCTGGGTTGACAAACTATTTCTTAGATGTACAAGTCTTTCAACATATTCATCGAGAAAGTCTACCTCACTGGTCAGAAATATGTTACTTTGTCAGTCGATCTATAGACACAAAAATAGAACCATTCTTCTAATTAATTCCTTATAGACCCACTAAAATTTCCATGGTAACTACATCCCACTTCCAATTAGGAATGTGAAATGGATGTAGTAAACCTCCAAGCCGTTGATTCTTGGCCATAACCTATTGATAGGTGTAGCATCGTGTCATGAACCCTGCTATCTCCTTTTTCATGCTTAGTCACCAAAACATTCATCATATTTCATGGTAAATTTTGGACACACATGAATGCAATTACCACTTCGAGGCATGAAATTCATGAATTATCTACTCCTACATGTTCATTGGCACAACAACCTGGTTTCTAACAGAGATGATCTCACCCCCATCTATGCTCTAATCCAAAGGTAACTCCCCACCTTCATGAATTTACTACAAGGTTAGACATTCCAAAAACTCATACTACCTATATTTAATCTAGATCAAATGTGTAGACACCACTGAAACTGATTTGAGATTCATATGCTTCTGACTCTCCTAAACCACAACAAACATCTTAGCCAGTAATGTCATCATCTTCTACTCATCACTAGAACTACTTGAGTCTGAGTTTTTCTACTAAAATAATCATCCACATTGTTTCCCTTACTAGGTGTATATTCTATATCAATGTTGAATGGCTATATATAAAACCCAACTCTGCTAACAAGACTCAAGTCTCATTGTAAAAAGATAAAATTTAAGCTCTTGTGATATGTATACACAATAAAAACAAATAATACCTCAAGCACTTCAAGGCATAAAAAAAATATAGCTAACTCAAGGTCATTCATAGGGTAGTTCTATTCATGTGTCATCAACCATCGATACCCATATTCCACAACTAGATGTCCTGAAATCAACAATGCTTCAAGACCAATCCTACAAGCAACAAAAAACATAGTATACTCCTCACTTGGCTCAGATAAGATCAAGATAGGTTCCATAGTCAAACACTTCATCAACTACTAGAAGCAATTATCAAATTATTTCATCTTTTAAAACTTTATCCTTTTCTTGTTCAAGCCCAAAAGTAGTGCATAAAATTGGGACAAGTCTAGGATGAATCTATGATAATAACCCGCTAGCCCTTGAAAGCTACAAATATTTACAACAATATTATTCTTCTACCAATCAAAAATTTCCTTCACTTTCTGAGGGTCCAACAAATCACCTTCCTCTGAGATGGTTTGAGCCAGGATGTTTACCAGATCAATCCATAATTTACACTTAGATAGCTTGGAGTATAGTTGATGTTCTCTTAGTGTACTCAAGACAATGTCAAGATGTTGGGAGTGATCATTATGAGTCTTGAAGTACATCAATATTTCATCCAAAAATACAAACACAAAATGATCCTAGTACAGACAGAAGATTCTATTCTTCAAGTCCATAAAAAATTTTGGTGTATTAATCAACCTGATATCATTACGATGAACTCATAATGGCCATAAAAACTGCTGGTGAATTCATCAACCTGATATCATTACAATGAAATCATAAAATCCATATCTTCTGCTAAAAGCAGTCCTCATTATATAAAAATTTCGAAATATTAGATGATGTTACCCTGATATTAATTTGATATTGGAGAAAACAAGAGATCCTCTTAACTAGTCAATGCACATAAGAAGATATCAGTTATTCATAGTCATCCTGTTCAATATTTTATAATCACCACATAGATGCAGAGTCCCATCATCCTTCTTAGAAAACAAAACTATTGAACCCTAAGATGATGTAATTGGATGGATAAACCCCATATACACAAAATCAACCATTTGAGTCTTGAGATATCATAGATTTATTGGTTCTATTCTCTATGGTGGAATAGAAAATGTATCATCCCCTAACATGATATCAATTTTAAATTCTACATATCTCTTAGGTGGAATTCCTAAGAAGTCTTCTAGAAAAATATCTTGAAATCTATCCACTATAGGTGGAAAGGAATCCTTTTTTAGACCTACATCATTCTATAATAGACTAGAATCCTAGGTGGTGATCTCCCCCAGTTCTTGAGGAACCGAGCCTATATGGCCTTTTTGGACATACCACTCTCCACAATGAATATATTTTTCACCCTCAGGAGATCTAAAAGGCACTCTACTATGGTAAAAATCAATGTGGGATTAGTATGATACTATCTAATCCATACCCATGATTATGTCAAAGACTAACATGTTAAGTATATATTGATCCCATAGAAACTGATACTCCCCAATCTTGAGAGATCACCCCTTTCATGAGAATATTTCCCTCGACCATACTCCTAAAGGTGTATCTATCATTGAATCTCTACTCAAAAACTCCACTTCTAGCCTCAAACCATTCACAAGTTGTGTAGAAATAAATCAATGAGATGCACCAGTATCAAATAAGTCACTATCAATTGTAGAATCTATAAGAATATTACCAACAACTATTGACGGTCCAACCTCACTATCCACTAGTGTATGCTAAAATTCATGCAATTTTCCTACCCCTCTCCCCTATGATACTGCCTGAGTCCCCTGAGTTGCACTACTTTACTGATACGATCAATGTTTCCCAAAAGAACCCCATCCACTACCTTAGCCTCTATGACCAATAGTACTCCAACATCAAGACCGATACAATAGAGAAGATATCATTCCTACACTCTGGTTCATCCTAGATACTCCACTATTACCTGTAACACCCTAAGCTTTCACGATTTGTTTCCCTTTGGATAATACAGTAGCTTTTGTTGTACGCAACTTCAACTTCAAACACACCACAACCAATCAAACTAGACATTATGAATAGTAATACCCATTTTTTGAAATTTTATAAATTTTATTTTTCACAATGAACTTAATTTTTGGATTCGGAATATCGAAATTATATTAGGGTGATTTTTTGGTATTATTCTGAAAACTTTCAATTTTTGGTGAATAGTGAAAAACACTGAGTTATTGTTTAAAACCGACTTTTTATTTAAATAATTATTTATTTTATTTAAAATTATTTTATATCAAAATATATACATAATACCAATATAATTTCAATGTAATTCATTGGAGTCATTTTATAATGTGTTTAGATATATAAAATTTTATCGAACTTTTTACCGCCTTTTACCCACGTCCTATGAGTATTTCAAAATTTGTATAAAACTTAATTTTAATACTTCTGTGAGTTGAATTTCATAAATCCCAGATACACTGTTGATATCAGTAAGTAAAATGTGGTTCAATAAGATGAAAATAATTTTTGGTGAATATTAACTTTTTACTTTTATTTACCACGGTTAAAAGTAAATAGGGAAATTAAGGGTAAAAATGATATTATTATTACCCTAACACATGTACTAATTATATTGGATAAGTATAATTAGACCAAAAAAACCTTATGAATAAAATATGAACCTTTTTGGTCCACTTTTATTTGATTAGGACATTTATTATTATTTTATTTAAAGAAGAGTTAAAAGAGTTAAATTCAATGTTTGATAACTAAACCATTTTTAATATATGGTTAAACACAATATAAATTCTACTATAAAAATTCATTAGAAAGAGAAAATTATTTCCTACATAATGGTATTTTATTTATAATTTTTAGATATTAAATAATTAAATTTATTTATGACACAATGATGATAAAGTAATTACTATATTAATGAAAGATTAAAATAATTGATATAATAAATATCCAAATAAATCTAATTTGAGATTTTTAATGAATTAAAATAATTTTATAGGTTAATATGACATGATAGGGCTGATTAAATGTATTTTTTTAAGTAATAATGTCGTTAGGACATTAAAAAAATCAATTATTAAATAATGTCAAAATTGACATAAATGAGTTTTTAAAACAAATACAATATTATTGGTGGATATAATAATCCTAAAAATCGAATGTTTTTCCAAAAGACTTATATAATGATAGGTTTATTTCTAAATAACCAATTGAGGTTATCTTGGAAGTTTATAGTAAGTTTATTTACTATATAATATAAAAATACAAAGAGACATGGTAAATGTCAAACTATTTAACTAAGAGTTAAATCTATAAGATAAGGTTAATATAGTGACCCAAACCTGTCTAAAACCTATTAGTTGAGAGGTTTATATCCCATAACCACCTTAGATTTTAAATAATTTATTTTTGAACCATTAGAAACCGAATATGATTTTATTATAAAATAATATTTCAATCTTTTCCTAAGGTGCCCCTCACCCCTCTTATAAAAGGGCACTCCCCCTTCTCTCAAATTCACACCTTCGAAGCCATTTGGATCGGCAAAAATCTACCAAAATATCCTTCCAAATATAATTCTTTCATCCTATAGGACTTCCTTTAGTCATAAAGCCAACCTAAGGAGCACTTTTGATCAAATCAAAAGAAAGAACCCAAAAAAGAGGTAAATATTTCATCACCTCTTTCAAGTTCTTTAATTCTTCCACTTCCTCTTTATTTGTTGTTTCCATTCTAAAATAATAACTCTAGTATCTTATATATACTGTGATGTTATTATAAAAATGGTAAAACCATATTCATTAATATATCCATCATATGAATGACAAAGTCACCATATGTGCGTACGTACGGCTTACCGTCTCTACGTCATGGTGTAGGTGTTATTCAATACATTATTTTTAGATGGGTATAATAATGATGTATAATTGATGTAAATAAAAAATATAACATGTTAATGATTCTGTATATATGATATACCATCAATTTACATACTATTTTAATATCAAAATAATAATATTGTTGCTCGTGCTTACATACGGATTACTGTCTCCACGAACGCGATGAGATTCATTCCCCATCATAACCATTCAAAACTAATTTTAATTTGATGATTAAAAATAATGTTTAAGGACTTGATATCATTCTGGAAATGAATATGTTACATCCCATCCATTAAAAAAATGACTCATGTAATAAATAATATAAAGGAAAACGAATCAGTTAACACCCGAAACGACGATAATACTTAAACATTATTAACAAATAATTATTGGAAGATCAAATATGATATAATAATTATGTATATGGTTATTTTATAATTTAATAACAATGATTTAACTATTATACAGTAGGTTAACTTACCCTTGAATAAGGAAAAGTACAAGTAAGGGTTAATTTCACAATCTCTTTATTTTCCGAGGTTGTTTTTACGTAGGTATCTATTGGGACCTCTTTATCATCCACATCCATGTTTCTTAAAAATGTATTCCAAAACATTTTTAATATTTACTAGACTATGGTTTAAATTCATTTATACCCTTTTTTTACTTTTTATAAAATGTTTTGAAAGGAATCATTCCGTCATTTTCCAAATAAGGTACCTTATGAAATTTTCCACAAAATTAAGGTAAGAATATTTTTTTAACTTATACAGTGTGTGCATCTATTTTCCACCATTATAACATCGTCAAAGCTTCTTGAAAAAGATTATAAGAATATTTTCAAAATAAATGTTTTCTTTTATAATTATACAATTTTAAATGATTTCAAAAAAAGAAATAGATATTTCTCTCAAATAGTTTTTATTTCATCTATGTCAACTTCCTTTGATGGATTTTATACTTGTTTGAAGTCGATTCATTATGATAAAAATATTCCATATTGTATTGAAGGTTTTGTGATATTCTTGACTGTGGATGTGTTATTTTTATACCATTCATGGTTTATGGTTAAAGTATTGACATTTTGTATGCTAGTTTTAGTATGAATGTTTATGTTATATTTCAAACTTTTCATATGTGGAATGTATTGGACTTAGTAAGTGACAGGTGGAGCCCTATATAGCTACTCGATGCATCGGTAGGTCTCATGAGGAAACTATATGTGGAATTTGACAAGGCCTTTCCCAATTTGATATATGGTTTTGGAAAAGACCTTAATCATTTTTATACGTCTTGGCTGAGGCCTTGAAAAAATGTTTCATAATGTATGGCATTATATATTACCTCATTATGAAAATAATATTGATAGTTCATGTGGTCATTAGACTAGTAAAATACCCATGATTGTGTTTTATTATGACATTATTTACTCACCTCATATTTCTTCCATAAAAGTGTTCATGTTTATCATTTTCAAAGGCATGCGTTTTCATTTATTCACCATGCCTAATATTTATGTTATCTTCCACTGTATTGCTTACCCTTACTGAGAATTTGATCTCACCCCTTTCTTATGTTTCATTTTCACAAGATATTAAGAAGTTAGTTATGATTTACTTGCAGGCATAATCTAGGAGGGTTGGATGTTTCTAATGGAATAAATTAGTGTCATATTTCTTTTCAAGTTATAAAGTTGAACTTACCTATGAATATTTTTTCCAATAATACGAAACTGATCGGTCATTCGGGACATGATTTACTTGTGATCATGCCAATGCTATGTAATAATTTACTAACTCTGGGTAACTGGGGTTGGGGAATTACAGTTGGTATCAGAGGAAGTTTAGTACAATCCTTGGAAACTAGATTTAGATAAACTCTGTTTAGATCACATTATCCTAAGATATACTTTGTGGATTGGTATAGAAGAACTTCCTATAATTTTGGTATTGTAGATATTTTGGGAGTTTTCCAAGAAATACATCCCTATCTGAATATGAATAGGTAGAGGCTGCTCTGACACATTTGTACCTAGGGGTAAAAACCAAAAACACCTCTTTGAGATAGACTTGAACGAGAACTGGTGCACGACAATGGGCCCTGCTGAACTCTTGGTTATGACACTCCCGGAGGATATTCTTAGGATAATTCTCATTTTCTTTACAAACCATTATAAAGGGTTTATGAGTATATAGTTCCTCAAAGAAAACATTTTTATGATTATGGATTATATCCATAAACTGTTCAATTTATGTTAAGTGTTTTACAAGTATGGAATTATGTATTTTGATTCATAAACTAATCTTGTTTATGCCATTGTTTAGAAATGGCACCTAGTGAAAGGAATGAAAACCCTTTCAATTTATATAATCCATGTAGGGATTTACATTATACCCAAGATAATTATTGAGGAGTTGGTGATACAACTGGTGCTGACCAGCTTATCACCATACTCGGACAACTCACATAGGTTATGAATAATAACCTTACCCATATATAGAACCCTGACCCACAACGTGGAGGATAAATGTTAGACCACTTCATAAGGAAAAAACCACCAAAATTCAATGGGAGTAAAAATCCATTAGGGGATGAGCAATGGATAAATTCCTTAGAGAAAATATTTCACACTTTGGGGAGTAGCGAAAGGGAAAAATTTGTCATGGAAATTTATCACCTCACTAGAGATACTGATCAATGGTGGTCATTGATTCAAAACACAAATGAAGATGAAGAAGTGTCCAGTATGAAATAGAGGGAGTTTAAAGAAATATTCTTAGAAAAATATTTTCCTCATGACCATCGAGCAGATATGGAATGGAAATTTATGAGTCTGAGGCAAAAGGAGGATGATAATATTGCAAAGAATGAGGCTAAATTTACAAGATTATCAAGGCATGCTAGAGATTATATACATAATCCAAGTAGTAAGATTGACCATTTCGTTGATGGGTTAAAAACATTTCTCCATTGAGCATTAATATCATAATCCTTATCATTGTACGAAGATATTGTCTCATGTGATATCAAGACAGAAAAGATATTCTCTAAGTGTTACGACATTAAATCAAAGAAACAGAAGAAGAGATCTGCTGAACAATCTTGGAAAGGAAAAAAGGAAACATGGAACAAGGGAAGAATTGAATTTTCACCATGTGATAATTGTGGAAGGAAGCACCCTGGTGCCTGTATAAAATGAAAAGGAGTGTGCTAAAAATGTGGACATAAAGGCCATCTTACTAATGATTGTATGGGAAATAAAGAAGCTACCAATGTCCAATGCTATAATTGAAGGGATATGAGACATTATTCCAATGAATGTCCTAAGAATCAAAGAAACTTACCTCAAAAAAGGCCAAGGGATCAAGGACAAGCTTATGTGATCACTACTGCTGAGGTTGAAGCTCTGAAAGATGTGGTGGAAGGTAATTTAATGGTTTCATCACGTTTATCCAATGATTTATTTCATTCTGGATCATCACATTGTTCCATATCTTCCTAGTTTGCAAAGAAAATTAGATATTTCCAATTTAATTTAACAAGGGATTTGTCAGTCAAAAATCCTAAGGGAAGTATCATTGCAACAAAGTTTTCTGAATCAGTTCCCATTAGGGCATATAAATGTTCTTTATCTGCTGATCTCATAATCATACCCATGATTGAATTTGATATAATCCTCGGAATGGATTGGATTTCAGACCATGATGTGAAAATTTATTATAAGAAGAAGGAGGTTAAAATTTTCAATGATGATAAAGAGTACCTTATCTTTAGATCAGAAACATCACCACCTGATTCTTATCTAGATCCACCCCCCATAGCACAACTAAATTCAATTATTGGGGTGGAAGAGAATGAAATAATTGTGGGTGAGGAAATGAATATTCAAATAGATGACGTACTTATTGTGAAAGAATATGTTGATTTGTTTTCAGAATATTTAGCTAGACATCCTCTAGAATGAGAAATTTAGTTTTCCATTGATTTAATTCTTGGTTCAAGGCCCATATCAAAGACCCCTTATAGAATGGCCACTGTGGAATTATTGGAACTAAAGAAAAAACTATATGAATTGAGTAATAAGGGATTTATTCTCCCTAGTGTTTCTCCATGGGGAGCCTCTTTCCTTTTTATTAAGAATAAAGATGGATCTATGAGATTGTGAATTGAATACAGGGAGATTAATTCTCTAACAATAAATAACAAGTATCCCCTACCTCACATTGACGACTTATTCGACCAACTTCATGGAGCTCAATATTTTCCAAAGACTGGCCTTCGATCTAAAAACCATCAGTTGTGTATGAAGAAGGAAGACATTCCGAAAACATCATTTTGAACTAGGTATGGGAATTATGAGTTTACAATAATTCCTTTTGGGATGACTAATGCACCCTCTGTCTTCATGGATTTAATGAATAGTGTTTTCAAGGAAAATTTTGATGACTTTGTATTTGTATTTATTGATGATATCTTGGTATACTCCAAAAGCTACAAAGATCATGAAAATCACTTGTGCATTATTCTAAAGACTCTTAGAAGAAATTATTTGTATGAGAAATTTAGAAATTGTGAATTTTGGATTCAGGAGATTTATTTTCTTGGCCATATTGTCTCTAAGGATGTAATCTCTGTTGATCCTTCAAAGACCATGTCAATCCAAGAATGGCTAGCACTGACGAGAATAACTGAGGTACGTAGTTATATTGGTTTATCAGGTTATTATCGATGTTTCATCTAAAATCATACCCGGTTGGATAACCCATTAAAAAAGCTCACACGTAAAGGGGTTAATTTTTTTTTTTGGAAAAAAAGTGTGAAGAATGTTTTGAAAAACTGAATAGAAGATTAGTCAATTATTCTATCTTGACTCTACCATCATGGAATGATAGGGTTTTTTATTTATAGTGATGATTCAAAGAAAGGACTTGGTTGTGTCCTTATGCAGAATGATAGAGTTATTTTCTATACTGTATGACAACTAAAAATTCATGAGAAAACCCATCATACTCAGGATATTGAGTTAGAAGATATAATATTTTCTTTGAAGATATGGAAAATTATCTCTATGGTGAAAAATGTGAGATATATACCGATCACAAGAGTTTAAAGTATATTTTCTCACAAAAAGAACTCAACATGAGGAAAGTTGATGGCTTGAACAACTCAATGATTATGATTTCACAATACAATACCACCCGAGGAAGGAAAATATGGTGGAAGATGCTTTGAGTAGAAAGGATCATGGAGTTTTGAACAAGATGAGAGTTGAAAAGGATCCTATATACATGGATCTAGTAAAGATAGATATGAGAATAACCATGGAAGGTGAAAAATTAATGATTTTTCAAATGGTTTCTAAAACAAATTTACTAGAAAGGATAAAGAGTTCTCAAACTGATGAAGAGGAGTTTCAAAAAAATGATTAAAGTTGTGAATGACGGGAGATTGAGTGACTTCATATATGAAGACAGGATTTTGAAATTTGGGAAGAGACTTTGTGTTCCCGATATACCTGATCTGAAGAGAAGATTAGTCAATGCTCTTATCTTGACTCTACCATCGAGGAATGATGGGGTTGTTATTTATAGTGATGATTCAAAGAAAGGACTTGGTTGTTTCTTTATACAGAATGATAGAGTTATTTCCTAAGTAGTATGACAGCTAAAAATTAATGAGAAAAACTATCCTACTCATGATATTGAGTTAACAGCTATAATATTTTCTTTGAAGATATGGAGAAATTATATCTATGGTGAAAATTGTGAGATATATACCGATCATAAGAGTTTGAAGTATATTTTCTCCCAAAAATAACTCAACATGAAGAAAGGCGATGGCTTGAACTACTCAAGGATTATGATTTCACTATATACTACCACCCGAGGAAGGAAAATAAGGTGGAAGATGCTTTGAGTAGAAAGGATCATGGAGGTTTGAACAATATGAGACTTGAAAAGGATCCTATATACATGGATCTAGTAAAGATGGATATGGGAATAACCATGGAAGGTGAAAAATCAATTATTTTTCAAATGGTTTCCAAACCATCTTTGATAGAAAGGATAAAGAGTTCTCAGACTGATGACAAGGAGTTTCAAAAAAAGATTAAAGCTGTGAATGATAGGATATTGAGTGACTTCATATATGAAGACAAGATTTTGAAATTTGGGAAGAGACTTTGTTTTCTCGATATACCCGATCTGAAAAGGGAATTGTTAGATGATGCTTATCTCTCTAATTTCTCTATACACATTGATGGCACTATGATGTATAATGATTTGAAGGAAAATTTTTGGTGGGATAACATGAAGAGGGATATTGCTGATTTCGTGTAAAGATGTAGGGTTTGTCAACAAGTGAAAGCTGGAAGAAAACAAACTGGAGGAGTCATGCAACCTCTTCCCATACTTGAGTGGAAATGGGATAATATTACAATGGACTTTTTCATGGGTCTACCAATGACTCCTAGAAGGAATGATGCAATATTGGTCATTGTTGATCGCCTTACCAAGTCATCACATTTTCTTGGTATAAGAGAATATTTACCACTTGAATGTCTATAAAGACTATATATTAATGATGTTTTAAGACTTCATGGAGTACCTTTATTGATTGTTTCTAATCATGATCCCCATTTTACATCAAGAATCTAGAAAAGTCTTCAAAAAGGCCTTGATACTGAACTTTGTTTGAGCACTGCCTACCACCCTCAAACTGATGGACAATCAGAATGGACTATTCAAACCTTAGAAGACATGTTGAGATCATTCTCAATTGACATTCAAGGTATGTGGTATCAATATTTACCTATGGTAGAATTTTTCTATAACAATAGATTCCATTCAAGTATTCAGGTGACACCATATAAAGAGCTATATGGAAAGAGATGTCACACACCAACCTGTTGGGATGATGTTGGTGAAAGAAAACTCATAGGCCCAAAACTTGTTGATGAAACAATGGAAAATGTGAAGGTAATCCAAACCCAAATCAAAGCATCTCAAAGTAGGAAGAAAAGCTATGATGATAACTGAAGGAAGGATTTCGAATTTCAGGTAGGAGATCATGTTTTCTTGATGGTATCTCCATGGAAGGGAATTATACAATTTGGTAAGAAGGGTAAACTGAGTCCCAGGTACATCGGAAATTTCGAAATTATAGAACAAATTGAGGCTGTAGTTTACCATTTGGAAATGCCTCTAAGTCTCTCCAAAGTTCATGATGTGTTCCACGTATCACTGTAGAGAAAATACATGCATGACTCAATGCATGTACTCACCTTTGAGGAATTAGAAATGAAACCTGGTCTATCTTTTTACAAAGAACCTGTCAAGATTCTTGATACCAGAGAACAAGTGCTGAGAAACCAGACAACTCGTCTGGTAAAAGTTCTACGGAGAAACCATAAAATAGAAGACGCAACGTGGGAACCCGAGGAACTTATGATTAAGAAACACCTGAATCTTATTATGATGTAATATTTTAGAAATTTCAAGGATGAAATTATTTTAAGGAGGGTAGAATGTAACACCCCAAGCTTCCACAGTACGTTTCCCTTTGGATAATATAGTAGCTTGTATTGTACGCAACTTCGAATTCAAACACACCGCAACCAATCAAACTAGCTGTTATGAATAGTAATACCAAATTTTTGAAATTTTATCTTTCAAAATGGACATCATTTTTGGATTCGGAATATCAAAATTATCTTAGGGTGAATTTTAAGAATTTTTCTGAAAACTTTCAATTTTTGATGAATAGTGAAAAACACTGAGTTATTGTTTAGAACCGAATTTTTTTAAAGATTTATTTATTTTATTTAGATTTATTTTAGGTAAAAATATATACATAATACCTATACATTTTTAATGTAATTCATTGGAGTCATTTTATAATGAGTTTAGATATATAAAATTTTATCAAACTTTTTACCGTCTTTTACCCACCTCATAGGAGTATTTCCAAATTTGTATAAAACTTAATTTTACTGCTTCTGTGAGTTTAATTTAAAAAATTAGAGAGAAAAAATTGATATTAGTAAGTAAAATGTGGTTCAATAAGATGAAAATATTTTTTGGTGAATATTAACTTTTTTACTTTTATTTACCACTGTTAAAAGTAAATAGGGTAATTAAGGGTAAAAATGATATTATTATTACCCTAAAACAAGTCCTAATTCTATTGGATAAGTATAATTCATCCAAAAAAAATTTTATTAATAAAATATGAACCTCTTTGGTCCACTTGGATTAGATTAGAAAATTTATTATTATTTTATTTAAAGAAGAGTTAAAAGAGTTAAATTAAAAGTTTAATAACTAAACCATTTTTAATATAGGGTTACACACAATATAAGTTCGACTATAAATATTCATTATAAATATGAAAATATTTCCTACATAATATTATTTTATTTATAATTTTTAGAAATTAAATAATAAAATTTATTTATGACACAATGATGATGCATTAATTACCATATTAATGACAGATTAAAATAATTGATATTATTAATATCCAAATAAATCTAATTTGAGACTTTTAATGAATTAAAATAATTTTATAGGTTAATATGAAATCTTAGGGTTGACTAAATTTATTTATTTTTAAGTAATAAAGTTTTTAGGACTTTAACAAAAATAAATTATTAAATAATATCAAAATTGACATAAATGAGTTTTTAAAACAAATACAATATTATTGGTTGATATAATAATCCTAAAAATCTAAGGTTCATCCAAAAGACTTATATAATTATAGTTGTATCATTAATTAACCACTTGGGATTCTCTTAAAAGTTTACAGTAAGTTTATTAACCATATAATATAAAAATACAAAGAGACATGGTAAATGTCAAACTATTTAACTAAGAGTTAAATCTAAAACATAAGGTTAATATAGTGACCCAGACATATCTAAAACCTATTAGTTGAGTGTATTTCTACCCATACCCACCTTATAATTTAAATAATTCATTTTTGAGCAATTATAAATAGAATATTATTTTATTATAAAATAATATTTCAATCTTTTCCTAAGGTGCCCCTCACCCCTCTTATGAAAGGGAACTCACCCTTCTCTCCAATTCACCCCTTCAAAGCAATTTGGATCATCCAAAACCTGCCCAAATATCCTCCCAAATATTCTACCTTCATCCTATAGGAATTAATTTAGTCATAAATACAACCTAAGGATCCCTTTTGATCAAATGAAAAGGAAGAACCTAAAGAAGAGGTAAATATTTCATCACCTCTTTCAAGTTCGTTTCTTCTTCAAAATCCTCTTTCTTTGTCATTTCCATTATAAAATAATAACTACACTATATTATATATATTTATATGTTATTATAAACATGTTACAACAATATTCATTATTTTATCCATCATATGAATCAAAAAGTCACTATATGTGCATATATACAGCTAACCGTCTCCACGTCATGGTGTAGTTGTTATTCAATACATTATTTTTATATGGGTATAATAATGATGTATAATTGATGTAAATAATAAATATAACATGTTAATGATTCTTTATATATGATATAAGATCTATTTACATACTATTTTAATATCAAACGAATGATATTGTCTCTCGTGCGTACGTATAGATTACCGTCTCCACGTACGCGATGAGATTCCTTCCCCATCGTAACCATTCAAGACTAATTTTCATTTGATGATTATAAATAATGTTTAAATACGTGATATAATTGTGGATATTAATAATATACATCCCATCAATGACAAAAATGACTCACATAACAAATAATATAAAGGAAAACAAATTACTTAACACATAAAATGACGATAATACTAAAAAATTATTAACAAATCATTATTAGAAGATCATATATGATATCATAATTATGTATATTGATCTTGTATAATTTAATAACAATGATTTAACTATTATAAAGGAGGTTAATATACCTTCGACCAATGAAAAGTACAAGGTAATGGTTAATTTCACAATCTCTTTATTTTCTGAGGTTTTTTACGTAGGTATATTATGGGAACTCTTTATCATCCACATCCATGTTTCATAAAAATGTATTCCAATTTTTTTTTACTATTTAATAGACCATGGGTTAAAGTGATTTATACCCTTGTTTTAATTTTTATAAATTTTTTTGAAAGGAATCTTTCTATTGTTTTCCAAACAAGGTACCTTATGACATTTTTGACAAAATTAAGGAAAAAATGTTTTTTTAACTTATACAGCAGGTACAACTATTTTCGTCCCTTATAACATCGTCAAAGCTTCCCTTACAAGCTTATAAGAATATTTTCAAAATAAATGTTTTATTTTATAATTATATAACATTAAATGATTTCAAAAAAATAAAGAGATATTTCTCTCAAATAGTTTTGATTTCATCTATGTCAACATCCTTTGATGGATTTTATACTTGTTTGAAGTCGATTCATTATGATACAAATCATCCATATTTTATTGAACGTTTTGTGATTAGTTTGACTGTGGATGTGTTATTTTTATACCATTCATGGTTTATGGTTAAATTATTGACATTTCGTATGCTAGTTTTAGTATGAATGTTTATGTTATATTTCAACCTTTTTATATGAGGAATTAATTGGACTTAGTAAGTAATGGGTGGAGCCCGCTTTAGCTCTTCGATGTATCGGTAGGTCTCATGAGACAATTAGATGTGGCATTTCCTCAGGCCTTTCCAAATTTGATATATGGTTTTGGCCAAGGCCTTAATCTATTTTAGATGTCTTGGCCGAGGCCTTGAAAAAATATTTTAGAATGTCCAACATTATACATTCCCTCATTATGAAAAAATATTGATGGTTCATGTGGTCATTCAACTAGTATAATACCCATGATTATGCTGTATTATGGCATTATTTACTCAGCGAATATTCCTTCTATAAAAGTTTTCATGTTTTTTATTTATAAAGGCATGTGTTTTCAATTATTCACCACACTTAATATTTATGTTATCTTTCGCTGCTTTGATTACCATTACTGAGCATTTGATCTCACCCCTTTCTTATGTTTAATTTTCCCAATATATGAATAAGTTAGTTATGAGTGACTTTCAGGCATAATCTAGGAGGCTTGGATGTTTCTAATGGAATAAATTAGTGTTTTATTTCTTTTAAAGTTGTAAATTTGAACTTATGTGTTAATATTGTTTCCAATAATACTAAAATGATCGGTCTGTCGGGACATGATTTCCTCGTGATCATGCCAATGCTATGTAATAATGCACCGACTCTGGGTAACTGTGGTCAGGGCATTACATTACCCATCTATCATGGGTTCCTGAAGAAACTCTGTTGTTGTCCCACTGTAAGATCTTCACTCTAATGATGGTTGGGAATAGTGTTTATGATAGTATCCTAGAATACCACACCGATGGGAAATAACTTGGGTAAGATCCTATGTAATAGATCCTTCCCCCTAGCCACTCTTCATTCCCATGATCTGATCAACATGTTCAAAACAACACTTCCTACCCTCATAATTTGTACCTCTTGATCGACCAGTAGAAACCACATACCCTCCACTAGAAGAATCCTTCATATTCCTCTCAACTATTAGACCCTAATCCACTAACTCAGTAAACTTATTTATCCATAAGATGTTATCACGGGTCTTAATATCACATTTAAGTCCATCCTGGAAATTCCTTGTTGTAGTTATCTCATTCTCTACTAGATTTGTAAAAGGCACTACAAGTTTGTAAATTGACTAGAATATTACATCATGGACATACTCCCCCGAGTCAACCACATGAACTCAACTTGTCTATCCAATCTCTGCGTCTCTAGAGAAAATTGATCAAGGAACTTCTCCAAAAAAAAAATTCCTTTTCATACTTCCATATTTTCTTATCGAGGCCTGAATATCCCACCAACACTTTTCTGATCTGCATAACATATAAGAAGATAACTTAACCCTCTTCTTAGTAGTAGTATCTAAATTTTTATTTATAGTTTCTATGTACTCAATCTAGAAATCTTCTGCCTCAGGTCCAGCCTCTTTGATTAATATCGAATGGTGATGTAACTGAAACTCTCACGTCAGGTCAGAAACACTCTTCATGATCTATTCTAGGTCTCTTTTCATAAATATAATGAATCAAGAAAAGTTCTCATGGAGATGATACCTAACTTCCTCACCTGTAACTATTTGTGCTTTAGGATCCACTACCAGAGGGTCATCTCTAGCGATGTCTTGTAATCCTCTCAACAAGTGTTGTTGTGGATGCATATCTCTATAATTCCAAAAAACATCTCAAGACACATAACAAAAATTTAAAATGTTTAAAAATAGGGTTTTATATAATCCAAAAAAATTCATCCCCCAAACACTAGAACATGGTCAAAACTGAGGCATTGTCACCACCCTTAACCATCTTACATATAGGTCATGGTTAAAAAAGGTAAAATGAATTCTCATTATTTGTGTCTCATTAGAAATCCATTTTACACATTTTGAATCATTTTACTATTTTCAAGTTCACATTAGGCTCATTTTCATTTATGTCACAAAATCCCTGAAATGAATTTTCATTTAACAACTTACCCAAAACCTTATTTTCCCGTGCATGCCTCAAATGATGTATGTCACAAAATAATGTTGAGTCCCTAGAATGATGCATGTATACTCAATTATCAAACCATACTATGGCATGAGTAAAATATCATAAAATATTAGGAACAATAATCACATTACACAATAAGTTCACCACTTGAGGTGAAATAGTATCAACTATAACAACACACATCAGTATCAACAATCCTAACCCAGGTACATGGATTTTAACTTCTTTGAAAAGTTAGATACTCCCATGAAAAATATATTAAACATGGCCTAAATAATACTATTTTTATGTCTACATTTCCTAAATAGTAAGACAAAAGAAAGAAAATAAAACCACCTTTTTACCACTTTTTAATGTCTCGACCTGGGTGCCACACACTGGTGCCCCGAGCCAGTCGGTCACATGACCTCAGGCATGCCTCTTCATACACCAGAGGCTTTCAACTAGCAGTGAGGGTCTAATGTCGATCTATGGATACTATACCCCCTTTATCAAAGTCTAACAACATTAGAAATAAATAATAATAAACAGATGATAAAACCAGTAACACATGATGACAAAAATAGGAAATACAATATCCAAAATTAAAGAAGGAAATATGTCATGCCAAGTACGTCTCAAGTGTCAATAAAAAAAAATAGAAACATAAAACTCCCCAGAGGGTTCCAAATTATGTCTAGTTCCCTCTTCTGTGCTTCATCCCAACTCATCCATCTAAAACTTGTCCTTTCCCCTTATCTATTACTATAATCATGAAGTATATTTCGGTACTGATATGATATCCTAATTAGTGTGTGTGTACAACTCAGTAGGCCACCACCAATGGTGTTGATAACAATATACAGTCAATAACAGTGTATAAAGTTGTATAAAGAATGAAGTACAACGTGTTTGTAAACAATTATCATATTTCAATTATTATTTATTTAACCACAAAAACCATTGGGTTATTGAGGACACCTGAACCCTGAATACCTACTTTAGACCATGAAGGGGTCCGAACTATCCTCAAGGGAAATCAAATATCACAATAATATAGTGAAAATTTATCATTTAATTTCAAATCATATCATGGACAATTGGAACCATAATCTAATACCGACTCATAGGCATAGAAAGTCATGTCTAACACCCTATGGGTATTTGGAGCCTCAATCCCTTTCCCAAACCTCAATGTCACAAGGGGATTTGGATCTTCATTCCCTATCCCATAAATGATTTTGGATATTGGTATTTGGAGTATCAGTCCCTGCCCCACACTTTATTTATCACATATGGTTATTTGGATAATCATTCCATGTTCCACACCTCATTAATCACATTTAGGAATTTGGAGTCTTATTCTATGTCCCATACTCATATATCAATCAATCAGAGATATATCACATATATCAAAATAATAAAATATAGTCAACATTAACTCTCTTACCATATTTCAAATCATGATATACCATTTTAGCTATCAATAAAAATCATTATTCAATACTTTAATCACATTGTTTAAAATGAGAAATTTACCATTTAAAACATATACCCCTTTAATCCATTAATTAATTCATCAATTAATTAATTAACCAATTAATTAATCCATTTTTTATAATTCTAATATCTAATAAATTCCACAGTTATAAGATTTATGTAATTAATTTCCTAATTAATTTACTCAATTTCAAAATCTCAATCTCCGAACAATTCCATAATTATAGAATTTCATCAATTAATTCATTAATTAATTAATTAAATTTCACAATATCAATATCATATCAATTCCACAATCACAATATTCAATTAATTAACTCATAAATTAATTAATCCAATATCAAAATCTCAATTTCCTATCACTTCCCCATTCACACATTCCATTAATTAATTAAACAATTAATTAATCTAATTTTCAGGTTTCCTTAAATTAATTAATCAATTAATTTGATCAATTCAATATTTAATTAAAAAATATGCTAATTAAATTCTAAAAAAACAAACATGCAATTCTAATAAATACTATGGGAATTGAATTGAGACCATCTACCTCAAGATTGTTGACAACACTCACAAATAGAAATCCCCAATTTGAAGTGGAACAACCATGATCATCATGAATAAGGAGATTTAGATATGAACCCTAGATCCAATATCGAAAAAATCATGATAAAAAAATCCTAGAATAAAACCTTGGCAAAATAAGATAAAACATTCCTCTTTTATATGGAAAGAAGAGAGGGAGAGAGAGAAATCTAATCGGGAAGAAACCACATACCTGGAGAGGTTCAGATCCATCAAAGAATCATTTATTCACCAGAAATAGAGGTTTAAAATCATGATAATTCATCCTCGAACCTTAAAAAATGTGGGAAATTTTTTTAGAGTTGATCTAATGGGGTTTTGGAAATAATATGGGTGTTTGGGAAATTTTATGTGAATTTTTGGAGGATGTAATTTCCATGTTCATGGTTTCTGCAATGGGGTGCACAATATGCCCTATCTATGAACCCTAATCGTGTTCCTCACCTAGGGGTGTCACACGGTTACTTCTAAGAGGGAACATGCTTTCAAAAACTATGCACTAGTTGTTTGAATCCCCTCTACCTGGGCTCACATGATTTTCGAGGACGGGTGCATGGTTTGTTTAAAGCATGTGCTAACTATACACTTCCACTCCTTATTTAAAAATTATCCAATTTCACCCCAAAATCCCCAAGGTAAAATCCAAATGAGAAATAATAAAAACAAGGAAAAATAGTACTAGTAAAAGAGCTCATGAAATATCCAAAAAAGGTCAGGATCTTATAGGTTCCCATGTTTCCTCTCCATACATATGATTCCTTGAGATTAATTTGACTAGTTGAGTAGTCTTGTTGTGTAGAACATTATCTCTATGGTACAAGATCTTCACTGGATGCTCTTCATATGATATATCATTCTCCAGTTTTACTAACTCTGGATTTAGTACATGTGAGGGATCTAGTATGTACTTTTTCAAGAGGGATATATTGAATACTTCTTGTACTTGAGGCATTATAGGTTGAAGTACTGTTTGATAGGCCATAGATCTAACATGATCAAGAATATAGAAGGGGATGATGTACTTGGAACTCAGATTTCCATTCTTCTCAAATATCATGATCCTATTCCATGGATATATGTTGAGGAATACCATGTCTTCAACCTTAAATTACAGGTCCCATCAAAGATAGTTTGAATAGTTCTTCTGACATATTTGGGATTCCTTGATGTTCGTTTGAATGGTTTTCACCTTTTCTACCTTTTCTTTGACCATTTCATGTCCTAGAAACTTATATTCATTGACTTCATCCTATAATTATAGTGTTTTTCATATTTTCCAATAAAAGATATTCATATGGATTCATTTGGATGGTCATGTGGAAACTGTTGTTGTAAAAGAACTCGACCAGAGGTAGATATTGGTACCATACTACTTTGGAGTCCATAGAAAATGATCTCAACATGTATTCTAGTGTCTGAATATTTTTCTCATAATGGAAATTAGTTAGAGGATGATAGGTTATAATGAAGTTCATATCAGTGTTTAGAGCATGTTAGAGACTTTTCCAAAACATAGAGGTAAAAACCAGATCTTCATCAAACACAATCAATAGTGGTACTCCATGAATCCTCACCACTTATTTGATGTATATATATGCAAGTTATTTGAGTGAAAATTCCTATAAAATTGTGATAAAGTGAGTTCTCTATATAAGAGGATCCACAATAACCCATATAGCATTGTTTCTTCTGGATGACTTTGAATGTCTAGTGGCAAAGTTCATGGTGATGTTTTCCCATTTCCACACTGGTATGGTTAATGGTTTCATCTTTCCCATATATTTTTTTCGTTAATCCTTAACTTGTTAACATACCAAACTCTTTTATGAATTTTCATTGATCACCATCTTTATATTGTCCCACCAATACTTTTACAGATACCTCGATACATCTTGGCGTTCCCTGGGTGAATAGAGAAGGTTGATCTATGTGTATCATTCCGAATCCTTATCTTTACCTCTAGATTGGATGTTACACATAGTCATGACCCAAATCTTATGAATCCTTTCCCATCAATTTTAATCTCTAGGTATTTATCATTTCTGATAGCTTCCACCTTTTTATGAATTTCAACATCATTTTTTTAGCATAATTTATTTTCTCTATGAGGGACGGTTGAATAATAATTTGAAAAAGGACTATTGATATTATTCCCATAATTATTTCCATGTCAATCCTTTGAAAATATAATAATATTTAAACTTTATCAATTCTCATAATTGATAATGTTGCAACATCCTTTCTACTTTGAGAATCTTCCACTTTATTCGCATTACCAGGATAGTAGTGGTTTAATTAGTCCTTGTCGATATATAACTATCTTCAATAGAAAATATTAAGATAATTATATGTGAATATATATTTTAGGCTCTTATGATCTGTATATATATCACAATTCTACCCATAGAGATAATTCCTCTCAATTTTCAACACAAAGAACAAAACATCCAACTCCATATCATGTGTGGGATAGTTTTTGTCATAAATTATCAACTTCCTTGAGGATTAATATATCAGTTTATCATTTTGAATTAGTACATAGAATAATACCTTCTTTGAAGAATCATTGTATAATATAAATAGCTCCCCAATTATTGGAAGTTTGAGTACTAGCATGATGATAAGCCTTTTTTCAACTATTGGAACCAGTCTTAATGTTTAATGATTGAGACGAAATTTTCTCCCTTCCGAGTCATCTTGGTTAGTGGATTTTGAAATAATGATAAATTCATCAAAAATTGTTCTAAATACCCATATAGATCAAGAAAACTACAAATATTCATTATAGATGTTGGCCTGGCCCACTCTTCAATTACCTTTGTCTTGGAGGGGTATACATATATTCCTTTACCAGTGATAACATTCCCCAAGAATGATATCTCCTCTACCCAGAACTCAAATTTACTGTACTTTTAATACAGTTTATCCCTTAAAAAATACTTTAGCATAGTATTAAAATACACTTCATGATCCTCCTTGCTCATGGGGTATATCGGAATATCATCAATAAATATTACCAATTTTTTTTCAAGGTAATCTCTAAATACACTATTCATTAAATCTATGAATATTACTAGATCATTAGTGAGTCTAAAATGATTCACTATGAACTCATAGTGTCTATACCTTGTTCAATAGGGATTTTTGTCAATATGTTCTTTCATTACCTTTAATTGGTGAAATAAGGTCCATCTTATAGAAATACTATTCCCCAAGCACTTGATTGAATAAGTCATCTTTCTCTGGAAGGAGATACTTTTTCTTTATCATGATTTTGTTGAGATCATGATAATAAATGAACAGGCTCACTGATCCATCCTTCTTGTCAAAGAGGACCAGTTCACCCCATGGTGGAGAACTCGGGTGTATAAAACCCTTATAAATATTATATTGAAACTACTTATTCAGTTCCTCCAACTCAATGTAAGTCATTATATAAGGTGTCTTTAATATAGACAATGATCCCTAAATAAGTTCAATTGGGAACTAAACCTCTCAGTTAGGAGGTAGACTAAGGGGCATGTATTTTAGAATGATCCTATATTTTTTCTAAATCATTTAATCAATATATTCTTCCTCATAAGGTAACAATATCTACAATTAAGATAATGATTCAAAAGGAGATTCATTCTCCTCCTTACACTTATACATAATTGGAGGGTGCTTTAGGATGTGAAGAGTGATCTCCCTTTCTTGAAAAATGATCTTGGATTTGTATAAATATATCCAATCCAAGACCATGATTGCATAAAACTCCACCAAAGGTAGTAAGACAAGATTTTTTGGAAGGTTTAGTTCACAAACATTAACCAGGGAGGAGTTATATACTTTGGATGCAATAATTTCCCCATTTTATATTCTCGTAGATAAATTAATCTCTATACTTTTAGGTGGTGTTTGAATAGTTATACTAAACTTTAAAGATATGAATTAATGTGTAGAAAAATAATGAAATAGTATATTAGCTATTCTTGAATGAATAGTCAACATACCTATCACCACATCATTGTCAGGTTCCACCTCAACAATAGTGATAACATATACCCTTGTTTCCTTATAGGTTGTTGTTGTTGATTTCCTCAAATAACTCTTGGATTAGGGAAATATATTTCATAATTCCCATGTTCCTTGCAGTTGAAACACTGCACTACAGGCTGCATATTAATTTGAGCCTTTCTTTATTCTGCTAAATTTATGGGATTCTTTATATACCTTTATTAGTTATTATATATATCCCCATGTCTTCAACATTTGAATACTCTCTTGGTTCCCCTTATATAGTTCACATAATGATTCTTCCCACACTTTTGACATGTTGGATATTGGATTTTCTTTCCATAACATGATTTATCTATATATCCTCCCATATTAAACTCAATTTCCACGTTTTATCTGCAGGCCCGTGAGGCCACTGAGCATCTCCAATCCCTATTTCAGCCATAAGGGAAAAAATTGAAAATCTCCTCATAGCTATCAATATATCAGATCTGCAAGGATTTCCATAGACTCAACATTATTCAACTAAAAAAGTGATCTAATTTTCATTCAGTGTTCATGAAAAATCTATAGGTGTATTATATAAGCCTTGTAAAGTTTTCCTCATATGCCTTGATAGAATCATATTTTTTCTAGTTTAATCCAAAGAACTCCCTTTCTTTTTTAAGATATAGAGTTTAAGGAAAATATTCATTGAACAATATTTTCTTAAACTCTTTACATTCCATGGAATCAATTTAATCCTTATAATTTGTTTTTTTTATCATTTTACACCACTCATTAGCTTCCCCATAAAAATTATAGACCACCAGTATGAATTTCTCTTATTCTGAACATTGAAGAAAAAAATATCTTCTCAATAGAGGTAATCCAATGTTCTATGATGATGGGATTGAAAGATCTACTAAATTTGGGAGGCCTTTTTTTATAAATGATTCATCCACAACTTTATATTTCTTAGGATAATGAGGGAGTTCAACATAATTGAAGTAATTATTAATGACTTGATCCAATTGATAAATTATTATCAAGAAGTTTTGAGCACATTTTCCCATAATATTTGGAATATCATTAGGAAAATAATTAAGTTTCCTATCACATTGATTATTGGATCATGTTCTCCTATTTCCATACATTAACTAAGAAAAATAAAGTAGAAATAGGGGGGATTCAATAATTACCTAATAAACATATAAAATGGAAAAATTGAACATATAAGTATAAACTTATAATTGTAAAGTATTTCATAACACGTGATTTCTTATGTTTTAATCTAGGTTATCCATGGTGATAGAATTATCCCTAGGATTCTTAAAAAAGTTTTAAAATACTAATACCCAAAAATAACTATACCATGGTCTGATATCAACAATAATGACTCTATTATTTTAAACATATTTTTACATGATTTTAATCATAATTAACCATGAAATACAATATAAAGATCATAAAGTATAGTATATTTGGAATAATAGGAACATAATTATAAAGTATGAAAGAAAAATAGAAAAATGTTTTATTTATTCTCAAAAAATATCTCCTAACATACATTTATCTATAACATCTTCATAGGAATCCTAGGGAATACATGAACAAAAGGGAAGAGCTAAAAATCCCAATAAGGGAATAAATATAAGAGTAAAGCATAGAAAATGGGTTTGAAGGCATAACATGATAACACAAAAAGGTATGGAACATGAGTAATAAAATGTAAGAATATCATATAGAATAAGGGATTATATAATAATGGAAATATAGGAATGTGTAAGAACATATAACATGATATACACACGAGTCAAGGCTAACTTCCAAGACTATAGCACATTATGGACAAAGTCCTGTAAAGGAATTAGGTTTACTCCTTATCCAAACATTACGTATCATGAAACTAAACAATACCCAATTAATTAGAGTGAAATCTATGCACACCCATCATAACATTCCATGAATATGTGTTCCATAAGAAAAATCAAACATATAGAATAAACATAAGGGTTACCCATGGAATGAAATGTGTATCGTAATCATGTCATAAGGCATAACTAATGAGAGTGCCATAATGATGTTAATGAAATAATGGATTTAAATAATAAATGAAAATTAATAATAGAAAATAGTCATATATGAAGATAAATCATGTACAATTTAAGTGAAAAAATATAAAAATAGTATTTAAAAACTTTAGAAATGATCCACATTCGGGCAGTTTAAGGAAAAAGATTTAACAGTCTTTCAAAAGAAAAAGGGTATAATTTTTGCATAAAACCAGAAATGCGATAATATAATTTTTCTTGATAAAATGAGGGATTTTATAAAAAAAATAATGGTGGATTAAAACATAATATGAAGTGTACTTGAAAATGGGTAAGAAATAGTGAAGCTCCCTTTTATTCAGACTTGTTTATCTAGAAGAATAGAGAAGGGAACCTTATAAAACATGTATTTACCCATAAAATAGAGATTAATGGATCTGGATACATATTTTTGTAACATATAAACATAATATGGAAGAATTATATAATAATAATTTATAATTACATTGGTGTGTAGAGAGAGAAATCATGACCCATAGGTAATTGGGAGGTTTGGAGAGGTCTCTTACCTTATGCCCGAAAGTGTTCTGCACTTATAATTAATTCCCTAGATAATAAAATTAAATCCATTAATTAATTTATTCAAAACATATTATACAAGTATTTAATTTATTATAATTTTATTAAGTTTATTTATGGACATTACGATGAGTTATAATGTTCAATTTCATCATTTTGGGAGTGTTCGTTTTCTTGGTTTTCATGATCGGTTTTCTTTATTAAAATTATGGGAGTTCATTTAATATGAGAATAATTATAAAGAATTAAAAATATATGTTATTAATGAACTTAAAAAAGTTTTATTGGTCTTATATATCATTTTTTTTATATTATGAGGATGATTCATTAGATAAAATGTTAATGAAAATGATTTAATTTATTATGGAGGTTTTTATGTCCATCATAAACTTATATCATTTTATTTAATATCATGTTTATATATTAGTTATATAACATTACATGACTTATAATATGTATCATAAAATCTTATTTAACCATAATTATTGTTTTATGACCATACTTGGAGGTGTTAATGTAAAATCCAAACGAATCGTCCACGATGATGGTAAATCGACACATCATGGACGATGTTTTTATTTTTATAATTAAGGGGAGAGGGGAAGAGTTTTGATTAAAAATATTACATTATCATAATAAAAATAAATTATATTAAAATAATTTAGTTATCATGTTACTTGGATAAGGGGAGGTTATGGTAGCATAGGAAACGAAAATAAATTGAAAAGAAATTAAAAGAAAATGAAAGAGGATTTTACCTCTTGAATTTTTTCTCTTTGAGAACCTCCTTGAGGCACTTGGTTTTGGTATTTTATTGAGATAAGATACTCCTAAACGTAGGGAAGATTCTTGGAAAGTTGATTTGATAGAATTTTGACAAGTTTCAAGGACTGGAAGGTGTGATAGTAAGAGGTTGTGAAGGGTGGTATTTATAGTGGGAAGAGAGGGGTATTTTTATTATTATATTCATTATTTGATTATTTTGGATCAAGACTATCAACAGTGTTGATACTTATCACCAAATAAACTAAAAAATGAATTATAATTTGATATTATGGTTCTTTCATAATTCATGACTCAAAAAGTCATGTATTTATCTTATATCGTTAATTATTGTATTTCACTATTCTCCAAAAATTCACCCTATTTTATTTTCAACGTGTAGAATTAAAAAATGGACACTATTTTATGATTTTTTTATAAATATGAGAAATTTAATTTTTAATTAAAATAACCATTTATTCAAAAAATATTAATTTTAATATTATAACCGATTTTTGACACTTTGAAGAATTAATTAAAGTCTCAAAATTTTATCTTATAATCCTAAGAATTGTTTATTAATTTATGAATCTATTTTATAAAAATAAATTTTTGTTTAAATCATTATATTAATTATCAAAATTTAAATAAAAAATTTTCATTTCACAAAATATCAATAATTAGTTTATCATTTTTAAAAAATTTATTTACTTATTATATGATATAAATATATAATATTTTCAGTCATAATATTCCTAAATTTTATTTATAATTTCATAGGTTAGGTTACTATTCTAATGGATGGGTTATTATTCTTAAGGGTCACATTACTACACCAACATTCAAGTCACTATTTTATGGGTATAGGTTCCTTAATTTATATAAATACCACTTATTTCGTTCTTAATTTATGTGAATAATGTTTTTATTAGGTTATAAATGTGATTTATGTGTTTTATATAATATATCATATTTATAAGAAGGGAAATTTCACTGATAAAAGTTTGGGTTGTTACAAAGTACATGACATACAATTATGAGATCAAGAACAACACGATTAGAGAAGTTTAACAAGAGAATATTACCATTGATATTAATGTGTAACTATATGAAAAGGACAAAGAACTATTCAAGACACAATCCATATGCGTTACAGTTTAGTATGAGTTGAATATGCCCACAGATGAATTCAACAAATCAATAAATGTTATGAATAATATTCTAAAGATGGTGGGATGAAATGTTTCAATAATCAAGTAAAATATAGTTCTCATAAATATGAATACAAATATTCTATAACTAACAATAGAGGTCTAAAAAAACACATGTACAAGTTTGGACTATGCAGAAATTTCAGAAACAAAATTTATCATTAAAGCTAGAATGGTTTTTAATAAAATCATAGCTCCCAAGGAAGAATAATGATCAAACTAAAGAATGACCACCATAATAAAATTTTAGAATAATAAACTATGATGGTGGGATATCATGATTTATAGGCTAATGTTAGTGTTGTGGAAGGTATATAAAAAAATCTAATTTTTATTGGTAAAATATTTTTCTTCAAATAACGAGGAAAAAACTAGGTGTTTTTTTGAGAATCAACGGAAAAAATATTAGAGGGGAAAAATTGTGATCATAAATTCACTAAATATAAATACACAGAATATATTTTAGATTCAAGAATAAGTGAGTGGTAGATTCAGTTTAGAAGATCACAAGGCTAAGGTATGTATGATAAATTTGGAAGGATAATTATATTATTCTAAGAATGGTAATATATTTAAAAATAAAAATAGTCCTAAGTTATATGAATGTTATGAGAAGATATAGAATGTCAAGAAAGAGTTATTATTAGATTATATAGATAAATTTAAATTGGATAAAGAATTTTAGGAATATTAAAAACTTCCTAAGACTAAGGGAAATAAATTTAATTCTTACGATGAGGTAAAAAGTAATGAGAAATTATATATAACTAGAAAATTGAAGACTCAAAAGACTGAGGTGGAAAAAGAGATTCCACACAAAGAATAATTTCAAGGGAACAATGAAGATAACTTAATATATAATAATCAAAACAAAAATAAGAGTCTAATTAAATATTCATATGATAAGATTAGAATAAAATAATGACTTGGGTTAAGAGGAATATCTCATCCTGAATGTTGTTTCTGAAAATACAAAAGGTCCCTCTTTATTTCTGATTATTTTATGTGTTTTTAGAAAACTTGAAAATAATTAATGAAGAAGTTTGAGGTAGTCACTACTGAAAAAAATGGAGATATTTTATTTCATAGATTTTATTAACTATGATGAAATTGAATAAGAGGAGTGAATACCTTGAGAGGGAGATACTTTGAGAAGAATTTTTCATTGTACTGATGTCAGGTGAATCTGTAAATTCTAGAAATATTTTAAAACTGAAGAATGGAGGTATTATAATCACACTCATAATCCTTATTCTTTATTATTTCAATTATATTTTATAAAATGAAGTGTTTATTGATAAAATGGATGATAAAAAAGGGGGATTTATGTGTCTTGAACTTGAACATTCTGATGTGTTTAATGAAGTGTGTAAGATTACATGTTTCCTGATAAATTCATACAACCCCATACTGAGAAATAAGAAATTTCTAAGAATGGTATCACATATGGGAGTTTTTATTGACAACATATAAAGCCTTGTTTATTTATCTCTGGTTTTCCACACCAATTCATCTCACATAGACTTAGAGTATAATTATTAAAGGCTCTTTACTATGAAAACATATGATATCAAACCTTTCTTGAAAACTACTTAATCAAAGATATAGAAAGGGAGGGAAATGTGTTTATTTGAAAATAATAAGATAACAAAACCTCTTGAAAGTTCATCTTCACTTTATTTTCAATAATGGGGGAGATATAAGAACACATATTTACATTAATGATATGAATTTTTATTGAAAAAAATACAAAGGGAGAGATTTTTGATCCCAAGTATTGCATTTGTTTTCAATGATCCAATATGTGTTTAGTTGGTCAGAATTAGTGAAGGAGATGATTGAAGAAGTTTATTTGTTCAAAAGTCCATAAAAATATAAATTTTCTTTCATGAAGATATTTGATATGTACTTACACTTTATTGATAATTTTACTAACTCTTTTTACAAGAGTTTAGTAAACAATTAGGTAAACCACTATAAAGCTAAGGGGCCATCTCAACCACACATGTGGGAGTTTTTATCAACCACATAGAAGCTAGCTCGCATGATCATCTTGAGGTATCAGTGAGCACAATATAACTAGAGATCTTACATGGGCCGTCATACAATGGTCATAGTGTGAACAAGAGCAAGAGATGACACTGTTTAAGGTGACACGAAAGTGGAGGAGAGGGTTCTCAGAATAGACTTGGATACTCTTAGTTGGGAGACCATGGAAGTGAGTAGTATTATTTATTATTATGAGGATAAATAAAATCTAGATGTGGGACTCATCTTACACTTGATAATGTTTCTCCTCCATAATAAGTTCTGTACATAATTTAGTCTGAATGATGATGTGTTGTGTGTTTATATTCCTCCTCGGGTTCATAATTTTTATGTTTACTAACACCAATAAGAATAGTTTGTGATTGGATTTTTTATTTTGTGAGTAAATTGTATCTACAAATTATAACAACTCTAAATGGATATTTTGGGAGTTTGAGTTCCATTTGTGTGTGAGGATCTTCTGTGAAGTTCACATGGAGTTTCTATGTGGAGTCAACATAGATCTTCCATGAATGTTGAGATACTACTTTTGTAAGTGGAATAAATATATTCTATGTGTCACTTACATGAATAGAATTTATTCTATATGAATAAGGATTTAATGTTCATATAAGGATTAAATGTACATATAATGATTGAATGTGACTTTTTAGGACCTTATGTGTAAATGAAGATCTTGCTTGAGATGACCACAAATACTCTATAAAAATAGAGCTTCTCTAAGAACAAAATGTACCTTTCCTGATGAATGAAGGTCATGGATATTCCATTCTTCAGGAATGGTCATCTGTGCGATGAATAAAATGAGATCACACTATAGGGTGAGTTGTGGTTATGTGACATATCATACAATGGTCTTATTTTCTATTCTTAAAGGATTTATATATCATGATCAATGATATGATCATGATAGTTACCAAGAATGAGAATGAGAGAATACCAGGAAGGAATAATTGAGAAACATTCATTCTTCATTGCATTACATGCATGTAAATTAAATTATGAAGTAAAATAAATGAAGGTCAAAACATTAATGGTTCATCCCAATCTATTTGATGTCTGAGATTCATGCACTAGAATACATTATATGATGATTCCACATAAAGAATGGAGAAACCCAAATCATTTAGGAAATTAAACCTGAATGTTGAAACATTTACATATTAACCAAACATGAAACTATATGTGAGTATTAATACATGAAATATTCATGCATGAAAATTCCATGCATGAATCATGAAGGTAATTAATGGGAAGAACCATGAGGAATGTATTTTGTGTACCATTTTTGTATTAAAATAATGAGTTCATTTGAGTTTACATCATGATTCATGTTATGGAATAATACATACAGTCATGGAATGAAGTGTAAGGATTATTTTACACATTTGATGCTTTTATACATACAGACATGGGAAAAGTAAAGGAGCTATGATTTATAAATAATCCATGTGAAGAAAAAAGAAACCCAAGTGCTTTGGGGAGTTTAATGATGTTGTGATTATTTGAAAACTATATGATGAAGTATTTTTTATGTGATTTCATTGAGGTATTATTATAATATATTAAACACAAAATAATATACAGAGAAAATGATGATTTATTCATAATTTATTATCTCAAATTGAAATATAAATAACTGCTTGTAGTTATGTGTAGTTACAATAAAGAAATTATGGGGGTAGAGTTTTAATTTTTTTTTGATTTAAATTATAATATTTATAAATCTTTTATTAATTTTTTTGAGTATTTTAATAACTAAATATACAATAGAACTAAATATTACTGTAATATTTGAAGATGAATATGTTCAAGAAATTATTGTTTCTTGAGATAATTATGAGATCCAATACAACATTGGTATTGAGGAAATATAAGAAAGAAGAATATAGATCACACAAGATCTAGTAAAAAGTATCAAGAATAGATGTGTTGAAGCACTTGAGGAGGGAACAAATAGACTTTATCATCTATTTACACATTGAGGAATATCATAATTCCATGTGGTGTAGAGGAAACCAATGAGATGATGAAGATATTTATGTTTTGGATCCTCATTACAGAAGAGAATTGTATCTTCTAGTGGACTATGGAAGTGGAGTAATATAGTTGGAATATATGTTATTCAGATTGAGATTGTCTATGGTTGTAAGAAATTTTTTTATATTGGTGAATATATGTTGGTGTTCTAACATATGAAAAAAAGAGTAAGCTACTCTTGTTAAACCATATAAATATTGTGTGCTAGGATCTCTGTTTTACCACTACATATGAAGTGATGTTGTGACTTTTTTCTGAGTGTATTTTTAACCTTATCAAATTGATGAGGATGGATTTAAAAGTAAATAATTTTAAAAATAAATACTGTTGATCCCCCCCCACTTATTGGTCCATTCAGCCCAATGCACTACAATAAGGACCAGAAAATATATCCAATGAATTAAACCTAGATAAACCTGGGGGTGGTGATTAAACATTCAATGAGGAGGTATAAATCCACCTTCTTGAAGTTATTAATTCTACACACACCAATAATGAAAGGATACATTATAATAACAAAAACATAACTAAGAAAGAAATCTAGAAAACTGCTTATAGTGCCAAGTCTTAATAAAAATACATAGTGATAGTTATAATGAATAATCTAGAGATTTTGACTCCAATATAATAAAAGGACCATCCCACTATAAAAGGATATAATTTATCATCTTTTCACCACCATAACAAAATACTAAGAGTCAGTATAAAGGATTAGTTCTTCAACCAGTAAGGGATCAAGAACAATAACCTTGGATTATAACTTCTCCTTTATGTTACTCAAATATCTCTCTTGATGAAAACTATATGTTTCTCTATATTTAGGTAAGAATCATAATAAATCAGTCATGACAAAACAATGATACCAAATAATTCATTACAAATATCCAAAGTGATGAGTAAACATATAATGATGCAGGATGAGCAATGTGTAGACGGTGCAGATTAAATGTACCTCTCATAAAACTTAACCATTTAATAAATTAGTAGATACATGTACATACTCAATAGGTTTCAAAGTAAATCCATGAGTCAATACACCTATTGATATATCTAGGTAAAAATTTTAAATAAAAAACCGAAAAGAATAAATAATAAATTTCATTGAAAAATAAAAAGATGCATATTATTAGATAGAATATTGATTACAAGCAGAAAACTACCTGAAAAATATTTATGAGAAACCTTAAAAAATATATAAGTGATATATAGAAGAATAAATAAATCAACATGGATGATTTTTAATGTGGAAAAACCCACTGAGTGTTGATATAATAAGGTCTCCTTATGACTTTTCCATTTATTGATGTTTGGGGAGATTATTGAGTCAATAAGGTTTCCTTATGACTTTTCCATTCCTTCTTGTTTTGAAAATCACAAAAACCTTATCCTAAGGAAAATTTCATTTTACACAATGTTTTACTTTCAGAAGGAAAATTTCCTTCCCCAAGGGAATTTATCATTAACATGTTTTCATTGTTCATTTTGTATAAGTATAAAATTAGGTTTCATATCCAAAACCTCAGAATCATATAATACTTAGATATAGAGAATTCTGTTTTCAGGATCCAAATTCTCTGAATTCAGACTCTGAACACTTATGAGTTCTGATTCCGAGCTCTCTAAATTGAGACTTTGAACTCCTATGAGTTCTGACTCCGAGTTCTCCAAATTCAAACTCTGAAATCTTATGAGTTCTGACTCCGAGTTCTCTGAATTCAGACTCCAAACTCTTATGAGTTTTGACTCCAAGTTCTCTGAATTCAGACTCCGAACTCTTATGAGTTCTGACTCCGAAATCCTTGAATTTCAGACTCTGAACTCTTCTGAGTTCAGACTCTAAATTCTTATTAATTCAGATTCTGAACTTTCCAAGTTCAGGTTCTTAATTCTTATGAATCCATATTCCGAATTTCCTTGAAATTCAGACTCTAGAATTTTATGGAATTCAGGTTACAAATTCCTTGGAAAACAGAATCTGAATATACTTATATAATAGATACCGAATGTATTTTTGGTTAGAATCCGAACTTTTATTTTTTCTTACATTCCGAAAAATGAATTTGATTAAGTAACCATATTTTTTCTTATACATGTTTTGGTTATAAAATGACGTTGTGCATTTAGTTACTAATTAACAATTTTTTGAGTGACACGTGTACAGGTCCCTCTGAAATTCAAGGAAAAATATGACCATTGGAGGAGGGATCCGACCATTGAAGCCATACCTATAAATAAAAGCTCATTTGAATGAGCTCAGTACTTCTACTTTTGGCAGAACTTTCGTACATGATGTCTGAGTAATTTCTAGAGAGAGAGAGGCTCTTATAAACTCTCAGGATTTGTGCAGAAATTTTGAATGTCTTGTTCAAAAATTGCTTCGTGCAGAATTGCTTTGTAATGTGGTGAAATTTCATTAAAATCAGAGACTTCGGGCTATGAAGTCAGAGGTCCCGATTTCCTTACAAATCGGGGGATTTCGGGGATAGCAAGATAGATACCGATCTTTAGATTGAGGGCTTACTTAGGTTTGGGTAAGTCAGACTTTCTTGAAAGTATAAATCAAGGGACCTTTATCCAAGTTTGTTGGATACCCTTCTCTTTGGGTTAAAATATTTACTACTTTTACTTGTAGTGTTTCAATTTTGTTTTCAACTATAATTTTTCTTGTTGAGGAAAGTATAACTATCTTATACTTCCTTAGACTTGTACTCTGATTAAATAGGATTCTATATGATTTAAGGTAAAATCTTTGTTGTTGTAAACTTTTGTTAAGTTTCATTTCTGGAATCTCTTTCTCGGAATTACATTTCTAGAATCAAGAACGTTATTAGAACTTAGAGGTGTTGTGAATTTTGTTTATACAAAAATTACTTAAGGATTTTTTAAAGTATATAATTAACCCCCCTCTTGTGTATTGAGTATCTACACCATAGTTTGATACTACAATCAGTATCATATCTATCTTACTATCGATCTAACAATTGGTATCAGAATGTTGGTTCAATCTAAATTAATATCACAATTAGATTCAGAAGAGAAATAGTCTTCATCATATTTTCAGAATCATAATGTTTAGATTCATATTTTTCTTAGAGATAATCTATTTCTATTTTCCTTGCTTAGGATATTATCTTTTGTTTACAAACTTTTATTACTACCAAGTTTGCGTGGAAAGATTTTCCTTAAGATGACAGGTTTAAATGTTGGTTCTATCGATAATATAAATCATACCAGACATCCTATTTTTGATGGAAATGATTATGAGTACTAGAGAGATAGGATGAATACTTTCATTATTAACACTAGAGTAGATAACTACTTGATGCTGACAGGAGACTATAAGATTCTTGATAATAAATTGAGAACTTTTACTAATCATGAGAAATCTGAATATCAAGCAAATTTCAGAGTTAGAAATACATTGCTATGTTCCATGAATAGGAATATATATAGTCAAATATCTTAATGTGAAGCCGAAAACAGTATCTGGAAGAAACTTGAAGTTACACATTTCGATACTTCTAAATATATAGAGACAAGAAGAGCTATGTTGGGAGATGAATACAATGACATTATCTTTTCTTATGGAGAAGCTATAAGCAAAGTTCAACAAAAGTTTATGACTGTCGTGAATAGCATACAATATATCGGAGAAAAAGGTTTGGATGATGAGGTCCTTGTAGATGATATCATAGAAATTATGCCAAATTAATTGCAATCTAAGAGGAAAACAATTGATGAGAAAAAGAAAGTCACCCAGATTTCATTAGATGAGTTGTTTGGAACTCTTTTTCAGCATGAGACTAAAATGAAGAGAGATGTTGATAATGTTAAGAAGAAGAATGGGAATGGAGGTGTTTATTTTATAACTACTTCTAAACATATTAAATCCAAGACTCCAGAAAGAGTTACTAGATCAAAGTCAAAGAAAGTTACTATTTAGTCAGATTCTAGTGATAGAGAAAAGTCTGAGAATGAATTAGGGAATCTTGCTTAGAGAATGAACAAGATAGTAGCTCAGAAGAACTATCAAAATAAGTTCAAGGAGAGAGACTACAAAGAGAATAAATATGGGGTTGTTACTTTTTATGAATGTAGAAGAACAGGTCACATTAGACCTGACTACCTTCTATTGAAAAATAAGGAAAAGAAGGAAAGGAATTCAGAAAGAAACAAGAAGAAGTTCTATCGTTCGAAGCACAAGAAAAATATTAAAAAAATGATACTTGTAGTTCTAGATGTGGAGACTCTTCGGGAAGTGAATCTTCTGATTATGAATCATCGGGACAGAAAAATATTGGATTCATTGCTACTAATTCTTTCCCAAATACTTGTCTTATGGACAAGTTACGCTCTGTCAAGGATTTAACAAATGTATCTCTTGATAAGAATTACTATTTTAAAGATATTACTTCTAATAAAGATACTTCACCTTCAGATAATTAAGAAACACCTTCTAATGAAGAAGTATCTAGATTTTCTAATTTGTTAGAAGAAAAAAATTGTTAAATTTCAAAGAAATTAGACAAGGAAAATATTAGGGAATAAATTCTTACAAAAGATATTTTAGACCTCTATAGAGATCTTGAAGATAAGGATGATCTTATGGAAAAACATTCTAAAGATCTTAAGGAAGTAAATTATGAAAATGAAAAACTTTCTAAAGATCTTAAGAATGCTATTTTAAAAATAATTTTTTTTGAGGAAAAATATAACTCTAAGGAAATAATTCCTAAGGATAGGAATTTATTCATAAGACTAAAATACAAAATATATTCCCTTAAGAAAATTCATGTAAACTTTACTTCTGGTAAAGAAAAATTTGACAAGATGTATTCTCAAATCCGATCTCATGGAAATACTACAGGATTAGGATATACTCATAGAAAAACTGTTTAAAAAAAACTATTTTATTCCATCCAGAACCCCTTTTTGTAATAAATGTCAATGTAGTGGGAATTGGAAGAAAAATTGTTCTTTGAATAATGTTCAATCTCTTCGGTTTCATAAAGATCATTTTTTTAAAAAATGTGGATAACTATAATTTTATTGTCTAAAAATTCTGGATCCAAAAAAGTTTGGATTATGATAGTTTAACATTCTTATTTTCAGGAAAATATAGAAAGTACCAATAGAAATACTTGGTACATGGATAGTGGATGTTCCCGGTATATGACTTGTAACAAAAACTACTTTGAAAATATTATCAAAATGAAAGGAGGGAAAGTAACTTTCGGAGATAATGATAAGGGAAAAATTATTGGTATAGGTAACATCGTTCTTCTTGAAAAATCTTTGATTTAAAATGCTTTATTTGTTAAGGGTATTAAGAAAAACCTCATTAGCATAAGTCAATTATGTGATGAAAGTTACCTTGTGAATTTTATGAATGACAAGTGCTTAATATACAATTCAAAGTAATATTTTATTCTTTCTGCTAATAGTCAAGAGAATGTTTACGCACTAAACTTAAAAGACCTTAGGAACCAAGATCTACCTTGCCTTAGCGCAATAGAAGATCATTCTTGGTTATGGAATAGATGGTTAAGACACTGTAACGTTAGGAACCTATGCAAACTATTTGAGAAAAGACTAGTTAAGGAACTTACCAGAGCTTAGATTTGATTCTTCAAAAGTTTGTGATCCCTGAAAATTTGGTAAGCAACATAAATCAAGTTTTAAATCAGTCGGTGAAGTCTTGACCACTGATGCATTATAGTTAGTTCATATGGATATTTTTTTCCCAACACAAACTGGAAGCATTGGAGGAAAATATTATGTATTTGTCTTAGTTGATGATTATAGTAGATTTACGTGGGTCTATTTTTTAGAAATTAAATTTGAAGCTTTTTATTATTTCAAAAGTTTTAGAGCCCAATTTAAAAATGAGAAAACCCTTCCTTTGATAACTATTCATAGTGATCATGGAGGAGAATTTCAAAATTCTGATTTTAAAACTTTTTGTAGTAGAAATGTCATTACTCAGAACTTCTGAGCACCTAGAACTCCTCAAAAAAAATGGTGTTGTTGAAATAATAAATAGAATTATTCAAGAGATAACAAGAACCATGTTGAGTGAATATTCTATAGCCAAACATTTTTTGGATGAAGCTATAAGTACTGATTTTTATACTATAAATCGTGTTTTTATTGGACCTTTTTTTAATAAAACTTTTTATGAGTTATGGAATGGTAGAAAACCTAGACTTTCCTACTTCAATGTTTTTTCTTTCAAGGTATTCATTTTGAATACTAATGATAATTTACACAAATTCACACTAAAATATGATGAAGGAATTTTCTTATGATACTCCACATCTTTTAAGGATTATAGATTTTTAAATAAAAACACATGTACTATTGAAGAAACATTATATGTAAAATTTTATGAAACTGATCCCTTTGTTTTTAAACCACCCCAACCTACATCTTCAGATATATTTTTGAAAACTGATTTTTAGCCTTTGTTAGAAGATCCTTATGATAAGAAAAATGTCCAAGAAGATGTTTCTGAAGAATTTACCCCAGAAGATTTCTTACCATATGTTGATGAACATGTTTTACAAAACCCAAATCGGTTGTTTCTTAAGAATCATCCCAGTGATAGTATCATTGGTGATGTAAATCAACCTGTAAGGACTAGAAGTTCCTTAATGAATGATGTAGAACATCTAGAAATCTTTTCCCCAATTAGAACCAAAAAGCACTGATGATGCTTTAGGTGATGATTATTAGATAAAAGATATGCAAGATGAACTAAATGAATTCGAAAGGAATAAAGTCTGGAACTTGGTGGAAAGGCCTAAGGAAACTTATGTTATTGGAGTAAAGTGGGTCTTCAAAAATAAGTGTTATGAAAACAGAATCATAGTATGAAATAAAGATAGATTTGTTGCTAAAGGCTTTAATCAATAATAAGGAATATACTATGAAGAAACCTATTCTCTAGTAGCTAGACTTGAATCTATTTGTATTTTACTTGCCTTTGCAACATTATTCAACTTCAAACTTTTTCAAATGAATGTGAAATGTGATTTCCTTAATGGTTTTGTACAAGAGGATGTTTTTGTTGAACAACCTCCTGGTTTTGAAGGCATAAAACATCCTGAACATGTTTATAATCTTAACAGAGCTTTGTATAGACTTAAGCAAGCCCCTCAAGATTGGTATGATAGGCTTATAGGATTTTTGCTTCAAAATAATTATGTTAAGAGAAATGAAAATCCAACCCTTTTTATAAAGAAAGATAAGAAAAATGTTTTGATTGTTCAAATTTATGTTTATGAAATTATATTTCGTTGAACTCAGCAATATTTAACTGATTCCTTTGCGAATCTAATGAAATCTAAGTTTGAAATGAGTATGATGGGTGAGTTAACATTTTTCCTTGGTTTTAAAATTTCTCAAAAACCAGAAGGAATCTATATATCCCAATATAAGTATATTAAGGATCTTCTTAAAAAGTATGGATATGAAAACACTAAGAGTATTAGTACTGCCATTGGTACGTAAAACACACTTGATCTTGATGAAGTTGGGAAACCAGTAGATCAAATATATTTTAGAGGTATGATAGGAAGTTTACATTACTTGATAGCTATTCGTCCAAACATAATGTTTACAGTATGCTTATGTAAAAGATATCAATGCAATCCCAAGGAATCTCATTTAAAGGCATTGAATTCATTTTTTTGCTACTTAAAGGGAACCATGGATTTAAGACTCTTTTATACTTCTGGAAATGATTTTCTTCTAAAAAGTTTTTTTAATGCTGAATTTGGTAGATGTAGAATGGATAGAAAGAGTACATCCAGAAATTTTCATTTATTAGGAGATTCATTAGTTTCTTGGTCATATAAGAAGCAACACTCCGTAGAACTTTCCACTACTGAAGTTGAATATGTAGGAGATGGAAGTTGTTGTGCTCAAGTGTTGTGGATGCAACACACACTCACAGACTATGGTATGAGTTTTACCAAAACAAAAATTGTGTGTGATAATTCTAGTGCCATTTCCCTTAGTAAAAACCCTGCATATCACTCTCGTGCAAAACACATAGATATTAGGCATCACTTTCTTAGGTATCACACACAAAAAGAGGATATCATTCTTCAATTTATCGGAACACAAGATCAACTTGATGATATTTTCACAAAATATTTACCCTCAAATAGATTTGAATACATTAAAAAAAAGTTAGGAATGATAACCATAAGTTAATATTCCTTGTTAACTTTCTGTTGAAACCAATATCCTTACTGTAATAAACTTCTTTAAATAGGGGGAGTATATTTTCTTATTAATTAAAATAAAATTTTTTCGTAATGAAAATATTTCACAATGAAAATTTTCGTAGTCATATTTTTCAAATCATTCCTAATGAAATTTTTTCATAGTCTAAAATTTTTCGTAGTCTAAAATTTTTAGTAGTCAAAAAATTTTCATAGTCCAAAAATTTTCGTAATAATGATTTTATATGTTTTTGAAATGATGATTTTCTAAATCTTTGAAATGAGTATTTTCTAAGTTTTCATAAGGAATATTTTCTAAATTTTTGTAATGAATATTTTCTAAGTTTTCGTAATGAGGATTTTCTAAATTTTCGTAATGAATATTTTCTAAGTTTTCGTAATGAATATTTTCTTAGTTTTTGTAATGAAGATTTTAAAAAAAAATTGTAGTCAGTTTTTCAAATTTTTCTATAATCAAATTTTTTTGAAATCTAAAGTTATTCAAGAAGAATTTTCCCCATTAAAAATAATCTTCCTATAAATCTGAAAGGTATGTTTCCTTTCCTGAGTTTTCGTAATCATCCTTTACTTTCTGGTAGTTTCTTTTGGTTTTAAATTTTTTGGATTCCTTTTTCCTTAAATCTGAATGTTTTTAGTAAAAAATGTCAAAAGATGTGATCCAAGATTTCTTTGTGACTATCATATCAATCTTCAGATCTGATCAGAAGGATTTTTAGCCATTCGATTGACTTTGGAAGATGAACCGTTGCATCAAACACCTATAGAAAGGACCCCCGATGGTTGTCCCACATTGAAATATCAAGCTCTCTTGTGCTGAAGTGCTTCCCTTCCACATAATCTCATTCTATATTTTCAATGGTTTATCAATTCAGAATTTCTGTAGAAGAATCCTCTTCGAAATATATGTCTACTTCCAAGCCAATCTGGGAGTGAAAGGTTTATAGAGAAAGGTTGGTGCATCTAAACTTCTTTACCATGCATGATTCTATAATCTCAAATAACATTAAGCTGAATGGATGGGAGAGTGTTTGCGTATCGAAGCCAGGTTCTCAAGATTTAGTGTATCCATATTTTCTAATTGAATTTTATGAGTCATTCATTTTATTTAAGGAAAAAGGAAGAGAGAATTTTTCATTTAAAATCTATGGAAATACTTATACTCTTTCACATACGAAGGCAGCCTGTTTGGTTGGTATTCCATATGAAGGAGACTCTAAGTTCTATTCTTATAAGCTACCATATGTCAAAGGAAGTTTTGTTAAGGTGAAATCTATGGAGTGCCTCGACTTTAATGATGTAAATACTCTGATGATTTCTCACATGTCTAAAAATCATCGGATTCTCGAATTATGGGCCCAATGTTTATAATTCTAAGAAATGGTGACAAAGATATGTTGAATAAAAGTGACATGTATATTTTTGATTTTCTGTTGAAACTGAGGAAAATCAATCTGGATAAGCATATTCTCATTACGATTGAGAATATTAAGAATGGAAACTTGAAGGCCCAGATAATCATATATCTATCTATTCTCTCAAAGTTAATTGTTCGGTGCTTAGAATATTTTAAAATTCCTTACAGCTCTAAGACAAGGAATTGCGAAGTCATGTTAGTCAGTGATGATACCCTGAAGAGAATGAACGTTGGTTTTTCTGCAAACTTCGAAGTATTTTATGACTTACCATAGGAAGAAGATGAAGCTGTTCCAAAAAAACAATAAGAAGCTGAACTATCTAAAAAGGGAGGAAGGAAAAGGAAGTTGAAGAAAGTAGTAGTGGAAGTAAAAACTGATCAGTGTAAGGAAGTCCAATCCGCACCTCCAAAACCTAAGAAGTAAAAATCATATCTGGATGAGGTAGTTACTAAGTGGAGGGAAGACAAACAGAATAGGAAATTAGGGGAGCCATGTTTTGGTTTGGATCATGCGGAAGTAAAATCCTTAAAAGAAAAGATAACCAATGATATTGAAAATCAAGCTAGAGAAAAGAAGCTAAAGAAGAAGATGAATGAAGTTGAGATTGTGCAATCCCTTCCGAGGGACAATGAGAAAGCATCCGAAAATATTCCAGTACTAGAATATTTATTGATAGAAGCTTTACCTGAAAATCTGGGAAAAAAGTATGTGACTCCAGAAGAGATAAAATAAAAAGAAGTAAAAGAATTAGTAGAAGAAGAAAAATAAGAAGGTAGTGGTGATACCGAAGATATAATTAAGAAATTAGAATAGTTTTATGAGAAGGAGATTACATATGAGAAACTCTCATTCCGAACTTCTCAATCTGAATCTTCAAAGCTGGATACTCCTAGTAAGGATGAAGGGAAGGATGATGATGAAGAAAATAAGCCATCTGAAGAATAAATTATTAATAAATATTTCATTCATCCTGAGGATGCTGAGGCAGGAGATGAGAAAGAAGAGATAGATGAAGATAAAATTGTTTAGCTGTCTGACAGTGAACATGAATCTCCGGATGAAGAAGCTATTCCAAAAACTGATAAGGGTAAATAGGTGGTTATGGATATACCCAATAAAGTTGTTGTACAGAAGAAGGAAACTGGTGGATCTTTAAAGAGGAAATTTGTTGAGCTAGATAAAAGAACCCTCACCTAGCAAAGTTTCAGATTTGGAATCATCATCCCCTGGACATGATTTTGTTGTTCAGTCATTGAAGAAGCTTGTTTGGACCATTCCGATTTTTCCAAGCATTGACTCCAGATTCCAGATGCTTCAACCCACCTTGAACTAGAAATCGGATTCAGTATCCATAGTGATGGATATGTGTGTAAAGATTGAGGCTGATTTCAACAGTTCTTTCATTAAATACGATGCTCACAAAAGGTCTTGAAAGAAAATGGTTAGCTGGTCAAAGAAGATAGTTGAAGATCTAAGAGATCTTGATGAGTTCCAAGAATGTGTCAAGGTGGCATTTGACATTGAAGATGTTAAGATCATGGATCTCACGAGTATATTTGAGAAAAATCTAACTTTGGAACAGAATTATCAGACTCAATAGGTGAAGGATTTAATGGGTAGTTGTATTTTGTTGCTCAAATCTGGAAGAGAGAAAGGGATATTTAGATTGAGATAGAAAAAAAGATTTTCAAATAGGAAGAAGTCCGGAAGGCTCAGGAAGAGGCTCTGAAGGCTCAGGAAGATAGAATCAAATATTTAGAGAAGAAATCTGAGGATCAGGATTAGTTTTTAAAATGAGCAGAGGAAGACCACAAGGAACTTAAGAAGCTCAAAACAATTATGAAGAAGCTTAGTCCCAAGGAGAATTAAGGATGATAGACCCAATCTGATCATTTGTTGTATTTTCGTTGTATAAATTTCTCCTATCGTAATGAAATGTTTTATTTCTTTTCTTTTGGATGTGTTGTGATAATATTTCAGGTACTATAATTTCTTTTCCATTCCCTTAAATTCTTTTTTGAAAATACCAAAGGGGGAGAAAGGAAAAATAATTCTAAGAAAAGAATAAATATCCCTAAGTAAGGGAGAGTTTATCTAAGGGGGAGTTTTCATTACAAAGATTTCCGTATTCATGATAATGAAAAATATCATTCCAGAAATCTAGAATATGATCCTTAGTGTTCCAAAGCCTAAGGGGGAGTTAGTCGTATTCATCATTTCCCATGTGATAAGGGAGATATTTTTTATTTTAAAAGCCTAGAAAAATATTTTCTAAGTCCTTATATTCTTTTCTGAAAGGATGTTTGTGCTTTCCAAAAATGGGGAGATTGTTGAGTCAATAAGGTTTCCTTATGACCTTTCCATTCCTTCATGTTTGGGGAGATTGTTGAGTCAAAAAGGTTTCCTTGTGAATTTTTAATTCCCTATTATTTTGAAAATCACAAACACCTTATCTTATGGAAAATTTCATTTTACCCTATGTTTTACTTTCATAAGGAAAATTTCTTTCCCTAAAAAAATTTATCATTACCATGTTTTTCATTGTTCATTTTTTCTAAGTATAAAATTTGGTTTCATATCCAAAACATCAAAATCATATAATACTTAGATATAACTCACTCTGTTTTTAGGATTCAAATTCTATGAAATCAGACTCCGAACTCTTATGAGTTCTGACTCCGAGTTCTCTGAATTCTGACTCCGAAATCTTATGAGTTCGGACTCTGAGTTCTCTAAATTCAGACTCCAAACTCCTATGAGTTCTAACTCAGAGTTATCAGAATTTAGACTCTGAACTCTTATGAGTTCTGACTTCAAGTTCTCTGAATTTAGACTCCAAAATCTTATGAGTTCTAACTCTGAACTCTCTGAATTTAGACTTTGAACCCTTCTGAGTTCAGACTCTGAATTCTTATGAATTCAGATTCTGAACATTGTACGTTCAAGTTCTGAATTCTTGTGAATCTAGATTCCAAATTTCCTTGAAATTCAGACTCTGGAATTTTATGTAATTCAGGTACCGAATTCCGTGGAAAACAGAATCTTAATATCCCTATATTATAGATACCGAATGTATTTTTTGTTAGACTTCAAACTTTAATTTTTTGATTACATTCCAAAAAATGAATTTTCTTAAGTAACCATATTTTTCCTTACACATGTTTTGGTTATAAAACGATGTTGTGAATTCAGTTACTAACTAACCATTGTTTGAGTGACACTTGTATAGGTCCCTCCAAAATTTAAGGAAAAATATGACTGTTGGAGGAGGGAGCCGACCGTTGAAGTCATGCCTATAAATATGATCTCATTTGAACGATCTCAGAACTTTTACTTTTGGAAGAACTTGCTTACATGTTGTTGAAGTGATTTCTAGAGAGAGGGTATCTTATAAACTCTTAGGATTTGTGAAAGAAAGTTTGAATGGATTGTTCAAACTTTTGTTCATGCAGAATTCCTTTTTGCAGAGGTGTGACTTCCTTAAAATCAGAGACTTCGGGTTGTGAAGTCAGAGGTGACAATTTCCTTAAAAATTGAGGGTTTTCGGGGATAGCAAGATAGATACCGATATTCGGATTGAGCGCTTACCTGGGTTTGGGTTAGACATACTTTCTTGAAAGTATAAATCAAGGGAACTTTATCCATGGTTTTTGGATACCCTTTTCTTTGGGTTAAAAGATTTACTACTTGTTACTTGTAGTGTTTCAATTTTGTTTTCCACTGTAATTTTGGTTGTTGAGGAAATTATAAATATCTTATACTTCCTTAGACTTGTAATCTGATTAAATAGGATTCAATATGCTTTAAGGTATAATATTTATTGCTGTAAACTTTTGTTAAGTTTCATTTCTGGAATCTTCTTCTCAGAATTACATTTTCAGAATCAAGCAAGTTATTAGAACATAGAGGTGTTGGAATTTTGTTTATACAAAATTTCCTAAAAGAATTTTTAAAGTATACAATTCACCCCTCCACTTGTATGTCGAGTATTGTAGGGAAAAAAACCCTCAAGGCATCATTGAAGTATTTTTTAGGTGATTGTGTTTTTTGACAAAGTGAACATCTGTGTTGTGATTGTTGACAATGAAAACCATGACATAAAAATTTGTTGACAAAGAGGATTTCATGATGGAATGTCGAGTTCAAGATCTGAGGTCAACGATCAATGGTTGATTCAAAAATTTCGACAAAAGGAATGGATGATCTGGAGGTGGTACAAAAGAACAGATTCAAGGTGGCGCCGTTTTCCAGTGTTTTCCAAATTTTTGGGTATGAAAATCAACAAATAAAGAAAAGTGTTTTTGGAAAAGGGACTTGCGCGCCGAGGACTTGGAGTATAGAAACTTGTGCGCCATATGTTTTTCAAGATCAGAAGATCAAAATATGGCAAAAGAAATAGGTTTTCTCAAGTTTGGGAGTTCGTCACGCAAGAGTCTAGGAGGACAGAAGACTTGCGTGCCGAGACTGGGTCACGTAGGTGACTTGCACGCCATCGTGCAGGGTGGTCAATTTTCCTATAAATACTGGACCACCCCTCTTCATTATTCACCAGAGTTCAACAATTTGAAAAATCAGAGCTCCTGTCATGTAGGTTTGGTGGTCGCACAAGTGATGTGTGGGTCGCGCAAGTGAAGTTGCGCGCCGGTGGTTGAAGTTGCGCGCCAGTGTGAGAAGTTCAGTGCCAGTTGGCAGTTGCGCGCCACTATTGGTTTGGGCGTAAAAGGAAGAGAGTCGCACAAGTTTGGAGTTGGGGAAGATTGTGTCGCGCAAGTGTCTGAGGTGGACTTGCGCGCCCGTTGTGACTTGTGCGTCGATACTTGCGTGCTGAGATAGACTTGCACGCCAAGTAAGGTTTATTTACAGAAGTGATTTTCAGGCTGCATGGAAGCTGGAAGTTTTCCCGATACCTTCGGTGCAAAGATATATTCATCTATGGGTGAAAGTTGTACTTCAACAGAGCATCTACATACAGAGGAAGATGCATTCTTTCATGAAAATGAAGAGACCTACAGGTCTATAAACTGTGAGTGAATTCCTTCCAAGAGTAGTGAGCAAAGGAAGAGAAAGAAGGTGATCCTCTCCACCGACAGTGATCCATAGAGAGAGAAATAGAGAGTGACCCTTGGGAAAGCAGTGATCTGACCCTAAACTTGTAAAGGCAGTGAGCCTAGGATTAGAAGTGATCTAGCCCGAACCTTGTAATCCATAGCTAGTGAAGTTTAGTGGAATTGGTACGACCGGAAACCTGTTGGTGTATGCTCCTTAGACATACCCCTTAGCGGTGAACCAAGTAAAATTGTTGTGTCCTGTGCTTTCTTTAATTTCTGTTTATATTTTGCAATGGGAAAGGGAGAGAAGAGTGTTTTTCTTAACAGCGAAACAAGATCAGAACGGGATTTAAGTTTAAATTAGTCATACCCTGATTCACCCCCCCTCTCAGGGTATTCAGCCTTGTGGACCTAACAATTGGTATCAGAGGGAGGTTGATATTTGTTCTTCTCTCAATAGAGGTCACTAATCATTGAGGGATTCCGATCTCCAAAGGATGTAATTTTCAGATATGGAAGAATCGAATGCAACACTATTTCCGATCGTTGGGAATGGATGTGTTTTCAGCAGCTATGCATGGTATCACAACTGATATTACTAGTGGTGCATTATCAGAAGCTGGCCATAATGATTTGGATGCTGATGCCAAAGAAATCAATGCCTTAGGGGGAGCCCTTTCCAATCCCATCTATACAAAGGTGATGTCATGCAAAATGTCACATGCCATGTGGGAAATGATTTTGAATATTTATGAAGGGGATACAAATGTCAGAGAGGCAAAGCTGCAAGTGTTGTGGAACAAGTATGAAGATCTAAGAATGAACCCGAATGAGTCTGTTGATGCATTCTTTGATAGGGGAAATGCTGTGGTAGAAGACATGCGAGGTCTTGGTGATATTATCAAAGACATTAAAATTGTAAAGCGCATATTTAGAAAATTTCCACCTTGGTTCAATCCAAAAGTATCTATTTTGGAAGATAAAGATCCAAAAGAGCTGACATTGGATAACCTGCACAACACTCTTATTGCGTATGAAATGATAAATGATGATAATGATGTTGTGGAAAAGGGGAAATCTAAATAGGTAGTATTTAAGGCCATGAAGAAGCTCACTATTGAAGATTATCAGGAGGAAGAAGATATAGATGAGGTGATGTCATTCCTTTCTTCAAATATGCAAAGAGGAAAAGGAAAGTTTAAAGGGAAACTTCCACTAGCATGATTTCGATGTGGAAAGGTTGTTCATCTTGCTGCAAGATGCCCCAAAAAGTTTCAAGAAGTAAATGATGAAGATGAAGTTAAAAATCCCAAGAAGAAATCTTCAGCCTATGTAAAAGGGAAGAAGCAGTTCAAGAGAAATTTCTTCAAGAGGAAGAATCTTCTTTCACAAGAAATAGACAGTTCAAATGAGTCTGAGGATGAAGAGGTTGAGGAGTTTGAAAATTGTAAAGATCATAGAAAAAATGCTATGGTAGCGGTCGTCAGTAGTTCTCAGGAAAAGGAAGAAACTGACGTTGGGGAAGAGGAAGAAGAAGTTGAAGGAAGAGTTGATATGGAAGCTGAATTAGAAGTAGCTCTTGAGGAGATAGATGTTTGGAGAGAAAAAACAAAGAAATCCAATAAAGTTGTTGGTGATGCAAATCTCTATATGCAGAAGCAGAAAGATGAGAAGTCTGAGTTGATGGAAGAAATTAGAAAACTCAAGTTATCAACACCAGAGAACAAAAAAATCAGTTAGTGGGTATAAGCTCAAGATTGAAGAACGGAAAAGGGAGATCGATGGATTGAACAGAAAAGTGAATGATCACATCAAGCATATCGAAGAGCTTGAAGAAGAAGTTGTCAGTCTATGGAGAAAAGTTAAAGACCAGGAAAATCCTTTTATTCCCAATACATTCTTGGGAAAGCAGATCATTCCGTAGACTGAAAATATGAATGAGGCAGCCAGTAGTTCAGTAGGAAAGAAGCAACAATTTAGCTCAATTGTTATGGTTGATTCAGGGCTTGATCATAAATAAAAATCTGTGGCAATTGAAGTCAGACCGCAAGAACCCGTCCCGAGATTGAAGATTGATTTGGGAACAAAGAAAAATCAGAATATTTAGAGATCCCAAGGGGAAACTTAGAGTGCTGAAGTTTCATGAAGGAATTCACCATATATCAGGTGTTATTATTGTGAAAAGATGGGACATTCACAATATGTGTGTTCCATAGCCAAGAGATTTCAAAGGGAACAAGAACAGTGGTGGAAGCCAAATAGAGAACGGTTTTCCAGAACATATTTTTAAGGACACTGTTTTTGGTGCGGAAGATTTGGGCACATGGATAGGTACTGTACTTCGACTATTCATAGAAATGTGAAAAAGCAGAATCAAAACGTTCGCAAGCAGCAGATCAATAAACCGGCAGGTGAGTTAAAAATACAGATTAGATTTGCGGCTTTGCAAGATGAGGCTGGTCCATCATACTCTGAGAAATAACAGAAGTCTCAATCCATGCAGAGTGTGAAAGAAAAAGTATGGACCAAGAAGAAGAAAAATGAGAAGTCCGTGGTGGCAAAGATTTCCCTTAAAGCATCAGATCGATCTGGTGTGTGGATCCTTGACAGTGGTTGCACATCCCCCATGACGGGTAATAAGGATCTTGTTACATGCTTAAAATATGACAAAGAAGGAGTTTTCAAATTTGGAAATGATGAAGGCCTGAAGATTGTTGGCTCAAGGAAAGCCAAGTTTAGGGGTAAAGAAATGAGACGTGCTGATGTCTTGGTAGTAGAGGGTCTTAGTCATAACTTACTCAGTGTCCGTCAACTATGTGACTCTGGGCACTCTATCCTATTTACCAAGAAGATGTGTGTTGTGAAAGGAAAAGATGGAGCAGTTGTTATGCAGGGAAAAAGGACAAAGGGAAATATCTACCTTGTAGGTGGGGAAGAAGATACATGCCTTTTATCCAGAGAGGAAGAAAACCAGCTGTGGCATAAGCGACTTGGTCATCTATGCCAACCATCTATGGAGGATCTCGTAAAGTGCGATGCTGCTAGAGACCTTCCCAAACTATCACGTGATCACACTCATACGTGTGATGCTTTCCAACAAGGTAAGATCATCAGAAAGACATATAAGACAAAGGAACAGAAATCAACTAGAGTGCTCGAATTGGTTCATGCTGATGTATGTGGACCTATCTCACCAAGAGCTATAAATGGGAAAAGGTACTATGTTCTTTTCACTGATGATTATAGCAGAATGGCCTGGTTATTTGTCATTACCCATAAGATAGAGGTGTTCAGTTGCATAAAACAGTACATGAGGGAATCAAAAAGGATGCTTGGGCAGGAAATTTTGAAGTTCCGTACAGATAACGATACATAATTCACAAAAATTCAATGGAATAATATCTCAAGAAACATGGGATAAGGCATCAAGTTTCATCAGGGAGAAATCCCCAACAGAATGGAGTGGTTTAAAGGAGAAATTAGATCATCAACAACATGGCCAGAACAATGCTTATTGATAAAGACCTACCAGAGAAATTTTGGAAGGAAGCAGTTTTGACATCGGTCTATGTTTCGAACAGGTCTCTGTTGTGTCCGAATCAAGTGAAGACTCCGTATGAACTATGGTACAGAAAGAATCCAACATTAAAATACTTTCGAATCTTTGGAAGTAAGTGTTTCATTCTCAACAAAGAAAATCACAGGATGTTTGAGGCATGAGGAGATGAAGGGATATTATTTGGCTACTCAGGGAAAAGTAAAGCACATAAATGCTTCAACAAAAGGCTGGGAAAAATTGTTGAGATAAATGATGTCACTATAGTCGAAAATTAATAGAATGCTCAATGACCTAGTGAACAATTTATGGATGAAAGTGATAATGAGGTAAGTGAAATAGGGGGAGTAAAAGTGGGAGAGGCTGACTCAGAAGAAGATACTGATGATGAATAAGAAAGTGTCAAGTCTGTGTCTGCAAGGAAGCCAAAGAGTCGAGCTGAAATTGATAGGAAAAATATCATTGGTGATCAGACAGCTCCAGTTCAGACTCAAAGAACGAAATCATTACAGTAAACATAATTTTTGTCTTAGGTGGAGCCGAAATGTATTTCCGATGCAGCTGAAGATGAAAACTGGGTTCTGGCTATGAATGAAGATCTTGATCAGATTGAGAAGAACCAAACATGGGAGATTGTTTTGAGGCCAGTAGACAAGAATGTCATCGGGACTAAATGGGTCTATCACAACAAGATGAATGAAGACGGAAATGTGATTCGAAAAAAATCACGGCTAGTGTGCAAGGGATACTCCCAGATAGAGGGAATAGATGTAGATGAGACATTTTCACCGGTTGTAAGGCTGGAGACAATCAGATTATTTTTTGCCATAGCAGTGCAAAGAAAGTTCAAAGTGTTCCAGATAGATTTCAAATCTGCATTTCTAAATGGGGCTCTAGAAGAAGAGGTGTACATTGAGCATCCAGATGGTTTTCTTATTCATTAGGATGAGAACAAAGTTTATAGGTTGAAGAAAGCATTTTATGGGATGAAACAAGCACCAAGAGCATGGTACTCAAGGCTTTATCAGTACTTGAGGAAGCTTGGTTTCCAGCGTGGTGGAGTTTATTACAATCTCTATTTCAACAAAAATAGTAATCAAAGGTTGATAGTGCTGGTCTATGTCGATGAAATAATATTTTGTGGATCAGATGAAGCTTAGTGGAGAAAGATTTTTGAATTCATGAAAAATGGGTTTGAAATGTCAATGATTGGAGAGCTAACGTTTTTCCTTGGTCTACAGGTGACACAAGGAAGGAATGGAACATTCATTTCTTAATCTAAATATGCTAAGGAGGTCCTGAGAAGGTTTGGAATGGATAATTCCAAGGAGATGAAGACTCCAGTTGCTACCCGGATGAAATTATCAAAAGATGAGGATGGCAAGGCAGTTAGTATCACAGAATACAGGAAAATTATTGGAAGTCTGTTGTACATAATCGCAACAAGGCCTGATATTGTTTTCACCACATGCCAAGCAGTGAGATATCAGATTAATCCCAAGGAAAGCCACATGATTGCAGTGAAAATAATACTTCGTTATATCCAGGACACAGTGGATTTCGGCTTGACATATAATGACAAATCTCAGAGAGTTATTGGGATATACTGATGCAGACTGGGCCAGTTCAGCAGATGATAGAAAATCAATGTCAGGTGGTGCATTCTATCATGGTGGATTGTGTATTTCTTGGCCAAGTAAGAAGAAAGATTGCATTTCATTGAGCACTGCAAAAGCTGAGTATATTGTGGCCACTCAAGCATGCACACAGTTATTGTGGATGAAGCAGCAGCTTGAAGATATGGGAGTTGAAGTGAAGTCTCCGATCAGAATCTAGTGTGATAACTCAAGTGCTATAAATCTTAGCAAAAATCTCGTCCATCACTGAAGGACAAATCACAATGAGATAAAGTATCATTTTATCAAGGATAAGGTTGAGCAGGGAATTGTGAAGTTGGAGTATGTGCCTACAGAGCTACAGGTTGTAGACATTCTGACAAAGGCCTTACCGAAGGAATCTTTTGAGATGCATCGACTGGCTCTGGGAGTTCAGTCAATTCCCCACACTTGAAATAGTGTAGATGTGGAACCACCCCCTCTCTCTGAGGTATGATGTGTTTTTTTCATAATGTGCTGATATGTGTTCTCTACTATGTTACAGACTATAAAGGAGTGACCTTTGGGTTCGTTGAAAAAGGGGGAGAAAATAGTGATTGTTCAAGGGGGAGACAATGTGGCTATTTGAGAAATCATGACAGATATGGGGAGAAGCTGACCAGTAGAGCATCCAGATAGGGGGAGAAATGAGAATGGGGGATATTTTTAAATCTGATGATGCTATAAGTGATCGATCAAAGAATAGATATCACGATAGCTGAGGATCGTGATAAAAGAAGAAGAATGGTGTTGGAGAGTGGTAAGAATATTTACAAACCAAACATTGGTCTTCCAATAAGTCCTTCAACAATTAGTATCAGTTTAGTAAAAATTGGTATCAGTTTTATGTCACCAGTGGGAGTCAGAGATGAAGTGATTCATTGATGAACTTTTCATTTACTCTTGTTTCTCACGCCGAGCATTGCTCATGTGGGATTAGGGTATGTGTTGAGTAAATCCTTGATCACTATCAGAATCACAAAAGGCGAATGGTGGCTAAAGAATTAATGATGCATATGTTTATGAAAGAGTTGTCAACAAACCCAAAGGGAAGATTTCTGGGCAAAAATCCCTCAAGGAATCATTGAAGTATTTTTTAGGTGATTGTGTTTGTTGAAAAAGTGAACATCTGTGTTGTGATTGTTGACAATGCAAACCATGACATACAAATTTGTTGACAAAGAGGATTTCATGATGGAATGTCGAGTTCAAGAGATGAGGTCAACAATCCATGGTTGATTCAAGAACGTTGACAAAAGTAATGGATGATCTGGAGGCAGTACAAAGGAGCAAATACAAGGTGGCGTCGTTTTCCAGTGTTTTCCAAATTTTTGGGCCTGAAAATCGACAAATAAAGAAAAGTGTTTTTGGAAAATGGCCTTGAGTGCCGAGGACTTGGAGTATAGGAATCTTGCGCACCATATGTTTTTCAAGATCAGAAGATCAAAATATGGAAAAGGAAACAGGTTCGCACAAGTTTGGGAGTTCGTCGCGCAAGTGTCTTGGAGGACAGAAGACTTGCGCGCCGAGACTGGATCACGTAGGTGACTTGCGCGCCGTCGCGCAGGGTGGTCAATTTGCATATAAATACTGGACCACCCCTCTTCATTCTTCACTGGAGTTCAACACTTTGAGAAATCAGAGCTCTCGTCATGCAGGTGTGGTGGTCGTGCAAGTGGTGTGTGGGTCGCGCTAGTGAAGTTGCGCGCCAGTGTGAGAAGTTGCACACCGGTTGGAAGTTGCGTGCCACTATTGGTTTGGGAGTAAAAGGAAGAGAGTCACGCAAGTTTGGAGTTGGGGAATATTGTGTCGCGCAAGTTTCTGAGGTTTACTTGCGCACCCGTTGTGACTTGCGTGCCAATACTTGTGCACCGAGATAGACTTGCGCTCCAAGTAAGGTTTATTTCCAGCAGTGATTTTCGGGCTGCGTGGATTCTGGAAGTTTGCCCGACACCTTCGGTGCAAAGAGATATTCATCTACGGGTGAAAGTATTAGTTCAACAGAACATCTACATATAGAGGAAGATGCATTCTTTCATGCAAATGAAGAGACCTACATGTCTACAAACTGTGAGTGGATTCCTTCCAAGAGCAGTGACCAAAGGAAGAGAAAGAAGGCAATCCTCTCCACCAGCAGTGAGCCAGAGAGAGAGAAACAGGGAGTGACCCTTGGGAAAGCAGTGAGCTAACCCTAAACTTGTAAAGGCAGTGAGCCTGGGCTTAGAAGTGATCTAGCCCGAACCTTGTAATCCACAGCTAGTAAAGTTTAGTGGAATTGGTACGATCACAAACCTGTCGGCATATGCTCCTTGGACGTAGCCCTTAGTGGTGAACCAAGTAAAATTGCTGTGTCCTGTGATTGCTTTACTTTCTGTTTATATTGTGCAACAGGAAAGGGAGAGAAGAGTGTTTTTCTTAATAGCGAAACAAGATCAGAACAGGATTTAAGTTTAAATTAGTCATACCCTAATTCACCCCCCTCTCAGGGTATTCAGCCTTGTGGACCTAACAAGTATCTACACCATTGTTTGATACTAGAATCAGTATCATATCTATCTTACTATTGATCCAACACTGAGACCAAGGATTACAAAAATACATAAGAAAAATTTTAAAACTAAAAAAATAAATCAAAGTGTACGAAATTCAAGTAAATTCAGAAACATGAATGTAAATGATAGCATAGAAAAAACATGTGTGAAAATAACACCGTGATACACCTCCATCTAATCTCTAAACAAAATCCTAGTGACAAATTTTACCCTCCCATGATAAACGTCACAACCTAAAAGATCTACTTTGACAAAATTTCACCATTCAGTGAAAAAACATCACCCTTCTAGGAAAAAAATCATTACCTCAGAGATCTATTGTGAAAAAATATGACCTTTATTTGAAAAAAAATCATTACTTCAGAGATTGACTATCGATGCTTCACTTTCTATCACTGATGCTTTGCACGTAATATAAAAAACATGGCAGCCCCTTTCTTTTCATGGTGGACTACATCTTGAATAGGTTGTAAAGAACCTCTCCATGAGTATAAGCTAATGTCTTTATCCCAAAATATCCTACCTCAACCTCATATATAGACACACAATCCATATCTCCAATACTTTCAGCCAAAATTCCTTTTTTCCATCCATTAATATAGAGGATAAATCTTAATTAATGTTGATAGAAGCACTACTATTCATGTCTAAAAAATTCTCCGCAATAATTAATTTCTCTATCTATCTAATAAATGGGTTGAATCCTATAAATCTACCCCTTCTGTATATAACATAATGAAAAACACCTAACAACACTACCACGAAACCGAGTTTCCGTAGTTCCACCGTTTAACAGTGCTAAAAAAGCACTAATAAAGGGGGTACCATTATCAGCAATAAAAAAAGCGCTGATAAAGGGTACGTTTAATAGCACTAAAAATGTGCTGTTAAAATTACCCCTTTATCAGTGATTTTTTAGCACTATTAAAGGGACCCATTTATGATCACTTTTTTATGAGTGCGGATAAAGGGGCTTCTTTATTAGTGCTTTTTTATCAGCACTGATAAATTGGATTATTTATCTGTACTTTTTTACTAGCGTTGTTAATGGTTATATTTCAAAAAATAATAATTAAAAATAATATATTAATATATAAATATTTAAATATATTTATATTGATATAAATATACAATATATTTTTTAAAAATGATTTAGATAAATATATATAGACATTTTAATTTAAAATTTAATAAATTTAGTGAAAAAGGATTAAAAATATTTTAAAAATATTATTAATTAATAATTTGATAATTATCATCAACTAATGATCATTTAATAAAAAATTTAAGACACAAAATATAAAAAAATTAATAAAATATCTAAAATAAGTTGAAAACATAACCTAAACTTCAAACTACCATAACTTTTGATTCGGGTGTCCATTTCAGCTCTACAGTATATCAAATCAAATCTTGAGATGAGATCTATGAGTTGGAGACAGATAGAAATATTCTGTCACATTTTTTGATTCTAAAAAAGGCCAATAATACCTCTAAAACTGAGTTATTAATCGGGATACCCAAATTTTTTTAACATTAGATGGAATTTTAGCCACATTTCATTGGGAATTTTTTCACTTTTTTTGTAAATACTGAATTTATTCCAAGGGATTACATTCATATGGATATTATGGATTTGAAATTTTTTCGTTTTTCACAATAAAATTTTATTTATAATCAAATATATAACAATATATGTATTTTTTTATATATTCAAAGATAAAAATTTAATTTTATAAATAAATAATTAAATATATTTACATATAAATTATATTTCTCAATATATAAGACTTATAATATCCATTTTATTTAAAATAAATAAATATATATTTATATATATATATTTATATACCTATGTAGTGTGTATGTGTGCCTATTTGTGTGTGTCCATATTACCAAACTGATATAAATATAATCTATATATTCTAACATATGAATATACTTATCAATATATAATATATGAAAATATATACAAATATGTATAATTATACTTACAGATACACACATATATATAAAATATATACAAGTGTATGAATTTTGTATAGATGTATGTATATTTATAAATACAAAAAAAATTTATAAATGCATTTAAAACGAATATTATAAATATATATTAATATACGAATAAATATACAAATAAAAAAATACAACTAAATATATATATAAATAAATAGATATAAATATATATCAATATACAAATACATATATGTAAATATATATATAAATAAATAGATATATCATTAAATTGAGAACAAAGCAACATGGTGGAGTGGTAAAGGGTCCAGGCGTGCAAGGGAGAGGTCACAAGTTCGAATCTTGTGGGAGGCAGAGGTGCAGGCAGGTGTAGGGAGGGCTAGCACGTGGGCGGGTGTAGGGTGGGGGATAGCGCTGTTAAATGGGGCGGGGGGTGTCAAGAGCTGTTAAAAGGTGGCTCTGATTTAAATAATTTTTTAATTTAATTTTTACTTTTATCAGTGCTTTTAAAAAATTGATGATAAAAGGGGTCATTTATCAGTGCTAAAAAAGCGCCGATAAATGACCCTTTTATCAGCATTTTTTTAAGTGCTGATAAAAGGGGCCTTTATGAGTTCTTTTTTGAGTATTGATAAAAGGGACCCTCTATTTATCTTCACTGAGATTAAAAAATCTTTTTAGCACTATAAATATCATTTTCTAGCACTTTTAAAGGACATATTTGCAGTAGTGCAAAATCAGTTGGAAATAAAATTGGTTGGTATTGAACTAACTATCATTATATTCAAAAAAATATGATGATTCCATTTTGAAAATATGATATAAAACTGACATCTAACATTTTAAAAGAAGTTAAAATGTTTAAATCTTCATCATATCCATGCCTACACCATCCTACTGAACAATAATAGTACAAAAAACATCTAGCTCCTCCATAGTAGTGATCACCACATTATTTGGAGCACCTATAGAAATTAATTTCCCCCCTTCTCAACATACCCTGAGTAGAAAAGTGAATCAACTAAATCTACAATTGTTAATTATTTCTTTATTGGTGTAACTATTTAAAGAAAAATATTTAGATATAAGACTCATAATAACTATCTCAACTCGCTTCTACTCTAAACATTATTCTACTTCATGAACACATCATTTATACTCTTGGAAATCACATCCATAATTACCACAAAACATTTCAAGCATAAAAAATCAAAATTTGATAACATTTTTAACATCCCTATGATTTTATATGTATTTACTATGAAATAAAAATTGAACTATATGATAGTTTGAATTACAAACAACCCTGAGTGTATATGAACCACAATATAATAAATTGTTATAACCTAGTAGTTACATTGAAATATATAGATAGTAAAAAATAATATATAAAAAATATGTATAAATTGTTTTATTAATGAAAATGTATTGATTAATGCATAATAAATACTTTATTTAAAGTAAAGTCATTTTATGCTTCCAAAATATGTTTTCAACAAAAAATGTTTTTTATCATGTTTTTGAATATAAAATTTGTAGTTAATAACTACAATTTTTATAAATTTTATTTTAGTAAATTAATATAATTTTTAAAATAATCATTTCAATGTTATCTTAGGTTTAATTTTTTTTATTTTTATAAAAATATTTATTTTTCAGTGAATAATGAATAATACCGATTTTTTAAAAAAATTGCCATTTATTTTTTAGTAAATGTCCAACAGTATATTGAATTTTATATTAAATTAACTTTATTATAATTTAATTATAAATAATCTAATAACTTACATAGTAACCATCAATATGATTGATTTTGTTATAAGTAGATTTTTGGGATTAAAAACACATTTTTCTAAAAAACTTCTTTTATGAATGGAATATGTTTTTATTTTAATAAATTAATTTAATATTTATTGAGTAATTTTTTAATGAAATTAATAGATTATATATTAAATATAATATTTTAAGATTCATTTTATATTTTTTTACATGGTAGGTAATGAAATTAAATTAAGTTTACGCTTAAGAATTATTTTTTTCAAAAAACAGGGTTTCGTTGCAGTTTGTATGCTTAGTTAAAATTAAATTATTATAATTATAGAAATTGAATATGGTAAAATGTATTGAATATTTTTAATTAGTATAATTAATATAATTTAATAGTTTCAACTTATTTTTTGGTTATAATTAATAGTAAAAATAGTAATTTTTTATACCATAATTAAGGTTAAAACAAGTTTACCAAGGGTTAAACCATGAGATAAGGGTAGTATTACCACAAAGAACTATCCAATTATTATTTATTGAAGATATGTTAACCTTATATTATCCTAAAATTGAATATATGTCTATTTTGAACCACTTTCCCTTGAAATTAACCTTAAATCATTGAAATCTTTTAAGAAATTCTCGATGCGTACCTCCCCTCACTTATAAAAGGAGACCTATTCTTCTACCTTATTAACACAATTTTAGAATTATAACATGGAAAATACCTACTAATTTTTTTTCTAGAATAATTCCCCTCATACATTGTATTATAGTATTCTCTTAAGATAAATCCTCCAAAGCTTATGGAGTAAGCCAAAGGAGGTCTCTCAGAGAAGAGGTTTATATATTAACATATTTCAATTTTATTTCTTATCCTAATTCTTATAGAATTGTTTTATCCATAAAAAAGATTAATTTAGTATAATAAATAAACTAATATGATATAATGATTTTTTCACAAACATTTCCCACCTTTTCTTAATCAAATGGGAGATCAAAGTATTGCTCATACGTACATGTGGACTACCACCTCTACATAGCGATACGACTCATTTTCCACCACAATAATTCATGGTTGTTTATTATGATAGATATAATGTTTAGATATGGTATTTATATAATAATTATTATTATTTAACTATGAATTAATATTTAACTTTCTTTCATTCCATATATTGAAAAATAAAAATGTTACGCATGCATATGTACAGATTACCATCTCCATGTAGTGATGTAATTAATTTTTCATCACAAATTTATATGAATATTTATAAATTTGTATATAATTATTATATATGATATTTATTTTAAGATTGAAATTATTTTTAAGAATTAAACCCGATCAATATGAAATGACCATAACTTCAAAACCAAAATATATAAGAAAAATGAAGTCGTTAACACCAGAAATAATGATGACAATTAATGATTGTTAATGCACAGGTGAAAAGATTTTATAAGTGAAACTTGTATGGTATTATAGGTATTGTTAAGGTTATATTATATAATTATTATGAAATTAAATTTATTATATAGGAGGATAGTGTTCTAATAAAGCAAGATGGACTTTAGGTATGAGTTTTTTGTTACGATCTAATTTTTTTTCAATATTGTTTATGATTGGATTATATAATGATGAAATTATATTATATATCTATCTCAATTATAATATATTTTCTTATCCTCTAGTTATTTGTAGATATTTTATTCTTTCATATCATTTTCCTCTTTATAATTACTCATTATATAGAAAAAAAGTGTTTAAGGGAAATAAACCATGTTTTTCCCTTCAGTCGAGAATCTTTTCTTCAATGTCTATACTTTCTTTAAAAAAATTTAAATAATATTTTTACTATTATAAAAATATTTAGTTAAGTAAATTTTACCCATTTTTTAATTTCTAATTTTTTTAAAGGAAACTTTTTTACATTTTGCGAACAATGTGTTTTGGACTTTTTGCTGATAATGTGAAAGGATTTTTTTTGTTTCAACATATATCACATGAATAGATTTATACACAACTAAGAATACTATTTTCTTTTCATATTCATTTATAAGTTTACTTGGTTCTTTTCAAAGAAAAATTTTTCCTTATTAATTTATACTTTTTTTTATTCTATATAAGTGATTTCAAATAAAAAGGGTATTTTCCTCAATAAATATCCCAATGAAAACTTAATATTTTTTTATCTATACCAACACCCTTTGATATTTATTATGATTTACTAAGTATATGATCCAAATTTAATATATTTATTCTTTTTTCTTGACAGTTTATCATTATGATGAGGAAATGTTTATGGAACTCATATCATTTCCATGAGTTATGATTTGATTATTCGATGAATATTTTATGATCTTATGGAAAACATAAGTATGGATTAGATTATGTGATGGGTGGGGTCCAAATTATATAGTTCTATAACAAATTGGGAAAATAAGGATATCTCATTATATAATAAAAACTAGAATGTGAAGGGAACCCAATTCAGTAATTGATGTTTTCTAACAATATAGTCTTGGGAGTGAACCTCGACCAAGGAAATGGTGGAATGAGGAGTGAAATTGATATACTATTATAGTCTTGGTAGCGATAATTGACTAAGGAAATGATTATATATGCTTACATTCCAGAAAAAAACTTATTTCTTATTCTTAGGATATGTTTTCATAGAACATGATCAATTATTTATTATTCAAAACTCTTATGTCTTATGTCATTTTTTTTGAAAAAAACTTCATCCATGTTTCATGATTAAATATCTTTTATTGATTGGGTATGATTATTTTAAGTATTGATCATTTTCTCATACCCATATATTAATATTATACACACTAATGATAATTTATTGATATCTCATATGTTTACCCTTATTAATAATATGATATCACCCTTCATTATTCTTCCCTTCCCCAGGTTATGAATTTTTTTTAAGTATGATATGTATATAAAGGTTGGTAGTTATAAATTAATTAATTACAAATAATAAAGATATTTTATATACTAGTTTTTTACTTATCCATGTATCTAGAGACATAAAACCATTACTATACTAATGTATGTATTATTGTCAAATTTATTGAATATTCATCCAAAATTGTGTAATATTTATGTATAAAAAGTATAGTTCACTATACCATTATTTGGGATAATCTGGATTCTAGGAAAATGTTTCTTTCAAATTATTTGGGATACACCCAATAAAATATGTAAGTTATATAAAGTAGAATAAATAAATAAACACACATGTTTTTTAACATGATAAACTCTCAAGTGTGGAGTATTAAAAAAACATAGGGAAACTATAAAAATTTTACTAATAAACTAGAGAGAAAAAAATTCAAGTAAATTACCGAAATTAAATATTAATGATAGTGTATAAAAACCTATGTGAAAACACAACCCTAATACACATTTTTCTTCTCTATGAACATCATCCCAGTGACAAACGACACCCTCTTGTACCAACATCGATCCATATCTAAGATCCAATTTGGAAAAATTTCATTCTTATAGGAATAACATCACTACCTCAGAGATCCATTGTTAAAAAATATCAACCTTTTATGACAAACACAAATACCTTAGAGATCTAATTTGATAAAACGTCACCCTTATGTGAGAACATTTCCCCACCTTGGATATCCATTTTCGATCTTTTTCTCAACACAACTAACACTTCTCACAAGATACCAAAAATGTAGTAGGCCCTTCATTCTCTTAGAGGACTGCATCTTGAATAATTTTCCAAACACTTCATCATGAGTAGAAGTTAATGCCATAATACAAGAATATGATACCACATTCGGTTATATTGATTCCCATTCCATATCTCTAACACATGCAGTAAATATTAATTTTTCCATGCATTAATATTGAAAATAACTCTATATTAATGCCGAGAGAAACTCCTATATTCTTGGAGAAAAAATATCTATATTAGTTAATATTTTCATAGTAAAGAATCTACACCAAAGATAAGAAGAATATTTATTTGGATGTCAATGTTGATCACCTTTTATTTCTTGATCATTAGGTACTTTTTTATAACCAAATAATTTTAGTAATGAAATTTATTTTCTGGAAGAAATATAATGTTCTGGGTTTCATGTTCATTTATTATGAACCCTATATTTTTAGTTTTCAATTTACGTGGTTTTCTCATTTAAAATACTAACATAATAATCTTTTTAAAAAATTTATGTACTCCCATAAATGGTCTTGATGTGGTGGTAGTTTTTTTTTCTTAACCTTTTATTTAGGGGGTCTGAAATGGAGTAACCCCTAGATCTAGTTTGTGAATTTTTTAATTTGGAATAATATATATCATGATGCTTACTAACATTTCATATCTTTGGTTTCGAATATTGGTTAAACTTTATTTGGTTCCCTAGATTAGATGTTAGTTTTTCGATGCTTCTTTTACCATTTCATGTTTTTAAATATACTAAACATGAATTTTTATTGTACATTAAAAGTATTAAAAGGATAAAAGAAAATGGTTTTGAGTAAATTAAATTGTTTGGGTTTAGTTAAAGTGAAAGTAAATGGGTTTGTATTTGGGTAAAAAAATGGGTTCAAGTAATTAAATGAGTATCTTAAATTATATCATGTTAGGGTTAGAGTTTTAATTTTTAAAATTAAATGGGTAATAATATGGTTTGGGTTTCAATATTATTTAATGAGTTTTGGTTCATTCATTCCAAATTTCATAGGAACATGATCTATTTTCATCCCTAAGCATAAGCAGATCTAAAAAAAATTAATAATGATGAATTTTTTTATGCCAGAAGCTTGGTCATATGAAAAAGAGTTTCCTTAATAAAATTAATTTTAATAAATATAAGGATATGGGGGGGGGGGAATTCCCTAGTTTATGGGGTTTAATAATGCATTAGTCCTAAATACCTTTATCTATGATGTGAAATCCAAATTGGTCTTAGATTTTGGTTGTTTTTTCATATGTTCTCTTGGAAAGAGTCCTATAATTTTTAAATAGTGGGAAATAAATTATGATACTAGGTGTTAAAAAATTCTATAAATTCGTGGGTATAGAATTTCTTGAGTTTTTTATTCAATATGGGAATATAAAATCTTGGATTGAGTGTTCTTGAAATAAAGACAATTATAGTAACTTTAAGTGTCTTGGACCAACTATGATCATGTTTTATGTTTAACAGAGGTGTTATTAAGATTACTAAAGGGACTCTCATGGTTATAAAAGAGATTTTTTAATTTATTTTATGTATTGGTTACCTGGAAACATAATATACACATGATAATAATAAATATTTTTAAAGAGAACATGACCTTACATTGGTATAATAGATTAGGAAATGTTCATTCTAATGGTCTTTAAGAATTTGGGAAACATGGGTAGTGTTAAACCCCATGGATTTGGTTATAGTTGGATTCAATAAGAATGGGTTGAAACCTTTTAATAAGTTTATATAAGAGTACATAGAATGGAAAAGTGGAAGTATAAGGGACTATTGTATACAAGGACTGTAGATAGCAAGGATCTACATTAGGTATATGATCTTTTTGTTTAATCATGCCATTTAAGGTTAGATAAGATTATTAGATATCAAATGATGTGATAAAGAAATGGGGAATAAATTATTTAGACACATGAATATAACCATACTGTGAATGTGAAAATGTATGGATGCCTACAGATGATGATAATTGAATACCAAGGGAGATAATTATTTTATATCAGAGAAAATTCTTGGATGGGGAAGAAGAAATTCATACTGAGTGAGCTCGATTAGTGTTCAAATATTTATGATTTGATAAGATACAAATAGTTTGGCATGTAGTGATTTAATGAATAAAAAAATAAATATATTGGATGATAAGTTGGGGAAAATGAGACCTACACCGAAGACAGATTGCAATTTAGCAAGAATCATGAAGTCATGCATGATAGGACAATGTTGTTGTGATGTGAAGCCTTATTTAGATAATTATAAGATATGAGAACTGAAAGTTCATTCAGAAAAATTTTTATCAGTGGTTGGAGGCTAGGATTGATGTGAATGTAGAAGGAGTTCATCTATTCAGTGGAATCATACCACCTTTAATGAATGTAGGTCCATAGAAAGTTTTATTTTATCGATTGTTCTATAATTCAATACAGGGAGGTCTTGAAGTTTAGAAAAGTTGATGGGTCAGTTGGTTAGTAACCAGGATTAGGTATCCACGTCTCTTGATCCAGTGTTTTGTGGGAGTAGGTTTAACTTGTTTCACCTATTATTCTATGTATTTAAGTATGTGATAATTTTAGTGAAAAGTATGAAAAGTGGTTGTCGAACTGATTATTTATTTGATAAATGAGAAGTTTGTGAGAATTACTTGTCTTCATAATATATTTTATTCACCTATAATATTCAGGTTATATTAAAGGTAGAATCATAGTATTTCCCCATGCATATAAGATATAGTTCGAAAAATGTTAATTTTTTTTGTTCTTTCTCTTTTTTTGATCTTTTTCATTCAATATTTTTCCAGTACATTGTTTGTCTGTACTAAGGTGTGTGTGTGGGTATATCTTCGAGTGGTGAGTAGGGTTCCTTGTCTACTTACTTCCAATACAATTAGTCATAGGGGGGGTGAAAATTCAAATATTGGTTATTCTCTATACAGAGTTTCCTATATGCAATCTTTTGGTGTATTGACATGAGAAGATCAAATGGTTTTATCAGAAGCATGGAGATCAAATTTTCATTGATAATCATCTTTCCCACAAAAAAATCAAGGAATGGATGGATATAGTATTAAATTTAATCTTAGATTGTGTTTTAAAAATTTATACATGTTTTCCATATATTGGAAGACTGATAAATAATATCAGAAGTAATTTAGTGGAGTTAGAGGTTATGATAAAGGTGTTTTTTAAATGTGTTTAGTTTATTGAAAATTACCCCCATATAAGAATAAAAAAATAAAATTACTAAAACAAGGAAACTATTTCTTAAATTACCTATAATTTTGTATAGAAGGGTAGATAAATATGGGTACTTTAGGGAATAGTTATCCAATATATACAAAAAATTTGGTACTATGGGAAATTGTTTCCCAGATTACATATTTTGGGATTTTTTTCTTATTAAATGATGAAAACTTCCCTATTTTATTACAGGAGGTAATATATACTTATTGCATGAGGTGATACATCTGCATGAGAAAGGATTTAGTTGTGATACTATTGTATACAATAACTTGTGAAGGAGGAGACCACAACTCATTACTAGATATTGTAGTAGGTAATTTAGTATTTCTATAATCCTAAAAATCTGAGAATTAAATAACTCTATACGTATAATATGAGAAACATTTGGATTGCATCATTGTATATATACTGAATATATATATCATAGCCTTGCTATCACCAATGGCTATCGCAACAAATGACATGGGGTATCTAAAGGAAAGGAAAAACATATAGAATAAGGAACATTCTTGTCCAAGGAGGTGATACACTAAGTCATAGTCCATAGGAGGTGACACAAATTAAGATATAGCAACACATCGGTATATGGGATAGAGAAATAGATGAAAATTTCCCATAATGTAAACCATATCACACATTTCAATTAGGATATATCACCTTGATAATAACAGTAAATGGTCACTACTATAGATATGATCTTTAAACGTGAAATATTTAGACTTCAATAGTGTTAAAAAAGAACTAATGTTGTAAGTGTAATTAAAAGTTGATGGTTTTTATCAATACTAAAAATATTGCTGATAATGATGCTAAAATTATATAACACTAGAGTAAGGAATACAAAATTTAATTTCAATTAAATTTACATCACTTATGCAATAAATAAATATATTAAAAATATTTCAAACATTAGTTTAAAAAAAACATCGGTACTTATAATTTATCACAAACATCATCAAATTAATAAACATCAAAAAATTCAAAAAATTCAATGATTCGTTATCTTTTCCCCCCTCAGCATCTCTTAAACGATCTTGATCATTCTACCAATTACTGAACAAACTACCCCATATTAATAAATTTTATTCACATATATAAATATAACATTCTTATGTTTGTAATATAATAAAGAAACAAATTAAACATAAATATGAAACAATGCATTAATAAAAAGTAACTTTTAAACTAAATACCTACAATTTTTGTCAAACAGGGCACACCATGTGTCATGTTAATTTATGTTTAATTTATCAATTTAAATAATGAATTATTAATCATTTTTATATAGTATCAACACAATATAAGAACATTTGTTCAGTTTTAAGTATGTGACGCATGCTTTGAAGTAAACTGTCTATTTTAAACTAAAAACATACACTTTGAGTCATAACAGGTACATAGTGGGTCAGATTAATGTGTGGATGATTCCAACACATAAAAAAATATTTATGGATCATTTTTCTATGTTATTAATAAATTCCATGTTCATTTTCTCTATTTTATGTTTATGATGTGTGTTTAGAAATAAAATGCCAATTTTAAATTAAAACACGCACTTTGAGTCATACAGATCACACCATACATAGTATTGATGTAAAGTTGATTCTTAGACGTAAAAATTGAATTAAGGATAATGTTACCAAGTTATAAAGTCCATTTGAGTGTGTTTTCTAGTTTTTCAGCAAGTGTCACACATTTTTAACTAAAATTTCACTTTTAAACTAAAAACATGCACTCTGAGTCATACTGGTCACATCACATGTTAGATTAATGTGAAGCTGATTCATACAAATCAAAATTAATTTTGGATAATTTTCATAAAATATCAAGATAATATAATAATTTTTTCTCAGTTTTTAATGAATGACACATGTTTTTAACTAAAATGTCATTTTTTAAACTGAAAATAAACATTTTGACTCCTACTAATCACAATGTGCTTTGAATTTCAGTACGGATGATTCCTACATGTCACAAATGACATATAAACAAATTTCATAAAGTATAAAAATAATATTAAAGTGTTTTATTGGTTTTGAGTATGCAACATGTCTTTTTTAACTAAAATGTAAATTTGAAACTAAAACCACACATTTTGAGTCATACCAGTCACACTGTTTATAGGACTTATGTGAGGTTAATTAATACACATCAAAAATGACTTATGGATAACTATATTAAATTTTAAAAACAATCTGAATGTGTTTTCATGTTTTTGAGAATGTCATCCATCTTCTAAACCAAAAGGTAAATTTTAAATAAAAACACACTCTTTCAGTCATACCTATCACACCATGTATCAGATTAAAATTCAGTTGATTCCTATAAGTCTAAAATAATTTAAGGGTAATTTCCCTAATTTATTAAGTGAATATTAGTTTTTTCTTAGGTTTTCAGTGAGTGACACAAGTTTTAACTAAAATTTCATTTTAATACTGAATACATGTACTTTGAGCTATATCGGTCACACAATTATTCATATTGATGTGTGGTTGATTATTATAGATAAAAAATAACTTATGGATCATTTTATAACATATTAATAAAATTTAATCAATTTTTCTTGGTTTTCAGTGAGTTATACTTGTTTTTAACTAAAATGTCAGTTTTAAACTAAAAACATACATTTCAAATCATACCAGTCACACCATGTATCAGATTGAGGTATGGTTGATTCTTGTATGTAAAAAATGACTCATGGATAATTTTACTAAAGTATAAAAACAATTTTAAAGTTTTTTCTTAGTTTTTAGTATGTCACAAGTCATTTTAATGAAATTTTTATTTTTAAACTAAAGCCACATATTTTTAGTCATACAAGTCACATCTTTTATTTGATTTAGGTGTAGATAATTATTATAAATACAAAATTACTTATAGATTATTTTCCTAAAGTATCAAAAAATTTGAATTTATTTTATTAGTTTTGAGTATTTCATATATCTTTCGATACAAAATGTCAATTTTAAATAAAAACATACAATTTGAGTAATACCAGTCATACCATGTTTCAGATTAATGTGAGGTTAATTCATACAATTCTAAAGCTACATAAACATATTATTCCTAAATTATCAAGATAATATGAGTTTATTTTCTAGTTTTCCAATGGGCGACACACATATATAACTAAAATTTCAATTTTATACTGAAAACATGCACTTTGAGTCAAACAAGTCACAATCTATATTAGATTTATGTGTGGTTGATTCCTACATGTCAAAAATTAATTATGGATAATTTTCATATTGTATGAAGAAAATAAAAGTATGTTTACTCAGTTTTCAGTATGTGGCACGTGTTTTTAACTAAAATTTAATTTTAAACTGAAAACATACATTTCCAGTCATATCATTCACACTTTGTATCACATTCTAGTATGAATATTTCCCATATTTCATAAATGAGATATAGAAAATTTTCTTCATGAATAAAAACAATCTAAATGTGTTTGATTAGTTTTGAGTATTTCGACAACATACTCATTGAAAGACATGATAAATTAAATCCATTAAATAAATAACTACATAAAAATTGAAAGTAGGGGTTGATCCCATAGAGAAAATGTGAAAATATGTGCATAAAAAAGATATTGAGAAGAATCTGATTAGTCAATCATATAAAATAGTGGTAAGGGAATTAAAAAAATAAATTTTTTTTTTGAAAAAATTAAAAGTAGAAGAAGAAGAAAAAATAATAAAAAACTATGTGGGAGTTTCAATTCAATTAGAGTTAAATAAAAAAGTTATTCCTTGTTATTTAAAAATATTTATGAATCTATTTTTCCTAGTGATTCAATTATGTTATTTATTTCTTGGTCTGCTAACAAATAACTTTAAAATTTATAAGTCAATCCCTTTGTCTGGGGACTGGTTTATTAAAAACTTGTTTATAAAAATACTCCTAAAATTTTTGCAGTAGGCTCCCCTAATGGTAATGGTTTTGCCTATTCAAAATACATTAGTTTTATTTGTCAGTGTTATTCTTGTTTTGACATGATATGACATGTGAATTTAGAATTAAATGATTAAAATAATTATAATACAAAAATCACATTTAAATAAAACACATAGGAATTTCAATTACAATGCACCCACAATCTTATTACAACCCCAAAACAAAACTCTTACCCTCTTATGACCTTTGAGATGGTTCAAAGGACAAGTAGAGACTCAAAATTACCCATGGATACAATATATCTTAGATGAGGGGGGGGGGGGGAAGAGGAATGTAAATTAAGGGAAAAAATAAAAATCTTAATGTCTTCGGTGGAGGATCAATTTGATAGAAGTGAATCAACTACCCCTTGAATAGGCAACATGGAACTCTGAGGGATTCCTCTATACTTACAGAAAAATATATAAAATGGAATGTACTAGAAATTTAATGGAATATACTCAAGTCAACCATATTTTCTCATTTTATCTCTACCAGTAGGTGGCCAACCATTCCACCCTTTGAATTTGTTGCATTGACAGTTTGTAGGTGTAAGTACCTGGAAATTTTCACCAACATACAAGGAATGTTTCCTTCCTTTTATCCACAAACCACTTATATAATGGGAATAAACTACATAACCATGCATTAAATAGTGTGTTGGCTATGGTCCCAAAATTGGGCATGTACTTAGGAAATATGAATTATGCCTCTTTCATATGCACATGGTGTGTTATTATTACTTACACAATGTGTATTTTCAAATTTTACTCTGAATCATCCTTGATAGGTGAATTCCACTGAAATATCCTAAAAATCATCTATTAAAATTGAAATGATTCATTTTAACCATATAAAAGAATATATACAGTGAAAATAAATTTTATACTCAATAAAACACCCAAATTAATATGAAAAAATAGGACACATCAAACACACCCACACTTAGTCATTTACTTTCCATCAAGAAAAAAATAAATATCAAATTAAAAAGAATCTATACTCTCAAAGGAATACATTCAATTAATTATACTTATAAACATAATATTTATAACTGTGGATTTCAAAAAGCACAAAACTTATTCAATTTAAAATTATTTTAATAATGAAACATATATAATTCAGTTCAAGATGCTTACGACATTTCATTAATTTTTTTCAAATTTTTCATAAACACACATGCCACTAATGATTTTCCTCACCTGGATAACGATTCAATCATCACTCAAGATCATATATTCAGATTTATTCTCAATATCAAGTATATACACTATATCCATAATCTTAAATGCGATCTCAATATCCAATAAGAAATTAAATCACACAAATCATGAGGTCTTTCATTAAGGTTCTGATGAAACAAAGGCTAAGTTTATGTAGGTAACAATGTAAAAATAATCTCAAAGGCTTGAAAAAGTTTATTTTTTTAAAAAGAAAGAATCATATTCAATTAAATGATCGATGAAAATACATACTTATCAAAATATATTAAAATTCAACATAACTATTTCATTCCCTTACTACATGGGTTCAAAAACAATATTTGAGTATAATGAATGATTATGGTGCTCTTTTTAATTTTTAATTTTTTAATTTTTTTAAAAGGTAACACTTATAAACACAATTAATTATTGTTTTTAAACCCTTTCACATAGATGAAAAAAACTATCCCATACACTTAATTTCATGGTAGCTCACTAAAATGCACAATGAATCGATAGACTCCCTCTTTAAAACTTAAAGTAAAAATGGTTTGAAAATTTCAATTGAATTTATCAATTAGTTTTATTTTATTCCAAACCTTCATGTTTTAATAACAAATAATTTTAAGTTCTATTAGTTTTTCATATCCCCAGAACCTATCTTGAAAGAGGGTATAAGAAATAATATGTCAAAAGTCTTAGAATACCTATCAAGAATGAGAAAAAATGTAAATAATCAGTCTAATAAAAATATTACAAATAATTAAGTTCCCAAATAAAAATTATATCAAAAATTATTTTGAAATACCTTTTAATATTAAAATAAGAATGAAAATTTAAAAATCAACACATAAATATTTGTTTCTTAAAATTATAATTAATAAAATAATTCAAAATTTTAAAATATGTCATCTTATTAATGATGCCTCCTATATTATTCAATGAGAAAAGGACCAGTGTAGTAGAGGTACTCTCCCCTGTACTTAATATCACACTTAGTACTCTAAGTGAAATAACAAGTAGGAGAATATTAAAAATTACACACAACCATACCAAACCAAGGGAGTAGTGAAAGAAGTAAACTGAAGAAAGATGAATGAAAGAAAAACAAGAAAAATACTCACTTGGAAGTGGGATAAAAAATTGTTAATAAGTTTAATGCAGAATACCCATAATGTTCTAGAGTACTTGTGACTGTTTACGTAATGGAAAATCAGTCTTTATATATGAAAATAATTACATAAAAAACAAACACACACATATATATGAAAAGTAATGTGGTAAAATTGTTACTCAACTCCCTCAAGAGAGCCAATGTTTGAAATCAAGGGGTCCTATAGGGAAGTGGTTTCCATAGAATACAGTAATATGATGTGCCACATGGTTAGATGTGATATGTCAGAAGAAATATCATGACCCCCAAGAGTAGTAATAGTGCTGATATCTTTAAAGGAAAGAACTGGAAAGCCAACGATAGGGGATGGTGATGTGTCCTATGGGGTTGAAGACTTAGGGTTGGCCTAAGAAGTAGGATCCAATGGAATTATAAGGATAAAGTTCCAAAGTATAATTCTTAACAATATTTTTATATAATCGAGTTGAAGAAACATGGGCTTGAGGTGAGAATGGAAATGGGGTTCAACTGAGGGTATGGGTGGAGATAGAGTTGTAGATGGGTCATAAGGTTGAATGGTAGAAGATGAGAGATTAGTGAAATAAGGAGGAAGGGATAGAGAGGATGGTCATTTTAGTGGTGGTAGTGGTTTTATTGGTGGAACTGGGTCAACAACACCCGTAAGAGTAGGTGGATATTCAATCACTCAAGCTAGTGTTGGGCACTCTTGTATGAGCACATAGGTCCCCCTATTTAGAACCACTCTTATGAAAATAATAATAAGATAGTCCATTTTATAGGGAGTAACTATATAAGGACCCGACCTAAAAAATTACATAATCTAGTTAATTCAACTAGAATACATTTATTGCATTCTTTAGGATCTTTTTAGTCTAGATTTTTATAGAATTAGGAAATAATATATATTAATACACAAGAACACAAGGGGATAATACTGAAAAAGTATCCATTTCTTCATTAATTCAGAAGTTTTTAATAAAACATCAAATCTTTTCATGAAAAATCTTCAAAATATTTACCTTGGATTCTTCTTTTCTATTAACCAGGATTAAAACCTATAAAATATCAAATCTTGGGGTGAAAAAAAAATCATAGTATGATATATAAAAAGAAAAAACCATTAGTTCATGAATACTCATAATCATAAGAAATTATTTTCAGAAATATTTACTTATCACACATAAAGTATAATATACTTACATTATGAAAACAAGATATTTCCATAAAACATAAAAAACATAAATAACACCATAAAGATAACTAGGGTAATTACTTAATATTTTAATCCTTGTGGCTACCATATGATTTATAACTCTCACAACTACATTATAATGTAACCCTCATGGCTATGTTATGGTGTAACCATCACAGTTACACTTGGAGTAACCATAAAGTCAAACTCAAAAAATAAACATACCCAATGAATTAGAGGGATATATATGTAAAATTATTCATCATAAATAATGACCAAGAACCATAACTTAATCATTATAATTTAATAATTTCATCATAAAAACATTCTTTTTTTATTTTCTTTGAAAATAGAAATTTTAAATAGGTTTTTAATGAAATGTCCTTTACAACAGATTCTTCTAACTTAAATTTTTTTAAAACATTATGTATAATTTTTTAAATTGTTTTATTAATATATTAAATAACTATTTTAATATTTATAATACATTACATGATATCTTTCCACTCATTTCTTGATAATATTTTGAAATTTTTATTGTTTTGGGTGCATCTATTTCCATGTTTCTATGGTTGGTTTATTATGGATTTTCTTATCAAATGGAAGAAAAAATATAGAAGTGGAATGAAATAATGTTAATATGATTCCATAATTTTAAATGATACTATATTTTCCCCCTGATATTATGATTATTCATTAGATAAAAAATAAATAAAAATGATTTAATTTATTTTGGTGGTTTTTACGACCATCAAAAGTATATATCATTTTATTTAATATCATATTTATGTATTGGTTTAAGAACATTATATAACTTATAATATGTATAATAAAATCTTATTTGTCTATAATAATGGTTTTATGACTGGACATTATGTTAGTAAAGGAAAATGAAAATTTGTTATCCAGAAGGCGGTGAATCGAAACGTTACAGAAGATGCTTTCATTTTATAGAATAACAAGAGAAGAGGGGAGGTTTGATGATGAATATTAAATTAACAAAATAAAATTGAATTATATTTAATATAATTTATTTATCATGTCACTTAGATAGGGGGTGAAGAGAGAATAAGAAAATAAAATAAAATAAAATAAAAGAGGATTTTACCTCTTGAATTCTCCTCTTTAAGAACCTTCTTAAGGCCCTTGGTTTTGAATTTTTGTGAGAACATAAATCATTGGATCTGGTTAAGGGGAATGAGAAAGTTATTGGGTATAAATTAAATAATGTACAAGTCTTTAGAGGTGTGAGGAGAAGAGGTGGTGAGGGGTAGTATTTATAGTGGATGAGAGGGGCGTTTTCTCATTATTTCATCCATTAGTTTATTATTTTTACTCAAGACTATGAATAGTAAAATATTTATCAATAAATATCTTAAAAAATTAATGGAAGTTCGAGATTATATTTATTAAATAATAAATAACTCAAGGAATATTGTATTTAACTTATAATGTATATATACCGTAAATTGTTGTATTTTACTATTCAAAAAAATTTAAGTATTTTAGAAAAATATCAAAAATTCACCTTAATTGAAATGATTTATAGAATAAAAAAATAAAATCTATTTTATGAAAATAATTTTCTTAATATGAGAAATTTTATTTTTAAATAAAATAATCATTTTTTTAAAAAATACATATTTTAAAATTATAATTGATTTTATGACACATTGAAAAATTAATTAAGGTCTCATAAAATTATCATATAATCATAAAACAATAAAATATAAATTTATGAATCTATTTTATGAAAATTTATTTGCTTTTAAATCATTATATTTATTATAAAATTGTAATTAAATATTTATGACTTACAAAAATACCAACACTTAATATATCATCTCCAAAACATTATTTACTTATTCCAGGTTATAAATATATCATGATTACACTTATAAGATAAATAAATTTTATTTATACTCTCATATGTGAGGTTACTATTCTAATATTATATATTTATAAATTTCTATATATAACACTAATTTTATTATACATTTATAATGAATTTAACTATTTAATTCTTGAATAAAGACAAAATATTTTATAAGTACCTGGGTTGTTACATTATCCCCTCCTTCTTGAAATTACACCCTCAAAATTTTTATTGACTTATTAAATAAGTGAGGATAACTTTCCATCATAGAATTTTCATAATCCCATGTTTCTTCTTCAACCATGTGCTTTCTCCATAAAACCTTAAGTGCAACGCCTGAATATTCCATGGTACGCTTCTTATTAAATAATTCAAATAGCTTGCACTACACGCAATACTGAGTTCAACCACACCACGACAAGCCATTTAAAGAGTGGTTATGAATATTATTAAACAATTTTTGAATTTAAATATTCCATATAATTTTAATATTCATCTAAAGTGTTTCTTTTACATGGTATAATAAGAAATTCATTTCTTCGAATAAAAGAAGTACTTTTTTAAAAAAAATACAGTTTTACCATCTCTTAATGGATAAAACTTTTTAGATTTAATATTTCACACTTTTATATATTAAATTTGAAAAAATGAAATTTTTATTTACAAGAGGAAGAAAAAATTTTCGTTTGGAATTTTTTTTACTATTTTTCTGATAACTTTCATATTTTAATGAATAGTAAAAAATATTTCATTTTAATTCAAAACTACTTTTTCATTTAATTTATTTATATATTTAGATTATAATTTTAATTAGTTTTAAAGCATAATTAGATTTTTTTTATAATTTAAAATAATTCAGGTCATCGAAATTATTTTCCCTTTGAAATTGGATATAAACACATGTCGATCTTTTGATGATTTTTACTTTGAAAAAACCTGTTTTGTTATTTTGTCAATATGAATTAATTTTAAATTATATACTGAAACTTTTGTGTTTTAAATATTTAAAAATGGATTCCATATTTGGAATCAGTTGATCTATATTACGTTAATAGAAGACTTTTTTTAGAGCATTATGAATAGTAACTTAAGTAATTAGTTTTATTACCATGGTTAAAGGTAAATCAGGTAATTAAAGGTAAAAATAATATTATACAATTACCTTAACACATATCAAAATCCTAATAGATTACTAAATGATACCCTTATCATATATGGTTAGAAATGGTATCACATAATGGCCACTTTCTCATGAATATGACTTAAATATAATAAAAATTAATGAATGTGATAAAATGTCACAATCTCATTTTATATAAGTATATTAGTTTTAATATATGAATAATGAGGAGATAACATCGACTATAAGTATTCTATGAAAAGATAAAATAAATAACTACATCATTGAAATTTATTTATAATTTTTAGATATTAAATAATTACCATTAATGATGACACAATAGTGATGAAGAAATTATTTTATTAATATAAATACCAAATAAATGGTATTAAAAATATTAAAAGAAATATAATGTGAACTAAATAAGATTATACATGAATTTTTTAGGTAAATATTATATTTTATGAGTATATTAAATATTTTAATTCGTATTTATCTTTTGTGTAGATTTTATTCAATGTCAAATAATTGAATAGTTTCAAAATTAACACTATTGATATTTTAAAAAAATACCATTTTATTAAATTATTCCAAAGCCAAAAAATATATACAAAGGAAAAATTATAAGGTATAAAATGTTATAAATATTATAATTATGGACAATTGACACCACATAAGTAAATATTTATAACCATTTAACATTTAGACTATTATTATCACAATTAAAATTAAATAGATTAAATAAGGATAAATCAAAATGATATGGTTTAAAATAAAATCATAACATTGCTAAATTTTATTGGTTGATAGGATTTATACCAATATTAATATTATATTATAAATAATCCACTATCGATCCATTTGTATTTATAATTTATTTTGTATTAATTTAACAGTTTTAGTGTTTCTACGGGTTCCCCTCCCCTCTCTTATAAAAGAGAACTTCTACTTTTATTTAATTCACACCTATAAATCCTTTTGGTTTGTCCAAAAACATACCATTTACTCTCCAAAAATTCCAAAATTCATTTTAAATTCCACAATTTTGGAAGAAACCCATCCTAAAGAGTCATTTTTTGTAAACAAAAGGAGATACCCAAAACAGAGGTAATTGTTTTATCACCTTTTTCAATGTTATTTTCTTATTCTATATACTATTTATCTATTTTTTACATATAAAAGTAATAAATATAGTATTATTCATATAATTATATTTTATTATAATCATGGGAAAACCATATTCTTCATTTTATCCATCATACGAATAACAATATCACCATGCGTGCGTCCGTACGACTTACCGTTTCCACACCCTGGTGCAATTTGTTTTTCAACACTATTTTAATTGTAAGGATGTAATGATTAGTATAATGAGTATAAATAATAAATATAACATGATTATGGGTATTTATAATTAATATACCATCAAATTCCATACCATTTAACCATCAAGGGAATGATACCTTCACTCGTGCCTACATACATCTTACCGTCTCCACAACACGGTACGATTCAGTATCGATGTTAATAATTAGTGAATGATTAGAAAATTTATATGATGATTAAAAATAATAATTATTAACTTAATTTCATTATGGGAATGAATAAAATATATCATATTCATAACAATCATGACTTACATGACAAAATAGGAATGGGAAAACGAAGCAGTTAACACTCGAAATAATGGTAATATTGAAACACTATTAACAAAATGATATTGTAGGATCATATATGATATAATAAATTTATTTATGGTTCTATTATAATTTAATAACATACATTAACCATTATACATGAGTTAAAATCACCCTCTACTAACAGAAATTAAAAGTTAAGGGTTAATTTCAAAATCTCATCCTTATTTGAGATTGTTTATGCGTATATATTTACTGGGACATATTTGTCATTCATGTTCATGTTTCTTAAAATGTTTTAAAAAGGAATATTTATAAGGATTTATGTAAGGTAATCATTAACTAAAAATTTTTTTAAATTGTTTTAAATATTTATTTTTCTAAACCTTTCTTATTAATGTCCATGTTTTCAAAATATTTTTAAGGATTTATTTATATGGAAATGAATGTTTTAAAATTTTAATTACTATCAAAAGTTTAAAAGTGGTATGGGAAAATTTGATTAAAAAACTCTTTTAAATGTCTTATTTTATAAATTGTGTGACTTTTAATATATTCAAAGTAAAAAAGGATATTTCTCTCAATTTTTTAATGATATTATTAGATTATTTTCATCTATGTCAACATCCTTTGTTGAATTTTATGCTTAATTTATATTGATTTATTATGATATAATATTCAATATTTTATTGAATGTTTCATGGTACTTTTGAATATGGATGTGATATTTTAATACCATTTATGGTTTATGGTTAAATTATTAACATTTTTTATGCTATTTTTAATATGAATGTTTATGTTATGTTTCACTATTTCCATGTGATGAATGTATTGGACTTAGTAAGTGATGGGAAGGGCCTTCTATAGAAACTTTATGCATCCGTAGGTATTATGATACAAACTAGTGTGTTGTCATAAGTCATTGATAGTATAGTAATAGTGCTAGCATGAGGCCTGGACGGTATGGTAATGGTCTTGGAATGAGGCCTTGATGGTATGGTTATACTCCAAATCCATTTTTTTATATTTTATAAAATCCACTTTAAGGGTAAGTGGTAACTATATGTCACAAGATTCAAAAAAATTCACCACAGTACAAAAACTACACAACATTCCAAAGTCAAGTAAAAAAACATCATATCCCAGTTCTTCAGAACCAAAGCCGTACACCACTAGTATTTTCAAATTAAAATTCTAAAAACTAAATACCAATTTTCAAACCATGTTCTATTCATCGTCATTAAGAGTTGATCCAAGAGCCACCAAAATCCATGTAAATGGGGATTCAATCACCATACTTGATTCTATATGACATCATATCGAACATCCAGTCTCCTCCATCACCATCGCTTCTCTAAACCACCATATTCATCATTGCCACTGTCATCACAAGAGCTTCTATCATCGCCGTCGCCATCCTCATCGCTCAACACCAACATCCAATTCATTGACATCTACAATCAAAATCACCCTTCACTCTCAACATCCAATCCACACACAATTTAAGAACACACATCTCCAAACACATTGCCAGAACACCCAAAAATCATGAAAATTAAGTTCCCCATCATTGAAATAAACCAAAGAAAGGAATCACCAGTCACAAATCCATGAACACCCATCCAATCACACGAACACATCCCAAAGCCTCCTTGGAAGATAATTCACCCAACTGAACTTGTAGGGTGAAAATAACCTAGAAACCATAGCAGGGCACAAGTGTCCAGGCATCTAGAGAGATGAACCGTGAAGCCATCACCATCAACCAAGTATGTCCTAAGAATATGAAGTCACCATGAGTCATCAAACCCCTAGAACTCACATCCAAGAGAATTTATGAGACCACTACGAAATTCTCTCGGAGAGCGAGGTGGATACCCGGTGTTAGAGTTGAGAAATGGGGGGATGAACTTAACAAAACAAAACTTTTATACCTAAAGAAAAACCCGTAACTAAATAAAAAATAACTTAGAGAAAAAATGAGAAGGATTGAAACCATAATAGAAATCCATGATTGAAACCCTTCATAGAACCCAAAAATATGCAGATGCATGAGATTATGTCACCCATAGGAAAATCGCTGAACCCGATAGAAAAAAATGGGAGAGAGGAGACACCCAGTGAGTGAGAACCCAAGAGGGTGGGAAAGAGAAAAAAACTAGAAGATAGGTGAGGCTATAGAGAACCAGGAGGATAAATATTGGGAACCTATAAGAAGGGTGCAAAAACCTATGCATGATAAAAGAATATGGGATCCTGATGGAAGACACCAGGTGAGTGAGGTTCCATGAAAAATAGATTTTAGGTTTATTTTTTCTATAGTATGGTTATGATTTCCAACATTATTCATTTCCTCATTATGAGATTAGTTATTGATATTAAATGAGATTATTCAACTTGTAGAATATCCATGTGAACGTTTAAATTGAATTATTTGATTTATTCTTTACATATTATGATAAATATAATGTTTTAAAAGGTCTCTGTTTTTGTTTTATACCTTTCCTAAAGAGTTTATGTTTATTTATGATATATTTATCTATATGGTTTATCCTTACCGAGTATCCGAGCTAACCTCTTTCAAGTGTTTTATTTTTACTAAGAGTCCGTGAAGTGTATGATGATTTATATGTAGGGTTAATCTAGTAGAATATTGGAATTTTCAAGGAATTATCTATGTTTAATTTTATTTTTTGAAATGTAATGTAATGTTCATGTATGTAGTATATTTTCCAAAACTACTAAAATGGTAAATCCTTGAGGATTTTATTCCTTTTAATCATTATAATGCATTAAAATAATGCACCAGCTCTAGAAAACTGGGGTCGAGGTATTAGAGTTGGTATTAGAGGAGGCTTAGCAAAAACCGTGGATACTAGATTTATAAAAAACATGATTAGGGAACATTACCCGATGATAGAATATTGGGATATGTATAAATGAACATCCTAGAATTTTGGTAATGTATATATTATGTAGGTATTCCTAGAAAATGCATCCACTTTTGGATACTACAAGTGGACATGGTTATGCAATAGATGTACCTAGGAGTAAAACTACAACAAGGTGTTTCAGGATCGAGTTGGGGTTACCTGGTACATGATAACGAGCATTAATGTGCACCTGGTTTGACACTCCTAGGGGATACACTTAGGATAATTCAAATTTTATTTTTAAACTATTACAAAGGATTTATGAGTAAATATGTCCCCAGAGTAACCATTTTTTGATTATAAGACTAGATAAAATTAAATATTCAATTAATTCTGATCATTTATCTATTTTTTGGATTATAAATTACGATATGATCAAAACTAGTGTATGTAATCATTTATAAATGGAACCTAATAGAAGGAATGAGAACTCCAATAATACACATGATCCAGAGAGTAAGAAGGATCATATCTTTCTTGGTATTAAGACAACATTTCAAAAGGAGATAGACTCCCACATATTCTAATAATATAAAGAAATAATATCATATATTAATAAGATAAGTAAATAATTCTATAAGTCTTATGTATTTTAAGGGAAGCAAGAGAAGAAGAGGATGAAAGAGAAAAAGATGGATAAAGGGAAAAAGGGAAAGAAGGATTTTCCCACATGTGATAACTATGGAATGAATCGCCCTAGTAAATGATTGAAGGGAACGTGAGTTTTTTATAAGTTTTGAGAAAAAAGATACATAGTTAATGACTTCAAGGGTAATAAAAAGGTTTCCAATGTAAAATAATTCATTTATAAGAAGACGAGATACTATGCGAATCAATGTTCAAATCATCATAGTATATCCCAAATGATGAAATTGGATAATAATCAGGTTATGATACTACCACAAATGAAGGGGAATGATTAATGTTCTTAAGTTATTATTGAGATTTTTGAAATTTATGTATTACATTAATGATTTACTAGTTATATGAATAATGAAAATAAATAAGGATTGTACTGTAGAACTATTTCATTAAAGATTTTAGATTGTATAGTTCCAAGAAAAGTGATATAGTTTCAAGTTAAACTTTTTGGAAAATATATGGTTGAGGGAAAGATAACCCTTAATATTTTTTTTGATACTGAGGTAAAAATGCTGGAATAAAGAGATGATTGATTTGGATAAAGTATATTGGATATTATTGACTATAATAGAACTGATTAATGGTCTATTTATTCCATCATTATAGGACATTGAAAAATTTTTAGATTTAAGAAGTATATCCATACTCTATATTTTATTTAAGGAATAAGAAAGCATGGACATATTCAATAAATTATTATGGTATTTTAGGTTAATACCATGTTTTAAGAGAATACATGATGAAGGTACTAACATGTTTGGTATGTGAAAAAAATCGATATGTATTATGTTATGAATTTAGCGACCTTACTTATAAATATTTAGGTGGTGATTTTAGAGAGAAGTATTTTAGATAAGTCTAAAGGTTGGAATGGATTAAGTTGAACATTGGATATTATTGTTTGAGGTTAAAACATTTTTAAGATTATTTCTGGAATGTTATAATAATATAGTTTTAAGAAAAAGAAAACACACAGGTTGGAAGACCACCAGTTGCATTTGGTAAGTATGCAAGACTTGAACACACAACCAAAGGGAAAAATAGGTTCTTTACCTACCATTATCCTATGTGATGTCCTAGTTTTTATAATGTAGTTTTTTTACATGGTATGACATATGATGTATTAGTTCTTTTTTGTAACCCTATACGATTAATATAAATAGAATATTTTATAATTTTATTATCTTTTGAAGAGAAAGATGATTTTTTATAGAAATTAGTTAAAGGATGAAACTCTACATATCAATTAAGAATGATTCCTTTTGTTATTAGTCTATGAAGTAAATTAATTCTTCAACTCAAGTGAAAGGATCATGAAACCAAAAAATGTTTTCCTTGTACTTTCTTTTATGATGAATCAAATGGTCCCTTGGATGATCATAGATTTATAGATTTTTGATTGTTAACTTACTCCCAATAATGTTATCTATCACCCTCCATCAGAACTTTATGGTTACATTTTATTTCATGTCCTTGTTTTCCGACATGGAACCATAGTATGCGTTATCTCTGGTGACCTCTGTACTTCCCTTTCTTTATTATAAAATGGTGATCTCACTAATCCTTTTTTTGATGTGGGATTTCAAAAAAAGTATTTTCAAATATCAAACCCCATTTTTTCAGTCCGGAGTTTAAATTGAGAGGATTAAACTTGTTGAAGGAGGGGAGAATGTAACACCCAAAGCTTCTACAGTATGCTTCTTTTTAAATAATTCGAATAGCTTGCAATACATGGAACAACAATTTCAAGCACACCTCGACAAACCATTTAAAGATAATTTATGAATATTTTTAACCAAAATTTTAATTTTATATATTATATATAATTTTAATATTCATCTCATGTGTTTCTTAGACATGATATAATAAAAATTTCAATTTTTCGAATAAATGATGTTTTTTTCAAAAAAATGCAGTTTTACCACCTTTTAATGGAGAACATTTTTGAAATCCAATATTTTAAACTTTTAAATTTTAAATTTAAAAAATAAAATTATTATTAATAATGACATAAAAATTTAATTTGCACAAATTTTTGGTGTTGTTCCGATAAATTTTATATTTTAATTAATAGTAAAAAATAATGCATTTAAATTCAAAAAATCATTTTCATCTAATTTATTTATATTATTATATTATAATTTTAATTAGTTTTAAAGTATAATTAGATTATGTTTTTATCATTTAATATAATTTAGGTCAATGGAATTATTTTAACAATAAAATTGGATATAATCACATATCAATTGTTTGATGATTTTTACTTTAAACAACCTGTTTTATTATTTTTTCAATGAGAATTAATTTTAAATTTATTACTATAATGTATGTGTTTTAAATCTGGAAAAATAGATTCCATATTTGGAATTAGTGATTCCAAATTATTTTAATTGTCTAATTTTATTTTTGGGCATTATGAATAGTAACTTTAGTAATTATTTTTATTACCATGGTTAAAGGTAAATTAGGTAATTAAAAGTCTATGAAGCTTCGTCGCTGCTCAACCAAACTTTGATTTCTCATTTTTCATGGAGAAGGCCATCAGGGGATACATTTGATAGATGCGTCTTCAGTTCCTGGAATATTTAGGAAAGGGCTACTGTGGGTTTACTCAACAATAGAAACCTAAGGGTGTACTTCACGTCGGATGAAGAATTGATCAAGGCATAGTCTTGTGTGCCTCATAGATGCAACAGGTCCAAATTTTACCTACACAGGTGGACATATAACTACCACATGAAACAAGACTTTCCATCAACATCAATTTGGGTGAGTTTCTCTAATCTTCCTCTTCCTTTCCAGAATCCGTCGATTATATTGATGGTGGGTAATATCATTGGAAGGTTTATATGTCCTGATATCCATACCAAAGCTACGTTCCATTCGGTCAATCCAAGGGTGTGTGTGGAGGTCGATGTTTCTCGACAACCCCCAGACTTCATTTGGATCACTATTGGAGAGGAATACCATTATAGACAACAAGTTGGGTATTAGTCTTGGGTGGATTTTTGTTCTACATTCAAGTGGTTAGGCCAATTGACATAGGACTGCAGACGTGGGTCGAGGAAGCATGGGGATGGGGCTAGTGGTGTGGATGGGTCCTCAAGTCAGGGGCAAGGGGGCATGCAGATTGATGAAGCAGCGCATGGTGAACCTCGAGCTGGGTGGAACCCACTAAAAAAGCTGGATATGACTTTGGTTGGTAAAGGTAAGGGTCTTGACAGAGGTCCCATGCCTGGTCCGGATGTGCGACTTAAGGAACCTTCATAGGGAGGTGTCACCTATAATCATGGAAAGTAGCTGGGGGCCGTTTCTTTGGGTTCATAGGAGTGCGGAGGGTTATCAGGCACTCGGTCGACAACTAATTAAGGAGTGGTTCTTCCCTCTTCTACATCCAAGATCCAAAGAAATGGAACTGTAGGTACTTTTAAGGATTTAGTGGAAGTGGCCAATATAGAGGGGGAATTGGAGTATCCCCGGGTTGATTAGGGCCAAAATGCAAGGGTTTCTACCTCTTTTGAAGGCAGTAAGGGCTGGGCAAAGGCATCAAGAAGAGTGAGTTTGGAAATACCTAAAACGAATGTACAAGTTTTCAATAGTTTTCAGTGTATTGAAGTTGATGACATATGACTTGATTTGGAGGGGGTAGGACTCGAGATTGTGCTGTTAAGGAGGTCTCAGACTTATAGCCTCAGGAATTAAAGTTGAAGGTGGTTCATGAAGAGCTTATCAATGGTGAGGTCCTATTGAAAGAGTCTAACGATGTAGTTCAGGAGATGGATGGTGTTCAGGTCAGGCCATCCATGGAAGGGAGGAAGGGAAGTCATAAGGGGAAGAAGGATTACTTCTACTTACCTCTTCCTATGGAGACAAGATTAACGAATAAATTGAAAGACAAACAGTTGGACAAACACGACAAGGCAGGTGTTATGGACGAACAATCCTGGGATTTGTTCATGATCTCGAAAGAAGAACCGGTGGAACACATTTTGTATCTCAATGCAACTGAAGATGAATCTGCTAAATTGACGGGGAGACCACTAAGTATGTCCCTTAATGAGGAACAATATTCATCGATAAACTGGCAGGACTCGATATTAGTTGGGGGCTTCAATAATAGGAATATTAGTCTTGAGAAGTATATTCAGACATGGGACAAGTTGTCCATCCGAGTATAGGATCTTCTTAAGTATGCACATACCACTTAGATATCATCAATTTATTGAATTTTTGTTAGGTAAATGGACTCAGGTAAAATCAAGTTAATCTTTAATGACTTTGGATAAGTTTGTGGTGTTGGTTAGCTTGGATGAGAGGATTTATTATATGTGATGTGTCTGATTCTAGACTCCTTTTACTTGGTGTTGTCGCAATGTTTGATGATTTGTTTCCAACAATCTACTTGGATCTACTTCAGAAGGGGATCAGAGCATAAAATCTTCACTGGTGCTGGTCTTCGGACTTGGATGATTTAGAGGGTATGGCTTCGCCATCGGTTTCGTGCCCGTGCATTTTTGCACGGGACTTCTTGGTGAAAGGTCCATCTTGGTGAAGTATTTTAGTCATAGAGCAGCTACTGGGGAGGGTAAAATCATGTAGTTTGTTCTAGGTTTTCTCTGTGTGGTTTGTTTTTGTTTCTTTCTCGAGGGACTACTCGGTTTCTCACTTTTCCCTTAAAAGTGTTTTATAATAAAAAAGTAATTTTTAGTTAGCTAATTAAAGGTAACAATAATATTATAAAATTATCGTAACACCTATAAAAATCCTATTGGGTGACTAAATTATCATCTTATAATATATGGTTTGAAATTTAATCCCTTAATGGCCACTTTCCCATGACCATTTCTTGAATATAATAAAAATTAATGAATGTGAAAAAAAATGTCACAATCTCCTTTCATATAAGTATATTAATTTTAATATATAGATAACAAGGATATAACATCTAATATAGGTAGTCGATGGAGATATTAAATAATTATCTACATCATAGAAATTTATTTCTAATTTTTATAGATTAAATAATTACAATTAATGATGACACAATAGTGATGCATAAATTATTTTATTAATATATTTATTAAATAAATGGTATTAAAAATATTTAAATAAATATAATGTTTACTAATTAAGGTGATCCAATAATTTTCTAGGTGAATATGAAATGTTATAAATTTATTATATTTTTTTGAAGTTATCTTCTGTGAGGATTTTATTTAAAGTCAAATAAATGAATATTATCAAAATTGACAATATTGATATTTTATAAAAATAAAAATTTATTAAATTATTTAAGCCATAAAAATATTTAAAAATTACAAAGTGAAAATTATAAGATCAAAAATGTTATAAAGTGTCCAATTATGTACAATTAACACCACATAAGTAAATATTTATTACCATTTAATATTTTGAATATTATTACCACAATTAAAATTAAATAGATTAAATAAGGATAAATTAAAATGAAAAGGTTTAAAATAAAAACAAACATGTCTAAATTTTATTTCTTGAGATGATATAGGCCCATATTAATCTTATATTCTAAAAAGTACAGAATAGAGATATTTTTATTTATAATTTAATTTATATTAATTTAATATTTTTAGTGTTTCCAAGGGAGACCCTCCCCTCTCTTATAAAAGGGAACTTCTCCTTCACTTCAATTCACACCACTAAAGCCTTTTGGATCCAACAACCTAAGACCATTTTCTCTACCGACATTCCTCAATTCATATTAAATGCCACACATTGGGAATAAAACCTTTGTATGGAGTCCTTTTGGGAAAACTAAAAGAAGATACCTAAAAAAGAGGTAATTGTTTTATCACATCTTTCAAAGATCTTTTCTTATTATACTTTCTCTTTCTATGCTGTTTCCATATTAAATTTATAAATCCAGTACTATCCACATAATAATATGTTATTATATTCATGGGACAACCATATTTCTCATTTTATCCATCAAAATAATAACAATATAACGATGTGTTCTTACATACGACTTACCGTCTCCACGCCATGGTGTAATTTTTTATTCAACACTAATTTAATTTGAAGGATAGAATGATGCATATAATTGATATAAATAATAAATATAACATGTCAATTATTATTTATAATTAAAATACCATAAAAAATTCATAACATTTAACCATCAAGGGAATGATATCTTCGCTCGTGCGTACGTAAGACTTACCGTCTCCATGACTCAGTGAGATTAATTCACCACATTAACAATCCAAAAATGATTATAAAATTTATATGATGAGTAAAAATAACAATTATTAACTTAATTTAATTTTTTACATGAATAAAATACATCCTTTTCATAAAAAACATGACTTATATGACAAAACAATAATGGGAAGTCGAAGAAGCTAACACCTAAAATAAAGGTAACGTTGAAACACTATTAACAAAATGATATAATAAGATCATATATGATATCATAAATGTGTATATTATTCTAGTATTATTTAATAACATACATTATCTATTATACATGATGTTATAAGACCCATTAATAATGGAAATTACAAGGAAAGGGTTAATTTTAAAATCTCATTATTATCCGAGATTATTTATGTGTAAGTATTTACTGGGAAATATTTAGTATTTTACTTAAAAAAAATTTAAAAAGTAATTTTTTTAATTTTTTATATAAGGGGATCATTAAATAAAAAATTATTTAAATCTTTTAAATATTTATTCTTATAAACCTTTCTCGTTAATTTCCATGTTCTCAAAATGGATTTAAGGATTTATTTATATGTACATGAATGTTTTAAAATGTTAATTCTTTTCCAACGTTTCAAAGTTTTATGGGAAATTTTGATTAAAAAATATATTTTAAATGTTTTATTTTATAAATTGTGTGTCTTTTAATGTTTTCAAAGTAAAATAAGGATATTTATCTTAAATATTATTAATGATTTTGTTAGGTTATTTTCATTTATGCCAACATATTTTGTTGGACATTATGCTTAATTGATATTGATTTATTATGATAAAATATTCCATATTATATTGAATGTTTTATGATATGTTTGAAAATTGATTTGATATTTTCATACATTCATGGTTTGTAGGTAAATTATTAACATTTTTGTATGATAGTTTTAATATGAATGTTTATATTATTTTTCCAAATTTTCAAATTAAGAATGTATTGGACTTAGTAAGTGATGGGCGAGGCCCGATATAGCCCCACGATGCATCGGTAGGTCTAATTTAACAAACTATTATATTTTAACAAGGCCTTGAAAGTATGGTAATTGTCATAACATGAGGCCTTGATGGTATGGTAATGGTCTTGGCACTAGGCCTTGACAGTATGGTTATGATGTCCGACATTAAGCATTTTCTCATTATGAGATTATTTATTGATATTACATGTGATTATTCAACTAGTAGAATATCCATGTGAATATTTAAATGAAATTATTTGATTTATTATTTACATATTATGCTAAAGACGATGTTATAAAAGGCCTGTGTTTTCGTTTTACACCTTTCCTTAAGAGTTTATGATTATTTATGATATATTCTGCTATATTTTTTATCCTTACTAAGAATCTGAGATCACCTCTTTCTTATGTTTTATTTTTACTAGGATTCCAAGATGTGTATTATGATTTATATATAGGGTTAATCTAGGAGAATAATGGATCTATAAAATAATTATCTATGTTTCATTTTATGTTTTGAATTGTAATGTAATGTTTATGTATGTAGTTTATTTTCCAAGACTGCTAACCTGATCGGTACTTTGAGATTTGATTCCTTGTAATCATGATAATGTATTAAAATAATACACCGGCTCTAGGAAACTAGGGTTGGGTCATTACAGTTTGTATCAAATATATTTTAACAATAACCTTAGAAACTAGATTTAAAAAAACGTTAATTAGGGAGCATTACCCTAAGATAGAATTTGAGGATAGGTATAGAAGAACATCCTAGAATTTTGGTAATGTATAGATTATGTGGGTATTTCTAGAAAATACATCCATGTGTGGATACTACAAGTGGATGTGGTTCTGAAACTGATATACCCTGTGAGTAACAACTCTAACAAGGTGTTCTGGGCTTGAATCGTGGTAACCTAGTACATGACAAGGGGCCTTACTACGCACATAGTATTACACTCTTGGTGGATATTCTTAGGATAATTTACATTCCATTTTCAAACCTTTATGAATGATTTATGAGTAAATATGTCCCCATTGAAAACATTTTTACGATTATGAGACTAGATACATGTAAATATTCAATTAATGCTCAGAATTATTATAGTTTTTGGATTATCCATTACGATATGATCTAACCCAATGTATGTTGTCATTTAGAAATGGTTCCCAGTAGAAGGAATGTGAACTCCATCAATACACATGATCCAAAGATTAAGAAGTATCTTATCTTTTATGGTCTTAATCCAACATTTCAATAGGAAATAGTCTCCCGCGTATTCTCATCATATAAAGAAATATTATCATGTGTTAATAAGATATGTTTGTAATTATCTAAGTCCTATAGATTTTAAGGGAAGCAAGAGAATAATATGTTGACAGATAAAAAGATAAAAAAAGGGAATATGTAAAAGAAGGATTTTCCCACATGTGATAACTATGGAAAGAATAACCATTGTAAATTCTTGAAGGGAATGGGAGTTTATTAAATGTTTTGATAAGAAGGATACCATGGTCGTGATTGAAAGGTTAAGAAAAATGTTTTCAATTAAAAATGATTCATTTGTAAGAAGATGAGACACTATGTGAATCAATATCCCAATCATTGGAGTATACCCTAAATGATGATATTGGATAATAATCAAGTTATGATACTACCACAGATGAAAAGGAATGATTAATGTGATTATGTTGTTTTTGAGGAATTGTGTCATTTAATTATTATATAAATGATTTAATTGTTATAATAATTATGAAAATAAATAAGGATTGTACTACAGTACTATTTCATTAAGGATTTGAGATTGTATGGTACCAAGAAATGTGACACAATAGCAAGTTACAATTCTTGGAAAATATATGGTTGAGGGTACGATAACCCTTAATATGTTTTTGACACTTAGATAATGATGTTGAAATTAAGAGATAATTGATTTGGATATATTATATTGGATATTATTGACTACCTTGGAATTGATTAACGATCTATTTATTCCATCATTGTTGGAGTTTACATCATTTTTGGATTTAAGGAGTATATCAAATATTCTATGTTTTACATAAGAAATAAGGAAAAATGAACATATTAAATAATGTTTTATGGAAATTTATGTTATTACCATGTTTTATGAGTATACATGATGAAGGTATTGGCATGTTTGGTATGTTGCAAAAAGGGATCTGCATTATGTTATGAATTTAGTGACCTTCATTATAATGTTTTGGGTTGTGATTTTGGACAGAAGTATTTTGGATTTGTCTAAATGTTTGAATGGATTATGTTGAACATTGTATAGTGTTTTTTGAGGTTAAAAAATTTATTAAGGTTATTCCTAGAATGTTATAATAATGTAGTATTTGGGAAAAGGACAACCCACAGGTCGGGAAATAACCCATCATATCCGGAAAGGTCATAAGACATGAACACGCAACTGAAGGAAGAAAAGGGTGCATCACATACCACTAGACCATGCAATTTTTTGGTTTGTGTATCATAGTTTTTTTTATTTAAATGGTATTATAGATAAAATATAAGTTCATTTTTGGATCCCCGTTCAATTAAGATAAATAGAATATTTTTGAATTTTATTATCTTTTGGGGAGAAAGATGAGTTTTTTTGTTGAAATTAGTTAAATGATGAAACTATACATGTCAATTAAGAATACTTACATTAGTTATTTGTTTAGGAAGTAAATTAATTTTTCAACCCAAGGGAAAGGATAATGAAAACAAAAATGCTTTCCTAGTACATTCTTTTGCGATGAATCAAAGGATCCCTTGGATCATCATATATTTATAGATTTATAGTTGTGAACTTTCTCCTAATAACGTTCTCTATCATTCTATATTAGAACATTATGGTTATATTTTCTTTCAGGTCCATGTTTTCTTACATGGAACCCTATTATGTGTTATCTCTGATGACATTCGTACTTCTCTTTCTTTATTTTAAAATGGTGGTCTCATCAATCCATTTTTTGATGTGGGATTTCAAAAAAGATATTTTGAAATATAAAACCCCAAGTTTGAAATCCTGAGTATAAAATGCGATGATTAAATTTATTGAATGAGGTCTGAATGTAAAACTCCAATCTTCCATGGTATGCTTCTTTTTAAATAATTCAAATAGATTGCACTACACGCAACATCGAGTTTGAGCACGCCACAAATAGTGATTTAAAGAGAAGTTATGAATATTAATAACTAAATTTTTAATTATATATATTCCATATAATTTTCATATTCATATCATGTGTTCATTATACATTATATAATAAAAATTTAATTTTTTGAATAAAAGAAGTATTTTTCAAAAAAATGAAGTTTTACCGCCTTTTAATAGAGAACCATTTTTAAATCTATTATTTGAAAATTTTATGTATTTAATTTTACTAAATAAAATTATTCTTTAGAAGTGGGATTTAAAAATTTATTTTTGAATTTTTTTGGTGTTTTTTCTGATAACATTCATATTTTAATGAATAGTGAAAATTGCTGCATTTTAATTAAAAAAATCTTTTTAATCTAATTTATTTATATTATTATATTATCCTATTAATTGGTTTTAAAGTATATTTAGATTATGTTTTTATCATTTAATATAATTCAGGTGATTGAAATTATTTCCACATTAAAATTGGATATAAACACATGTCAATCTTTTAATGATTTTTACTTTTAAAAAACATGTTCTCCCGTTTTTTCAGTGAGAATTAATTTTAAATTAATTAATACAAATTATATGTTTTAAATATTAAAAAATGGATTCCATATTTAGAACCATTGGTTCCAAATTATGTCAATAGGATAATTTTATTTTTGGGCGTTACGAATAGTATCTTTAGTAATTATCTTTATTACCATGGTTAAAGGTTAATCGGGTAATTAAAGGTTAATATAATATTATAAAATTTAGTTAACACCTGTAAAAATACAATTTGATGAATACATTAAACTATTAGCATCTATGGTTCAAAATGTAGTCACTTAATGGCCACATTTCCATGAATATGACAAGAATATAATTAAAATTAATGAAGGTGACAAAATATCACAATCACATTTAATATAAGTATTTTAATTTTAATATATTGTTAAATATGAGATAACATAGACTTTAGGTAGTATATAAAAATATAAAAGAATTACTTATATCATATAATTTTATTTATAATTTTTAGAGAATAAATAATTACCAATAATGATTACACAATAGTGATGTATAAATTATTTTATTAATAGAAATATCAAACAAATGGTATTAAAAATATTAAAATAAATAAAATGTGAACAAATTAAGGAGATACACTAATTTTATATACTACCATGACATGTTAAAATTATATTAAATATTTTTTACCATGTTATCTTCTCTTTGGATTTTATTTAAATTCCAATAAGTTAATAGAGTCAAAATTGTAACTATTGATATTTTTAAAAAATAACATTTTATTAAATTATTTCAAAGTCATAAAAATATTTTAAAATTAAAAAGTGAAAATTATAAATCTAAAATTTTATAAATTGTACAATTATGGATAATTGACACCACATAAGTAAATATTTATAACCATTTAAATTTTATAAGATTATTACCAAAATTAAAATTAAATAGATTAAATAATGATAAATCAAAATGATAATGTTTAAAATAAAATAAAAACATGTCTAAATTTTATTTTTTTAAAGTATTTATACCCATACTCATATAATATTATAAATAATACAATTTTGATCCATTTGGATTTATAAGTTAATTTATATTAATTTAATGGTTTTAGTGTTTCCAAGGGTGCCCCTCCCCTCTCCTATAAAAAGGTAATTTCTCCTATTTAATTAACAACTATAAAGATTTTTGGCTTAGAAAAACCATGAAATTTACTCTCTCAACATTCCTCAATTCATAATAAAGTCCACACTATGGAAAATACCGCATCTTAAGGGGTCCTTTTGTGAAAACAATAAAAAAAAGATACCCAAAAAAGAGGTAATTGTTTTATCACCTCTTTCAAAGTTATTTTCTTCTTATAAATTATATTTCTATATTGTTTCCATATCAAAGTTATAAATAAAATGTTATAAATATATTGAAATGTTATTATAATCATGGGACAACCACATTCCTCATTTTATCCATCATACAAATAGCAATATCACCATGCGTGCGTGAGTATGACTTAACATCTCCACACCATGGTGTAATTTGTTATCCAGCACTACTTTTATTGGAAGGATATAATTATGAGTATAATGGATACAAATAATTAATATAATATGACAATTATTCTTTATAATTAATATACCATCAAATTTCATACCATTTAACTATCAAGGGAATGATATCGTCACTCGTGTGTACGTACGGCTTTCCGTCTCCATGACAAAGTGAGATTCATTATCTGTGTAAAAAATTCAACAATGATTACAAAATTTATTTTATGAATGAAAATAATAATTATAAATTTAATTTAATTATATAAATGAATAAAATAAAACCTATTTATAATAAACATGACTTACATGAAAAAACATGAATGAGAAAACAAAGCAGTTAACACCCAAAATAATGGTAATATTGAAACACTATTTAAAAAATGATATAATAGGATCATATATTATATCCTAAATGTTTATATGGTTCTAGTGTAATTTAATAACATAATTTAACCATTATATAAGAGATTAACACACCATCTATAAATGAAAAGTACAAGGTAAGGGTAAATTTTGAAATCTCATTATTATCCGAGATTGTTAATGGGTAAGTATTTACTGGAACATATTTATCATTCATGTACATGTTTCTTAAAAATGTTTTCAAAATAATTATTTTTAAGGTTTTATGTAAGGGAATAATTAACTAAAACATTTTATAAAATATTTTAAATATTTATTCTTTTAAATCATTCTCATTAATGTCCATGTTTTCGAAATAGCTTTAAGGATTTATTTATATGGATATTAATGTTTTAAAATGTTAGTTCCTTTCCAAAGTTTCAAAGTATAATGGGATAAATTTATTTAAAAATCTCTTTTAAATGTCTTCTTTTATAAATTAAACGACTTTTAATGTTTCCAAGTAAAAAGGGATATTTCTCAAAAATATTTTTAATGATATTATTATATTATTTTCATCTATGTCAACATCCTTTGGTATATTTTATTCTTAATTGAGATTGATTTATTATGATAAAATATTCCAAATTGTATTTAATGTTTTATGACATGTTTGACTATGGATGTGACATTTTAGTACCATTCATGGTTAATGGTTAAATCATTCACATTTTGTATTCTAGTTGTAATTTGAATGTTTATGTTATGTTTCACCCTTTTCATATGAGTAATGTATTGGAATTAGTAAGTGATAGGTGGGGCCCTCTATAGCCCCTCGATGCATCGATAGGTCTCATGAGACAAAATAGTGTCTTGGCATAAGGCCTTGATAGCATGGTAATGGTTTTGGCATGAGGCATTGATAGTATATTAATTGTCTTGGCATGTGGCATTGATGGTATGGTTATGATATCCGACATTATCATTTCCTCATTATGAGATTTGTTATTGATATTACATGTGATTATTCAACTAGTATAATATCCATGTTAATGTTTATATGGAATTATTTGATTTATTCATGCTACATTATGCTGAAGATAATGTTTTAAAAGGTCTGTGTTTTAGTTTTATATATTTCCTTAACAATTTATGCTTATTTATGATAGCTTCTTCTATATTGTTTATCCTTACTGAGCATCAGAGCTCACCTCTTTATTTTTTTTATTTTTTCTAGGATTCCAAGAAGTGTATTACGATTTATATGTAGGGTTAAGCTAAGATAATAATGAAGTTATCAAAGAATATTCTATGTTGAATTTTATTTTTTGAACTATAATGTAAATTTCATATATATAATATATCTTCAAATATTGATAAATTTTTCAGTCCTTTGGGATTTGATTCCTTATGATCATGAAAATGTATAAAAATAATACACTAGCTCTGGGAAACTAGGGCAAGAGAATTACATTAACCTGGTGAATTACCTTATTCTATAATACTTCTCTCTATGATTAAGAATCTGAACACGTTTCTCTTCATAAAAGATGTTCTATTACAACTAAACTACTTTTGGGCTCAAAATATGAGATGAATCTAAAACATACTTTCGTAAAATTGAAACATGAAAAAAATTGTGCACCTGAGATAAAATCGAAGGCAAACGTACTCAATAGGAAAATGGTCCATCTTTCTCCAAGATTTCATAAGGTCCAATGAACCGTGAGATTAGATTTATTTTCTTACCAAAATGAATAACAGTTTTCCTGGGTTATATTTTAAGGAAAACATGATCACCTACCTCAAAAGAAAATTATTTCCTCTTGTTATCTGCATAAATTTTTAGCCTGATCTGAGCTGTCCTTATATGTTTTTGGATCATATTTACTTTCTCAGACACTTACTCTACTAATTCCAATCCCATAAACTTCCTTTCCCCTAATTAATCCAAAATTATGGAGTTTGAAACCAATTTCCATATAATGAATCCAAATGTTCCATATGTATACTGGAATAAAAAATGTTATTATAAAAAAACTCAACTAAAGAAATATGATGATCCCAACATACTTGGTAATCCATTTAATATGCTTGAATCATGTCCTCCAAATTTTAAATTATTATTTGTTCTATCCATCAAATTGATGAAAAAAGGAGTGCTTAAATTTAATTTTAGTCTAATGACTTATGAAGGAATTTCCAAAAGATATAAGTGAACTTAGGATCATTGTTAAATAAAATAGAAAGAGGAACACCATGTAACCTAAACATCTCTTTTAGGTATAGTTGAGAAAGATGATCCAAAGATAGAGTATCTTAAATAAGAAGGAAATGTTTAGATTTAGTCATCCAATCATCAATAACCAAAATCAAATTGTTAAATCAAGAAGTATTTGTTAGTCCCACAATAAATTCCATGGATATATTTTCCCATTTCCACTATGGCACTAGAAAAGGCTAAAGCATCCCCTTTGGTATTTTTCACTCTTTTTTAACCTGTTGACAATTCAAACATTTAATTGTAAAATTATAAATATCTCTTTTCATTCAATCACATATGTAATAAGTTTGAATCTATCTTTACATCTTAGTGATTCCAATATGAACTGAAAACAGAGGTCTACAAGATTCACTCAACAATGATCTATTCATCTGGGAATCACAAGGTAGGAATAACATCTTTCTAAATCTCAATAAAAAATATTTATCAATTTTAAATTTAGGAAACTTACATTCCTTAACCAATTTTACCTTCTTTTGTAACTCACAATCACCCTTCAACACTTGGTTAATTACTTCTGAGAGAGATAACGACACTAAAACCTAAAATTAAGAAGATTAATTTTTTTGTACCAACAACTTCCAAGACAAAATTTATCAAATCATAAAACAAGGGGCCATGTTCCAAACTTAACTTGGTTAATGAAACATGATGTTTTCAACTCAAGGCTTATGCAACTTTGTTTTCTTTTCCAGGATGGTAATTGATTATGCAATCATAATACTTTAGCTGATACAACCATCTTCTCTTCCCCATGTTCAATTCCTTTTGAGTAATTATATACTTAAAAATTTTATGATCTATATATATTTGGATTTTTTTATTATAAAAATGATGAATCCATATTTTTAAATAAAAAACACAGATTTTAATTTCAGATCACGTGTCATATAATTTAACTCGTGAGGTTTTAGCTGTCTTAAAGAATAAGCTATCACCTGATCATTCTACATTAGAATAAAACCAAGTCTCTTTAATAAAGCATCACTATAGATGAAAAACTCACCATTTCTTGAAGGTAGATCCAAAACTGAAGCATTCAACAACATTATCTTCAGTTCATGAAAATAAAAAACATATTCTTCTATCCAAATAAATTTAACCCATTTTCATGTTAACTTAGTTTTTTTTCCTGAATGGAACGAAGGAATTCTTCTTTTTTTTATTATGGATAATTATTCTTTTAAGGGTTTAAGGGTAACCCCTACATATCCCGTAGGCCCAAGGTACAATGCCCGACAGGACATGAAATACATGAACCGAAGGCCCAGAAGCATACCATTCCTAATAAATGACCCATAGGACCAAACCACTAGAACTGCCACTCCCCATCTTCTGCATCATTGGTCACTTAGCTCCCCATGTTGAATTGCTGACCGACTAGCATTTCCATGTACAAAGTTGCATGGTTCCGGGTCCCGATGGCGGTTTCCATACCCTTTCATTATTCCAATCTGATTAGCTCTGTTTCTGGTGACTTCTATTCTTGTTGCTATTATTCTCTTCTGGGACCTGCTCTGTGTGAATTGGGCTAATCCATGGTCTCAATGGCCTGAATTCCCTGTGGTCCAAAGGCCTTTGACGACCTGAAGGCCCTTGAGACCCATAGGCCCAAACCGGTGCACTGAAGGCCCAAATCGGGTGACTTGTTTTGGCTGATAAAGTACCGAATAGTAACTACTAGATTACCTACTACAGTAATACTACAGTACTGCTATAGTACTACTACAGTACCCCTAGAAATTCTCCTCCACCCGGTTTTGAAACTGGGTCTCTGGGATGCCAAGTAATAGCCCTTACCACTCAGGTATGGGCTCATTGACATGTTAATTAAGTTAGTGGGCTAGATAACCATGCAGTGTTTTTAAAAAACATTTTGTAATAACCTATTAATCCAAGAAAACTAGGAATCTCTATAACATTTTTAGGTATTTTACATTCATCAACCACTTTTGTTTTGGATGGATCAACTATTATACCATTCTTATTTACAATGTTCACAAGAAAAGAAATTTATTTCAACCCAAAATCACATTTTCCAAATTTTCCATATAACTTTTTTTCTTTAATATTTTGCAGCAGAATCCTTAGATTTTTTCATCATCCTCATAACTTTTTGAATAAACCAAAATATTATCAATAAAAACAACAACAAACTTATCCAATAATTAATATAAGATTCTATGTATAATATCCATAAATACAGTGGGGGAATTTCTCAAGCAAAAGGGCATAATAAAAAATCATAATTCTCATATCTAGTTCATAATTCTATTTTTAGAATGTCATACTCCTTCACATTTAGATTATGGTACACATATCTCAAGTAAATATTGAAAAAATACAGAGCTCCCTGGAGCTAATCAAACAAAATATCGATATGAGGAAGTGAATACTTATTCTTAATAGAAATGTTATTTTAAGATATATAATTACTGAAAATCCTCATGGAATCATTTTTCTTTTTAACAAAAAAAGAATCACCCCATGGTTAAGTGCTAGAAAAAATTAATCCTTTATCAAGAAACTCCTGCAACTTCTTTTTCATTTCTAGAAGTTCCACTTGAGACATTTGATAAGGGGGTTTTGAAATTTAATTAGCATCATGAAATAATTCAATAGTAAATTCAACTTTTTTGATTAGGTATAATACTAAGAAACTCTTCAGAAAAAACATCCATGTATTCATTTACCGCTACCACATCTTTAATTTCAACAGTTCCCTTATTTTTAAAAATATATGCAAGATAAATTTCGTTTTCATATTTTAATAGTTTCTCAAATTCTTGATATGGTATCAATGGTATGGGTTAATTCTTATATAAAAACTGGAACACTTTCTAAAAAATAACTTCTTTCACTCTAAAATCATTATTATAATGGTAAATGGAAAGATATTCTACACCTATAATAAAATCATACTCTACTAAGGGTAAAAAATAATGTTTGAATGTAATTTATTTCTATAGAAAACAACATTAATATTATTATAATTATATTTTTCCTTAATATTTACCCCTGGTTATTTAACTAGAATCTATTGTTTCATTATTTGAGGTGAATTTTTCAATTTTCCAAAAAAATTATTTAGAAATAAAGGAATGTGTAGACCCCATATCAAACAAGACATTAGAAAACTCTGAGTAAACAAACAATGTACCTGATTCCACTTCATTAGATAGACCAAAATATTCTAATGTAGTAATAAAGTATTTCACTTCACCTTTTGATTATAATTTTCCTACTTTCTATCATTTAGATCTTTGTTTAGACATTTATTTTCATAATACCCCATCTCACAACATTTAAAACATGTTATAGTTTTCTAATCATAATTAAACCTAAGATATTTTTCATTATAATCTCTGGCCATATCTCCAAACATAACACATTAGAAACACTTCCTAGATTTGTTAAGGATTTCCCTAGCGTTCTTTTTACCATACTTTTCATATACTAGAAACTGAACATTCTTGCCTTCATATTTATTGGATTGATTCTTACCCATTCCTTTCCATCTAGAATATTTATTATTGTTGTTTTAAAGGTTCACATGATCATTTTAAAACTCCATTTATACCATTACAACATATTGAATAAGTTTCTCATAACTTTTGAATTTATAGGAATTAAATTTCCATTGATATATTGGCTTCAATCCGGAGAAAAAATGATTGATTTTACTATCAAGATCTTGAATAATATTTGTGGCATACCATTACAATTGGGTGAATTTTTCTTTATACACGACCACTAAATATTAATTCTTTTATATAAATTAATGTAATTTGTTTTCCATCCTAACTATAACCACCTTAGGAAAAAAAATTTAAAGGAAAATATTATTAAATTCATCTCATTCCGTGGTTTCAATCTCCTCACTATCTCTGATATTATTGAACATTGACCACAAATGGTAAAATTTACCTTCAAAATGATAAATAATAAGACTAAACTTTTGATTATAAGAATAACCAATGATATCAAATATCTTTTCAAGGGATTTAATCCACCCTTCAGCCCCCACTGGGTCAGAAGATCTACTGAAAGGAGGAGGGTGCTACCTCATAAAATGTTCCACTATCATCATGTTACTTTTTGGTAGATTTGGTTGTTCTCCTTCATGTATTACACCTCAATTTATAGAATTTTTCAATTGATAAATTACTAAAACAAACTACTTAGTTCCAATTCCCACCATTCCAGGTTGTGGATTCGGAAAGATATCATCCTCTCGGGGCCTTCCTACTTCAGCATCTCTGTTTCTTCTATAGAAAACTGTTCTAAACAGACATATAATTGAAGAAGAGACATGGTAATATTCAAATTATATATAATTTAAACATAAAAATAAGTTAAAAATAATTTATGGTATTCTATTAACATCATCTTAATCCATGCATTTATCTAAACCATGATCTAATACAAACTATAAGGAGTTAGCCTTAAATATTAAATAATATAGTTATTTCAACTAAAATACACTTATTATATTCCCAAAGATAATTTTATTTTTTATTTTTAGATAATTAAGAAATAATAATTATCAATATATAAGCATAAAAGTTTTATACTACTAAAAAATTATTCATTTATTCCATAATTCAAAAGTTTTCAATAAAACATGAATTTTTTCTTGAAAAATATTCACAGTATTGAGTTTGTATTCTTCTTTTCTCTCACCCATCCTTAAACCCTATGAATTTTTTTAAAACCTGAGATGAGAACTAAAATATCAGTAAGGGAGATAAAAATAAAAGAACCATTATTTTATGAATACTTATAAACACAATAAATTATTTTCACAAACACATACTTCTCACCCATAATGTATCATATAGATACTTTGTAAAAACAAGATATTTCTATTTTACATAGAAAAAATAAATAAAACTATAAAGGTAACATGGGTAATTACTTACTTATGTTTGTAACCTACATGGATACCATATGATTTGTAACCCTCACAGTTACCTTACAATGTAACCTTCATGACTACCTTATGGTGTAACCATCACAGTTACAGTTGGAGTAACCATACGAACGACCTACAATATAAATGTAACCAATGCATTGGAGAGAGATATAGGTCCCACCCGTCATCATAAAAAATTCTAAATAACTAGAAAATAATTATAAAACATGAATAATTTCATCATAAAAACATTCCTTTTTAATTTTTTTAAATAGAAATTTAAAAGAGTATTTTTAAAGAAAAGTCCCTTACCTAAGGTTCATATTACTTCAAACGTGTTAAAACATCCTGTATAATGATTTAAATAATGTTATTAATTTTTTAAATAAATATATTCATATTTATAATACCTTATATGACATCTTTACACCCATTTAATGATAATATTTTGTTATTTTTGTTGTTTCAAGTGCATTTATTTCATGGTTTCCATGGTTGGTTCATTATGAGGGTTATTTTTAAATGGAATAAAAACTTTGAAAGTTGAATAAAATGGTTTTAATATGTTTCAAAAATTTTATTTTATACCATATATAATTCTTTTTTATAATATTAGGATTATTTATTAGATGAAACATTAATGAAAATGATTTAATTTGTTTTGGTGATTTATAAAACCATCACAAACTTATATCATTTTATTTAATATCGTGTTTCTATATATTTATTAAAAAACATGATATAACTTATAATATGTGTAATAAAATATTATTTAACCAAAATAAGGGTTTTATCACTATCCTTAAAGGCGGTAACGAAAAATGAAAATTCATCATCCACAAATGCGGTAAATTGATACATCACAGACGATGCTTTCATTTTATAGAATAAGAGAAGTAGAGAGGTCTGATGATGGATATTAAATTAAAAAAATAACATTATTATGTTTAATATAATAGAATTATCATGTCACTTGGATTAATGGGGTGTATAGAGAATAAGAAAAGAAAATAAATTAAAAATAAAATAAATGAAAATGAAAGAGGATTTTACCTATTGAATTATCCTCCTCAAGATCCTCCTTAAGTCCCTTGGTTTTGAACTTTTGGTGATACCAAAAACACCTAAATGCGGTGAAGGGTCATGGTAAGGGAATTGAGAATAAATTAAACAATATATCAGTCTTTAGAGGTGTGAGGATAAGAGGTGGTGAGGGGTGGTATTTATTGTGGAGGAGAGGGGTGTTTTCTTATTATTTTATTCATTAGTTTATTATTTTAGATCATGACTATGAATATTTTGAGAATTATCAGAAAATATATTAAAATAATGGAGGGAAGTTTGAGATTATGGTGATTACATCGAAAATTACTCAAGGAATAATTTATTTAACTTATGATGTATATATATTGTAAATTACTGTATTTTACATCACCATAAATTACAATATTTTAGAAAAATCTAAAAAATTTACCCTAACCATTTTTTTACTTAAAGAATTTAAAAATGAACTCCATTTTATGAAAATAATTTTCTAAATATGATAAATGTATTTTTTAAATAAAATAATCATTTATTTGAAAAATATCAATTTTAAAATTATAAATGATTTTATGAAAATTTAAAAAATTAATTAAGGACTCATAAAATTATCTTATAGTCATGAAAAAATATTAGTTTATGAATATTTTTTATGAAAATGTTTCTTATTTAAAATCATTATATTAATTATAAAATCGTAATTAAATATTTATGACTTAAAAAACCGACACTTAATTTATCATTTCATTGACATTTATTTACTTATTCCATGATATAAATATATCATGATTACACTTAAAAGATACATAAATATTAATTATAATCTCATATGTGAGGTTAGTATTCTATTAGTATATATCTCTTAATTTCTATAAATACCTCTTATTTTTTTATATATTTATAATGAATTTAACTATTTAATTCTAGAATGAAAACATATTATTTTATATATACCTTGGTTGTTACAAACTAAGCATTCATAAGAGAGATAAGGCTCAAAAACCCTAAGTTATCTGCCAACCAGGTAGTAGAGAACCCTCCATTCATTTTAGCATGACGGCAAAAAAACAATGCATGTAAATATGAAGTGGTGAAATGTGAGAGGTCAAGGTAGTCATGTTAGATGATACATTTGAGGATCTCTATATCACTTCCTGAAATAACATAATTGTCTTCATATAATGAGAAAAGGATGAAACCAAATTAGTGGTAGATGAAGTGGAGGGTTGGAGAGATTATCAAATTTCTCTTTTATGAGGAAAGAGTGTATCATATATTGAGTCTAGTAATCTACCAACGCACAATGGGAATGTTAGATCTGTCAGAGAAGGTGAGTGTGACAACAAGGGGTTGGGTGGATGGATTGGGTTATAAAACTCACCATTAGATGAACTTCACTCTCATAAGTGAAAATAATATATTGGCCAATTAAAATCGGACTAGGGTCACAATATCACTTGATGTCTCCAGATATGTTGCCCCATTAAAGAAAAATGATGCAGTAGACTCAAAAAAATTCTCTATATGTAGGAGTTATGACTTGGAAAATATACACGAGGTTAGTGCACCTCATCATCTCCTCAATATCTTATATGAGTCCCAATTTATCTAGGATACTCATATCGAGAAACTAGCTGCTGAGCTAGATCATGCATCATGGAAGTAATTGTAGTAGGTCACTAGTGGGGTGACACTAATAAAAAACTAGACACATGTGGGGATAAGTTTTTTAATCCATGATCACTATTCATTATCTATCTATAGTTTATTAAGGTACTTTGTCGAATAATATAGTCGTAGGAGTGAACCTTGAGTAAGGAAATAGTGGAACGAGGTGTGACCCCTATTCACTATGATATAATTTGAAGTGATCCTTGACTAAGGAAATGATTTTATATATTTATTTTCATGAAACACACTTATTTCCTATTATTATTAAATGTTTTCATGGATCATGATTGATTATTTTTTATTCTACATTCTTATGTCTTAGGTCATTTGATTGATAAAACCTTATTCTATGTTTCATGATTAAATATTGTTGACTAACTAGGTATGACTATTGTATGTCTTGATAATGTTATCATAATCTTATGGATATGTTATTCTCACTTATGCTCATTGATTTATATCTTTTACGATTATTGATAAACATGCATGTTTTTTAACATGTAAAACCCTCTAATGCATATGATTAAAAAACTATGGGGAATGTCGAAAAATTCCAATAATAAATGATAAAGTACAAAATTAAAGTAAATGAAGAAAATTTAATGTGAATTCCAATTTAGAAAAAACCTATGTGAAAATAACACCCTGATTGTAACATCCCTTCACTCCTCATTCGCTTGATTTTAGGTGGTGGTTCTACTTTACTGTAGGTGACTTCCCCAGGGTGCCAAAGGTAAGAAATTTAAAGCTGAGGGCCTCCAGAGTGGTGGGGGATATTTTTTCCTTTTTGAATGAAAAACACCCAACCAAACATTCTAATACCAAAACAACTACATGATGCATGTCAAAAATGTTTGACAACTGAACAAAACCTAAAGACCCATAAATCCAAACCATCACAGTACCACCATAAAAGTACCAAGAGGAAGATCAAACCATAAAACTCAAAGAGCCCATGAAACCACTCCATATCTTGACAACAAGATCCATTATCCAAGCACCACAATACCCCAAACATCATAATGATCCACTAAAGAAATGAGATGTCTTGCCTTTTATCGTGTCCTAGAATACAACATTTGAAAAAGGACTAAAGTGACAAAGAAGGGAGTGAGTAATACTACTCAGTATGTTTTCCCCAAATGACTTTCATACACACACCACAGGGATAGAACCGTTAGCACAATTATATAAAAAATTTATATAAATCCATTAAATAATTCATCAATTCACAATAATCCAAACACAACCTTACCCAAATCAATTCACTCAAATCAACACAATTTAGAGGAAATCGACCAACTAATGAAACCAAACATGTCATTAACCCAAATCCACTTTCACAATGTCAAACCCATTCCAACTAGCATGTACACAAGCATTTTCCAACCATGTGCCCACATTTCATATACACACCTGAGGTCGATGTTTCCATTGATGGTGGAACATCAAGTCAGAACCCATCCACATTTTATAGTTGTAATTTACACCCACTTCCCTTTGACAGTGGTCCTTTGATCCCACTATGAATCCTTTCCCCACCATACATAAACTCATAAGACAACCCCCATGACAAAAACATCCATTAAGTCAGAAAAAAAGACAATTTAAAAATTCCACATCATAATAACATGCCAAAAAATAATTACCACATCATATAAACAATATTTGTCAATAATTATTCCAAGAAAACAATTTCCAAACAAACAAACCTAAAATCCAAATCCCTTAAAAAAATTCCCATTTATTGAAAACACCATCATGCCACATACATGACCAATCTCATTTCAATAAAACCCCCATTTTACTGAAAACCAATTTTGTAACTCATTTTCCATAAAACAAACCAACCCATTGATTTTAAAATACCCATTTTAAAATCTAACATAACAATATTTCACAACAAAACCCCATTTTCCCCAAATCCACTTAGTAACACATAATAGGTTCCAAGAATGCTTCAAACATCATAATCACAACCAATTTCAAGAAGAAACTAATTAATTTTAGATTAAATACTTTTAGTTCTATCAAAATGGAGATGAGAGTGAAGCCACCTACCTTAGGGTTTTGCTAAATCAACCCACCACACAACCGCACACCAAATCCAGGTGAAACTTCCCCAAAATTGCCTTTGATTCTTTTCCACAACATCAACAAGCTCACATAATACCATTATAGGAAACGACAACCCTATATATACATGTGACATATGTAGATCTAGAAAACTCAGAGAGAAGGAGATGTATTTCTATGAAAAACCACGAAATAACCAAGAAAGGAGACTTATAGGAGGATAATAATATTTATAGCACATTTAAAACCCTTTGAATCACTTCCAAAATGAGTGGGATAGGCCTCATAACCCTTGAGAACAAAAAATACCAAGTTGGGTTCAAGTGGGAGGAGTAATGGGTGATTTAGGGAAAATCCCGTGTGACCCCATTTTAAAAAACCCAATATTTAAAGATGTTCATGGTTAGATCACACAATTAGAAAAACTGTGTGCTAACTGTGCTACTTATACTTTTTTAAGGGTTCCCCACAAAATTTCCTTACACGGTTAGACAAATCGTGCGACAGCTATGTGAAATCCCACTTCCTCGAGTATCATAGTTTACTTGGGTTGGCCAAGTAATTTGTAAACTATGCACCTTAATTGTGCACCCACCCCTTTTCCTATTCCTCACTAGCATGGTCACCTAGGTTTGATACATGGTTTCCACTAAGCTTTCTTAAACTTTTCACCCTTATAAAAGATTTGAAATCTTCCTAAAACTCTTAAAAACTATCCCAAATATTTCATAACCACTTTACATACATAAAAATAAATAAAAGAAGGTTACATAACTCAAACCAGGGGTACTAAATTCTCCCCACAAATATAATTTCCATCCTTGGAAAGTATAGAACCATTTTTTTACCAAAAGAGATTTATCCATTACTCAACCATATCTTTCTCTCGCTCCCAAGTCTCCTCCTAAATATGACCATGTTTACACAAAACCTGAACTAAACAGATGATTTTACCATGAAAGACATAATATTTCCTATCCACATTATATACTGGCACGTGCACTAATGAAACATCCAGCTCTATCTCTACATGATTCCCAGTGATTCATATGGTCATGATCCGGTTGATACTTTTTCTACTAGGAAAAACAAAACACATTATGCATGACACTGAACCTTTAGAGAAAGAAAAACCGATAATCCACCTCCCAACCCACTCAAGTATCTGAAAAGGCCCAATATACCTTGGAGATAACTTTCCTTTCTTTCAAAATTTATGATGTCCCAACCTTAGAGAGATTCTAAAAAAACATGATTACCCACCTCGAACAACAATTCCCGTCGACAATAAACCACATAGGATTTATAATGACTCTACAACATCTCCATTCTCTTTCTGATCAACATAATATTCGTTGCCATCTCCTGGAAAAGGATCATCCCAACCATTGATGTCTTTCCTGTTTTGACCCATCACCGTGGAGAACAACATGGATACCCATACAATGATTCAAATGGAGCCATATTTATGGTGTCTTGATAAATTTTATTATATGAGATCTCCACCAAGGAAAATTTATCCTCCCATGAGCTTCAAGAATCCATCATATAAGACTGCAACATATCTTCCAACATTTGTATCATCCTCTCAGACTTTCCATCCATTTAGGGATGATACTCTGTACTCATCGTCAACTGAGTCCCAAGAGATTTCTGTAAGGATTTCAAAAAATGAGACATGGACCTTGGATCTCTATCTGATATAATATAAACCTGTATACCATGCCTCTTTACTACCTATTGAATATAGAATTTGAATAGATCCTCCACTGCATGAGATTCATGAATAAGAATGAAATGAGCCGACTTTTTGAGGATATCTACTATCACCCAGATTGTATCGTGCTTCATGACTGTTCTTGGGAGATCTATAATAAAAGCTATCTCTATTTGATCCCATTTCCACACTAGGACAATTAAAGACTAAAACATACCTACTGGCCACTGATTATCTACCGTGAATTGCTAACAAGTCATGTATCTCAATACAAACTCGGCCATTTTCCTTTTCATAGCATCCCATAAAAATTGTGCTTTCAATGTCTTATACATTTTCTGAATCCCATGTTGGAAATCCCATATAGAATGATGATAAGTATTAAGAAGTTTTTTCTGAAAAGCCACTAGTATAACCATCTAGTTTTGAATCCACAACAATGAATTCTTATCTAGTTTCCAGTCCTCAATGGTCTCCTCTCCTTTGAGTTTCGACCTCATAGCCATGCACTCTGAATAAGAGATATGTTCCTATTTAAACAAACCACCAAATTCAGGAACCAACGAGACCAGAATGAAAATGGATACATCACCCCTATCTTCACATTTTAATATCATCTCATCTATAACTAACATGAAATTTCACTAATCTGATGCCTATTTCATCACTTGAGTAAATGAATTTCTACTTAATACATCCACCACCGAATTCCCCCTACCTTGTGTGTACATCAAGTCTAAATAAAACATCTAGAGATACTCTATCCTCTCCTCTACCTCAAATTCAAATCTCATTGTGATAAAATATGATTCATGATCTTATGATCGGTATAAACCATGAATTTCTCATCGAAGAGATAGTGGTGCCATATTTTCAAATCATAAACCATTTCTACTAACTCCAAATCTTAAATTGGGGAGTTATTTTTATAAAACCTCAAATACCTTGATCCATAAAGAATAACATGATCCCCATACATGAGAACACACCGTAGCCCTAATCTTGATGCATCACAATATACCACATACCCTTTCCCTGGTTCTAAAAAAATCAAGATAGGTGCTGATGTAAGATGATTCTCAAGATCTTAAAAATATTTCTGGCACTGCTCGTTCCATTTAAATGGAACATTATTTTTTATTAAATATGTCACTAGAAAAGATAATCATGAGAATTCACAAAAAAGCATCGATATTACCCACCTAGACCAAGGAAGCTCCATATCTCAAAAACATTCTTTAGAGGTTTCCAAGGGATAACAAACTATATCTTCTCTAGATCCACATAAACACCACTATGAGAAATCTCATGTTTAAGAAAATAAACTTTTTGTATCCAAAAGTCACACTTTGAAAATTTGGCACACAACCCATGATCTTTAATGATTCCCAACACTACTAACAAATGTTTCTCATGTCCCACCCTTATCTATGAATACACCAGTATATCATCTATGAATACCACCACCAATGATTTCATATATCTCTAAAATAAACAATTCATAAATTCCATAATGACCACTAGTGAATAAATAAGACCAAAGGGCATAACTATATACTCTTTATGGCCATATCTACTATTGAAGGCTATTTTGGAAATAACCTTCTTCTACACCTGAACCTGATGATATCCTGATCAAAATTAAATCTTAGAGAACCACTAAGATCCCCTCAACTAACCGAACATCTCATCAATGTGTGGAAGTGGATATTGATTCCTTATCATGACCTGGTTAAGATTATGATAATCAACACACAACTGAAGAATTCCATCTTCCTTTCTAATAAACAAAATCAGTGCTTCCCACAAAGATATGCTAGGCCGTATAAACCCTATGTTTTATAGATCCAACAACTTCACTTTCAATTCCATCAATTATGTTGGTGCCATCCTATATGATGTAAGTGAGATAGTACTAGTCCCCATAAAGAGATCAATCGGAAAATCCACTTCTCTCATGTGTGGTAACCCTAAAAATTCTTCAAGAAAAACATTTATAAACTGATCAACCACTACTGTAAAACTAATTCTACCAACCGATTCCATTGACTCCAAAGATAATTCTGCTAACTGATATGATATCATCCCAACTAATGGTTCCAACAAGCCAGTTTCACCCACCTTCACATTTTTCTCTCCACTAAAGAGGTGTTCAATGTCATCACAAATCCTAAGAGTAACCGTTCACATATAACAGTCGATATGGGCCTTAAAAATCATCAACAAATCCATATCCATGATTATATCATACGAATCCATCTCAATCAATAATAAGTCCCATGTGAACTCAACATCATTAAAAACTATACCATAAGCTCTACACAGGATGGCTAGACACTCTCACTGACCCAATGAAGTTTGATGTTTTAAAATAGAAGGCATCATTTTCAAACAAAAACCCAAAAAATCAACAACATAAGAGGTAATGAAATAGTGAGAATCACCCGTTCCAAACAACACTTGCATAAATTTAGAATTCAAAATAATCATATCTCACACCGTGGATGGTCCCGACTGATAATCCACCAAAACCTGATCCACTCCAAACAACTGCTTGCTTGCCACAATCTACTATTTATTAACCTACTGACACTTTCCATACTGAGGAGTTGTTATATTCTTTGAATCACCATGACTAACTTGGATCTACTGACAAGAAGTATGATACTTCCCCCGTCCTATCGAGGCATAAGACACCTATGACCCTTGAGGAGTGTCATGAACACTCGACCATAAAGAATTATGATAATAATGTAGAACATTACAAATATTCTTATAGTTACGACATGATCAAGGTTGTGCTATACAATCCCACTTCATGTGGCCCGTATAAACATAGATTCATATTTAATCACATATACAAAGCGCTATAATTTTTGAATGAATTGCTTACCTCAAGCTCGATTCAAATATATGAACCTTATTTATAAACATAGATGCATATTTAATCACCAACATGTTATACTTATTCAAGATGAATAAATTTGTTTTGCACTGAATTTTGAATGTATGAGGGCAGAATTCTTTGTTAACCAATTACTCAAAACCCTCCCAAGTCATACCTTGGTTCGTTCCAGCCGGACCACCAACTCCCACCACTGATGTGCAAGATCTTCCAAAAGGTACATTAATAACTTTAATTTAAACTCTATTAGCATGCCTAGGAAACTGAAATATTGAATTTATCATGTTCAACCACACCTCCACCATTTTCGGTTCTGAATCACCCATAATGATGGGTGGATTCTACTTATGGAATTGAACCGAGTGATCCACATGCCTCAGCTCATCACTTTTATTCCCACTTTCCATATCTTAGAAATATTGCACTATTCTTTGAACTAGAGACTAGTTCACCAGAGGCTCAGGTGAAACCATATTTTCCGCAGTGTCCTCTGTATAGTCTCTACGATGCATACCTGATGCCATTTCTACGAACACAAGAATCACCATAATTATCACTAACTAAAAAATGAAGGCTTACAATTTCAAGTTCAATTACATTATAGATATCATAACCATTCTTTACAAAATATAACATTTCAAAGATTCAACCATTATGAAAAATACATAATGTTTTAAAAATCGACCATTTTCAAAATACCACCCCTATTCACTTTTCAAAAACTCTTGTTTGAAAACAAATTATATATTTTTCAAAAATAAACATATTCATACCACATCATAAATCATTATTCTAAATGAAATATACAATCCTAATGGGAAGTCATTTCTACCATTCATTCCATGCTCATCCCATTGGGTACACCCACAAAAATGAGATCACGCTCTTATAAGTGTATCCAAAACACTTATGTACCCAACTCCCTGGTAAATTTAAGCTTAACATAAAAGGGTTATCTACATTCTTTTATTCTATAAATTTCAAGTTATGACAATCCTACCTTTTTATATTATCCCAAATAAAGTAATACGCCATGAATGAATATCATCACCAAGACCGAAAACCAATTCCAAGACTGAAGAAGACCAACTTTACTTATATGTCAAGGACTGAAAAAGATGATACCACTTGTAACATACCACCCTCCTAATTATCCTGAGTTGAGTAATAAGAGCTAATAAGCCTTAGGAAACATCCCCAAGGTTCCTAAGGATGATAATTAATGTTGAAGGATTCATGAATGATGGAGGATAATTTTACCTTTTTGATTGAAAAACACCCAACTAAACATGCCATTACCAAAACAACTACATGATACATGTCAATAATGATTCAAAACTCAAAAATAAAAAAAAACCAAATACCCATACAACCAAACCATCATTGTACCATCATCAGAGTACCTAGTGGAAGATCAAACAATAAACCCCAAGGGGGCCATGAACCACTCCACTACTCCACACTAAGCTCCAAGCTCCAAGCACCACAATATTTCCAGGCATCATGATGAACCACTAAATAAATGAGATGTATTTCCTTTTACTATGTCCCAAAATACAAGATATTCAAAAGATATAAAGTTTCATAGAAAGGGGTGAGTAATAACACTAAGTAGTTTTTCCCAAAATAAATATCCTACACATGCCACCGGAACATAACCATTAGAAAAATTATGTATAAAAATTTATATAAAGCCATTAAATAATTCAACAATTTAGAAAAATCCAAACACATCCTTACCCATATCAATTCACCCAAATAAACACAATTTGAAGGAAAACCAACCAATTCACCCAAACATATCATAACCCAAATCCCATTTCACGATGTCAAACCCATTCTAACTACAATGGTCACATACATATCCCTGCCATGCGACCAAGTTTTGTATACACACATGAGCTCAGTGTTTCCATTGATGGTTGGATTTCAGGTCCAAACCCGTCCAATTTTTATAGAGGCAATTCACTCCCACATAGCTTTGATGGTGGTACTTCACACCCACTATCCTTCCTTTCACTACCATGCTTAACCTCATAAGAAAACCCCCAAGACAACAACATCCATCAAGTCACAACAACATTCCAATTTTCAAATACCAAATCAAAATAAAATGCAAAACAATAATTACCACATCATATAGCCAACATTTTTCAATAATCATTCCAAGACAACAATTTCAAACCAAACAACCCTTTATTCCAAAAACCCATTAATACAATCCCATCTATTAAAAATAAAATCCTGTAACATCCATGACCAATATCATTTCAATAAAATCCCATTTTTATTGAAAACAATTTCCACAAATCATTTTACATAAAACAAACCAAACTGTCAATTTTAAAATGACTATTTTAAAATACTAACACAAACATATTTCACAACAAAACCCTATTTTCCCCTAATCCACCTAGCAATACAAAATGTGTTCCAAGCAGGCTTCACACATCATAATCACAACAAATTTTCGGAAAAATAAATTAATTTTAAAATAATTCCTTATAGTTATATCAAAATGGATATGAGAGTGAATCCACCTACCTTAGGGTTTGGCTAAATCGACCCACCACAAAACCGCACACCGAATCTGGGTGAACCTTCCATATAGTCACCTCAGATCCCTTTCCCTAACATCAAAAAAGCCCAAATATTACCATTATAAGAAAAAAACACTATATCCACATGTGACAGATGTAAGTCTTGAAAACTAAGAGAGAGGGAGATATAGATCTAAATAAAACCAAGAAACAACCAAGATAGAAGACTTATCGGAGGAGAATCACCATTTCATTCACCTTGAAACCCCTTTAAATCACCTCCATAATGAGTTGGAGAGGCTTACTAACCCTTGAGAACAAATGTTTTTGATTTGGGTCTGAGTGGGAGGAAAAAATGGGTGATTTAGAGAAAATACCGAGTGGCCCCATTTTCAAAAACCCAATTTTTAAAGCGGTGCATGGTTAACTCACAGGGTTAGAAAAACTGCGTGCTACCCATGTGACTGCTACTTTCTGAAGGGTGCCCATCATGGTTTCCTCGCATAGTTAGACAAACCGCATGACGACCATGTGAAATCTGACTATCTCAAGTAGCACGGTTTACCAGGGCTAGGTGCATGGTTTGTAAATCATGCACCTTAACCATGTTCTCGCCCCTTTGACTCTACCTCACTACACACAGTCATCTAAGTTTTTTACATGACTTCCACTAACCATTCTCAAACCGTTCACCCTTAGAAAAGTTTCTAATCCTTCCCAAAACCCTTACAGACTCTCCCAAACATTACCCAACCACTTTACATACATAAAAAGACATAAAAAAAATTAAATCCCCCAAACCAGGGGTACTAAACAGACACACATTCATATTATCTTTGAAAATAATCAAGACACTAAAAAATATACAACTTCTAGTAGATGGTCCTTTTTCAAAAAATATGGTGGTTTAAACATCCTCCCTTTAATAATTGGTAATTTTTAAAATGATAATGTTTTCATAGGCCTCCAAATAATTCACTGTATTTTTTATGCGTAGTAGTTTTATGGAATTGTTGAACAACTGAATTTGATGGTGTTTTTCAAACCTCCCTGAAAAATTATGTGGTGTTTATTTTTTAAGAGTCTTATCATAAATTTTATTGTATTTAAAAACACTTATAATATTATAAGTGGAAATGTTTTAAAAAAATACATAAGTAACTACAATTGAAACCCATGATAAATTGTTTGCAGAGGCTTAACATCATTTGGTAATGGTTTTATAGTTCTTAGTGGTGGTTTAAAAAACTAAAAAATAATTAATGAAGGTTTTTAAATTTCACAATAGTTAAAACCACTTGTAATTATAAAAAACAAATAATCCATTAATTATTAAAATAAAATACCACCTCTAATATAAAAATACTACGATATCTACAACATTAAAAATAATAATTTCAATGGTCAAACCAAACTTACAAAATAAAATATCTACATATATATTAAGATAATATAATCATGCAACATGTCGATCAAATGATTCATAAAAACATATATAAGTTTTAGTTGCTAATACAACCCATACAATATCAACACATACCACTTATTTCATTCTAACTACCTACAGATGATACATGCTCTTAATTTTTATGTCGGTTAAGAGCTTATGATATATCTGGTTCCTACATTAAATAAAATTTATAATATAAATTTGTTTTAATTATATGATAAAGAAAAAAATATTTACAACAATTATTATAATAATATAAGAATATCAAAATACATGAAATAGATTCATTACTCCTATAGCCTATCGTATCAAGGATAAAATGACCACATAAATGCCGCTGGTCAAGGAGGTGTCATTTAACTCACACCATAACCTATACTTAAAGTTATTACACTTTTCCCAAAAAAATTTCAATGTTTATTGACACATAACCACTCCATTCACATCAAAATGAAAAAATATCTATATATTGGATTTGAAAAAATAATTATGTTGGTATTAGATACGAATAATCGATAAAGAACTGTAAATACAAATTTTCACTTACTTTAAATTGTTTATAAGAAATATAATTCTTCCCACTAGTGGTAATATGTCTCCATCAATGATTATTTATTAGAAGGGACGTCATATCCCATGATAAATGACCCAATATATGCCCATATAATCCATTAGTATCATTTTTATGCACTTAGAACATTTCAAATGACACAACTACTTTAAAACTACCATGATTCCAAACATATGATGTATTAACGTTTGTTTCTATATCCTTATTAACTAAATATTTTTAATAAATATATTCGAAAATTATTTTATAGATGTAATAAATTATTTTTTCAAATTAATATTTACCTAGAAATAATGACGACCCTTTAATACCCTCATGAAGGTAATAGTGGTACTATATGCTCAATAGATGAGCACTCCTCAGCTGCTCCATATTATCCCTTTGATATCACTAGAGAATAAGGTGATGAAATTAAAGTGGGGAGTGTGTCTAATGAATATCAGAGCATGTAATAAGACATAAAATTATAGAAAGGATAGAAAAAAGAAAATAGAGAACATACACAATGTGGATGGAAGCTTATTACAAGTGTATTTCAACACCATATGAGCTATGGATGATTGGTTCATATCTTTAAATCAGTTTTCTATCAAAATTACTCATCTAATAAGAATATAAAAAAAGTTACCCATGATATATAATATAATACAATCAAATGATGTTAAAATATTGTATATATATATATATTTAATTTATGTTTTCTAAATAAAAAATGTTAAAAAAGTTAAAGTATTGGACATACAATAAATTAATTCATCATTATCCATGTTATTATCATCATTAACTATTAACATGATTTCATCATCTTCACCCTCTCTTAAAGACTAACTATTTCAATATCATCATATAAAAATAGAAAAATCTCTTGTTAATTATGATGTTCTCTTTCACAAAACAATTCTTTAACTTCATCACTCATATCATAAGAGAATCTTTGTTTAACATGGAATACAATAATCTACCCTTCATTTACTTCATCATCCACATAATATACAATTTTATCTTATGAATCCAAAATATACGAATCAGGTTCTTCTTACTCCATAGTATCAACAAACAAAGATAAGTTAAAATAAGTAAATTGTAATGAATCTTTCTTTATGACCTAATAAATATCAACCCAAATTTATTTTAATAACACAATTCAATACTCTCCATGATAATTTAATTCTATAATTTTATTCAATTTCCCATTGTATCTTAAAATTTTTATTTTTTTCAAATGCCACTATTTAGTGTTTTCATATATTTTTTGCACAAAATTGTGTGAAATGTAAAGCTATTAATATTATAAGCATAAAATATACAACATTTGTTTCAAAGGTCCTTGATCAAAATATTTATAATAATATATAACTTCATCTTGAATATCAACCTTCATGATATACATCTACAAATATAAAATATTATCAATTAGAAAAGATAGAAATATCAATATTTTATGAATGGGAAATTGATTATAATCTCACCCAATGTGAAAACTCGTCAATAATGGCACTGTTAACATATTTTGTTATCTCCTTCTCATTTCATGATGGACTCTAAAGTAATATCTTGGATTATTTATTTAATTATTCAATAAAAGGATCTCCAATATCACTATTTTTTAATGAATGTCAATTGATTGTATTAACACTATTTGTGTTACTAAACTGATGACATTTTACTGACTTAATGACCCAACACTAGAATGTTTTCTTAATTAATGTAGGATTGAAATTGATTTCCATTATCATTTACACATCCAACTTGATTGACTTTTGTCACATTATTATCTAAATACATCAAAAAGGTGAGGCACTCTTCCACTATATAATCCACTACAATAGAGCCTTCTAGTTGAACTTTTTTACGAAATATTTTAAATCAAAAAGATACCTAATGAAATAACATAACATAGTATAATTATCCATATATGTAGGTATTTTAAAAATTTTAATGTAGTAATCATAAAAAAGTAAGATGAAAATATATATTTATGAGATACGTCCATCGATAATGTATGGGTCCTCCCACTTTTACTTCCATGATAAACTGAAGAGTTATATGAATCATCACAGTGAAAAGTGATATGGGAAATACCATCTTTAAATGAAAAAGTCTCTATTAAAATTATTTCATAGATTTTTTCAAGCACAATGGGATTTAATGTTTTTAAAAAAATATTTCTAAAGAATATGAAAAAATCAATTACAACAATTGTCATTTTATTATGTGACAATATATGCAATTCTAAAAGTATAAATTGCTCCACTAAAATATGTGGGACATGAATTTTAAGTCTATGTAACATATGATGTTTCAATTAAATAAATCATAAAATGTTACTTTGATAATCATTAGGTAATTTCACATATTTTAATATTTTAAGAAACACATATCTTTCTTTTTTTTTCAATGAAAAACCTAAAAAAATATAACTTTACTTACCATTTATCCATATATAATTATTTATAATAATTTCTTCTAAGTCCTCCCAAGTATTAAGATGATATTTGTATTTTCAATATTCATTCAATATTTTAAAAACCAAATTATCAAGTACATTTTATTCAATGTGCATAACATAATTATTATTATGTATTATCAATAAGGGAGTTTGAAAAAATTACTTTGGTTATTCCATTATTGGGTATAAAATACATTTTATGAGTAGTGGACTCTTTTCCTTGAAACCATTAACTGATATAACTTCCCAAATTATTTATCAATAATTGGTAATTGTGACATAATTTATGAACCTGATAATTTTTTTTTGTGGTGAACTCAACTCATTTTTTTCCATCAAATCACAACTTTTTAAATTGATAACTATGAGATTCATCCATGAATAGATAATGGAAAATTAAATAATAATTTCTATTATATGGTAATATTCTTTTCTCAAAGTCTAATTCATAAACTAGACATGATTGACCAGTGTGAGTGTTTCAACCAAACAAGTTTCATAATACAGGAAAATCATTAATCATTGACATTAGAGAAACACACATTTTGAATATTTCAGTTGATGATATATTATATATATAAATAGTTGTCCCATATCTCTTGAAATTATAATATAAGAGGTTAATGAAATACATCAAAGTCATTTAAATGGATTTAATTTCCTATAACGACCATTAAAATAATGAAACAATTTTATTTCATACCCATCCATAGCAGTAGAATACAAGGGATCAAAAAAACCGGTCATATTATATAAGTTGTAATTAGATTATAGAATTGATTAAATCTATTGGTAGAAAGCCCCACATTCACATTTTTAGGATCTGAAAAAAAATTGGATATGAATAATTAAAGTATTTCCATGCATTCAAATCTCTAGGATAATGTATAAACCCATCATTTTTGGTTTCCATAACATGCTACATCATTTACTCTATCGTGTTTGATGAAATCAACATTATTTTAAATCATGGTTTTAAAGGAAAGTTGTATAAAATATTTACAATAGTTTTATCTATCTTCTTATTCATAGTTTCTTTATTAAAAATTTCATCATGATTTACCAATTTCCATATAGAAGTATAACATCTTTTAAAATTATCCCTATCAAAATCTTCTCCCCAATACAACATGAATTCATTGGGATATGAATGAATATATTTATAATTGAGACTAAGTTTCTTAAAAATTTCTTCATCTTATAAAATTATTGGGAGATCTTAGCTTGAAAAAATGCATCATATAGAAAATCATATATCATCAACCTTGATTTTTCTATAATTATACATAAGAACTTGATATGTTATGACTTCAATAATAAGGATAATTTTGTATATATGATTAATCCTGCATAAACTTCTTGATTTCCATATTCTAGTAATTCACAAACCACATTAGATTTTTTATTTATCTTCTTAATTTAATTAATCTCTCAAAAATAAAAGTGGCTCCATTGATATGTTGTAATCATCACCATTCTCTAGAACGAGGAAAAAAATCATTAATCAGGTTTTGAATCTCATTACCCACTATCAGGGTAGTTGGTTATTCATTTTGATAATGTTCAGGTGGTAATATTTTTGCAATATCTAATTTATCATAACAAATCCATCTCACATATTTAGCCGAAAAGTGATTCAATATAAAGTGATCATAAAGTTAATGTCTTTTTAACCACCATATGAAATTATATTCAGGGAATGGAAATTTTATTATTCCATCTATGAATTGATTTAATAATTAAAAATCTAAAAACACCTCCAACCACTTAATATATTGAGTTGTATTTCGAGGTAAATTAATCCAACTATTATCCATTTTTATGATATTGATAAATATATGTATAAAACCCATAACACTAATTAATTAATAATATTATGTTAAGAATAATAAAAAAGTTTTATGGAATAATAAAACATTAATATTAAAAAATATAATTATTTTAAAATTTTATTGAAAATAGATCAATAGATATAATTATGAAACAAAATAAGTATTATAAATTGAAGTAACATGAAACATTTAAATAGTTTTGTATACAAAATAACTATTATAATGATTTTTTTAATAATGTAACTTGAAGGTTAAATGTAATTTGAGATGACTAAGATCACTTAATCTTGAAGATGTCATTACAGAACATATAACTTCTATTTTTACATGTTAATAGAATATAGGGTAAGTTTATTTAGATGGTCTCCCATATATGACTGAAGATAACCGAAACATGTCCATGCACACATAGACATAACTTGAGTAGGATATCTTAGGGAATGAGTTAGAGAAGGAATTAAAGGATAAGTCACCACATTGAAGGAAATACATGTTAAAAGATAATTGATCAATTTTACTAACCATGTTCTGTCTCATATGTCTTTCGTTGATAACCTGTAGATAATACTATAGAAATAACGGGTAATGAAAAACTTTCTCCTGAATATTTGATAGATTCAATGATAGGTTAATTTAATCATATAATTTGCATAGTCTCTTCATAGATATTATATTAAATTTAAATGGTAAACAAAAGATTATATTTTACCCTAGGAAATAATAACACACAAAAATCATGAAATTGTTTTATAATATTAGAATCAATAATTGATTAGTGTTCAAATAAAAAAACACTGGTTTTACAAAAATACAACCGTCTAGAGGAGATTTATTATCTGAAGGTTTTTCACAAGGGGGAAATGTTAAGGAGGGAAGGAGACACCATAGATTTCTTTGAGGATGAGTTATAGTCAAGAATTAGTTTTGAGAGAGGATGATTTTTTGTCAAGGATTCGCTTCTGTGAGTGAGAGAGGTTAGGGTATAAAGGGATAGTAGAGAAACAAAGGGGATTCACGCTGTTATATGAGCTCTTATTTAATAGTGGTTTGTTAATCTGTAATGGAAAAATAGTATTTAGTGTTGGGGTTTTTTGGATTTAGTGACGATTTAAACCATCTCCAAATTATTTCACCCCAGTTTTCAAAAACTTTTAAGAAAAGATGCATCATCAAACATTTAGCGATAGTTTTCAAATATCGCCATGAAATAACTTAGTAGTAGTTTTTTAAAAAATAAAAAATTATTATTATTAATTATTAACTAATATTAATTTATTTATCATACCATACTTGAACATGTCATGCATTTCATGCATAAAATTGATCATATATATGCATTGGGTGAGATCTGAACTCCTTGCATCTTTGTTATTCTGGAAAATCTTTACCACTCCAACAATCTCTTCATGTGGGGAGTAAACATAAATTATTTTACTTATATATATATAGGTATTACTACATATATGTAAATACTAATATTAAAGAATAATAAAAATAATAATAAATAAAAAACAAACAATACATAATAAATAAATAATATATAATTAATTAATAAATAACAAACAAATAAATAATATGTAATAAATAATAAACAATAAACAATAAACAAATAAACAATAAATAATATATCATAAATAATAATTTATAATAATAATAAATAAATAAATAATAAATAAATATGAAATAAGTATTGGATAAAAAATAAGTAATTCAAAAAATAAATAATAAATCAATAAATACTAAATAAGTAATAAATTAATAATAAATTCATAAATTATAATAATTGAAACGATAAAAAAACAAGAAATAATAAATAAATAGTAAAAAATAAATAGTATATAGTATATATATAATTACATATAAATTTATTTAAATACAATTATATATATCTTATAAAAATATATAATTATAATTTTTTTTACAAAAATTTATATAAATACAAGTACAAAGATGTCCACCCAATAACCAATATAATACAAATATATATATATATATACACGAATATCATATATATAAATATATATTAATGTATATAAATATGAATTAATGGATATAAATACTTTTAAATAGAGACTAATATGTATAAATACATATAAATATCTATGCGTATATTCAACTATATATAATTTTGAAAAAAATATTGATAAATATATATAAAATATAAATATTTAGACATAACTGTATAGAGATACATACATACATACATACATACATATATATATATATAATAGACAATAAATTACCAAAAGATGGTAAAACTCAATAATTAAGACACTATAAAATCAATATAAATGTAAATCCATATAATAAAATCATAGAAAACCCAAGAAGAATATGAAGACACTCTTAAATGATGTTGAAATCACATTGAATGTTCAAAAATCATGGTATCCAAATGAAAAACTCATATTTAGAGGCCTTTTGATCTTTTTTTGGTCTCAATAAATAGTTAATGTGGTCCCCCATAGTCAAAACATTGTATATATTTTCATATGATTTGATTTTATATATGGTAGAGCCCAAGCAGAAGCACAAATAAAAAGTTATGACTGTTTGAATTTGAAGTTCTATTTTCAACTTTAATAAAAATAGTAATAAATCTAATTATATTTCTTATTAAACAATTATTATATAATTTTGATATATTTCATTTAATAATAGTTTATTTTATTGGTTTTGGAGCTAAAATTGACATTTAGATAAAAATTTATGGTCATTTGATAGAGAAATATGATTTTTTAATTTTTTTTAATTTTTTTAATTTATTTTCATTAGAGGTTTACAAAAAACCCACCGCTAATGCTTGATGGTTTTTAAAAACCAGTAATCAAATTCAATTAAAAAAAATAAAAATTGTAAAAACATATTTTGATAGGGCTTTTAGAAAACCACTGCTAAAAAGTTGTTGATGAAATATTTAACAATAGTTTTAAAAATCACTGTTAAAAACCCATTAAGAATTTCATTTTTTTAGTGAATGAAATACTAATAAATACATTTTTCCCAAAGTTATTTTGAGAATATTATCTAAAAATTAATAGGGGATGGTAAAAAACACCATCATTAAAAAATGATGTATATTTTTATTTATCCCATTAGATGAAGTTACATGAAACATTCCCTAATAAACCAACGATATATAGTGTTTTTCCTATATTGCGGGGAAAAATACCACCCACATTTGAAAAATTACACTTCCTCAAAGATCCACTATGAAAAAATGTCACCCTTTTGTGAAAAACATCACTATGACAAATATCCATTATGACAAAACACTTCCCTTCTATAACCAACATCGTTACCTAAAAAACCCACTATGAAAAAATTCACCATTCCATGACATAACATCACTACTTCAATGATCCACTACTGACGCTTTTCTCGCCATCATCTATGCTTCCCACATGATACTACAAATGTGGTATCCCCCTTCTTTTACTTAGTGGAATACATCCTGAACAAAATTCCACTCACCTCTTCATGAGTGGAAGTTAATTTTGTCATACAAAAATATCCTTTTGAATCCTCTTATATAGATACCCAATTCATATCTCCAATAATGTGGTCCATATTCCCTTTCTCATCCATTATTATGAAGAATAAATCTCCATTAATTTTGATATAAACATCTTTATTTATGTTTGATAAAATTCATTAATTAGATTCTCTCTCCAATAAATGAGTTGAAAATAAACCCATATAGAACACACGGGATAACCATTATATCACAGGAACATATTAAATTAGGTATAGAGAGTATTAGTGTGGGTTTTAACAAAATTTGAGTAATGTATTTAACAAAATGAGTTTTTATTATTAATTTTAATGATTTTTTTTATAAAAAACAACAATTATTCAAATGGCGTGTGAGACCTGAAGGATCAGTGGTGGGTGGCATGAGGTTTGATAACAAACCTAACTCGCCACATCATCATTAGTTACCCAAATTAATGGATTATCCTATTATTACATGAGATGCATACATCTCAGGATTTATACATAGGTCTATATCGGAGGATAAGTGAGGCTTAAGTGTATTTTTGTCTATCGATAATTTGGGAAAATGATTAATAATTACATTGATGTTGATTATTTTTATTTATAAAAAAATAAATAAATTTTGGGCATTCAAAAGATGATAAGGTGTTAAATATTTATTAATATTTATAAAAAATAAAATTTTTCTGATTTATAAATTAAAAATTAGTTTATGTTATAAATGTTTAAATTTTTAATCATTTGGTAAAAATTAATAATTTATAATTTGGCTAAAAAAGGTATTTGAATGTTTTTTAAGGTTATAATTTTAAAAAATTATAAAGAAATTTTTCTTAAAATTATTTAATTAAATTATTTTTAAGGTCATAAATATTTAAAATTCTTTTGAAAAATAAGAAATTTATTTATTTTTTGAAAAAAATTAAAAATAACTTTTAAAATGTATTAAAAAATTACTAATCATCTAAAAAAATACTATTTTTACAGAAGAATAAAAAATTATACTTTTATGAAATGATGTGAAATATTTATTATAAACATCCAACATTATTATTTTTTAAGATATCTTTAAAATCTACTTTTAAAATTTATAGAAAAATTAATTATTCATAATAGAAACTAATATTTTTAAAAATTTATTAAAATATTTCAAATTAGAAAATTATGAGTCATTTAAAAATTAATTTATAAATTTTTCTGATTTAGAAATAAAAAATTAGTTTTTTTTATTTTTTTTTTAAATTTTATCCATTTCATTAAAGTTAATAATCTATAATTTTTGTAAAAATGGTGTATGAATGTTTTAAAAGTTATAATTTTTTTATCATTCTATAATAAAATTATTCTTAAATTTATTTAATACTAATTATTTTTTATAAATAAAAATAAAATTATTTTTTATGGTTATAAAAAATAACAATTTTTTTTAAAAACATAGAAATTTTTTATTTCATTTAAAACCAGTAAACATAACATCAAAAATTTATTTCAATTTCACTAATCATTTTAAAAAATATTATTTGAAGAGAATAATGAGAAATTATGTTATTATGAAAGGATATAGAAGATGTTTTTTATAAATATACAACATTATTATTTCATTAAAAATAATTAAAAATTACTTCTAAAATTTATAAAAAAATTATTATTCCTCGTAGAAAATAAAATTTGTATAAATTTATTAATAATAGATCAAAATGGAAATACATAAAAAATTATGTTTCTTGAAAGGATATAGAAAATATTTTTTTTATAAACAAACAACATTATTTTTTTAAAACTTATATAGGATAGTTATATCACATTTTCTTCACTGTAATTTATAATGGATGTTCTATTGAAATTTTCAGAGGAAGTTTCATTATAATGTTATAATATGAGTCTCACCAAAATTTTTATTATACGTTTCACTAAAATTTTCAAGTAAAAGCTTAAGTTACCACTATAATTTGAGTGAATGTTTCCAATATAATTTTGTAGTGGAAGTTTCAATGTAATTTTCAACATAAGTTTCACTTGATTTTCCTTGTAGAAGTGGAAGTTTTTATTAAAAAATTTCAGTGGAAGTTGCATTGGAATTTCTAGTGTAAGTTTCACTAAAAGTCATAGAGAAAGCTTGGACTAAAATTATTAATTCAATGTTAAAGTTTCAACTAGAAGTTTCTAGTGAATTTTTCTAATAAATTTTACTAGTAGAAGTTTCAATGGAATTTATGGTGAAAGTTTCAACTAAAATTTTCATGTAGAAGTTAATGTTTTTAGTTGAATCATCCAGTGGAAGTTTTCATTGGACTGTTCATTTGGAAGTTTCACAATGATTTCCAGTGAAAGTTACCCTGAAATTTTCTGTCTAAGTTTCAATAGAAGTTATAGTATACGTTTCACTAGAAGATACAATGAAAGCTTTAACTAGAATTTTCAAGTCGATGTTAAAGTTTTCACTAGAATTTTACAGATGGATTTTTCATGTGAAGTTTCACAGGGGAGTTTCCACTATAATTTTCCAATGGGAGTTTCCACTAAAATATTTCAATGAATGTTTAAAATGGAATTTTCCATTTGAATTTTCACTAGAATTTATAATGTATGTTTCACTTGAATTATCCCTAAAAGTTTCAACTGAAATTTTCAAGTGCAATTTGAAGTTATTATAAGAAGTTTCTAGATGAATATTCAATAGAATTTCCCATTAAAGTTTCACTAGAAATTTGAATGGAAGGTCACTTTAATTTCAAGTGTAAGTTTTAATCGAATTTCTAGTGAAAGGTTTCAGTAAAAAAATAATTAATATTTACACTATGATTTTTAATAAATTTATAGCTAAATTGGAAACATTTCCACTGAAAATTTCTATTGAAAATTTATTTTTCAAATGTTCATTGAAGGTTTCCAATAAAAGATCCAGTGGAAATTCGAGTGAATTTTCCGCTAAAACTTCTAGTGAAATTTCCACTGGAACATCTAGTGATAGTTACACTGGAAATTTCAGTGCAAGTTACACTGGAACTTCCGATGTAAGTTCCACTAGAAATTCCAGTGCAATTTCCACTAGAAATTCCGGTTCAATTTCCATTAAAACTTCTACTGAAAGTTCCACTGGAACTTCCAGTAAAATTTTGATTACTTAACATTATTTTACCCTTACTTAATTAACTTTAGTTTTACCCATACTTATCTTTGTTTTTCCCTTACATACCTTTATTTTTACCCTTACATTACTTTGTTTTACCTTTATATAACTTTATTTTACCCCAATATGACTTTTTTTTCCAATACATAATTTGGGTTACCATTTTAAAACATTTATTTCCCTTAATTAAGTGTAGTTTACCCTTACGTAACAGTTTTACCCTTAATTTAATTTAATTTACCCGTATTTAACATTGTTTTACTCTTACTTAGCATTATTTTTACCCTTAATTAAATTTTTTTTCCCTTACTTAACTATATTTAACCCTTAATTAAATTCAGTTTACACTTACATAACCTTATTTTACAATTAATTAACTTTATTTTATACTTAAATTTTCCAATGATACATTATTTAGAGAATGTTCATTGAAAATTTCCATTAAAAGTTCTAACATAACATATAGTCAAAGTTCCGCTTTTACTTCTAATGAATGTTCTATAGGAACTTCCATTGAAAGTTAAACAAGAATATCTAGTGGAATTTAAATTGAAATGTTAAGTGAAAGTTTCCATTGAAAATTATAAATGGATACTCACACTATAATTTTAATGAAATTATTTAATAAGAATTTACACTAGAACTTTGAATAGAATATTTCACCAGAACATTGAGTGGAGCTTCCCATTGTGATTTTCTAGTGAAAGTTTCATAGGAATTTTTTAGTGGAAGTTTTTCTTGAAATTTCTAGGACACATTGATAGAGGAATTTTTTAAGAATGTTTCTAATAAAATTTTATATTGGAAGTTTCAATTGGGTTTTTAATGGAAGATTCAACTATAATTGTTTTAGTAAAAGGTTTAATTTAAATTTTGGAGTGTAATTTTTAACCATAATTTTTAGTGTAAGGTATTACAAGAATTTCATTAAACTTTAATTTTCTATCCAAAGTTTCAATTGTAATTTTATATTTTAAGTTTACACATGATTTTTTTGGTGGAATTTCCATTGATATTTTACACTACAATTATCAATTAGAACTTCCACTTAATGTATTTATAATTTTTATTAATAAATATATATTAATAAATATAAAAAACAATTCTTATAAGTTCATTTATTATAAATTTAGCTTGAGATATAATGTCATATTTTATTTAAATTTCTATTCATATGAAATATACATTCTTAAATGGTAAATTATATTTATGAAAATTAAGTTACAAATATTATTAATATATAATTTCATTTCATTTATTATAAATATATTTATTAAAATTTAAGTTTTATTAATATATCGTTTAGTTTTATAAATATATTATTTTATTTTATTGTGAAACTACGACTGGAACTTCCATTAAGACATCCTCCATAACTTCCACTGAAACTATTACATAATGGATTTATAATTTTCATTAATAAATTTTTTCTAAAAAATATATTTTTCATGACCCGTCTTAGTGTGTCCCATGCAGTAACTCTCTAGGACTGCCTCTAATTGGCTAGAGGCTGGTGAATAACACCAAGTATTCATATCACTAACATGGAAGGAATTTCCTATGTACCTTTATGAACACTCCCATCTCCAAGCCCCCAAAATGATGAAATGAAAAAAACTATGTAAATAGTGCATGCATACCACTATATCCCAAACAATAGAGTAGGACATGAATGTAAAGTAAAGAGAAACTAGGCTAAATAAAATCCCACCAAAAAGAGTCTGTAAACCATAAGTCCAACCTATAAACAAAAGGTAATGGGACTACTGTCTCTAGCCGTAGGAACACACCTGAGCCTGCCTAATTCCATAAAGCACTGTATGGTCTGGTTCTTCCTAGGAATTCATCAAATGGTCACTCATCTTAACAAGAAATGAAATGTGTAGGAAAATCCCATGTAGTGGTGATTATAACAATATTCATTAGGACACCGTGAAACTAAAAACCAATAAAACAAAGTAAATTACAATCAACTCTATAAAAGTGTATGTCTACAACACATTTAATAATATATAGATATACACAATATAATACACACATCCACATGGTAGATCATGAATTTCATATAAAAAAACTAGGGATTCAGCTTGAAGATTACATGAAGCACTCATTTAAGAGAACACACTTCTGAGTTCGATAGTACTGATGATTTCCGTCCAAGAAGTAATGTTATTTGACAACCATCATGAGAGGGATACAATAATAGATATGAGGAGATAGATATTATACATAGATGAGGAGCATATATAGGTCTATGGGGTGATACCATCAACTCATTCTATATTAACATGGAATGTAAAGGATGGAAACTTGTGATGTTGTTCACACCAATACCAAAGACTCTTTCTAGGGAAAAATTAATCAATATAGGATCCCACTTTGGGACTCTTAGGGGATTCCACAACTCTACCTAGAAATTCCTACTAAAGGAATCATAATCCTATGAGTAGGAAATTATTCGTACATACCTTCAGAGGAAAAGATAAAGGGAACAAACCCTAACAAAAAATGTCCAAGATACGGAGGAAAAAAGAATCAATCCATGTAAAAAGGGGTACATAGTGTATAATAGGGTCATACACCATGTCCCTTGACCTTGGGTACTATCCATGTACAATGACCTATGTTGTTAGAACATGTCATGTAGAATATGGGCACACGATGTGTATAAGGAGTTACACACTGTGTGCTTCTATTTGGGGTCTACTCATGTAATTTGGCCATGTGTTAGAACACGGTGTCAACCCATGTGTCTCTTCTTATGTACCAATACCCAGGGTAGTTCATGTACTTCGTCCAGGACAAGTCGTGTGGTGGGGTACACATTGTGTAGGAAAGATGTGTACTCCACCTTGTGTCTGTGCATCTTCTAAGATACAGGTCGATTCTCTGTGGAGTAACTATACGTCGTGTTACTAGGGTCACATGTTGGGTGATATTTAAATATTCCCCAAAACCCTAGTCACCACTCAATAGGGCCACACGTCGTGTAACCCAGGGTTACATATCATGTTCATCAGGGTTTTCCAGAAAGTCACATTCTTACTCTGTGTGCCTCATCTGATGATCTGAATCTTGTTCTGGTGGTATGTTCCCTAAGAAACTTCATATCTAGGGTCGTTTCACTACCCTAACAATGAATTGATGTGTTTTGGGCCATCAATCAGCTCAAGAATCCATTTAAATCCTTCCCAATGCAAATCTCTTGAAGAATGAGTTCTTCCAAACCACTTATATTAATCTACCGCTATTGCTGTCACACCTCCATTAGGTCATTCCAATGTAGGATCTTCAATTTTAGATAGTTTTTCCAAGAAATTAAGGCACAAATATTGATTGTTCATAAATGAGGTCAAGAATGAAGAACATACATAAAAAAAGGAGGGAAAATATATAAAGAAAAAATCCAAGGAACGAACATTAAACATTATTCGTGCCAACCTCTATCCATTCCCATAATAATTAAAAACAAATTAATATCAATTCTCAGTAATCAAACCCCGTATATCCTATAAATAAAACCCATCCTGTAAGGTTACCATTGAACCATATATGAACCTATTCATTGGTCGATCCACATTCATTGTTGAATTCAAGAACATGGAAGACAATCCAAAATAATGTATCCTAAAATGGAATCGGATTGCCCACTATTGAAGATTAATTTCCACTGGAGAGATATATCAGGAATGGGGTTCATCGATATTTGATCCACAGTTCCATCATCTCCCACTGAGAGAAATCTCATGGGTTTCCTCTCCAGATCTTATAGGGAATTATGAGGTTATGAACCTAACCATGGATCCCTACCGAAGGTTTTATTTAAATCAAAAACATCATTGTATCCCTGCATTGATGAAACAAAAAAATAAAATAAATATTTTAGTTTATTTAATTCATTAAAAAATCCAAAAGCTACTTTTCACATTTGACCTGTGACGAAAAATGTTAGGACATGTCTAAAGTAAATCCGATGCTTTGAATTCCAAAATACCATTAGACTTCTGATTCAAGAACCCTTTTTGAATTTAATACCCTTTTTGAAGAAAACTTCACGTGCGTACTATTTTATATATTTAATATATTTCCAACATTTATTCTGGGAATACCATGCCTTGGAGTCTCACACCGTCTCGGTGAGTAGTCTCAAATTTAATCTATAAAATATTTAAAAATTATACATAGAAAATCTAGGACATTACATTCTCCCCACCTTGGGGATTTACATCCTCAAAAATCCAAAACAAAGGATACTCAAAAATATGTGTGTATTGTGCATTAATTTGAGCCTCCTTCTCCCACGTGCTCTCTTAGAGATTCCCACGCTTCCATAGGACATGAATCAAATGGATTGGTCACACACAAATAATCCTCTACTATTGATCCTCAATATCCACTGGGTTCTCAAAAAAATTCTCTCCATCCTCGCTGTCCAGCTCACCCTAGTCGATGGCGTGTGATGGGTCAGGCACATACCTCCTCAGCTACGACACATGGAAGACGTCGTGTACTCGATACAACAGTGGGGATAGAGCCAACAAGTACACCACCTCACCAACTCTACATAGTATCTAAAAAGGGAAAATGAACCTTAGAGATAATTTTCCACCCCGACCAAATCTCTGTAATCCCTATTGAGGTGAAACCTGAAGGAACACATGGTCTCCTTCCTCAAAATACAAAGGTCTCTTTCACTTGTCATCATTAGAATTCTGATGGCTCTATTAATTATTTATCTACTTTTATATGATCTTCACCTTCTCTATAATAGCTCATACCATCTTTAGGCCCATGAGTACTAATTATCCTAGGTCTATCCAGCAAAGTGGTGACCTATAGGGCAACCCATACAAAGCCTCTAATGACACCATACTAATGGCAGAATGACAACTATTTTTGTACCCAAACTCCACAAGTGTTAAGCGATCCATCTAACTACGACCGAAATACAACATGTAAGCTCGAAAAAATTCCTTCAGAACCTGAATGGTCCTCTCTATCTGGCCATCCATATGGGGGTGAAATGTTGTGCTCAAGGAAATATAGGTCCCAAACACCTCTTGTAATACCTTCCACAACCGTGATGTAAAACAATAATTATGATATGAAACTATCTTAGATGGAACTTTATTGAGTTGAACTATATCTTACACATAAAGTAATCCCAAGATCTCTAATAAAATAAACTCTCAGATATATAGGAAGTGGACTAACATGGTTAGTCGATCAACAATCACCCAGATGGTATTGTGTTCCCCAGGAATTACGTGGTAAAACTATCAATAAATACATCAATATCCCATTATAATCCCATTATGTAACCTTAAATGGTTGAGATAAACACATTATAATCAACTGCTCAACCTACACTTGATGAAAATTAAGGCATCGAGAAATAAAATATGCAACACTCTTCTTCATACTAGGCCAACAAATCTGACATTTGAGGTCCTGGTACATCTTCACTATATTTGGATGTACTACCAATGGGGATTTATGTAACTACCTCAAAACCTCCTACCAAAACATCACTGGTACTAATGTGCATCCTCTAAAAATAATGACATGCTCCCCACCTTGGGAATATCCATCAGGAGCATGACCTATTGATATCTGAGCACATAGAGTCTTGTAGTGGGTATCCCTAAGATGTTCCTACTTGACTCATTATAAGAGTTTAGGGGTAAAATAATTAACTAGAGGTAAGATGGTCCATCTCTATTCCAAAGTATAACTATAATGAGGTCAAATACTTTGACACCATGTTCAGCAACTACAGACTAGATATTCTTCTGAGAGAATATGCCACCACGTTCCCCTTCCTAGGAGTATAGACAATCTCAAAGTCATGGTACTGGCTAAACTCTAGAAATAGCCTCTATCTCATGTTCAGATCTATCTGATAAAAGATCTTCTTGAGACTCTTGTGATCGAAGAATATGATAAACCACTAACCCATTAGGTAGTGTCACAACATCTTAAACCTGATGACTGCCATTGCTAACTCAAGATCATGGGTCATATAGTTCTGCTCATGTGGTCTCAACTAGTGTGAACCATATGCAATAACTTCTTGCCTCTGCATTAGGACACAACCAAACCCGTTTCATGATGCATTGCTGAATACTAAAAACTCGACACCCACATCTAAAAATATCAAGCTTGGAGCACTCGTCAAACTCTTCCTCAACTACTGAAAATCTTTCTCTCAACTTTATGTCCAAATGAAAGGTTTCCCATTTCAAGTAAAATCTTTCATTGGTGATGATATCCTAGACAAACCAGGTATGAATCTCCAGTAATAGCCTACTAGCTCGAGGAATCTCTAAACCTCCATTACGTTCTTAGGTTGATCCCACGATAAAACTGCCTCAACCTTAGCCGATTCCATTTCCACTCCATTTACTAAGAAAACATGTCCCAGAAAGTGGATAGCATAAATAAAAAACTTGAACTTTGAGAGTTTCCCATAAATCTAGTGATTTTAGAGTATGTCCAAAACCATCCTTACGTGTCTTGTGTGCTCCTCCTCAGGAGACGAGTAATCAAGGATATCATCGATGAAGACTAACGCAAACCAGCCCAAGTAAGGATGAAAGATCTGGTTCATGAGTCCAGTGAACACTACTGTGGAGTTCATCATGCCAAAGGGCATCACCATGTTCTCGTAGCAGATGTAATGAAATATGAAATCCAAATTTAGTATATCCTTTTCCGATACTCACAAATGGTGATAACCTGATCAAAGGTCAACCTTTGAGAACCATCGAGCCCCTCTCAATTGATCAAATAGGTCATCAATCCTTAGTAGTGGATACTTGTTATTCACCTTCACTCGGTTCCAGAATTAGTAGTCCACAGACATCCTCAAGATTCTATATTCCTTTTTGGAAAACAAAACTGGGGCCATCCTAGGTGAAACACTAGGTCTCAAAAATACCTTCCTCTACAAGTTCTTCAAATGAACCATCCTCTCATGAATATCTTTAGGATCCATTTAATATGTTGGTGAATATATCAGTGTCATCCTCGAGTGTAAATCAATGTAGAAGTATATCTCGCAGCGAGGAGGTAATCCTAGAACATATTTAGGATTGACATCCTCATACTCTTCCACTACTACTAGAAACTGGAAGCTCGTGACATCTGATGCACTGAGGGACCAGCTAACCAACTAATGAGTAATATTCTACACCCTCCTATGCATGAGTTCATCCAGTGCTGCCTGGGTTTCATTTTCATCGATAAAGGAAAACCTCATTGCATCATTGTGGACACACCTAACCCTAAACCCAAAATAGTCAATCTGGGCATGTAATGTGGTTAACCAATCCATATCAAGATTGAATTTGTAAGACCTCAATTCTACCACCATGAGGTTCCAACCTAAACTCTCACCTCTAAGGGTAAAGTCACACTTTTGTTAATGATCTGTGATAATTGGGTCTTATCCATGAGGTGTCTCCAAGCATAAGGGTTGATTAAACAGTTCAATCAGAATCTCAAGGCCTCATACAATGTATGTGGTGATAAATGAATGACTATCACCTATGTCTATCAGTAAGACAACTAAAGTAGAAAAGACATAGATCATACCTGATATCATTCTTGGAGACCCTGGGTCATATAAATCAACCACATGAAACTATCCCCACCCTTGTCTTCTGGCTCCGTGAGTTTAGTATGGACCTCCTATGTTGGTGGTGGTAGTAAGTCGAATCATTGAACACCTCCTACTACTCTCCTAGATCTTCTACCACATCCTCTTTCATGTAAATCTACCTACTCCTATCATTGTCTCTACCTTACTGGTCCATCCACTATATCCCTTTCACTAGTACAATAGGTTGGATAGTCTTGAGCAGGATATCCCCTACTATCACATGAATAACATCACCTCTATTTAGGAGGACGAGACCCAACCTGTGAGCCCTGAATCATAGATCCACTATCATGTGACCACCTCTTGAAATGTCTCCCATGTTAAGGTCCGTGGGACTGACATCATATCCCGACTACCAAAGTCTCTACTGCTGGTTATCCACTATTGACAATCACTAACTGTATCTGCTCAGCCAAAAATATTTCAACCACCAAAGCTCACTCAAGAACCCCAACATAAGTTGGAATGCATAGAGGGATAATTATGGCTAAAATGTCTCTACACAAACCCCACTTGAATGTATGATCCATAAATTAATGATTCCTAGACATATCCATCGAGTACTTGAAAATTTTGGTTAACCTAAATGATTAATCATCCACTATCATTCTACTCCATTGGAGCTGAATAATATCTTTTATACACACATCTCTCAGCATAACTGCAGAGAAATTATCTCTAAAGAGACACTCAAACTTTTTCCATGAACGAGTTTCCTCATTGTGAGTCTAGCTAGTCAAATTGCACCATCTCCCAGCTAAGCCGTGTAGAAAGATCAACGCCATAACCATCATCTGACCTGTTGGTGTCCAGATAATGTGGAAAACTTAGGTCACCACCTCAAGCAAGTCCTTAGCTGCTTGAGGGTCGAGTTCAACTCAGAACCTGAGGGGTCTCTATCTATGAAACTCATGGAGCATGCTTAGTCTGTTCTCTCCATCTACTGATATTGTGGGTACCACATGCTCCTCAAATGGTGGTTGTATGAATGGTTCACCACCTAGAGGTGACATATGGGGAACTAGTTCTTGTATTGAAGCCTCATCACTAAGGCAGTCATCCTCATGATCAAGCAGCAGAATCCTAGCTCGTATGCATCATGAGGGAATAATCCAAGAATATGAGATGTACCACAATCAATGAGTATATATAGAGAGGTTACTCAAGAAGGACATGGAAAGTACAACCCATTCTAATAGGATGCATGTACTTTTATTTTCCCTGAAACCAGTGTTCTAATGTACCGAGTTGAAAAGTAGATTATTAGAGTTTTGTTGTATAGATACGTTAGCCTCCTTCACCAACACTAGAGTCTCTGGAATAAGAGACAAACTTGAAACACATAACATTGTTTACCCAAACCAATATAGTGGACTCTCAATCCTAAAGTAGAACTTACCACCTCTGATACCACTATGTCATGACCCATCCTAGTGGGGCCTATACTGTGAATCCTCAAGCCCACCTCCAAAATGATAGGGGCTAGTGACTAGCACCGAGTAGGCATATCACTAACATGGGAGGCATTTCCTATGTACTTGTACGCATGCACCCATATCTAAGCCCACAAAATGTATAAATTTAAAAACTAGTAAGTAAATAGTGCATGCATACCACTATATCCCAACCAAAAATGTGTGACAGGAATGTAAAGTAAATTCATACTAGACCAGATACAATCCCACCAAAAAGAGTCTATAAACCACAAGTCCAACCTATAAACAAAAGGTAGTGGGAATGATGTCAGTATTCATAGGAACACACCTCAGTCTTCCTGATCTCACAAAGCACTATCTGGTCTTGGTCCACCTAGGACTCTGTTAAAAGGTTTCTCATCTACACAAGACACGACATGTGAAGCAAAGACCAGGTAGGGGTGATTATAACAATACACAACATGACACCTAGAAGCCACAGATAAATACAACAAAAGAAAGTAAAATCATCTCTACACAAGTATATATCTACAATACATATAAGAATGTCCAGATATACTCAATCCATTCCACGTAGTCTAGAGGTAAGTCACGGCTACTATATACCAATACTAGAGATTCAACTTGAAGATTCCATGAAGCAATCATCTAGGAGGACACAGTCCTGAGTTTGATAACACTAATGATGTACATCTAAGAAGTACTATTTTTTAGTAACCATCATGATAGAGAAACACTGATAGATATGAAGAGAGAGATATGATACCCAAATGAGGATCACAAATAAGTCCATGGGGTGATACCAACAACTCAACCATTATTAACCCGCTAAGTAGAGGATTAACTCCCATGAAGTTGGCCACTTAAATAATGAAGAATCTACTTAGGTCAGGAATAATGAATAAAGGATCCCACTTCGGGCCTCTCAAGGGATTCCAAAACTCTACCAAGAAATTCTTCATGAAGGGATCACCACCCTATGAGTAAGAAATTATTTGTACATTCATTCATGGAAAACGATAAAGGTAATTAAAACTAAGGAAATATATCCAAGATATGGAGAAAAAGAAAATAAATTCATGTAAAATGGGGTACACGGTGTGTAGTAGGGTCAGACGCCATGTCCCATGACCATGGGTACTGCTGTGTGCAATGGCCCATGTCGTTAGAACATGTCATGTAGAAGATGGGTACCCGACACTTATAAGGAGTAAAAAGTCATGTACTTCAATATAAGGTCAACTTAGGTACTCTATCAATGTTCCAATACATAGTGTACACCTATGTGTCTCATCCCATGTACTACTACATGAGGTAGTCCGTGTACTTAGTCCAGGATAAGTCGTGTGGTGGGGTACACGCTATGTAGGAAACCCATATACTCCACCCCATATCTGTGTATCTCTTGAGATATAGGCTAAGTCTCCAGGGAGTAACTACACACCATGTGTTTGGGGTCACACACCATGTGATATTTAACTACTCACCAAAACCCTAGTCGCTTTTCAGTGGGGTACACACGTCGTGTAACCCCAAGATACATGATGTGTTCAGCAGGTTTTTCTAGAAAGTTGCATTATTCCTCCGTGCACCTCGACTGATGATCCATATCTCATTATAGTGGTCTTTTCACCTCGAAACATTATATCTAGGGTCATTTAGCCACCCTAACACTAAATTGAAATGTTTCAGGCCTTTAATCGGTTTGAAAATCCATTTCAATCCATCCCAATAAAAACTGATCGAAGAAAGGGTTCTTTCAAACAACTTTGATTTATCCTCCATTGTCACTGTCACACCTCCATCAGATCTTCCTGGTGTTGGATCTTCAGTTTTGGATCTTTAAACCTAGAAATGAAGTCACAATGATCATTTTTCATAAACATGATGAAGAATAAATAACACACATTGAAAACATGGGAGAGAAAATATACAAGGAAAAAATCTGTGGAATAAACCTCGAACATTGTTTGTTCCAGGCTCGATCTCTTCATATAAGAATGATCAATAAATTAAAATCAATTCTCAATAATCAAACCTCATAAATCTAGCAAATAAAACCCATCCCGTATAGTTACAATCGAACCACGGATCAACCTATTCATTGGTGGGTCCACGTTCATTGTTGAATTCATGAATGGGGAAGAAAATCCAAAATAACACATCCTACCCAAAAATTGGATTCCCTGTTATTGAAGATCGATTGTTGCAGACAAGATCCTTCAAGAACATCATTCTTCAATCTTTGATACACAATTTCATCATCCCCCACCAAGAGAAATATTTAGGGCTTCCTTTCCAGAGCCTCCAAGGAATTCTAGAGTTATGATCCTAACCCTAGATCACTGCCTAGAGAGTTGTGTAAAATAAAATCGTCGCTGCATCTATGAAATAGAAAAATAATATAAATATTTAAATTTATTTTATTAATTAACAATGAATGAATCTACTTTTCATAGTTGAACTAGGCTAACCAATGTTAGGCCACACCTAGGGTAATGTTGCTCCTCTAAATGCAACGAAGCGCTCAAAATTCTAATCTAGGCACCCATTTAGAAGTTATATTACTTTTTCAGAAAAATGGAACACATGTGAAATTTAATATATTTATTATATTTCAAACATTTATTCTAGAAACATAGGGTACTGGAGTAGCATGTCGTCTCAGTTCTTGGTCTCAAATTTAATCCATATAATATTTAAAAATAATACACATAAAATCCATGAAATTACAATATTAAATACATCTTATATGTTCATTTGTTATAAATTTAGTTTTTGTTATAATTACATATTTTATTTATATTTATATTTATATAATATATATATTTAAATTAGTAAATTATATTATATTTATAAAAATTATGTTATAAAGATAATACAAATATTATATCGTTGAATTAATTATAAATATATTTATTAAATTTTCATTATTATTAATATATTTTTTAGTTTTATATACTTTTTTATATTTTGAAACATTCAGTGGAAGTTTCAGAAGAACTTCCACTGGGATTTCCACCAGAACATCCGATGTAACTTCTATCAGAACTTCCCTTAAAATAGAGTTTAAATTTATTTGGAAATTTTCAATAGAAAATATTATGTATTTCACTAAAATATTACTTTAAAAATTTTCATTTATACTGTATTTGTTTTAGTGTAAATATTCAAGTGAATATTTATTTAAAAAACTAGTATAATTATTTACTACAAACTTTAGGGGAAATTTTCAACTAGAATTTTACAGTGAAATTTTATAGTAGAATTGTTTAGATATTGTTTATAATGGAACTTTATACAATAATTTTACAAAGAAAAATTATCATATAATTTGATTTGAATTTAATTTTTAGAATTTTTATATACACCTTTTGAATGTAATTTTATATGATAAATTTTCAAATAAATATTTCTTTATAAAATTTTAATTATTTTTGAAGTTGATGTTTCTATTTTAAAGTATTTTTAGAAATTAAATTTCATATTTCAAATATAAATATAATATTTTCTTAAAAGGCATAAGAAATTATTAATTATTTTTAATTATTAATCAAATATTTTTCAAATTGAATTTTTTTTATATTTTTAGTTTTTATAACAATTTAAATATTTATATTGTCAAGAAATAATTTTTTCATTATTTTGTAATTGAATTTCAAATTAATATTTTAAAAATTAAAATAAAATTTTTTAGTTTTAGATGGTTTTAAAAAATTATTATGAAATGGTAGTCAGTAAAATTATTATTTTTACAGTAATAAAAAATAATTAGTTTTTCAACCTATTTATAATTTAATAATTTTTTAAGAATCTTTTCCCCATTTTTATTCTAATAATAGAATTAAATTTTTTTAAAAGATTTATGATTTGTTAATATTTTCAAAATAATTTTTTTTCTTGAATTTAGATATAAAATATATTGATTAAAATTATAATTTAAAATTATTTAATATATAAAGTTTCCAAAATTGAATAGTGAAAAATAATTTTTCGAAAATTTTAAAATATGTTCTAAAATAAATAGTTATTTTTTATTAATTTTTTACTTGTTTTACAATTTTTTATATTTTTCGGAATTATTTTTTCCTATTTTGTGTGTGTAATATAGTTTTATGTCTATAAAGATATAACTGGGTATTTTAGAAAAAATCTCACAATCCTATTTTTCTATTTTATTTTGATCCAATTATATAAATTTAATTTTTTTTCCTGGAGGTTATTCTTATCCCAAACCTAATCCATGCCAACCTTGAGAACCTAAGATTATCTTTCCCTTTAACTCCAGGAAAATTACTTCTTGACGTCTCCCCACTATATCAATTCTACTCTACCAGTCCTTTTCCACTACCACACCCACCGATCACTGCCCCTCACTTGCCCCACCCTTCATGCATCACCCCTCGACATCTAAACATCACCTCTGCTAATCCATGAGTCCTTAATCATTCCCCTTCCACATCATTATCCAGAAAGATAACCCTAATCGAGATATTAAATGGTGATGACCATCCCTAATGAAGAAAACATGATTACACCAGAAGCGAATTGAGTTATATATGTTTGAAAACTTCTTTTCAACATCACAAGTGAGGTGATACAAGACAACTTTATTAGATTTATTTTAATAATTTTTTTAATATTTTTTAAAATAAGGTTAGGTTAATGCAATTTTGGAAACTAAAAATGAAAGGCGGTATCATCGATTCATCATTTCAATTATGTTGGAAGGGGAAAAACATTGATTCTAGTTTTCCACTCATCAACCCAGATCGATGACATGGAAAAGTAACATTGGTGATGCTACCTTTCTCCAAAATTAAGGAAAAATGTGGTATCGAAGATGCCTACTTTATCAAAAATTAAGTGAAAAGGTAGAATCGATGGTGAAGGATTCTCCCCAACCCCGATAAATATCACCCACCCTCCCCCTTCTCCTCGCACATTTTTTACCCTCCCTCTCTAATTCTACTCTCTCTCTCTCTGTAAAATTTACTCGGTTCTTCTTCCCTTGTGCACGATGATTTTAGGGGCCTAAAAGGAGTACTAAATTTTGAAAAGCATCATTTAGAGGTATTTTTTTTATTTTAATGTTATTTTTGTCTTTAGTTGATTTTTTAGTCAGTTTTCGATATGTTATTTACTCACTAGTTTTGTTAGTTAGATATAGTTTAGAAATAGTATTTATTTACAGTAGTGGAATTATTGTTATAATAATATTGTTATTTAGTACAACTTAATATTTTTTAAATATTAGTCACATAATTAGAAATAAATATTATCTAAATAATGAATAAATATTAGTAAAATAAAGGTTTACTAATAATTAACTATTAAATAACTAATTAGTTACTAATGATAAAGTAATGATTAAGTATTGACTAACTAATGAATGACTTATGATTAACTAATGATTAGATAATTATTTTCTAATAATTAAATAATGAATACCATATGATTAACTAAATAGTAAGGAATAGTTAAGTAAGGATTAAGTAATGTTTAATAATTTATTAGCTAATAAATAACTAATTAATAACAATTGAATAATGAATTATTAAATAATGATTGACTAATGAAAAAATAATTATTAACCAATGATTAGATAATGATTAAAGAATAATTAACTAATTATTGAAAGATGATTAACTAATAGTTAAAGGATTCTTAACTAATGATCACTGAATGATTAACTAATGATTAATGAATTACTAAAAAATAATTAAAGATTTATTAAATAATGATTAACTAATGATTAAAAAAATTAATAATGAATAATTAAAGTATTATTAACTAAATTTTAAAGAATTATTAACTAATGATTAAAGAATTACTGAAGAATAATTAAATAATGATTAAATAATGATTAACTAATGATCAAAAAATGGTTAACTAAAGATTAAATAATGATTATCAAATGAATAAATTATAATTAACTAATGATTAAAGAATGAATAACTAATGATTAAATAATGGTTAACTAATAATTAATTAATGATTAAGGAATTAGTAGATATTTATTAAATAATGATTCAATTATGATTAAAGAATGATCATCTAATGATTAAGCAATGATAAAATAATGATTAAAGAATGATTAACTATCGATTAAAGAGTGTTTATCTAACGATTAAAGAATATCTAACTAATGAATAAATAATTATCAAAGAATTATTAACTAATTATTCAATAATTATTAACTCATGATTAAATAATTGTTAACTAATTATTAACTAATTATTAACTTTTGATTAATGAATGATTTAGGAATTATTAAATAATGATTAACTAATTATTAAAGAATGATTAAATAATGACTGAAGAATTATTAAATAATGATTAGAGAATGAGTAAAGAATGATTAAAGAATGATTAAAGAATGATTAAAGAATGATTATAGAATGATTAACCAAATATTAAATAATTATTAACAATTAAATAGTTATTAACAAATGATTAAATAATTATTTTCAAATAATTAAAGAATAATTAACTAATAATTAAAAAATGGCTGTATAATGATTAAAGAATTACTAAGTAATGATTAATTAATGATCAACTAATGATTAATGAAAGATTAAGGAATAATTAATTTAGGATTAAATAATTATTAACTATTAATTATTTAATAAATAACAAATTAATAATAATATTTAATTAATTATTAACTAATAATTATTTAAATATCAACTAGTAATTAACTAATAATTAACAATAATGTAAATACTTAATATTCATTAATTAAGTAATTATTAACAAGCAATTAATGAATGATTATGTTATAATAAATATAGGATTAACTATTGCTTAACTAATGATTAGATAATAATTTACTAATGAATGACATACGATTAAATAATTACTATAGAATGGTTAACTAATAATTACTTAATGATTAACTAATAATTAACTAATAATTAGATATAATTTAACTATTTTATACCTATTAATGAAGTAATGATTAATAGGTTATTAATGAATTATTAATTCATAATTAATATAGGATTAATTAATGATTAAACAATGATTAGCTGATATCTAATTAATTGTTATCTATTGTTTAACATTGGATTAACATTAAATTAACATAGGATCATAGATGTATAACTAGATGATAAAGAGGCTTAATTGTACAAATGATTTGTTACTCCCATTACTTAGATGATTCATACCTTATTACACACCTTTTTTTACTCTCTATGGATATGTCTTAGATGAATCAAATTCACTTTATGAACTAGTAAAAATATATTCAGGAAAATCAAAAATTGTACTAAAAAACATTAGTGTCATATTTTAGGATATAAAAAGAAATTATAAAATTTTTTTATAATAAAGATTATGTGGTTATCTAAGTAATAAAATCCCTTTATAGATAATTCTAATGGATGTTTCTCTGGCACAAATGTACTTAGTGGTAAAACCTAAAAACACCACATTGAGATAGACCTGATTAGGAATAGGTTCATGAAAACAGGCCTTACTACAGATCTGGTTTCACACTCCTAGGGGATATGCTTTATATGATTAATATTTTCATCATAAACTACTGAAAATACCAATAATAACATCAAAAATTGTACAATAAAACATTAGTGTCATCTTTTAGGATGTAATAAGATGTTCTAAAATTTTAATATAATAATGATTATGTGGTCAATTCTACAAGATTATTCATCATTTTCAATGTTATTTACACTATTGTAATCTTGATAAAAAAATTTATATTCAAAGAATCATGTTTTCTTATGTCTACTGCAACAGAGAGGTTATTCAAACCAAGAAAAGAGCTTATTATAGTACAAAAACACAATTGTGGTTAGGAAATCTGATTTTGTAACCTAAGAGAACATCAGGAAATAATTCATGGTTTTTTAAATCTGAGACTTGATTTAGAAATCCAATCTATTAGCTATATACATTTTCAATTCTCAGCTACACTATGACATATATCTTGTCCATTGGATGCTGATGAGCACTAGGTCTAAGAAATAACATTATTTTTCCAATGTTCATATGGTGCCATGATGTAGTTATATGTTGAGGTTTCTAGTGTACAATAAAAATGTCCAATTGCACTAAGACCTAGAAAAATAAGAGTTATTGAAGAAGTTTTACACCAAGAAAATGAATTTATTTCCTATGATGTGAAAGAGGAAAACATATATGGTCTCTGAGATGTACATATGAATCTATCTTCTAATGAGAAATTTTTCAAATGATGAAATAAATAGAGACAATAGTGTTGATGAGGATGAAGTTGTGGAAGTCAGGGAGGATGTTTCTAGAAATACAGTAGTTGTACAGTAGTCTCCACCCACAATAAATCATCAACCACTCTTTTCATCTTGGTCAGAATCAATGAAACATTTTTTTGAATTCAATTGAAATGTTATCATGCCTCCAAATTAGTTTCCTTGAATTATATAGGATATATTTAGTGATATGGAATAAACATTATATGTTGTAAGGAATTTTCCAAATAAATATGAAATAAAAAACACACTAAAAATATTTCATATTGAGAGACACTGTCCATATATAGTTCAGGAATAAATTAGTACAAAATAAATATTATAGTGTGATAAATATGGAGATTATTTTATAATTTTCTGGAGGATGATTCTTGACATTTCATTTTGAGTTTTAGAGAATTTCTATGATTGAGGCAGCTCATATTTACATTCATCCAATCCTCACAAAAGAACATACTTTATTGGATGTTGAATTTGTGTCATCTATTATCGATGAGATGATTTGGACCAGCCAAGATGTATCTGTATCCCTTGTGCAAAAGATTATACAACAAACTTTTGATTATAATGTTTCCTATAATAAAGAATGGATGAAAAAAAGAAGGCAATTATCATGGTCTATGATGATTGGGTTGACTCATATTGGGTATTTTCATAATTTCTAGAAATATTGAGGCATAATGAATAAATTTTCTTCCATATTGATATTAACGAACATGTGTCTCAAGATATCTAACTTGATCTATCTCATGTAAAATTTCTTTGGTTGCATTGGGCATTCCTCCCCAGTATTTCTGCATTTTGTTTTGCAAAAAGTTCCAATAGGTTGATGGAATATTTATATATGGAAAATATATAGGCACATTTTTTATTTTAGAAACCCAAAATGGAAACCATTCACCTAAGATAATCTCATATTCCATTGTGGAGGAGAAATATTACGAATCATAGAGTTATTTTTTGGCATGTATCAAAAACCAATTCACCCCAATTCGGGGTTTCTATTTGATATCTGATTATCATTAGGAAATAAATGTGGAAATCAATCCATATCTTGATACATGGAGACCCTTGAATTAAAATAATCGGTACTATATTAGAAAAATTTCAATCAATATTTGAAAAACATTCCATGATAAATTCATAAAGATAGAAATAACGAGGCTTAGTATGAAATCTCTTTATTATTTTATACTATTTCAACATAATGATGAACATAATTTATGTGAAACATGATCAAGTATGTATATAATATGACCCGGATCAATGATGTTTTGATAAATACTTTGTAAAAATCCATAAGGATAATCAGGGAGTGTGTTATTATATGATGCAGATTCAAAAAGAAAAGTGGACATCATCATATGATGGAAGGAAGAGGTATGAACTCATGAGTGAATCAATAGAGTCTTTAAGGTGATTCAAAAGTAACCAATAAATGGACTATTTCGGGGGAAATTTTATCATTGTGTCAAACACTTAATTAAAAGAAAAAATAGATCGCAATTGGGATTCAATACGGGTTAAGGTACACAAGACATCTTAAATGAGATATTTAAAAGAACATTGATTAATATTATTATTATCAAGTGTTCCTTTTACACCGAAAAGCGACTTTATTTAAAGTTAAAGAGTTTTTTAAATCCATCACAAATAGTAGTGGTTGAGTCTTCATGGTATTACTATGAGCGAGCCAATGTCAATATGGAAACTTCTAAGCATTATTTTTTCCATGCGAACAAACCATTATAACATGTGCCTCTATGAACATATAATGGGAAGAATATTTTGATCTATTGTATTTTATGAACACCATTTCTAACATATATGATGCAACATTGTTGTTTAATGAGGATTTTAGACATTTCCTAATTCCTGAAGACTAGCTGATATTGATACCTAACATCAACAAGTTCCGACAATGTGTGATACCAATGTCCAGCAAGATATAGAATGAGATGGAATGGACTCAAGAATAATGGAAATGTTTTATATTAATCATATTTCATTGGGAAGTCCATAACATGAAATAATTCCAAAACATTATTGGATCAAGTTCACACTCTCATCCAAAATGAAGTATTTCTTATAATATGAAATTTTCATATTATTGATTACTTAGCGTTAATACAAAATACTTCATTTGTTAAAATTTGATGAAATTAATGAATAATTTTAATCTAAAATAATAAATAATTGATATATTATAAAACCATTTACATAAATCAAACACAATTTAAACATTCTAAAATGTTCTATCATTTTAATAAATAGAACATTGTTCAGAAATATTACTAGAAAAAAAGTTACAGAATGTTTTGGAAAGTGAGGTAAAAAGAAGAGATAATATAAAATTTATTTATTTCTCCATGGTAAAATGAAAATTTTGATCATATAAAGTGAAATTTATAAGAATAAACTCATTAAGAAACACATGAATTCTTTACAATAGACATGAAATACCTTAACATATTTCAACAGAACAGAGTTTGGATGATATGATCCTGACTTTAGAAGTAAAGTAAAATCCACCTTATTTTCAAGTGGTATCTTAATAACATATTCCAGATGGATGTATATACCATTTTAATTTTCAAAATATTTCAGCCTTCAAATGAAATATTTAACATATAGGGAGCCCTGTCATTATATGGATGAATGATTTTAAAAATTCAAAATTTAAGTATATCCATTGGGAAGATGTTGTTAATCAACAACTTAAAAATAAACTAGATTTTATTTTACTTCTGAATTCATTCTCATCTCATCTAAACTCTATTATATTGAAAAAATTCAAGGTATTTCTTGTTTGTTATAAAACATTAATTTGTTATTTAATGGGGTTTTTCTCATCCATTTCCCTTTAGATGATCTTAATTATCATTTTATCATGGTGAAATAAATCGATTTTATGTTTTATCATTTTTTACCTCACTTTATAAAACATTTTATAACTTATTTTCTAATAAAAATTTATAAAATGAAGAAAAAATGTATATATATATATAAATATATATAACCATATCAGACAAAATACCCTTTACTATGTAAAACCATATCTAAAAACACTTTAGATATATCATTTGATAAACATGAAGACATGCCATTTTGTTTTGGTAAGAAACATTTCATAAAACATATTAAATAGACATGACATTTCTTACATTCTACATGTCATTAAATTTTACTGACCATAACGTTATATTTACATGTTACACATAAGTATTATTTCGTCTTTATACATAGATATGGAGGATACTATGATACTCACCGAGATGTATAGGCTTGTTTTGCATGATGTACTAGCTGGATATGAGGTTCGATGGGTCAGGGTATATAGAGTACACCATTATCGTCACATTCTGACTCCAGATGCCATTATATCATACCTCTGCCATGCTGGCTTCTATGGAATTTTTTGTATAATATTTTACATTAATTGATCATCACCTAGTATTTATCTCACTAAGAGATGGAGAGATGTGAAAAAAACATTACACTTTCTCGAGGGAGATATGACCATCATCCTTGAGGATGTGGTATTTTTTCTCGATCTTCCTATCCAGGGGGTGCTGTTATAACACGCACCATGGATACTAGCTTTATATTATAACATGATTTATAGGAATAAATATTGTGGGTGATGATGATGCAAAAAATAATGGGTCGATATCGATGAGATGGATTGGGATGAACTTTTCACATTTAACCTCTAATGTTAATGAGAATACTACCGTGCATCATGTCCATGCATATATCTTTTGGATAATTGGAGGGACACTGTGCACCAATCAATCTAGGATACATGTGAAAGAAAAGTATCTAGGGATACTGGAGTATTTTGATCAAGGCAAGAGATACATCTGTGTATCTTCAGACATGGAACACAAATATAGATAATTATGCATGGTATGTCGATAAGATCTCACAGATCTTATGGGATGTGTCATCCTTATTCAGATGTCGACATGTGAGTGTATCCCTCCTTTCTCCCCTTTTCATTCTAGTCAGGAAATTAATATAAATGTGTTCGATGATGCTCTTAGTGGATGACGGTATGATCACTCATCTTTATTGTTTTCTAATGCTATTATGTGTTACTAAATTTAATTTCTTATTGTTTATAAATTTTTATTCTATAAATTATTGGTGGAGTCCAGAACACCACTTTTTTAGGATGTTGTGGTATAACTTGGCTTCATATCATCTCATGTTGGACAGTCTAGTACCCACCAATGTATGTATATTCAATGTTTCCTTGTCTAATCACTTTCATAATATTATATATTTTTTGGTTTTTAGTAGCATATTTTTTAGCAAATGGAACATGTCATTTTAGATTTCATGGCTGCTGTATTGGGGTCTATCAGACCATCTACTTGCATACGACACGAATGGTATTCATGATTTCATGGATGTAGTTCCTATAAATCACTTTAATATTATTGAGTGGAACCAACCTGATATAGTCATGCACCATTTTGGATTTGTTCAGTGTATTCTTGTTCCACTTATACAATCAGAAGCGATTCATTTTGTGAAGCTGACCGAGAGGAAGGATGTCGTCTGGTGTTGATTGCATTCAGAGTATTTGGACCTCTATCATATATGAGAATCATTTCATATCAAGGATATTCTTACAATGTTATTACCTCTAGTATAGAAGTTCTAGTATGATCCATGGTATACAATAAAGTATATACAGTATCTTATTCTACACAATAGAGGGATCCAAGATCTAATGAGTTAATGTTCTACTAGTTTGTTTGATTTAATATTAAATTCAGTTTTAATATCTTTATATCATACTCAACTACAAAAAATTATCTTCATGTCCAATACAGAGGAGGAGGAGGTTTTTATCCAGGAAACATACTGTACTGAAATACATGGAATGATGCTAGTGTATCATGTTTTACATGATAGTATATTTGATCATCAACCCTAGGGAGGTGATGTTCCTTCTCAGGGAGTGAAGGTTCCTACTAAGGAACCTCCTCCAATAGCTATTGATGTTGAGGAACCATGATGATGGAAATATAGACTATATCATGATAAACGTAAGGCCTCAAAAATTCTATATGCAGAGGTAGTACTTCTATCAGTTTAGCCTTAGCCGATTGGGATGTGCATCAATAGGTATGAGATTCATTTGTATTATTAGGATATAAAAAATTTTATCTAGGTACAATTGATATTATCTTATATCAGGGTTCATTTACCATGTATCCACGTTTTGTGCTCAAGACGTCAAAGGCTTTATGGTTCCATAATGAGATGATGGTCGGTCCTTCTACTTACATAGTGGGATAAGGATCAGGTGAACATGATGAAATCTAGATAACACTTCTTCATAATGATTCACATCCAGAGCATCCGACATTCGAAGTCCCAGTGCCCGAGGAAGATACCTCTCTAGATAATCATACTCTACCCCCACATAGAGGTCGATGATCTCAATACGTGAATCCCATTCACAGATTATATTGTAGTATGAGACCTCATTATAAATAGTGATTGAAATCATTTATTTTTATATCTATTACTCTCTTAAAGGATTTAAAAAATAATCTATTTCATCCTTTATATGATTGTATGTCTATTAAAATGATTAAATTATCATTACTATCATCCAATTTTACATGTTTTCCATGCTTTCAATTTTCATTTATATTTTAGTTACATTTTATATTTTATAAGCTTTAAAAGTCAACTACTTGAAACACATGAATAATTACTGAATTCCAAGTAAGTAAATTTAAAATCATATAAAATATAAACAATAAAAACAATGGAAATAAAACATACAACATATCCAAAACAACTATAAAATTATTGAAAATAAAAATAATTTCATAAATATAGTAAACAAATTATAATTTCCATGACACAAATATTATTTCTTATAAGAATAATATATACATAGTAAAAAATAAATGTACAAAAAAATATAGTATAATTAAATTAAAAAAACTAATTTAGAACATTGACTAAACTAAACATATAATAAATAATTGAAAATATAAGGAATGTAAAAAAATTATAAATAAAAATGTAATATTTTAAAAAACAATATATTATGCCACTATAATTACTTTTCATTAATTTTTTTATAAATGTTTGTCATTTTAATTTTTTTATATGTTTAGTATGTGTACCAAATTTCATTTAGATTTTATTTTTACTATATTTTTTATAAACTTTCAAATCCATGAACAGGGAACATTATTCTGTTTTATGTAGATTACTTTAAAAGAATATAACATAAAAATTTTAAAGACAATATAAATTATATTTTAAAAATTGAGTCAACATATAAAACATAATAAAAAATAAAATAAATCATAAATATAATAAGTAAAATCTAATTTTTAGGTCACAAAATTTATTTCTTAAAAACATCACATTTTCACATTCAAATATTAATGGACATAATTATAATAAAATAAACACAATATAAATATCAAAATATAAAAAAAAAATATTTTTAAATTTTTAATTTCTTTTTAATATTTTCAAAAAATGAAAAATGGACTTGACACCATTGGAGTGAAAACCAAAGACAGCAAGGCTAATTCTACATTTCTACATTATTTCTAAAAAATCCTTTTATTATTTCAATAAATAATTTTCTAGGAAAAAATGTATAAAAAATACATATTTGGAAAGGAAAATGCCATCTTCTAGATCTTGACCAAAGCCAACAGGGACACTCGCGACACCACCTTCGTCATTTATAGGGACATCTTCCATCGACCACCTCTTTTGCTTCAACATCGACAATCATTACCTTCTTATTTTATATCAACTAAAAGCCAAAATGATTCAAAAGTTTTACCAAATATAGATGATGGGATAACCATATTATAAGAGTATGGAACCTCCATCAAAGATAGGTAGAAGAGCTATTTGGCTGTTAATGTTTTCCACCATTCCTATCTTGATTATCAAGGTGCTAATTTAGAAATAAATAATTCAAATGGTGAAATTGATTTTATGGAAGCGTTGTAATGTACGAGATTTCAGGATCATTTTTCATGAACCCTACATTAGTAGTTGTTAATTACGTATCAACATGTGTGGTTTTATCATTTAAAATATTGACATCACAATCTATATAAAAAAAGGTATGTGGTCCCATTAATGGGAAAGATGTGGTGGTGGTATTTTGTCTCTCGACCTTTCATTTAGGTGGTTTGAAATAGAGTGAACACTAGAACTGTTTTGTGATTTTTTTTTCTGTCTGGGATATGATTTCATGATGATTTAGTTTTTAAAGGGTTTTAAAATTTTAAAAAATATAAAAATGGGATAGGTTTAGCAGTATTTTATAAAAAGTGTCCTAAGATGTGTAAACCTCGTTCACGCTTCTCCATTTGGATGAGTGAACCTCATTCATGCCTCTTTATATATATATCTGTGTGGGTGTGTGTGTATTATTTATAATTTATTTATTTAATTTATAATATAATACTTATTATTAATATTAATTTCTATAAATATTATTCAAAAATATATGTGATTTTTTTGTTTATATAAAATATTACAAATTTATTAATATGTAATATATTTTTTAATAATAAATTTTATTATTTTTTATTAATTAATATTATATTATCATGTTATTAATTAATTAATAGTATAAAAACTTACATTTGTGAGATTTTATTTACAAATATTTGTTAATTTTTTTATTGGCATTATAATTAGTAATATATTAATATGTAAAATATTTATTAATTATCAATTGTATTATTATTTTTGATTAATAACATATTATTATGTAATTGATATGATTAATAATATTATAGCTAATATTTGTTATATAATAATGTAAATAAAATAATTTTTATTTATAAAAATATTTACTGGAAGATAATTATATAATTCTTATAAGATTCTAATTATGAATATTTATTCTTTTTGAAATAATTTTTTGTAATTTATTAATATGTAAAATATTTATTATTTAATTATTTTAATATTTATTATTAATTAATAATATATTATTATGCTATTAATACAATTAATAGCATTATTGCTAATATTTATTGTATAATAATGTAAAAAAATTAATTTTTATTTAGAAAAATATTTACTACTTAGTAATTATATTATTCTCAGCATATTATGTTGTATTATTAATTAAATACTTTTATAAGAAAGAAGATAATATTTTTTATTAAAATTAATAATATTTATAGAATTCAAAATAATAATAATAATATTATTTCATAATAAATTTAATATGATTTTTTATTATACATTATATGGATAGTAATGATAAGTATTAATATAAATAACAAATAGTAATTATTATTATTTAAAATGATGTTATTAATATTAATGTTTTTTAATCATGTGAAAATATTTTTATAAATTTATAACTGCATCGATTTATTGATTTATGCAACAAAATATAATATATTAGTATGTTTTTAAGTAACATATATGTAATGATTTTAAAAAAAGATAAAATGTAACAATATAATATATTCCAGTGTCTTGGATTCTTCTCTATGTCGTAGCTAGGTGTATATATAAAGCATCCACGTCATGTCTGTCTATGTCTATGCTTTATCATATGCAACTGTTGTGTGTCATCCTTCACACCTACCTCCACATCATCCTATGTCATTGGTGGTGGATCTATAGTCTCGTCGCCGATACCCTATCCAACCACCAAGGATGGTGAATTTTGGCTTGAACTCTCCCTAACATATGAAGAATATGGCTATTGTGCAGTAGTTATATGTAGATCAGAGGCCAATGAAGAATGCAATAGAGACTAGTTAGAGACTATCTCTAGAAAAAGAGTTGACATGATAACAGAACTTATCTTTTCATATGGATTTAGATATAGTTTGTCTCATATTTAACAGGATTGGGATGAGCATCTAGACGATCATGATGAACACCCTCCTCTTGTGCCACATCTATATCCATAACATGGTCATCACCCCCTAAAACATCCATATCAGGATCTGCACCCTTAGCATTTCCTAAAAAATAAAATAACATCCCATGATAAATATCTTATATAGAAGGAAGTTGAACTATCATATATCTATAAAAATATGTCTATCCAAATGTATCTCCCTTTATGTGATTAGATATGTGAAGGATATGAGTGATACAAGTATCTTGTAAAAAAATTATGCAATTAAGTAATGTTAATAAAAAACTGTTCTATAGAGGAAGGAAGAAATTTTACCAAGTCATGATAGCCATATCAGTGTCATGTAAGAAATATCACTGGTGACATGTGGTACTAGGGTTCATAATATAGCTAATCTGATAAATGTATTTGTACTATGTCGGCCACTAGTAATCGGGACTCATATCGGTTGTACCACATCTTAATATATCCTGTATGATATCTCTTCCATTAAAAGTATCACATCCATAAAATATTTAGGGAATGATTGAAGGTAAGTAAATGGGTGGTGTAAGAATAGGACAATTGAAGTTGAACTTACCTATAACTCTATCACTATAATGAAACTCGACAATATGAAAATTAATCATTGGAATAACACATGAGTTAATAGTAAACATCACCATACAGTATGGTGGGAGACTTTGGATGATAGCCTCATCATATAGCATCCCTGAAATAAAAAAACAAAAAAATGAATAATCATTTAATAAATTAATGCATGTAGTACACACAATAGTAATTTAAATATATTATTAATAACCATATACATTGTTTGATCAATGTCTATCCAACATTAGTATGTAATAATGGACATCGTGTCTGGATGATCTTAATATCGATGTTCCTGGCTCCACATATAGAGAAAAATTTTATTCTTATATTCCATAGTAGAATGTTATACATCTTATTTTTAAATTATAAGGAATAACATACCATCATCCATGTAGAGACCCTGCTAAAATATCTACAGGAAATAAGATAAGTGCATGTGGAGCTAAGTGACAGATGTGCTCCCATGTCCATAGCAGTATTAGAATATCGCATCTCATGATCTATATCTTATCGATGTAACATATACTATAAAGACCCAAAGTTTAATCAATTGAAATTACTTTATTATAATTATGTAATATAGTATAATCACATGAAATCACAACACAGTGAATTACTAAGTACAATGTGAACATTAAACATAATATCGTCACTTCTGTGATTTGAATTTCAAAAATCTGACATACATAGTTGAGATCAGTAAGATAATTGGAGTCTGATAAGGGACACTTATTTTTTGGTGAATAGTAACTCAACCTTATGAATAGTAATGTTTCTCTTATGAATAGTAAATCGTCTAAGTGAATAAGTAACTGTACCAATGAAAGTATAAATAAAATTTATCCTTCTTATAAGTGATAATATGATATAATTTTATCATAGTGTTGGTATTTGTATGATTCATTTATACTTAATTATAATTTTATTATTAATTTAATAATTTAAATGAAAATTTATTTTATAAAATGTATTCGTAAATAAGTATTTTGATGACTTATGATTATATGATAATTTGAAGAGTCCTTAATTAATTTTTCAAAGTGTTAGAAAAGCAGTTCTAATTTTAAAATTTGTATTTTTCAAGTAAATTATGATTCTAATTAAAAATTAAATTTTACATATTTAGAAAATTATTTTCATAAAATGGACTTCATTTTTGTATTCCACACATCAAAAAATGGTTGGGGTGACTTTTTAGGATTTTTCTGAAATACTTGAATATTAAAATACAGTAGTTTTCTGTATATGTACATTATATGTTAAATACACTATTTATTGAGTGATGGATAATTTATGCACCTTGGGTTTGAACTCACATGCATGTATTTTTAAAATATTAAGAAACCCCTCCTCTCCTCCAGAATAAAAACCACCCTCACCCCACTCTTCTCTTCACTTATCTCAAACCTTGTGCCTAGTTCAAATCCTGCTCAAATCCTTACATAATAACCTCTAACATGTCTATCATCCCTTGGTCTCTTCAAAAGATCAAATCCTCTCCCTTAAACATGTTCTTAAGGAAGATATATTCAATAGTTAAATTCTTATCTTTATTCTTTTATCTTCATTCACGTTCCATTATTTTGTTTTACCTTCCTCACATCCTTTCATCCAAATGTTATGATAACCCTAGTACCTTACATGTACTAGAATGTTTTAATGATAATATAATAATTAATAATAATCTCTCTTTTACCCTCCTATTATTATAGAAATGAAAACACCATCCGGGATGAGTTAATTTATCACATTCAAGGATGATAGGTTTTCAATTTATTTTACCGTCTTTAATTCTAGGCATGAAACCATTTTAATGGTTGAACCAAAAAATAATTTATGTATTATTTATAATGTAATATTTTTTAATCTTTTGTACACATGATATTAATTTATAAATACTAATTTGTTCGATGTGAAAAAAACTCATCAGTTAACCAAAACAATTTTCATTAAAATTTTATATAATGATTCATATTCACTCCAAATAACCAAATTAATTTTATAACCATGTAATCTTCTGGATATTAAATAATAACATACAAATTCAATTCTAGATATCCATTATTATCTTATATGTTTATCCTTACATGTATATATGTAAACCAATCATGAAAACGAATGAAACAGTCAATAAAATTGATCCTCTTTACCCATAAAAAAGGACATGAAATAACTTAATAAGGTTATAATAAATAAATCACATAAATAATAGGATTTGTAAATACTAAATAATTAATTTAATTCAGTTATCTAGGACATTAATTTCAATTGAAGGACATCGTCAGACTTAAGGTAAGGGTTTCTACCCGAACCTCTTTTATTCCTTCGGGTTTCTCTATCTTTCATTGTAAACAAAAAAAGTTATATTTCTTTTTTTTTTAAATATTATAAAGGTTTGTTTATATTCTCCAAAATTATGTATCAAGATCCATTAATCATTATCTTTTAGGGATAAAATGTTTTTAAATGATTCCCCCCTCAATTATTCCCGATAAGAAAATCTATTTTAATGGAACTTCTCGAATTCTTACCCAATTTCAAGGGAACAATATAATCTATTTTAAGACACCATTTTTTTATAAAATCAGTATTTTTATTATTAAAACCTTCTCAGTTCACTTATGTTTTTATATAAAAAAATTATTCCCTTTTCTTTTATAAATGCTCTTTAGTATTTTCCATAAAACCACACTAATATATTTTAATGCTAAAATTTCTTAAATACTCTTCTTACATGTTGTAACTTCAGTTTGAAATATCCTACCATGATATATGCCTATTTTCACTTATATATTTCCATATATTTTTTAATTCCTTTCTTTCATGGTCACTTGTATGATATACCCATTTATTATGATTTATGAAAAGATTATGATACCCAGTTCTTTTCATGGGTACCCTTATGTTTATGTATGATTGATTATGTATGATTATATAAGTGAAAAGAATATTCCTGAACATGTTTTTATGGTTGTTCCCATATATCACTCCAATGCATTGGGTAAAGATGAGTCACATGAGACGTTATGTGCCACAGTCTTGGCCTTTATCCTTAACTCATGCTACCACATGTAATAGTCTTGGTGGTTAACCATTACTTGTTCTCCTATATATGAAACAATACATGAATCATGATAAATTCATGTTTTATATTACTTCCACATTACTATGAATCAATGTTTATATGACCCCATGTTTATATGTTTTGATTCCACATTTTCCATGCTTTTTTATATGATTATGTCATTCACCAAACCCATGTGCTAAAGCTTTATTCTTATGTTAATTACCTTATTGGTATTTTTAGCACATCCATTTTTTTCATGCTATCCATAGGTTATCCTATGAAGATGTATGATCATAACAGATGTTATGGGATCTTTATGAATACTAAATAAGGAAATTTCATATTTAGTTCTATGTTTTATGTTTTATGTACCTATTCTTCCAAGACACAAGAATTTACAATCCTTAGCCTGTAATATGATGTTTTATTATGCCTAAAATGATGTAATGATGTTTGTAAAAGGATAGGGTTTCTATATTTGGTATCATAGTATGGACTAGTTATTTTTGGAGATTTGGATTAGAGAACTTTAGTAAGAACCTTATGGATAAGACAAAGTATAAGAAAACATCCCTAAATTTTGGTATGTATAGAGTAAGTGGTTTATCAAAAAAATTCATCCCTTTATGGATAAAAACAATTGGATGTGGCTCTAGAATAGATGTATCTAGGGGTAAAAATCAAAAACACCACTTTGAGCTTGACTCGAATGGGAACTGGTGCACAAAAATTGGCCTTTTTGCACTCTTGGTTTGACATTCCCTGGGGATATTCTTTGATAAATTCATAATCTTAGTATGAACCATTATTAAGTTAACAAAAAATATCCTATAAGAATATATTTTAGGTAACAGATCAATCAAAACATATACTAAAACCTAGGGAATAAAAAGTTAGGATATACTTTTCCTCTAAGAGTTTATCGTTTTATGTTTAAAGTTTCTTTATTATACTTAATAGATAAGAATTATATCCCCCTAATTGTAAGTTATTTTTATTAGTTAATGTTGTTAAATAGAATAACACAAGCCAATAATCAATGTGATAGGGAAATATGATGATTTACCTAATGATATTCTAAATATGATGGGAATAGGTGCTCAAAACATCATCAGAGTACTTGATTATCTCACTCATGTTATGAATAATAACTTCATTCATGTGGAAATCCATACTACTCTAAGTAAATATAATGTTGTTGTCGAATCCTTCATGCGGAAAAGGCCTCCCATGTTTAGTGTATCTTCTAATAACCTCCTCACGGAACAATGGATTAACTCCATTAAAAGATATTCTCACTTTTCTAGTGCTCAGAAGAAGATAAAGTTGTGTTGTCAGTCTATTGTTTTGATGGGGAAGCTAATCAGTGGTGGAAACAGATTAGTAATAATAAGTCTCAAGAGGAAATTGATTCCATGGATTGGGAGTAATTACAGAAAATGTTTTTCAATGAATATTTTCCCTAAACCCTTTGTCTTAAGATGAAATGAAAGTTCCTCAGACTTAAGTAGATGGAAGATGAGTCCATCAAGGTAAATGAAGCAAACTTCACAAGGATTTTAAGATATGCCTATGTATTTGTAATGAATATGAAAAACAAGCTGGACCACTTCTTTAGTGGACTAAATCCATGCCTATTAAAATCATTGGAAATTCATGACTTCGATGGTTATGGGGATATTGTCTATTGTGCCCTTAAGGTTAAAATGGAGATAGAAGACACTCTATTTTCATGTGGGATGAATGAAGAAAAGGGTAAGATAGAGTCCAATATGTGTGGTTCTGGAAATAAATCCCTTGATGGAAAGAAGAACGAATATCCCACGTATCAAAATTGTGGGAAAAAGAATCCTGGGAACTGTTTGAAGGGAACCTGGAATTGCTTCAAATGTGAAAAAATGGGACATCTAGAAAATAAATTCCAATGAGATATGAATAATTAAAATAATTTGGAAGAATAAAGTAATATTCATATCAACTCTCAGACTTTAGTATAGTGTTAAAACTTCCAGGAGCATGCACATTATGTGAATAATTTCCCTAAGCCAAGGGTTGTTGGATGAAGTCAACAACATCCTCCAAGGTAATAATCAAGGTATTATTCTATCACTACTGCTGAGGTGGAGTCTGAAAATGATGTGGTGACATGTACTCGATCTATTCATTAAATAATACTAAATGAACTATTTTATTTTGGTACTACACATTCTTTCATATCTTCCAAGTTTAGTAGAACTATTCAAACCCCACCTCAAAATTTGGATGTAGAGTTATCTATGAGATCATAAAATAGTGAAATTACTACAAACAAAGTATATAACTCCCCCCGGTTAACTATTTTGGAATAAAACTCCCATAAAATATTGTCATACTTCCTATAGTGGAGTTCTATGTTATCATGGAAATGGATTGACTATATTTATACAAAGCCAATATCAACTGCCAGGAAAGGGAGATCACTCTTCACATCCCAAAGCATCCTCTAATTTTTTATAACAGTAAAAAGGAAGATGAATCTCTTTTAGAATCATTTTATCAAGTGTGGATATTAATACATTATGAGAAAGCATTTATAGATCAAATTATTGACAAAAATGAGATGATAATTCTCAAAGATATAACCATCGTGAAGGATTACACTGATGTATACTCTAAAGAATTTCCCAGTCTTCCTCTTAGTGGATAGGTTGAGTTCTCAATTTAAATTATTCTTTGATCTCTGCCTATATCAAATACACCTTATAAAATGGACACTATATAGCTAGAAGTGCTAAAGAAGCAGTTACATGAGAAGCTAGAGAAGGGTTTTATATGCTCGAGTGCTTCTTCATGGGGTGCACCAGTCCTCTTCGTCAAGAATAAGTATGCATCAATGATCCTATGCATTTATTATCATGATCTCCATAAAATCACAATAAATAACATGTATCCCTTACCATGGATAGATGAATTGTTCAATCAACTTTGGGGGACTAGTTATTTCTCTAATGTAGACCTTTGGTGAAGATATCACCAATTAAAGGTGAGGATGGAATATATTTCTAATACTGCCTTTTGAATGAGGTATGAACACTATGAGTTCACATTTATTCCCTTTTAACTCACTAATGATCCAAAAAAATCATGTATTTAATGAATAGAGTCTTTATATATTACCTCAACAAGATCAAGGAGGAGCATGAGGATAATTTGAATTCTATGATAATTACTTTGTGAAAGGATAAACTTTATGTAATGTAAAGTAAATTTGAGTTATGGATAGAGAAAGTATTATTATTGGGGAATGTTATCCATATGATATCCTATGAATATTTATGAGAACAATAGAAGTTAATGTATCTTTATTTAGACTTAATACATAAATTTTATATTTAGTTCCACGTTTTAAGTTTTATGTACCTAATCTTCCAAGACACTAGACTTTACGATCCTTGGCATGTAATATGACGCTTTAATATGCTTAAAAGCATGTAATGATATGTGTTAAAGTATAGGGTGGCTATATATACTTCATATCACCCTATATGTATATTAAAGACAATCGAACTGCCAACTACACCACCCTATCTTGTCCAATTCTTACAATAATGGTAAGTACATCAAATGTACAAATGTAGTCAAATGATCATGGAATATCATGCTTCCAATAAGACTCAAAATGTAATCATGTGAAAATCATAGAATTATGATCTCATTTTCATCATCATATAGATGAGAAAAGTGCTCATCCATCTACTTCATGCATAATATATTAACAATGATAGACCTTCCATCATTATGTACCCCAATGCCCAGTAATTTGTGAATTAGATCAAACTAATATATACCCACTCATACTACCAAGGATTCAAAATCTATGGGGAGGCCCAATGTAATGGAAACATCCTCTTGTATAATTTTCATCTCCCCTCTATAAAATGGAAAGTATGTGTTTTTGGTCTCCATCTCTATATGAGTGTAGTAATGAGCTAATGATCGAAAAATGTGATGTCTCACATCACTATGTCGTAGAACCCAGCAAGAAGAAGATGAGGTATGCTGGTAGGAGGTTGTACAACATGATTTAGATGATGAGATCTATATACAATCATATTAAAAACTGTATGACCCTCCAAAACTAGCCATGAAACATACATATCCTAAAATGTGAGGAATGGAGGACCCATCATATCTATAGTTGATATCATTGTTTTTAATGACTTGGATTCTGATGATTTTATTTTTAAAAATTATTTGTTAAAATTCTGAGACCAGGCACTGAGACAGAACATGATTTTGAGGCCTGGTGTGCCTGAAATGGTTTGATGAAATCTGCTAATTTTTTAATAGCATGTACAAGTAGTTTTCTTGAAAAAGATGAATAGAATATAAATGGGTGCCCATATCAGAAATATAAGGTAACTGTTGTGTTCAAATTTATGAGTTTACCCTAAGACTTAAATAACTTTAGTCGGCATGCATCTTTAGTGAGATACCCGAAAAAGGACGTAACTGTAAATAAAATTATTAAATAAAATTATTTTGTTTTAAAATCCTAATAACTCATGAATGATGACTCATATTGGGATTATGATACCACTGTTGAGTTCTTATTGTGGACTTTTGGTTAGGTAGGGCCTAACATCAACTGGCATAGGTCGAATGCAAAAATTAATTTATGTATGTTTTAAGAGAAAAATAAAATATACTTAAAAAATTTATTTTATTTTATTTATTCAACATTACACAATGACTCATCGATGCCGCAATGCACCATCATGGAAATCTTGAAACATGATTAAAACAATGAAAAATGTTTCCTCCATTATACCGAGGTAGGAACTTGTGTTAGAATTCATAATGCTGGATAATCTTCATCAGTGATCTGAAGTTTCCTTGAGGAAAGGATAAAAAAGTTCTCTTGTCGGTGACGATGGTTTGGAGATTGGATCTTGGAACAATAATCGAGAAACAACAAAAAAAGATGAACAACGGATCGAGGACATTCATGGACTGATCACCATCAACGAAGAATTCTATCCTCCGACTGACCCTCTTTATAGGTAGGAATTTTTTTCATGTGAATTATTTCCCCATTCTTGTTTCCCTATAAAGAATTTAGACCAACCCACAAACATGTTAAGCTGCGGGTCGATCATTCATGTGGGATGGGTTATCTAAGGTGGGGTTTTGAAGGGTTAAAAACATTGTGTTTGTCCTATTATTCCTATCCATTTTTCTAAAGGAAAAATGGAGGCAGAAATGAACAAGGTTGATGTTCATCCCTTGGGTTTTCTTGGTGCCTTTCCTATATCCATTCTTGTGTTCTTCGCTGACGAACCCACATGGTCTCATCAGGATTTTATAGGAGTTTTAGAATGTTTCCAGACCCCCAAAGTAATAGAAAGACGATCTAGAGACCATGGAAGTGATGGTGACGATAAGAGGTTTGTAACTATGTTACCAATTTTAAGAACAGTCTACAACAACATCGATGGTGGCCCACAGAAGAGGGAGTTTCTGCCCCCAGCATGTGGCTGTGTGGCCACCTATTGAGAGGAACCCGTGGCATAGCAGCTGCGGGCAACAGATAGGGTCACCGGGTCGATGACCATCTGCATTCTTAGCCAGATGTGGAGGTGGGTTGTGTTCTAGTTGGACCGCACTACGCACGCTGCATTATTTGGGAGGAGATGTGGTGACAGATGCATCTCGAGTGGACGAACCATCCCACTCGAGTTGGTCAGACTGGAGCCGGATGGACGAGACAAAAGTGGGTCAAGACGATAATAGGCCAGGATGGCAGCGGGCTGGATCGACAGCGGGTAGGGCCGGGTCGGTCCGACAGGGTCAAACTGGGTCGGGACCCGACCGATCCCTTTTTACTTAAATGACCATAACCTCCTAAACATAAATATGTTTGACAATACGTTTGTGGCATTGGGTCCCTCACAATAATATGTTACTTTTGGGATAATCAACATGACCTTTCATGGTGGTTGGAGTAGGAACATTTTGGCAGAAGGAGTATGTTCTCCCATAAGGAGCATACTAAGGACAGGATCGTATGGCCGAATGGGGAAATGACGCAGATTTGGTCTCCAATGAAGACACAAAGTGGGTATCATATGAAGATGAAAAGTGGGTCTCCTATAAAAATGCGGAGTTGGTATCCTAAAAAGATGCAGATTGGGTCTCTTGTGAATACATGGAGTCCATCTCATACAAAGATGCATAGTAGGTCTCTTGTAAAGACATGAATTTGGTCTCCTACGATAACTTGGAGGGGGTCTTCTATTAGGATGCAGTGTAGGTCTCATGTAGAGATGCAGAGTAGGTCTCATGTGAAGATTGTATGTTTCATCAGATTATAATATGCTTGGAATTTCTTAAGTATATTCATGCTATAGACAAGTAACTGGTGTGAGATGACTCTAATGACCTTCTTGACTATACTTATTATAGGCTACACATCAAGTATCAAATTTGAAGTCTACATTGTGTATTTATTTTTGGTTTACCTTTATGGTTTTGGGTCCATACTGATTATTGTTTTACTTACCCCTAAACGGGCTTCGCCCTCATGTTTCGTGTCTTGTGAAGATGATCGACAACTTTGAAAAAGTCCATGGTGGGATAGAGACTAGTGGTGCTTTAGGGTAACCCAAGAAACGTGGTATGCTTTAGAGAAATTGAGAAAAATTAATGTACTTACCCATCAGTTAAGATTTTCTATGGATGAGATCCAAGAGATTGTACTTTTTTTGTTTCATCTAGGCCTGTATTCTGGACCGTTTACTTTTTAGTTTTGTACTGTTACTCTCAGTGGTTGTTTTAGTGGGACGTATATCTGTTTACTCAGTGTTTTTTAGTTTTAGTACTTTTTCTTGGATAAGGGGGTGTGTGTATAGGTTCTTCGGAGAATTATTCCCCCTTTTGGGATATTCATACTTGGCAATAGTTGCTAGACGCTAGCCTATGAGAGAAGGTCTTGGGGTAGTCCCGAAAAGAGCCCTGGGGGATAGGTCCTGGTATAGTGGTATAATAGGGAAATCAGCTTTATTTTTGTTTTGGGGAAGCAATGTTAAGTGTTTTTAGTTTGGATTTTTGGCCAGGGAGTATGATGTTGGTGTAGCGGCTGACGTATCCATACATGAGGATCTTGAATTCTGCTTTTCGACTAGGTACATGAAAACACTAGTTGCAAGCATCATATAGAAATTGAGTATGTTGTCTTGTTCTTCTTGAGTTATAGTTAACCAACCAGGTATACTATATTGTCTATGGTTCATCTTGTTCTCTTTTAGGATTCTTCCACATAGGCGTCCAACTAGGAATATGGGGCATGACAATGAGGATGGTCTGGTGAGCGATGAGGCATCAGTGTGGGGACAGATTTTAGAGACAGCTCCTCCTTGTGGCGTACCAGTGATACCACCACAAAGAGAGGATCATTTCCTATTGGCGTTACCAGTAGATGATGCACACATGATTAGTGCATTTCATGAGTTCTAGATACACTGACCTCCCAGGTTCCGAGATGAGACACATCCTCAGGTAGTTGAGGATTGACTGGAGCTGGTTATGTGAGTTCCTTCTAGTGAGGACACCTCTCGACCAGTTGTTGGTCCTATACCCAAGTATTTTATAGGCCTCGATGAAGATATAGTGGAGCTTGATTCTCCAATTTCATGAAGAGGCAACCCTTACTTGGGTAGACATTGAGCTCCTCTTCAAGGAGGTGGTCTTCCTTAAAACATTAGTCTTTGTTCATATACAAGAGCTACTGCACCTACAACAGGGCAACCTGACGGTAGTAGAGTACTCAGTGAGATTCATATATCTTTATTTCTAATCTACATACATGGTTCTGGACACATTATTTAGGGCCCGTACCATCGAGTAGGGACTATTCTAGGAGATCGGGTGTCAATGATATCCCTTAGCATTCCTACACATGCTGTGGTGCTGGAGAGAGATCTATTAGAAGAGATATTTCTTATAGACCTTGCACTAGACATGGAAGCTACCACTGGAGGTCAATGACATATCACTATAGATTGTCTGACTAGATATATGACTGACTAGGATATGGTCGAGGGACCACCAAGCTAACATTATAGGCAGCAACAGGGAGTTCCTCCATGTGGTGGACATGGCAGAGGAGCGGGATGAGAATCAGGAGGTGGATAGAGGTTCGAGGTACTACCACCACCACCCCTAGGTGGTCCACCATGAGCTCAAGGAGTTGGTGGATATGGGAGAGGCCAGCTCCAGGTTATGGAAGCATATGATACCGAGACTCTGGGGATGATTAGAGGTATTATTTGTGTCTTCTCTACCCTAGATTAAGTTCTTATAGATATATGTACCCGTCAATCTTTCCTCACCATGACCCTTGTTCAAGAGACATAGATTACACTGGAAAAATTGACTTTATACCAACGCTTAAGGACTCCTCCGGGAGAAGATTTGATTATCAGACACTGGTGTTGACAGTGTGACCTTACTCATGGGGGTGAGATTTTCGGTTGAGATCTCGTAATAGTGGATTCAAGGCCTTACAATGTCATTATGGGTATGGAATGATTATCAATAATCCATGATCACATTGATTGTTTTAGGTGGACAATGCAATGTGTTTGCAGAGATGGGACCAATTTATTCCTTTTCAGTGAAAGGGAAATACAATCAGCATATTATTGACTCACACCTAGGAGGGTGAAACTAATCACACATCACTTGTCTAGCATGACCCTTGGTGTAGTGGATAAGATGAGTCCTCAGTTTCCTTCAGTGGTGGATGAGTATGAGGATGTCTTTCTATAATATGTTCTAGGACTACCTCCTCGCAGGGAGGTAGATTTCTACATTGACCTGTACCCCAGGATGACATTGATATCTATACTGGCATATCAGATGGATGCCATATATCTTCATGAGATGAGGGTACAATTGGAAGACTATAATATGAAGGGCTTTGTGAGGATCAATGTTTCATCGTGGGCAGCCCCTATTTTGTTTTCCAAGAAGGCAAACGAGAGCTTGAGGCTATGTTTGAACTTCAAGTTCCTAAACTAGGTGATCATGAAGAATAAGTATCCACTACCGAGGATTGATGACCTCTTCAATCAGCTGAAGGGAGTAGGATGGTTCTTGAAGATAGGCCTCATATCAGGCTATTACCAGCTTTGTGTACGAGATGAGGACATTTTGAAGACAAATTTCAGATGTCTCTATATCTACTACGAGTACTTCGTGATGCTGTTTGGCATGAAAAATTACCCAATAGTACTTATGGGGCTCATGAATTGGATATTCACACCTTACATAGACCGGTTTATAGTGATGTTTATAAATGACATCCTATTGTACTCGGTGTCAAAGGAGGAGCACACGATACACTTGAGGATGGTCCTAGACTTACTCTGAGAGAACTAACTTTACGATTATCTCTCAAAGTGTCAGTTCTAGATATGATAGGTTCATTTTCTAGGACACATCAATTCATAGGCCAGAGTTGCAGTGGATCTAGTGATGATAGATGCAATTATTTATTAGGAGAGACCCAAGAATTTTACCGAGGTACGAAGTTTCCTTAGGTTGGATGGGTGTTATCATAGTTTCAAGCCTAACTTTTCCTGAGTATCAGCATCCATGAAAGTCGTGACATGAAATGGGAAACATTTTTTGTGGGAAAATAAGTTCATGGAAAGCTTTCAACATTTGAGGAATAGATTTATGACCACTCCCATCCTTAAATTTCCATAGGAGGGTGTTGAGTACATAGTGTTCTGTGACATATTAGGAACTGAGATTGGTTGTGTCCTAATGTAAGGGAAATAATGGATTTATTATGGTTCACAACAGTTGAGACCGCATGAATATACCATGCGACCCACGATCTGGTGTTTCCAGCAGTAGTATTTCCATTAAATATGTGGTGGTACTACCTTATGGGTGATTAGTTTATCGTCTACTCAAAACACAAAAGTATCAAGTATATCTTCTCTTAGAAGGATCTAAACATGAAATAGAGGAATTTACTAGAGTTAATCAAGGAATATGACCTCGATATAGTCAATACTCTTAGTATGGGGAACATGGTGACATATAGCCTTAGTAGGAGATCATGTTCACAACTACTGAAAAATTCATCAGGGCATTTTTCCTCATTCCATATATCCTTCATTAATGGAGATAGTGTATATTATACCTAGTCAATGGTAGTTACCCCTATAATTTTTTTTGGAAAACCCATGAAATGTATCATGATAGCCTCCTTTGTATATTCATCAATTCATAAGAGTATATAAAATATTGGATAATGTACCTCCATAATGTTGAACATAGGTTCAATATGAAAAAGACTCGATATCATATTGGATAATGCACCTCCATAACATTGAACATAGGTTCAGTTACTATCTTATCATTGAACACTCTTACAGTGAGCCATGCATTCACATCATGGAGATACCATCTATAAGACTATATGTTCTCAAATGACCACATGGTAGACCCCTAATAGATATTCTAAAGGCGGGGAACACATTGTTATTTTTAGAGGATGCATATTTGTACCAGAAATGCCACAGGAGGAGGTTTTGGGGGAGTTATATACATACCCTTTGAGGGTACATCCAGGTGTGGATAAGATGTACCGGCACCTCTGACATTAGTTCTGGTGGCCAGCGATGAAGAAGAAGTGGCAGAGTTTGTCTCTAGATGCCTCACTTGTCATCAAGTGAAGGCTGAACAATAGGTTACAATGGGTTTGACTCAACCCTTTGAGGTTACAGATTGGAAGTGGGATGAAATATAGATGTAATTAATGATGGGTTTACCACGTATGTCCAAGGGGTATGATACCATTTGGATGGTCATTGAATGACTCACCAAGTCATCCCACTTCCTAGTGATTCAGGAACATGGTTCAGTGGAGATGTTGGGATGCCTCTACATACATGAGATAGTTGGACTTTATAGAGTCCCATTGACAATAGTCATAGATCCTGATGGTTATTTCACATCCTAGTTTTTGGAGGGATTACCAGAGGCATTTGTAACTTAGCTGCACTTGAGCACATCTTTCCTCCCACAGACAGACAACCAGATGGAGTGGACCATTCAATTTCTAGAGTATGCTACGTTCTTGAATCCTAAATTTGGATGAAGTTGGGAGGATCACCTAGCTCTAATGGATTTTTCATACAAAAAAATCTACCACTTCACCATCGGCATGGAACCATTCAAAGACTTGTATGGGTGTCCTGACAGGTCGCCACTTTGTTGGACGGACCCCAGAGAGTCAAAACTCTTGGTCCCAGAGTCGGTGTTGGCTACTAAAGAGAATGTGCAGGTCATACAAGAATAGATGAGGACTACACATATCCATCATAATTCCTATGATAATAGGTTATGGAGGCCCTTGGAGTCTGAGGAGGCAGACCATGTGTTCTTTCCGGTCTCTCCTCGACGAGGGATATTGAAATTTGGCCGGGGTGACAAGTTATATCTAAGGTTCATTAGAACATTTATGATAATGTATAGATTTGGTTAGGTTGAATACTAATTGGCTATACCTTCATAGTTAGAGAAGGTTCACGACATCATCCACATATCCAAGTTGAGGAGATACGTGCATGACCCATCACAAGTCATCGACTAGGGCGAGATGGATATCGACGGTGGGGAAAATTTCATGGATTACCTAGTGGACATCGAGGATCAATAGTATAAGAACCTTATTATGTGGTCTATTCCCCTAGTGCGCATTCTGTGGAAGCACAAGAAACTTCAGGAGACCACATGGGAGTGGGAGGTTCGTATTTGTGCTTAGTATCCCCATTTGTTTTTTTATCCCTTGTTTTGGATATCTGGGACATAAAGACCTATGTTAGAAGGAATTTAATGAATCATATTTTACTGTTTTTATTTTTAGAATTTATTGATGAAAATTAGAAACCAGGACTTGATACAGTGCACAATTTCAAGGCTCGATGTTCCTGAAATGGTTCGATAAAAACTATTATGTTTTTAATAGCACACGTAAATGGTTTTCCCGAAAAATTAGAATAACTTATAAATTGGTGCACATTTCAAAAATATGAAGGAATCGTTGCATTTAGAATGGTGGGTTTACCCAAGGTGTGAATTAACATTAGTTGGCCAAGGTCTTCATTGAGAAAACACGAAAAAGGACGTAACTGTAAAAAAAATAACTGGATAAAATTATTTTAATGTAAAATCCTAATAAATCATGAATAGTGACTCAAATTGAATATCTGAGACCACCATTGAGTTTATAATGTAGAATTTACTGAAGAAGGGCATAACATCGGCCGACACGGGTCAGCCAAAAAAGTTAATTTATGGATGTTTTAAGAGAAAGATGAAATATACTTAAAAAGTTATTTTATTCAGTTTTTCAATATTATGCAGTGAATCAGTAGCACTGCGATGTGACGACTCAATGATGTTGCAATGAATAATCATGAAAACATTGAAACATGTTTTAAATGATGAAACACGTTAACATGTTTCCTCTATTAAATAGAGGCATGGACCAGTGTTAGAATTCATAAAGCTGGAGAATATTCCCAGGAGCCCTGATGTTAACCTGAGGTAACGGGAAGGAATATCTCTCACTATTGATGATGGTTTGGAGATCAAATCTCTAATCGAGTATTGATGAATGAAGAATGTAGAAAAATGATGTGTTGAGGACGTTCTTGGACAAATAACCATTAATTAAAAATTCTCTTCTTTGAATGATCCTCTTTCCAGGTAGGGGGTTTATTTCCAAGTGAGTTATTTACCCCTTATTATTTCCTAAGGATGAATAAGGTCCATCCCACAAATAGGTGGATCCATGGGTCGATCTTTCATGCAGGATGGGTTATCTACTGCTGGGTTTTGAAGGGTTAAAAACCTACTATTTCTCCCATTGTTCATTTCCCACTTTTAAGGGATGAACGAAGGTTGAAACGAACAAGGCATAAATTCTTCCCTTTAGTGTTCTTGGTGACTTTACTATTCATGTTATTGCGTTCTTCACTAATGGATCCATGTTGCCATGTCGGGCTTTTCTAGGAGGTTCAAAACTTTACCGAACCCCCAGAGCGACAACCAGACAATCTTGAGCCCATGGTAGTGATAGTGATGACTGATGTTTTAAACAGATATTCCTGATTCAAAGAATGGAATACCATAGAAATAGTGGTGTCCCGTATAGGAGAGAGATTTCACTACTGATGCACAATTGTTCCATTGGTGGTGCGTGACCACATAGGGGGAGGAACCCACAACACAGCAGCCGGGGGCTGTAGACAGGGCCACCAACTCGATGATAGGTGGTGACCTCGGGCAGACGTGGTAGAGGGATGTAGTCCATCTAGACCGTGGATCAGTCATATTGTGAACCACCATGTATAAAAAAAATGCCTCACCACATTTAATGAGTGGGGAGATGATGCTCGCTGCATCCCAAGTAGACAGATTGGCCCACTCGAGTAGGTCGGATTGGAGTCGGCGGGCTGGGCTGACAGTATAGTGACCCTGCCTTTTCTTACATTAATATTAAATAATTTTAAATATAAACCAAATAATAGTATTACACATAGAGGATCCAAAGGTTTAGGGTCTTGAGAAAACTATGACCATACATAACAATTAAAACATCAGGCATACATATTTATTCAATTTCATCTTCTCTGGCTTCGTATTGGCACTTGTCGTCTGATTAGTACATGTATCCAACTGGGTATATACATAAAAAGGGGTGAGATAAAATCCCATTAAGAGGATATATAATAATAATATAGCATGGGGTGAGCATAATCATGTCTTAGGAAAAAGATCAAGAACATGAGAGTAGCATAAATAAAAGAATAAAAACATGGAAATGCATAAAAATGACACATCATGTCTTAGTGGATAACTACCACACATAATTGTGAACCAAGATATCATATTTTCCACACATAATTACACATTTACTCATGAGATTCATCACTTTACCCAATGCAGTGGAGCGCTGTATAATTTTGGGCGCACCCGTCATATTTAAACATTCATATTGCGCTATATAATTATGGGCACACCCGTCATATCATAACATTATCATTTATCATGCATGCCACAATGAAAATATAGCATAAATGAACATAACTAAACCATGAAAATTAACGAGTTTCATCTCATAAAAACACATTCATAAACTTTGTGTTCCTACAGGGAAGGGGGAATAACATACTTGATACAAGAACTGTAAATCTTGAATGAGAAGTAAAAGGTGTGTTCTTAAAAGAAGAGTTATTTTGGAAAACATTTTTTTTACATAAAAAATAGTGGTAAACATTTATATACCATAAAATTATATAAAATTATGAAAAAATTATTTTTTTGGAGTAACAATATCAAAATGGAGTGAAAGAGGGAGAACCCGAAGGATGAAGGTTGGGTTCAAGAATTTCCATGTACCTTATATCTGAATGCTTCCTTCTCTTTAATGTCTTGTATAATGACATAATATTAATTAATTAGAAATTCAGAACCTTGTGTACATTAATATTGTTCATTATGGTTTTATTAAGTTATTTTATGTTCCTTTTTATGAGTTATAGAGTTTGAAAACATTGATCAGGAATGTTTGTTTTTATGGTTTTCTTGAGTGGTTCACTTGTATTCTTAAATTGAAGTTTGGGTAGAACATGGATAAACATACAGAACTGATATTACATGTTATTAATTATATTATAGAAGTTTTAAATATCTTATAATTAATTATATTAGATCCATGTAGATGAATCATTAGATAAGAATTAAATGATGATTGTTTGGGTTAATTTGAGCGATTTTTTGATCATAATGAAATTGTTTTATATTATCACTAGTAATATGGTCATATATTAGTTCCAGAACTTTAAAAAGATCATAATAAATATAAATACTTCTATTTCAACCATAATAATGGTTTCATTACCAGATATTAATGTATAAATGGAAGAAGAAAACAAGTCATTTTTGAAGGTGATAAATTAACACCTCACGAATTACATTCTCTTTGATAAAACTAAATGAAGAGGGAAAGGGGGTTGGATGATATAATATCCCATTAGAATCATAGAATTTCAGTATATGTATAATAATGGAGTTTAGATACCATTTTTATGAATATAGTTGGGGAGAGATCAAGAAATGAACTTGAACATGAAAAGAAATTAAAGGAGAAAAGGGAGAGAAATTACCTCTTAAATCTCCCTCTTGAGATCCTCCTTAAGGAAGCTAGGCTTGGTCTTTTTATGAGACCATCAGCTCTTTAACGTGGGTGAGGGTCTAGAGAGTATGTTTTTGCAGAATATAGAGAATGCTTGGAGCTTGATACGTGTGAGGAAATGAGGGTGTGAAGGGTAGTTTTTATAGTGGAGGGGAGAGGGGTCTCCTTATTATACAATTCATTAGTTTATTAATTTCCCCTAAGACAAGGAATAGTGAGTCATCCTTGACCAATAATAGTAAATAATGCATTTGATCTTGATATTTGGGTGCTTACATCACTTGTGATGTCCTGAATAGTGGGTTTTAATTAAAATGTATTTATACGGTAAATTAATGTATTGTACTATTCACCAAAAATTCAAGTATTTCAGAAAAATCTCAAAAATATACTCCAACCATTTTTCGACCTGTATAATCCAAAAATGAATTCCATTTTTCAAAAATATTTTTCTAAATATTTTTAATTTAATATTTAATTAAAATCATAATTTACTTAAAAAACAGTTTTTAAAATTAAAACTGATTTTATAGTGATTTCAAAAATTACGTAGGGTCTTATAAAATTATGTAAAAAATAAAAGACAATTATATGTTAATTTATGAACACACTTTAAGAAAATAAATTTTCTTTTAATTTAATTAATTATTTATAATTAATTAATTATGACTTACAAAATACCAAAACGTTTACTAAGGTGAAATTGTTACTTTCTATGATGTCTAAATTTTATTTAATTATTCTTGGGTAAGGTTAATATTATGTTGGATGATTTAATATTCATAAGGGTCATATTACTATTCATAAGGGTATGTTACTATTCATAATGGTAGGTTACTATTCAAAAAAAATCATTTTTATTTCATTAGACTCCAAAAACCATCTTGAACACAACCATGTATGTCGGATTTTCAAAATTCAAAACAAAGAAGTGAAAAAATTATGTTTAAAGGTCACATAGCACATAGTAGTTCATTATGTTGTGTTTTCATGTGATTTTATGACATGATTATAAGAAGGTAATTTACATCGAAAAACTTTGGGTTGTTATATTCCTCCCCCCTTTAGAAATTTCGCCCCCGAAATTACACTTTACAAAAACAGGTGAGGGTACTTCTCCTTCATTGCCTCTTATGGTTCCCATGTTGCTTCCTCAAACTTATGGTTTCTCCAAAAAAATTTGACAAGATGAGTTTTCTTGTTGCATAGTACCTTATCTCTCTTATCTAGAATCTTTATTATCTCCTCCTCATAAGAGAGATCATCTTCTAGCTGCACCACCTCTGAGTTTAGTACATGTGAGGGGTTTGGTATGTACTTCCTCAACAGTGATACATGAAACACATCATGAAATTAAGCCATATTTGGTGGAAGTGAAAGACGATAGTCCACGGTTCCTATGTGGTCAAGGATCTCAAAGGGGACAATATACCTTGGGATTAGCTTCCCTTTCTTCCTGAATTACATGACTCTCTTCCATGGAGATATTCGAAGGAAGACTTTATCTTCAACGTCGAACTCCAAGTCCCTTCGACGGTTGTCAACATAGATCTTATTCCGACTTTGAGAAGCTTTGATGTGTTTCTGGATGACTTGAACCTTCTCTGTCATCTCTTGAACAAGATCGGGTCCAAGTAGCTTTCTTTCTCCAACTTCTTCCCAACAGGTTGGAGTTCAATATCACTTTCCAGACAGAGCTTCATATGGAGCCATCTGAATACTAGAGTGGAAGCTATTGTTGTATGAGAACTCAACCAATGGTAGATGCTGATCCCATCCTCCTTTGAATTCTAGAGAGTAGGATCTTAGCATATCTTCAAGCATCAGAATAGTTATTTCAGACTAGCCATTAGTTTGGGGGTGATAGGCCATGCTGAAATTTATTTCAGTACTCAAATCATGTTGAAGGCTCCTCTAGAATTTATATATGAACCTTGGATCACGGTCAGAGACAATTGAGAGTGGGACACCATGCAGTCTCACCACTTCCTTCACATATATCATTGCAAGTTTTTCAAGTGAGAGATCCTCCCAAATAGCGATAATATGGGAAGCCTTGGTGAGTCGGTCAACCACAACCCATATCGCATTATTTCCCTTTGACGTCTTCGGGAGACCCATGACAAAGTCTAGAGTAACATTTTCTCATTTCCACATGGGTATAGACAATGGCTACATAATACCTTTGGAATTTTGTCTCTCACCTTTAACTTGTTGACATACCAAGCACCTTGATATATATTCAACAATCTTTTTCTTCAGGTTGTCCCACTAGATGTGTTCCTGGAGATCACGGTACATCTTGGTACTCCCAGAATGGATAGAGAATGTTGAGCTATGTGAATTTTCCAATAGCTCATTCTTTATCCTGGGTGATGAAGGCACAGAGAGCCACATTCCAAACCAAATCACACCATCATCATTGATATGGAACTCTTTTAGTTTCCCTTCCTTTTCTTCATTCACCATCTTTTGTATCTCCCCATCATCCCTTTGTGCTTCCTTAATCCTCTCCTGGATGGATGGTTGTGCAATAATTTGGGAAAGGTAGGATATATCCCATTCCCTTATGATTTCCAAATCCATTCTTTGCATATCCAAGAAGATATGGTCTTTCTCAATCCGCAACATGGATAGAGTAGCAGGTTCTTTTCTGCTTAGAGCATCAACTACCTTGTTTTCCTTTCCAGGATGATAGTGAATAGAGAAATCATAATCTTTGATTAGATCTAAACATCTCCTTTGACGCATGTTGATCTCCTTTTGTGTGAATATATTCTTTAGGCTCTTGTGGTCGGTGTATATGTCACACTTCTCACCATAAAGGTAGTGCCGCCAGATTTTCAAGGCAAAAATCACGGCTTCCATCTCTAGATCATGCATCAGGTAGTCCTACTCATGGATCTTCATCTTCCGTGAGGTGTAGGCTATCACATTGTCATTTTGCATGAGTACACAACCCAATACTTTCTTTGAAGCATCTCGGTTTATCACAAAACTTTGTACACTTTTCGGTAGTGCGAGTACAGGTGCAGTAATCAGCCTTCTATTTAGCTCCTTGAAGATTCCATCACATTCTTCCATCCAGAAATACTTTACCCCTTTTTTTATTAACTTATTTATCGGGATTGATAATCGTGAGAAGTTTCTAACAATACATCGGTAGTACCCAACTAATCCAAGAAAACTATAGATTTCTGTGACACTAGAGGGCCTGGGCCATTCCTCAAACGCCTTTGTCATTGATGGATCCATATAATTTACCTCACTTGTGATCACATGTCCCAAGAATGTGACTTAATTCATCCAAAAGTCACACTTTCTGAACTTGGCATACAACTTATCTTTTCTTAATGTCACCAACACAAGTCTTATATGTTCTTCATGTTCCCCCTTTCTCTTGTAGTAGATGAGAATATCATCCATAAACACTACAACAAATTTTTCGAGGTAATATCTAAAGTCTTTATTCATAAAATTCATGAAGATTGTAGGGAATTAGTAAGTCCTAAGGGAATGACCAAAAACTCATAGTGCCCATACCATTTACGGAAGGCAGTCTTCTGAATATCTTCCATTTTCACTTTTACCTGATGATATCTGGAACAAAGATCCACCTTTGAGAAGTATTGAGCTCCTCTTAACTGATCGAAAAAGTCATCAATACTAGGGAGAGGATAATTGTTCTTTATGGTGATCTTTTTGAGTTCCCGATAATAGATACACAACTGCATTGTTCCATCCTTCTTCTTCACAAAGAGCACTGGTGCACCCCAAGGTGATTCACTAGGGCGTATGAACCCTTTGTCTAGATTTTCTTACAACTGCTTCTTTAACTCCCCTAGTTCGATTGGAGCCATCATATAGGGACACTTTGAGATAAGAGTAGCTCCGGGTATGAGTTTAATTGAGTACTCTACCTCACGATCCGGGGGAATTCCAAGAAACTCTTTGAAAACACATCTTCATATTCCCTTACAATTGGAATTTCCACAAGGTTGGAACTATCATTCGACTCAACCATTTGGGAGAGATATGCTTCTTCATAGGGAATCAACATCCACATAGACGGAGGACTTTTCGAAGGATATTTCTGATCTTCCTTTCATTTGTAGAGGATCATGGGATGGTTCGGAATATGAAAATATATTTTCTTTTCCCAACAGTTGATATGTGCTCTATTTAACAAGAGCCAATACATTCCCGTTATAGCGTCGAATCCCACCAAGGGAAGTACTACGAGATTTTCTGGAAAAATCTTCCCACATACGCCAACAAGAGTAGAGTCAAACAGTTGGGTTGCAATGATTTCAAAACATGGTGTTTTTACACATATATCTACTTCAAAGTTTCAGGGATTCGATTCTATAGTTCTAGAAAACATACAAGATAGAAAGGAATGCGTATAACCAGAATAAAAAAAAAGACTTTTTTCATTATTGAGTGAATAGGAAGTGTACCTTGTATGACTTCATTATCATGCTCCACCTCCGGAGTAGTGATGGAATAAGCCTTCCAATGTTCCTTTGGCTTCGGTGGCTGCTGACGCTGATTACCCTCGAGAGCTCGAGGTTTAGTTCACTAGTTTGCATAGTGCCCTATCTCCCTACAGTTGCAGCATTGAACCATGGGTGGTTCTCTCCTTTCTTATGCCACATTCGCCTTCCTTTTCATGTATTTTTGACATTCTTGAGCATGATGTCCTTCATTCCCACACTTGAAGCGTTTCCCTATCCCTTTGAGGCACTTCCCATGGTGCAACTTTCCACATTTTGGCATGTGGGTCATTAAGTTTTCTTCCCACCTTTATCATTAGATCCACCGGCTTGAAACTCCATATTTCATTTCATATCACCATAGCCATGGGACCACTCTCAAAACTCCATCTCCTCTTTTATAGCACACCAAAAAACTTCTTTATAACTCCCAAAGTCTCGAATTTGCAAGAGCCTTTCGAAGGTGTGGTTTTAGTCCACTAAAGAATCTATCAATTTTGTTATCATAGTTGATAACAAAACCCGAAGCATACCTTTCAAGCCTTGTGAAATTATCTTCATAGGCTGTGAGAGATTCTCCATATTTTTTCTTGAGCTCTATGAATTCTCTCTCCATCTTACTACAAAGAGGTCTTGGGAAATACTTGTTAAGAAACAGTATCTTAAAGTATTCCCATTCAATCTCTTCAATTTCCTCCCTTGCATTGGTGTTCTTAATCAAAGACCGCCATTGATCAGCTTCTCTATATAGATGATTAACATCTAGGGTCACCTTCTCCATCTCAAAACAGTGAATAACAGAAAAAATCTTCTTTATGGAGTTGAACCACTGTTCCGTAACTAGTGGATCAGAGGATCCACTAAAAGTTGGTGGTCATTGCCATATAAAACATTCGATAGCCAGTTTCTCCCTCTATGGTGAAGGAGGATGTTCCCCATTATTATGGTCATTGTTTATAACATGATATAATTGGGTAATAATCACCATGAAGTTCTGAACTTCACCTCCCAAATCATTGGGGATGTCGTTCTGGAAATCATTGAATTGGACCTCACATGAGTTGTTGGCCTGATTTCTCCTGGTTCCCACAATTTTCTAAAATATAAAATGTTAGAAAAATACATAAGTGAACAAGTCAAGAATACATAACTTATTCATTTGAACAATTTATACGAAAAGCATAACATATGGTATCCATATGTAAATATTCTTGTGTGCATATTCCTATTTAGTCTCGTGCTAGAGGTTTTCTCTAGGGTTCACAAATCCTAATTCCCAAATTAACTAAACCTTTCCTCTGATACAAACTATAACGACCCTTCCTTTTCTTATATTACTATTAAATCATTTTAAAGATAAAAAAAATAATAGTATTACACATAGAGGATCCAAATTTTTAGTGTCTTAGGAAATCTAGGACCGTACATAAAAATTACAACATCGGGCATAAATATTTATTTCACTTCTTCTTCTCTATCTTTTTATTGGCAATTGTCATCTCTTTAGTACATGTTGAAACCTGAGTATATACATAAAAAGGGGTGAGATAAAATCCCAGTAAGAGGATAGAAAAGAAGAATATAGAATGGGGTGAGCATAATCATGACATAGGAAAAATATCATGAACATGAGAGGATCATAAATAAAAGACTTGAAATATGGCAATGCATAAAAATGAAACATCATGTCTTAGTGGATAACTACCACACATAATTTTGATCCAAGATAGAGTCTTGTTCACACATAATTTCCCATTTACTCATGATATTCATCACTTTACCCAATTCATTGGAGCGCTATATAATTCTGGGCACACCCATCACATCTAAACATTCATATTGCGGTATATAATTCCAGGCGCACCGGTCACATAATAAAATTATCATTTATCATGCATGCCAAAATGAAAATTTAGCATAAATGAACATAAATAACCCATGAAAAGGAATGGGTTTAGTCTCATAATAACACATTCATAATCTTTGGGTTCCGAAAAGAAAGAGGGAATAACATACTTTATACAAGAACTGTAAATCATGAATGAAAAGTAAAAGGTGTGTTATTGAAAGAAGAGTTCTTTTGGAAAACATTTTGTTTGAGATAAACAATAGCAGTAAACATGTATATTCCAGAAAATTATATAAAATGATTAAAAAATTCTTTTTTTGGAGTAAATATATCAAAATGGAGGGAAAGAGGGAGAACTCGAAGGATGAAAGTTGGGTTCAAGAATTTCCCCTTACCTTGTATCTGAATGCTTCCATCTCTTTAATGTCCTATATAATGACATTAAATTAATTAATTAGAAATCCAGAACCTTGTGTACATTAATATTTTTCATTATGGTTTTATTAAGTGATTTTATTTTCCTTTGGATGAGTTATAGAGTTTAAAAACATTGATCGGGAATGTTTATTTTTATGGTTTTCTTGAGTGGTTCACTTGTATTCTTAAATTGAAGTTTTGGTAGAACATGGGTAAACATCCAGAACTGATATTACATGTTATTAATGATATTATAGAAGTTTTAATGATCTTATAATGAATTATATTAGATCCATGTGGATGAATCATTAGATAATAATTAAATGATGATTGTTTGGGTTAATTTGAGTGATTTTTCGATCATAATGAACTTGTTTTATTTTATCACTAGTAATATGGTCATAAGTTAGTTCTAGAACATTAAATAGAAGATAATAAATATAAAAACTTATTTTTAAACCGTAAAAATAGTTTCATGACCAGATCTGAAGGTATAAATGGAAGAAGAAAACATGTCGTTCTTGAAGGTGATAAATTAACACCTCACGAACAACATTCTCTTTAATAAAACAAAAGGAAGAGGGAAAGGGGGATGGATGATATAAAATCCCATTAGAATCATAAAATTCCAGTAGATTTATAATAGTATAGTTTAAATAAAATTTTAATGAAGATAGGAGGGGAGAGATCAAGAAATTAACTTTAACTTGAAAGGAAATTAATGGAGAAAAGGGAGACAAATTACCTCTTAAATCTTCCTCTTGAGATCCTCCTTAAGGAAGCTAGGCTTGGACTTTTGATGAGACCAAAATATCTTGAACGTGGGAGAGAGGATAGGGAGGGTGTTTGGGTAGAATATAGACAAGGCTTGGAGCTTGGGAGGTGTAAGGAAATGAGGGTGTGAAGGATGGGTTTTATAGTGGAGGGAAGAGTGGTTTCCTTAATATAAAATTCATTAGTTTATTAATTTCCCCTAAGACATGGAATAGTGATTAATCCATGAACAAGAATAGTAAATAAGGCATGTGAGTTCAAGAATTTGGTTCTTACAACACTTGTGATGTCAGGAATAGTGGGTTTTAATTATAATGTATTTATACGGTAAATTAATGTATTTTACTATTCACCATAAATTCAAGTATTTAAGAAAAATCCCAAAAATTTACCCCAACCATTTTTCGAAGTGTAGAATAAAAAAATGAATTCCATTTTCCAAAAATAATATTCTAAATATTGTTAATTTAATATTTAATTAAAATCATAATTTACTTAAAAAATATCAGTTTTTAAAATTTAAAATGATTTTATAGTGCTTTCAAAAATTACGCAGGGTCTTATAAAATTATCTAAAAACTATAAGACATTTATTTTTTAATTTATGAACACATTTTTAGAAAATAAAATTTATTTCAAATTAATTAATTAATTATAATTAATTATTTATGACATACAAAATATGAAAACTTTTACTAAGGTCAAATTGTCACTTTCTAATATGTCTAAATTTTATTTAATTATTCTAGGGTAATTTTACTCTTATGTTGGATGATTTACTATTCATAAGGGTATGTTAATATTCATAAGTGTAGGTTACTATTCACCAAAAATCATTTTTGTTTCGTTAGACTCCAAAAAACATCTTGAGCACAACCGTGTATGTCGGATTTTCGAAATTCAAAACACAGAAGTGACAAACATATGTTTAAAGGTCACTTAGCACTTAGTAGATCATTATGTTGTGATTTCATGTGATTTTATGACATGATTATAAGAAGGGAATTTCCATTGAAAAACTTTGGGTCGTTATAGATAGCGGGTCAGGCCAGGCCCAACCAAGGCGGGCTAGGCCCAACCGAGGTGGTATGTGCCAAACCGAGGTGGGTCAGGTCAACCTGGAGGGTTAGGGCAGGTTGGACCTAGTGGGTTAGGATAGAAAAAACCCGGGTCTGGTCAGGTCGGTCCGACCGGGTCGGGCCAGACCTAGACACAACTAGCCCCGTTTTACTTAAATGACCATAACTTCCAAACCGTAAGTCTATTTGATGGGACATTTGAGGAGTTGGGACCCTCATGGTGAGGCGTTATTTTTCGGATAATCTAAGTGAACTTTTTTGTAGGTTGGAATACAAAATTTTTTTCTCATGGAATAGGTGCTCCCGAAACGAGTGCACTAAGGATGAAATTCTGTGACTGGTTGTAGAAAAAACATCGAGTTTGTATTCTTTGAGAATGCAGAGTGGATCTTCTTTGAATATTTGGAGTGGGGCCCATGTGAATACATGCAGTTGGTATCCTACAAATATGCATAGTGGGTCTCCTGTGAAGACGTAGAGTTAGTCTTCTACGAAGATGCGTAATTCCTCTCCTATGAAGACACAGAGTGGGTCTCCGGTGAAGATGCAGAGTGGGTCTATTGTGAAGACGCAAAGTGGGTATCCTATGAAGATGAGGAGTCCAAATCCTAAAAAGACACGGATTTGGTCTCTTGAAAAGACATAGTATTTTTCTCCTTTGACATTGTGGAGTTGGTCTCCTATGAGGGCACATGGTAGGTCTCCTGTGGAGACGTGGAGTAGGTCTCATCTAAATACTGTATGTCTCATTGGATTAGAATATTCCTAGACTTTATTGAGTATATTCATGCTAAAGACATGTAACCGGTGTGATCTAACTCTATTGAATCTATTGACTATACTTCTTAGATGCCACACTTTTTGTACCTCTTTGGTAGTCAAACTTGTGTCTTACATTGTGGTTTACCTTTGTGGTTTGGGGTCCTTACTAAGTATTGTTTTACTCACCCCTACACATGCTTATCTTGTATGTGTCATGTCTTGTGTATAATATCGACATATTTGATGGATTCCTTAGTGGGATAAAGAAAAGTGGTGCTTCAGGGTGACCCGACAGACGTGGTATGCTTTAGATACATTCGAACAGCTTATCGTACCTAACCTTTAAGTAGGGTTTTCTACAGATGAGATCCAGGAGCATGTACTTTTCTATTTAAATTGGACTTATATGCTAGACCGTTTACTTTTAATTTTTGTACTGTTACACACATAGGTTGTCTTAGTGGGATGCATATCCATTGAATTAGTATTTTTAGTTTTATTACTTTTGATTGTAGAAGGGTGAATGTGTACAAGTTCTTAAGAAAATGACTTCCCTTTGTGGGTTATTCCTACTCAGTTCTAGTCTCCACACCCTGGACTATGGGATGTGGGCTTGGGATAGTCTTAGAACGGTCCCTAGGGGATGGTCCATGAAATCATTACTTTTTAATAGTTAATTAAATATTATTTTTACACTATTTTTTTAAAAATAATAATAAGAAAAATGATATTGACAATTATCATTCATAATTCAACATTATGATGAAAAATGAGGTAAATAAATAAATGTGTCTAATGGTGTTGGATTAATATATCAATTTTTTTTGATGATCTTTAATAATGTTTAATTTATTTCTAAATATTTGTATGTATATCTTATATGATGAAAATATCACATAGAACATTTGGCTTCATGATATATTCAATCAAACAAGTGACTTGAAGGAAACAATTAAAGACATTTCATTTAAAGGATGAACCTTTTTTATTCATTCCCCAAGTCTGTTTATTTTTGTAATAGTTTAAGAACCAAAAAATTATTTTGGATTAAATATAGAAATTAAACAAACCAAAGATGAAATATCACAAAAATGAAGCAAGTTGTAAATAAAAGTATCCATTAATGAAAAGTCTTCATATGAAGAAATTTACAGATTCATGATAAAAAATAAATACTCAATCAATGATAATGGGAAGTGGGACTCCATCCCACCACATGGGGACATCTCTTCTGAGTATAACTTCTCCATCAAAAATATTTAACTGTATCCCCCCCATTATTGAGGCCAATCCAACTCATTTTAGATATAAGTAGAATTTGTTCATCCTTGGGGGGTGAAACCTAGTAAAACCAGATGGCATAGTTAATCGATGGGTAAGAAAGGTAAAATTATTAAGTACCACAAAAAAATTTCCAATTCATACTATAAATGTAACAATCCATTAATAAAAAAATTCCAAAAATGAAAAAAAGCATGAATGAAAAGGCCACATTACGATACCTGGAAATATCATGGATTAAAGACTGTAGATCAGAAAGCAATGTAAAAGAACAAAAGTCACAAACCAGCATCCAAGGTGCACTATAACAGTTAAAACAGAGTGCTCACATGATACATCAGGTCAATATAGGGCTCCAATGATATGTTCATCCCTAAAATTCTTATGTATATTACTAGAAATATGTATAATGCATTATCGATGATAAGAATTCAGTCCTCTTCATGAAACTCAATCACTATTAATATCAACTATAATCACTCAATGATGAGTAGATATCCGAAAAAATCTCTAGTTTTGTGTTATAGGAATGTGATTACATCCCAAAAAACAACACCATGTTTCAAATTTCACCTTTTAAACAATGAAAAATGAAAGTGGTAGAGTAGCATGATTACCATACTTTGTGGAAGAAATATGTATAACACCTTTATAATTTATATAATGAAAATTACATTAATTGAATGAATTGTTCACTATATGGGAAAATAGCGATACATGACCTAAATGCCCAAAACAGCCTATGAAACTTCCCCATTGTTTGATCAACTCAATGATCTGAGGAGACATAGTCAACAATGTCCAAATGATAAATAATCTGATTATTGAGAGACAAAAATACCATATGTTTTGGAAATATTGTGTATGATTCATCCTAATCAGCATAAACTTTCAAAATTTTATTTTTTTCATTCAATTATTTTCTATAGGATATCTTATATTTATAAAATTATTGTATTCATTTTTAAAAAAGGGACACATGAATGTATGGATATGTTTGCATCATATCTATTATAAAAGTTGATATAAACTTTTCATTAAGTGAAGAGTGATACTATTAAAATAATTTATGTACACAAGTGTGTGGTCCATATAATTTGGTTATCTTCCAATAATCAAAAAAAATATCATATATTTCCCTCATTCAGAATTTACATTCTATCCTGTATTTGTCACATTGAATGAGATATTTTTCCTTCTTTGAATCATCAACTATGAATGAAAAATATTTCTCTACATGGCATTGTTTTATCAAAATTTCAAGATAGTTTTACTTTGAAACTCCTTCCCAATATAATTGGTGTTATCAGTCGATTAAAATCTATTCACTATAATTACAAGGAATTCATTAGCAGATCTAATGACATCCCAATCAAAATGTTATGCACAAGGCATTTCTTCGATTAAGGAAGTTAATAATTTATTATTATTACCACTAACTTGGGGATACCTATCTATCAAAGGGACCTAATTTTTTTTTCCTCACATAACCCTCATCCACATAATCTCTTATTTCCTCACCAGATACTTCCTCATCAGATAAACTATCATTCAATAAATCAAGAGTACACACAAGGATGTCCCCTATAGTTCCTTCAAAATCCTATTCATCTCCTTCATATTTCTTTCCTATTAAAGTAGCCAGATGAGTAATAATTGGATGATATTGTTGTGAAGGAATGACTTCTACATAGCTCGCATATCACGGTGCTATAGTAATAGGTTTCACCTCATCAATATCGGAATTCACTATATATAATTCTTATAGACCATTACTACACCATTTTCTAAACAATAATGATGCATCCATCCGATTCTCATCATCCACCATAGGATACTTAGTGTTTCATAGATGTTTAGTATATTGAGTATTTTGATATGTAATTGAAGTAATTGATTTATCAGCACTTAATTATAACTGACAATGAATCTACCTGAGAACATCATCGAATGCAACATAATCACAAATATTTTCCACTATTGTAGTTGGAAAACTATATCTAAAAACATACTCAGTATAAATTACCACATAGTTGAAATATATTTACATCAAAATGATTACCTAGAAAAAAATAATTAATAAAATCTTATATACTACATCATGAAATATTTAAATTTTTTAAACATTTTATGATTAAATAACTGTATATTAATCTTGATACTTTTTCTATGGATTATTTTATTATTATTTTATATACCAACCAAAACCTATGGGGGACTCTTAACACCTCTATTATCTCATATTTTAGAAACTAATAGTCTCATCTCATGCATGGTGTAAAAATAAAACATCCAATAGAAACACTTCATAAAGAATTCCATTTTATTACAATGTTACTCACATGAATGTGATAGGGTATAAGGTTTTAAGATACACAAAATTTTTATGTGGACATGTAAGTCCATACATAGAGAGGAAGATGACACAAATGTCATCAATGAGAAAAAGAAAAAGAAATTATAAAAATTATATAACAAAAAAAACACAACATTCAATTTCAATCATACATTTAATATTCATCTCAAGATATATCAATTATTACAAATTAAGTAATCAGATACCAAAAAATACAACATGAAATTTCAATCATACATTAGATGGTCATTTCAATATCATTAATAATAATAAATTACTAACATGTTTTTTGAGATATTTATTATGTTATAAATCTTGTAACTTTACTTATAACTATATTTAAAAAATAATATATATATATATATATACATAAACATTTGTTAATGTTTGGACTTTCATGAAGATTTTTCACTATTGTAGGTGAAAAACTATAAATAAAACCTTGATCGATATAAATAACCTCACTATTGATGTATATATTAATAGGGATATGACTACCAAATAAAAATTAACAAAATATTATATATACTTATACCACATCATCAAAAGTGTAAAATATTTTAATTATTTATGAATAAATAAATATGACATGATCTTGAGACTTTTTCTATGGATTAGTTTATCATTATTTCATAAAACAACCAAAACCAAGGGGTGAACTCTTGGAGTCTCTATTATCACAGATTTCAAAAACCATTAGTCTCTATTAAAACAACAACGGTTCTTGTCGGATGCCTCTTATAGAATGCCTCTTGTCAAATCCCTCTTATAAAACACCTATTGTCGAACACCTTCTTATTACAATGTTAATCACATGAAATTTAGGGGGTATCAATATTTGAGATACATTACAATTTTTATGTGAAAAATTTAGTCATTAAATAATTAAAGAGCGTGTACTGACCTGGTAATTCTCATTGGCTTGAGAATACAAAAAATCATTACTAGTCCTTAAGAGACATCCACAAGATGCCAATGGCTAGAAATAAATTCCAAAGGGTTTCCAAAGAATGTGTTGGACGATTTAACCTATAATAATAAATCCATTTACTCAAAAAACCATATCCAAACACATGACTCAATTATGCGTGAACAATGAAAGATAATTCAACCACTTTATTCATGGTAAAACAACGTCATAGTGTAAAACGAAGAAAGGAAAAACAACTATAAAAGTAAATAGTGGAAGGAAAACTAAAGACTCCAAAAATACTACACGAATCCATGCTCCCCATGTATCATGCTCCAAGATTACCAAACAACCCGAGTATCATGAAGTGTTCCTAAAAATGTGAAAACGTTACCTTTTCCCCTATCCTAGAAGATAACATCAACATAAGAACCAAAGTTCCAAAGTAAGGATGAGTATAAAACTCATTATTATTTCCATAATGAGTTCCCTACTCGAGCCACTAGGATATAAGATTTAGAAACATTTATATAAAACATTTTACATAAAATAATTTCCCAAAATAGTTTAAAAAATAAATATAAACAAGTTCAAAAAACCATTGCAACCAAAAGTACATAAGTGATATTAAAACTAATTTTCTAGAAAGTTATAATTACAAAAAAATACTAATAAATCTTTAAAACCATTTCAAAATTTACTCTGTGTCATACCTGAGCCATTCCATAAATTCATACTATCAAATATTTATGCTTCATTATGATTGTTCCATTCTCCTGAGCGGTTTCTCATCGATCTACCAATTATTCACAAGGAAATTATATAAAATGTACCATTAAACATTTTGAACTGAGAAAAATGTAACAGCCTGAGATTTTATGAAAAATATTCTTTTTAATTTTATTAATGTCTTGTGTTGTACGCTACACCAAAAGGAGCTTGCACAACACGCATCCTTGACTTGCCTTGCATTACACGCAATCACAACCTTCCTCGATAGCGTGTGTAGTACGCAATACTGAGTTTCACGAAACAACGATATGCTATTAAAATATTATTAAAACTAGCCGTTATGAAAGGTAATAACCACTTTTTAAATTTTAGAAAATTTAGCTCTCAAAATGGACTTCATTTTTGGATTCGGAGTATCGAATATAGCCTAAGGTGGAATTTTGGTACTTTTCGGATAACTTTCATATTCTGATGAATAGTGAAAATTACTAAATTATAATTAAAAACAACTTTTTTAATCGAAATAATTAATAGTGATAAATTATTAATTTGAGTGGTTTTAAAGTATATTTAGAATATATTTTTACAATTTAATACAATGTTGGTCATTGGTTGTAATTTCACATTTAAACCAGACATAATCAAGTGTCAATCTTTTGATAAATATTGTTTCTTAAAAACACGCTATTTGTTTTAACAGCGAGATTTAATTATAAAATTAATTAATGCAACTTATATTTTATGAATTTGGTAAAATAGACTTCATTTTTGAATTCGGAATATGAAATATAGCTTAGGATGAAATTATGGCATTGTTCTGAAAAACATCAATTTTTGATGAATAGTGAAACTACTAAGTGGTAGTTAAAAAACGGAATTTTTCATAAAACCTAATTTTACCGCTTCTGTGAATTGAATTTCAAAAATCCGAGAGACACGTTTGATGTCATTAAGTAAAATGTGGTTCAATGAGATGAAAATAAGTTTTGGTGAATAGTAACTTTTTACTTTTATTTACCACGGTTAAAAGTAAATAGGGTAATTAAGGGTAAGAATGATATTAATATTACCATAACACATGTCCTAATTCTATTGGACAAGTTTATCTCGACCAAAAACAACCTTATGTGTAAAATATAATCATTTAGGCCCACTTGGATTAGATTAGGACATTTATTATTATTTTATTTAACGAATAGTTAAAATAGTTAAAATTAACGTTTAATAACTAAAACATTTTTAATATGGGGTTATACATAAGATAAATTTGACTATAAATATTCATTAGAAAGATAAAAATATTTCCTACATAATGATATTTTATTTATAATTTTTAGACTTTAAATATATTAATTTATGTATGACACAACGATGATGCAGTAATTACCCTTTTATGGAAATATTAACATAATTGATGTTATAAATGCTCAAATGAATGTAATTTGAGACTTTTTATGAATTACACTAATTTTCTAGGTTACTATGATATATTAGTGTTTATTTAATCAACTTGGTTCGAAAATATAATTCTGTTATGACTTTCACAAAAAAAATATATCAAATAGTGTCCAAATTGACACAAAATAGTTTTTAAATCAAATATTATATTATTAATTGTTATTTTATTCCTAAAAATCTAAGGTTCGGACAAATGACTTAGATAAGGATATATATATTAATAATAAACAATTTGGGGTTCGTTTTTCATGTTATAGTAATTGTATTAACCATATAGTGAAAGAAAACAAAAAGACATGGTAAAAGTTAAATTATTTAACTTAGAGTTAAATCTAATTGATAAGGTTAAAATAATACCCTAAACTTGTCTAAATCTTATTGGTTGATAGTATTTCGACCCATCCACACTTTAGCTTCGAAATAAGACCCTTTGGAACCATTATATACCGATTTTGACATTAATATAAAATAATATTTTGAGGTATCCCTAAGGTTCCCCTCTCCTCCCTTATAAAAGGACACCTCCTCCCCCTCCTCCTCACAAAAATTTGAGCACTCAAGCTCGGCCAAACCCTGCCGAAATCTCTTCTCCACTTCCCTAGAAACATACTAGAGGTTCTGGTCTTCCTCAAAGACCAATTTTAGTTCCCTAAGAGGAGGTCTCAAAGAGGCGCTTCAAAGAAGAGGTAATTACCGTTACCAATTCTTTCATCTTTATTTCTTCTTCCACTTCTTCTTCTTAGGTTGTTTCATTATGAAGAAATAACATCAGTATCAATAATATACTGATATGTTATTATAAGTATGAAACAACCCTATTTCACCATCTATCCATCCTACGGAAAAAGAAATCACCGCGCGTGCGTACGTATGGAATACCGTCTCTACGCCGTGGTGTAATCTATTTTCCACCACCACCTTACATGGATGGGTATAATGGTGTAAAGAATAACTATACATAGTTATTAAAACATCATATTGATTCTGATATATTGTATAATCCACTCCAATTCAATTCAATATTTATGAAAATGATATCATCGCTCGTGCGTACGTACGGACTACCGTCTCCACGACGCGATGAGATTCATTCTCCGTGTTAACCATTTAAGAATGATTATAAAGTATATATACGAAATAATAATGAAATATATGACATTATAAATCTACTGGATTTATGTATATATATATATATATATGTATGTCATCTACTTACTTCCATTCAAGATAATAAGGAAAGGAAAACAACGTTCATGCGTACGTACGGACTACCATCTCCATGAATGGTGTTTTTCATTTCATTTATCTATCTATTATAAATATATATATACTGAATATATATGATATATAAATCATATTTTATATTCTTTAAGTATGTAAATCATGATATAAGTAATAATAATGTCAAGAACAACAAGTCAAAACACCTACGATAAATGAAACGATTTTACCCAAAACGCTTCTTTAACATGGAATTTACAAAAGAACGGGTAATATAATGTCATAAGTGAACCATATATGATATCATAACAATGAATATGATTCTGTAATAAGTCAATGCCATTATTTAAATCATTATACAGGAGGTTCGTACACATCAGAAGCAAATCAGACCTAAGGTAAGGGAAATATCACAATCTCATTTTTATCCGAGATTGTTTATACGTTGGTATTTACTGGGGTGTATTTTATCATCCACATCCATGTTCCCTAAATATGTAATATTGTTTCCATCCACTTACAATAGTTTAAATCCAATTTTACCCTTCGGTGAGTTTTTAGTAAAGAATATGATAGGAATCTTTTGTCGTTTTTCATACGAGGTACTTTTTGACTTTTCCGACAAAAGTACGAAGAATGTTTTTTTAAACTTATACGGCATGAATGGATTTTTAAAACATTATTTCCAAGAAGCTTCCTTTAAAAGTTTTCAAGTTTATTTTTAATCAACTTCTTTTATTTTAAAGTCGTATGACATGTTATGAAAGGAAAAATGTTTTTGAAGTATAAAGGATATTTTCCTCAAGAATGGAGTTCAAGTATTTTATCAAAATTATTTTCCATCTAAGATAATAAAAGGGTTCTGTTCTTATCCCTATTATTACATGGATTTTATTATGTTGTGATGGAAATATTTTTATGAATTCTTTTATCTTATATGAATTGTTTTATGATGTCATGTTGTTTAAGAATCCCATTTTTATTACATGGGTTATGAAATGATGTATGATTTATGATTTTGTGGCACACATAAGAATGGTATCATTATGAGATGGGTGGGACCTATATCTCCCTCCAATGCATTGGGTAAAGGTTTTATATCTCATGAGATAGACATGGCTGGAATGGTAGGTTATACCAGTTCAGTGAAACAGGACTGAAACGAGGGTTACTCGATTCAGAAAGGGACTTTGTCCAATAGGATAGTCTTGGAAATGAGTCTTGAATAACAAGAAATGATTCTCTATGATTATGTGTGAATGCCACAAAGTTTCATGTTTTAAGTTATGATTATTGTGATTACATTTCACTACCATGATTTATCCCATGTTATGAAATTATGATCTCTTTTGCAGGTTAAGATTTCCAAAAGTTATGTGCTTCTGTATATGATGTGATTGATATTTCTTTTGTTTACCCTTACTGAGCATTTGAGCTCACCCTTTTATGTTTTCTTTTCCCCAGGATATAAATAATGGTTTTAGGTAAAAAAAAGGGAAGATCTTTATGGGAGATTTTGAAGATCTTTCACCACGTTTAGAAGATTATATTCCGAGTTTCCAAAGACATTAAACTATTACGGTCCTTATGTGTGTGTTTTTGTTATGTAGTAAGTATTCCGCAAATGTAATGTAATGTCCATGTACGTCAAGCTTCGGGTCTCTACAGTTGGGATCAGAAGGAGGTTTAGTCAACCTTTGGAAACTAGGATGTGAGAACGTTAGTGAGATCCCTAGAGATATTTCTAAGGTATGTCTAGGGATGTCCCTAAGGATAAGTATTGGTATAGGATATTGTCCTAGAACTACGGTAACGATCTTAGAATTTAACCTAAGATGTTAGATATTGAGGGTACTCCTCCTTTACTATGTTGTTTTCTCTAGCATGATTTTTGCCTCTCACAAGATTTTTTTTTGTGTTTTAGTTAATGGAGGGAACCAGAAGAAATTCGGTTAACATTGAATCCAATGGACAAATTGGTGACTATGAGAAAAACAATTGTGTATTTCCTAGAGAGAAAGATATTGTGATTATGCCGAATCAGTCATCGCAATATATGATTAACAAGGTGAAATTTAGTGGTATGCCTAATTCATCAAGGAAGAGGAAGATAAACTATTATGCATGTTCACATGTTGAGGAGCATAAAGAAAGGAAGATTGAGATTTCTAAAGAAGGGAAGAAGAACCTTGAGGAATACCTCAAATGGAGGGACCGATGTTATCTGTGTGGAGAAAAGGTTCATAGAGTGACAGACTGTTATGGAGTTCAATGTCTTATTTGTGGAGAACATGGGCATTACCCAACTCAATGCCCTAACCTAAAAAGTTACTTCTAAATCAAGGAAGGAATTATTCCAGGACAATCATTGAAGTGGATGGACTGAAGTGTTTATGTATTGGTATTCAAGAATAATGTTGTTGAGGTACTTTTATGGTGTATGGGTCTATTGTGGTTTTAAATAATTTTAAGGTACCGTTAACCATGAAAAGATATTCAAATATTTTGGAAAGTAGATGATATGCGCATAATGAAGGGAAAACGAGAAAATGAAATGTTTAATAGTATTCATGAGCTCATGATTGATATAAGGACTAAGTGATATCATTGTTTGAGTATATAGAATTTTGAGGATTTAGGTATGTGGAAAGTGTTCACTTTTAACTGCATTCATGTTTTCACTAAGGTTCAATGGGTATTCAAGAGAATACATGATTAAGGCCTTTGAATGTTTGGAATGTGAACAACAAGACATATCTTATGATATATGGGGATCAAAGATGGTATTAAATCTCTGGTAATCGTTTTCACTATATTATGAAAATGGACTGCAGTATTATGGATAAGCCTAAAGACTAGAATGGATTATGTTGGACATAAATTAGTATTATTTAAGGATAGAAGTTATTTTCTCGATATTATTGATGGGATGTTATAGTAAATTAGTTTTAGAAAAAGGACAACCTACAGGACGGGCGACAGCCCATCGCGTCGGACAAGGATGTGGGAATCGAACCCACAACCGAAGTGCGACTGGCCTTTATCGCCTACCACTGGCCTACAGGAAGTCCCTGTTTAGTAGAAAGTAGTTTTATTATATTAAGGTGTATGAAATATGATGTATAAGTCCATTTTAGGAACCATATATGATTAATATCACTATAGATCGACTTATGTATATAATTTTGTTTTCTAACCTTTTGTTTGAGACAGATGGAATGACCTGTCATTCTATCACATGATCTTCTAACACTTCACGAATAACAAATTCAACTTCATTTATTTAAGAGATGAAGCGGAAATTGTTCAAGGCATGAACAACAGTGAGATTGTACCAAAATAAAGGAATTATTTATTCTAATTCAAATTTTCAACTTTAGGGAAATGATCTTGAAAACCAAAAATGTTGTCCTAGTGATCTTATACCCGATGAATCGGATGGTACCTTAGATTGTCACAAATTTATGGATTTGTGATTGTTGGCTTTTCCATAGCCATGTTCTCTAACACTCTCCATCAGAACATGATGGTTAGATTTTTCTTCCATATCCATATTTTCACCTATGTGGAAACCCATTGATTAGTTTATTTGGGTAACCGTTACGTTTCATACTTTTGTTTTTAAAGATTGGTTTTGATATTCCTTTTTACGATGTGGGTTTCTATTAAAGAAACTTTCGAATAGTAAACCATTTATAACCCCGACGAATTTCGAGGGCGAAATTCATTTTAAGGGGGGTAGAATGTAACAGCCCGAGATTTTATGAAAAATATTCTTTTTAATTTTATTAATGTCTTGTGTTGTACGCTACACCAAAAGGAGCTTGAAAAACACGCATACTTGACTTTCCTTGCATTACACGCAATCACAACCTTCCTCGATAGCGTGTGTAGTACGCAATATTGAGTTTCACGAAACAACGATATGCTATTAAAATATTATTAAAACTAGCCGTTATGAATGGTAATAACCACTTTTTAAATTTTAGAAAATTTATCTCTCAAAATGGACTTCATTTTTGGATTCGGAGTATCGAATATAGCCTAAGGTGGAATTTTGGTACTTTTCGGATAACTTTCATATTCTGATGAATAGTGAAAATTACTAAATTATAATTAAAAACAACTTTTTTAATCGAAATAATTAATAGTGATAAATTATTAATTTGAGTGGTTTTAAAGTATATTTAGAATATTTTTTTACAATTTAATACAATGTTGGTCATTGGTTGTAATTTCACATTTAAACCAGACATAATCAAGTGTCAATCTTTTGATAAATATTGTTTCTTAAAAACACGCTATTTGTTTTAACAGCGGGATTTAATTATAAAATTAATTAATGCAACTTCTATGTTATGAATTTGGTAAAATAGACTTCATTTTTGAATTCGGAATATGAAATATAGCTTAGGATGAAATTTTGGCATTGTTCTGAAAAACATCAATTTTTGATGAATAGTGAAACTACTAAGTGGTAGTTAAAAAACTGAATTTTTCATAAAACTTAATTTTACCGCTTCTGTGAATGGAATTTCAAAAATCCGAGAGACATGGTTGATGTCAGTAAGTAAAATGTGGTTCAATGAGATGAAAATAATTTTTGGTGAATAGTAACTTTTTACTTTTATTTACCACTGTTAAAAGTAAATAGGGTAATTAAGGGTAAGAATGATATTAATATTACCCTAACACATGTCCTAATTCTATTGGACAAGTGTATCTCGACCAAAAACAACATTATGTGTAAAATATTATCATTTAGGCCCACTTGGATTAGATTAGGACATTTATTATTATTTTATTTAATGAATAGTTAAAATAGTTAAAATCAACGTTTAATAACTAAAACATTTTTAATATGGGGTTATAAATAAGATAAATTCGACTATAAATATTCATTAGAAAGCTAAAAATATTTCCTACATAATGATATTTTATTTATAATTTTTAGACTTTAAATAAATTAATTTATTTATGACACAACGATGATGCAGTAATTACCCTTCTAAGGAAATATTAACATAATTGATGTTATAGATGCTCAAATGAATGTAATTTGAGACTTTTTATGAATTCCACTAATTTTCTAGGTTACTATGATATATTAGTGTTGATTTAATCAACTTGTTTCGAACATATAATTCTGTTATGACTTTCACAAAAAACATATATCAAATAGTGTCAAAATTGACCCAAAATAGTTTTTAAATCAAATATTATATTATTAATTGTTATTTTATTCCTAAAAATCTATGTTTCGGCAAAATGACTTAGATAAGGATATATATATTAATAATAAACAATTTGGGGTTCTTTTGGAATGTTATAGTAATTGTATTAACCATATAGTGAAAGAAAAGAAAAAGACACAGTAAAAGTTAAATTATTTAACTTAGAGTTAAATCTAATTGATAAGGTTAAAATAATACCCTAAACTTTTCTAAATATTATTGGTTGATAGGATTTTGACCCATCCCCACTTTAGCTTCGAAATAAGACCCTTTGGAACCATTATAAACCGATTTTGACATTAATATAAAATAATATTTTGAGGTATTCCTAAGGTGCCCCTCTCCTCCCTTATAAAAGGACACCTCCTCCCCCTCCTCCTCACACAAATTTGAGCACTCAAGCTCGGCCAAACCCTGCCGAAATATCTTCTCCACTTCCCTAGCAACATCCTAGAGGTTCTGGTCTTCCTCAAAGACCAATTTTAGTGCCCTAAGAGGAGGTCTCAAAGAGGCACTTCAAAGAAGAGGTAATTACCGTTACCAATTCTTTCATCTTTATTTCTTCTTCCACTTCTTATTCTTAGGTTGTTTCATTATGAAGTAATAATATCAGTATAACTCATATACTGATATGTTATTATAAGTATGAAACAACCCTATTTCACCATCTATCCATCCTACGGAAAAAGAAATCACCGCGCGTGCGTACGTACGGAATACCGTCTCCACGCCGTGGTGTAATCTATTTTCCACCACCACCTTACATGGATGGGTATAATGGTGTAAAGAATAACTATACATAGTTATTACAACATCATATTTATTCTGATATATTGTATAATCCACTCCAATTCAATTCAATATTTATGAAAATGATATCATCGCTCGTGCGTACGTACGGACTACCGTCTCCACGACGCGATGAGATTCATTCTCCATGTTAACCATTTAAGAATGATTATAAAGTATATATAAGAAATAATAATGAAATATATGACATTATAAATCTACTGGATTTATGTATATATATATATATGTATGTCATCTACTTACTTCCATTCAAGATAATAAGGAAAGGAAAACAGCGTTCATGCGTACGTACGGACTACCGTCTCCATGAACGGTGTTTTTCATTTCATTTATCTATCTATTATATATATATATACTGAATATATATGATATATAAATCATATTTTATATTCTGGAAGTATGTAAATCATGATATAAGTAATAATAATGTCAAGAACAACAAGTCAAAACACCTACGATAAATGAAACGATTTTACCCAAAACGCTTCTTTAACATGGAATTTTCAAAAGAACGGGTAATATAATGTCATAAGTGAACCATATATGATATCATAACAATGAATATGATTCTGTAATAAGTCAATGACATTATTTAAATCATTATACAGGAGGTTCGGACACATACGAAGCAAATCGGACCTAAGGTAAGGGAAATATCACAATCTCATTTTTATCCGAGATTGTTTATACGTTGGTATTTACTGGGGTGTATTTTATCATCCACATCCATGTTCCCTAAATATGTAATATTGTTTCCATCCACTTACAATAGTGTAAATCCAATTTTACCCTTCGGTGAGTTTTTAGTAAAGAATATGAAAGGACTCTTTTGTCGTTTTTCGTACGAGGTACTTTTTGACTTTTCCGACAAAAGTACGAAGAATGTTTTTTTAAACTTATACGGAATGAATGGATTTTTAAAACATTATTTCCAAGAAGCTTCCTTTACAAGTTTTCAAGTTTATTTTTAATCAAATTCTTTTATTTTAAAGTCGTATGACATGTTATGAAAGGAAAAATGTTTTTGAAGTATAAAGGATATTTTCCTCAAGAACGGAGTTCAAGTATTTTATCAAAATTATTTTCCATCTAAGATAATAAAAGGGTTCTATTCTTATCCCTATTATTAAATGTATTTTATTTTGTTGTGATGGAAATATTTTTATGAATTCCTTTATCTTATATGAATTGTTTTATGATGTCATGTTGTTTAAGAATCCCATTTTTATTACATGGGTTATGAAATGATGTATGATTTATGATTTTGTGGCACACATAAGAATGGTATCATTATGAGATGGGTGGGACCTATATCTCCCTCCAATGCATTGGGTAAAGGTTTTATATCTCATGAGATAGACATGGCTGGAAGGGTAGGTTATACCAGTTCAGTGAAACAGGACTGAAACGAGGGTTACTCGATTCAGAAAGGGACTTTGTCCAATAAGATAGTCTTGGAAATGAGTCTTGACTAACAAGAAATGATTCTCTATGATTATGTGTGAATGCCAAAAAGATTCATGTTTTAAGTTATGATTATTGTGATTACATTTCATTGCCATGATTTATCCCATGTTATGAAATTATGATCTCTTTTGCAGGTTAAGATTTCCAAAAGTTATGTGCTTGTGTATATGATGTGATTGATATTTCTTTTGTTTACCCTTACTGAGCATTTGAGCTCACCCTTTTATGTTTTCTTTTCCCCAGGATATAAAGAAAGGTTTTAGGTAAAAAAAAAGGGAAGATCTTTATGGGAGATTTTGAAGATCTTTCACCACGTTTAGAAGATTATATTCCGAGTTTCCAAAGACACTAAACTATTACGGTCCTTGTGTGTGTGTTTTTGTTATGTAGTAAGTATTCCGCAAATGTAAGGTAATGTCCATGTACGTCAAGCTTCGGGTCTCTACAAATAAGGTCATATTTATACCAAGCACCATATATGGAATATGAACTCACACACCAATGTTCCCAAGGAGCATGTGAAAAAAAATATTTCATTAAAATTACCTATTTATTAAAAACTGTTTCCATCAAAACCATTCCAATTCCAAGAAATTTGAATAAAAAACCCTTTTTAATGAAAAAAATATTTCCAAAAAACAATTATATATTCAAAAAAATACATAATCTAAAATCGCTATGATAAATTCAAGAAACTAAAGAAATTTTCACAACATTTCATCAAGATTTCATAATTTTACTAAAAACAATAAATCATCAAAAAAGCGATTTATTACATGTGTTAAACCATGATTTCATAATAAATTTAAGTAAATTTAATCAATTTAAAACTAATATAATCAATTCCAGAAATATAATATGAGAGTGAAGCCACCTACCTCAATGGTTTTGAAGAAACTCGTCAACAGATGAAAAACGCACAAGAAGATGGGTTGATTTTGAAAGAAATGGCCTTAGATCTCTTCTCCTAGCAACATAATTAGAGAAAAGAAACTTATTTATAATTAGAAAAAATATATATACCCATAACATGCATAGATATAAATAATAGAGAGGATTGGAGAAGAAGATATAAGTATATCTAAGAAATAATGAGAGGAATGATGAAGAATAAAGATATACCTCAAGCATTAGGGTCAAGATTCCAAGAAACTGGATTAGATCTCCTCCTCTATCAAGGAAAACACTATATATGACTTTGATTGATGTTAAAAATATTATATCTACCTAAAATAGGTGTAGATATAATAAAATGAGAAGAGAGGGGAAGGAGATATAAGAAAACGAGACACAAACCTTGAAGATAATGCACATACCATGAGAATCAGGCTTGAAATCACTAAGGGAGGGCTTTGAGTTATCTCCGAAAAATTTGGGTAAGGTTATCGAGCCTTCTATGGAGATAAATCTCTCATTAGGGCCATTGTGAAGAAAAAATGAGTGAATTATAGAAAAAATGGAAAACTTTTTAAAAATTAGGATCTAGTTTTTGACATTGTGCGAGGTCTGACCGCACAGATATGAAAACCATGCACATGCCATGCACGACCTACTCTCTAATAAAATAAAACATGTATGGTTTCACCTAGGTGTTCTACATCATTCTGGAAAACCATTCAAAGATCTTGCACCCCACCTTTTCCCTAAAACCCATTCAAAACTTCCCAAACTCTCACAACCTTCACCCTTACACTTTGTGACCGTAAAAAGAATTAGGTAAGGGTTATGTACTAGAAATTGGGGGTAAAATTTTCTCCCCACCATTTCCCTTTCTGTCCTTAGAAAGTTTAAATCCACCGATGCTATGAAAGAGTTCCAACCATTGATCTTTCATTTCCTTCTTGCGCTCCAAAGTTCCTTCCTGAATCTTACCATGTTTCCATAAAACCCTTACTAGACCAATGCTTTTTTCATGCAATAATTTCCCTTTCCCATACATAATCCACACTAGGATGTGTACCAAAGAAGTATCCATCTCTAAGTCAACGTGTTCCCATATGATCACATAGATAGGATTATCTTGATACTTTTTCAACTCGGATACATGGAACACATTATCTACCTAACTGAACCATGGTGGACATGCCAACCGATATGCCCCCTCTCCAACCCATTCCGGTATTTTAAAAGGTCCAATATATCTCGGAGATAAATTTATAAGATTTCCAAAATGATGATTCCCAAGACATGAAGAGATCCTTAAGAACACATGGTGACTCATGGAAAATGAAAACATTCATCGATAATGATCCACAAAATATTTTTGATGACTCTGAGCCATCTCTATCCTATTTCTAATCAGATGAATCTTATCTATTTTTTCTTGGACAAGGCTCAGACTAACTAGTGAATTTTCACCCGTTTCCACCTAGCATAGTGGAGAATGAAAAGGATTCCCATACAACACTTGAAAAAAAATCCATATGTATTGAGGCCTGATAACTATTATTAAATAAGAACTCCACTAAGGTTAAGTTCTCCTCCCATGATCCACCAAAATCTATTACACAAGTTCACAACATGTATTCCAATGTCTATATCAACCATTCAGATTTCCCAACCATATGAGGATGATATATCATGCTCATATTCAACTGAGGGCCATGATATTTCTGTAAGGATATCTAGAAATGAGACATGAACCTCAGATCTCTATCTGAGAATATTAACACTAATACATCATGCCAATTTAGCACTTATTGGATATAGATTTTGGATAGATACTCCACCGTATTATTTTGATGAATAAGAATGAAATGGGCTGACTTAGTAAGATGATCCACTATCAACCATATAGAATCGTATTTCCAAACTGTTTTTGGGAGACCAGTAAAAAAATCTATATATATATTCTCCCATTTTCACACTAGAATCAGTAAATAATACAACATACTAGTTGGTCTCTGATGCTCTTCTTTAACCTACTGACAAGTTAAGCACTGTGAGACAAACTCAACCACCTTCCCTTTCATGTCGCTCCACCATAACAATGCCTTATACATCCTTTGTGTGCTTGGATGTACATCTAATTTAGAATGGTGGTAAGCATGAATGAGTTTTTCCTAAAAATTCATAGGTATAACCCTTCGTTCTTTGAAACACAAAACTGGACTCCCATTAAGTTATCATCCCTCAATGGTCTACCCACCATTGTGTTTTGAACTCAAAACCAAGCATTCGACATTAGATTTTTGTGCCTATTTGACCATATTTACCAAATTAGGAAAAAGGATAGCTAAAAATAAAACCACAACAACCCCTTGGTCTTTAAATTCTATATGAATGTTGTCTAGTACCAAAATCAACTATCATTCATCTAAATATTCTTTTTACAAATTTGAATATGACTTTCGGCTAAATGCATTTTCCACCGAATTACCGTTTCCCAATGTATACATCAAGACAAATTCATACATTTTGAGATGCTCCATCCATCTCCATTGCCTCATATTTAATTCTCACTATAATAAAATGTGTTTCATGCTTTTATTATCGATAAACATAGTGAATTTATCACTAAAGAGATAATGATCCCAGGTCTTCAAAGAATAGATGAATATAACTAGATCCAAATCATATTTTTGGTAATTATTATCATGCACTCTAAACTGCCCTGAACTATAATCCACAACATGGTCTCCATGCATATGAACACATCCCAACACCGATCTAAAAGAATTATAGTACACCATGTATCCCTATCCTAATTCTAGAAAAATCATGATAGTGCTGAAGAAAGATGAACTTTCAGCTGCTAGAAAGCCTTTTGGAATTCCTCTATCCTTTGGAATGGACCATTATTCTTTTTCAAATTTGATATTAGTGAGGATATCTATGAGAAGTCACACAAAAAGAATCATTAATAACCAACTAGACCAAGCAAACTTCGCATCTTAAAAAAAAAATTCAGTGGTTTCCATGAGATCACAACTTATATCATTTCATGATCCACCAAAACACATTTTTCTGAAATTTCATGGCCAGAAAAGCTACCTCCTATATCCAAAAATCACACTTAGATAGTTTGGCATACAAATATTGATCTCTCATGATTTGAAACACTTTCTCTTGGTGTTTCTCATGCTCATCCCTTTTATTTGAATAAACCAATATTTCAACCAAAAACACCCCAAAAATGTGTCCAAATATCACTAAAATATCTGATTCATCAAATCCATGAAGACTATTGGTGAATTCATTAGAACGAAAGGAAATACAACATATTTTTAGTGTCCATATCTACTTCTAAACATTGTCTTTGGAATTTATTTCTTACTAAATCAAAATTTATGATATCCTGGTCACATATCAATATTAAAGAACCATTAAGCTCCCCTAAATTGATCAAATAGATCATCCATACATGTATTTGGATACTGTTTATTTACTAAAACTGGGTTAATATCACAATAATCAACACATAGCTGAAGAGTTTCATCTTATTTATTCACAAACTAGAGTGGCGTTACCCACAGAGACGTATTTGGATGAATGAAACCCCTTATTTATAGCTCCTCCAACTTCACATTAAATTCTCTTAACTCTATTGGTTCCATCCTATTACACAGAAGGTAAATAAGACTTGTCCCCAGAATGAGATCAATTGTAAAATCGACTTCCCATATAGGTGGTAACCCTAATAAGTTCTTGGAAAAGACATCTAGAAATTTATCTACAACTACTAGAAAAATAATATCGTGGATTTCATACATTGATTCCAATGTAAATGCCACCAATTGGTAATATATTGTTCCCACTAATGGTTTAAAAAATATCATTTCACATTTATTCACAAACTTATATCTTGTGAAGAGATGCTCGACACCGTCCTCATATGTGAAACTAATTTTTATTCTATAACATTAATTGTGAACCTTGAATGTTTTCAACCAATCCCTACCCAGGATTACATCCTAGAAATCCATATCCAACTTCAAGAAGTCCCATTTCATCTTAGCTCCAATAATTGTAATATCACATTCTCTACACACAAAGGATTTCCATTCTCTTTAACTAAGGGTATTTTGTAGTTTTATCTTAGAGGGAATCATTTAATGTTTTAAACATTGTTAGTCAAAAAACTAGTAGAAATGAAGGAATGTGATTCACTGATATAAAACTGTACTTTCACAAAGGTAGAATTAAAAATAATCATACCTCTCATTGTATATGGTCTAACTTGATCATCACCAATCATCTTCTCAGCTCCATACAGTTGTTTCATCACTAAACTTTTCTCTTTATTTCCTTGATGAGATTGACCTTGCTGAGGAGTCATGGTATTCTAATAATCACCATGTCCAGTTTTATTGGGTGATGAGACTGATTCTACTAGCCTCATCTTATCGAAGAATACGATGTTTGCGACACTTGAGAAGTGTCTTGAGAACCATAACTAAGAGAACTGTGAGAAAAGTGCTTAAGGTTTCCCATGTTGTTTCAATTATGGAATTATCTTGGTGGTTCAGTACACTCTAGCTTTATGTGGTAAAAGTAACCACATTTGTAGAATCTTGCATGGCACTTTGGTCATGGGGGAAGATTTACTGATCCATCTGTCTGATACTAATTCCCTCTTCCACCTTTGAAATAGGTGTCTCTCATTCGCTTTCTCTCAGCATTAGAGTTTCCACTATTTCTAGTAGGGATCATCATACTTTTTCTGCCCATACCTCTTGAGATGTCTCGCTCATCCATCGCTGCTCTGTTCACCATATCTAGGGAGTCATTAATACATAACACCCCAATCTTTGACCTAATTTACTTCTTTAGCTATAATTCTAGTTTACGTGCCTTCATGGACGCACTCACCACAACTTCTGGTCAAAATAATACTAATATCATGAATATAGCCTCATATTCTATGATAGAGATATTCTCCTACTTTACGCTAAAAAGGTATGTCATGCTCTAGATCCTGAATGTGTTAGGATAGAATTTTTTATTAAAAAATTCCTCAAAATCCTCCCAAGTAAGGAATTGATCTACATTATCTTGTAGTACTAGTTTTTTCCACTAGTGTGCAAGATCCTCGATCATGTACGTGGGTAGATTGAATTTATGATACGATGGTGTGCCGATAAATTCAAAAATAGGATTCATCATTTGCAACAACACATCCACCTATTTCGGTTTAGAATCAATCTAGAATATGGGTGTATTATACTTCATGAACTGGATGGAATGATTTATGTGCCTTGGCTCATCCCTCTGGTTCCACATGTCCATAACTTCAAATGCTTGAATGATACTCTGAACCAGTTCTTGGTTCTCCTATGGCTCAAGTGCAACCACATTCTCTATAGATTCTTTGGGTTGGTTCCTACAATGACTACCATGTTCCATTTTCTCAAAAAACAACAAAATCTATAGGTCTCACTCTCTATAAACTGATGGATTAGTATTTAAAATTCTATCACATCAACTGTCACAACATTATTTTTTTTAAAACATTTTTCACATTAATTTTTTTTTGAAAAATCAATTCTTTCTTTTGAAAATACAACCATTTTAAAAATTCCATAACCATATACATTTTCAAAATCTTTTCTTTGAAAAAAAAATTCATACTCTTTAAAAAATCGACACTTTTTCACTACATAAATCATTCCTCCAAATTATTTATTCACTTCTAGTGGGAATTAATTCTTCTAATGCATGGCATGGTCGTATCATTGGATAGACCCATGACAATGAGATTTCAAAATCCTATAATTGTCTCCAAATACTTAGGTACCCAACTCCTGGGTTACTTTATGTTCATAAAAAAAGAGGTAGCTATGTACTTTAATGTTATACATTTAATGTTCAGAAACTCCTAATAATTTCAAAAAATCAAACCTAAGGAATAAACAAGAAGTAATTTCACTGACGTAATAACCGTTGATCTTTAAGAGATGAGATCATGAGGAATGACTCGCCAATTAGAAGACCACATGTTTTAGGGGTCATTGGTGGTTTTTTTTGCAAACACATGTAATGGTCTTCTAAACAAATATTATTTTCAGTATATACTATTTGATTACGTATTTTTATAAAAGATGAAAAACATGATATTAATTTAATTGGGAGGTATCTTGTGTTGGGTGCATAATTGGTGGTATGAAATTTATTGAATAACAAAGATAAAATTTGTCGCTTCTGAAAGGAAGTGATATCTCAGACCTAGTTGATCAGGATGGTAGAACTTTTATTAAATCCATGTTCATGGAAGAAGATGGTAAATCTTCCTAGTTAGTATAATAATTAATAAATCAATAAGGGATGTTGACACGATGTGTGCGCTTGACTTTATGAGACATCACAAGAAAAAAAGATTATATTACATGGTGTGTGTTCATAGGAAATGTTTCCAATAGTGTGACGTTCCTTTATCTCTTTATGGGATTTGATGGGCTTCTAGACTTCATTCCTAGTTTGTGAATAATATTCACTACTATCAAGATAATGTCTTAGAGGGTCAAACACATATCATATTCAAAAGTTTGTCTTATTCTAATGTATAAGAGTATAGGACAATGTGGACCCCACCATGGGTTCTAAGAGAAGTATGAGAATATATGATCTTTATGAAATAAATAAATTCATATTGTTTGAGTTTAAAATAACTGGTATTTAATTTATTTATTAAAAGTATACATAAAATATTTAAGTGAATACATAAGAAAATATTTAATGAACAAATATCATTTTAATATTCAAGTTTCTTAGAATGGTTGTGGGAACCACGAGTCAAGTTATTGGCCTTATTTTATCATGTAATATATTTATTATATTATAAGAAAGTGATAAAAATATAAATAATATTTATGACTTAGTAAAGACTTAAAAATATGTTTTTTATAACTAATTTAGTGGGTAATATATATTCGGTGGTCATGGATCCATTTTTAGGAATTTATAACTTTTTTATATATATGCGAGAGGCTCTCATTTCACTACACTATTCATCCTATTATTTTGAGTGTCTCTCTCTTATATACCACATTATAGATAGAGAAGATCTCAATCCAAGAAACAAAATTAAGCTATCATTTTTTAGATCAAAGTGGTGATTGTCAGGATGTCGAAGGCTACATAGAATATCCATGGTAGCACTCAGAATTTGATGAATGATGTTCTTGAATACTACAAATAATGTGTGGATGATCTAGAGGGGTCAAAATTAGTTTCCTCGGAGAAAATTAATTGATGAAACATGGATGTAAAACACATCTTCAAATCAAATGAGGAACTTTTATATTTAATTTTTAGGCATAATATTCATAACATGAGATCCTCATATTTTTTACAGGGTTTTACATCACTAGAGATGATGTAGGTATGTCATTAGATGACTAATTTTTTAAATTACCATTCCATCTTCTTCCACTATGCACCTCGATACGTCCAATTGGAATTAGATGGATCTCGTGAATGTTTAAGCTAACTATGTTAGATTGTTGTAGCCCGATCTGTTCCGGATAATGATGGGGCCAACTGTTTTTGGCCCATACTACACACCAGGCCCCAAATCTATGGGTTGAGCTCTATGGTGTGCTCATTGGGGGTTGCAGGGGGAAATGTGCCCCTACTTCGGGGATCCGGGGGCCGAAGGTCTCCTTTCCCAAATTTTTGGGAACTATAGAAACTCTGACTAACTACAGTAGAGATGAGAGGCCTACACCGACAAGGAACTATAGCAGTGAAGAACTTCGACATGACTGTCGTAGCTCTGTAGACTTCTAGCCACTGACCATTATAGCACCCTGGATATGGATGACCATGAAACATTAATGAATAAGTCTTCCAGCCACTAACCATTATAACACCCTGGACATGGATGACCCTGAAAATTTAATGATGCAGACTTCCAACCACATTTTACTATAGTATAGTAGACTTTTTATGCGATTGGTGGAATAATATTTCATCCTTCTTTTCTAACCCATTTTGGGCTAGGGTCTTGTGTGTGCTTAGGAACAGTGAAACTCCCTAAAATTGTGCTCTTTACTATAGTGATATTTCTTCCTATCCATGGATATAGGGATCGTTTACCAAACCACATAAATATTTGTGTCCTATGTGATTGTTTCTTCTTCTCTCATTTATTATTATGCAAGCCATTTCTATCATTACGACTCCCCACATTTCAGCAACAACTGGTATCAAAGGGTGATTTCAGATTCCTTGAACTAGTTAATATCCATGGAAGAAGGAAAGGTGAAGATATACTACTTATATGGAACTGACTTAAGTTAAAATAGGATTCATATCTAAGACTATATTTACTATTAATGGTTGTATTTACCGCTTCTAGGTTTAAATTTAACAAACATTGAGCATTCAGAGTTGGATTTGTTAGATCGATAGGGTTTTGGATATTTTTACCTTACATTTGAAAAAATGTGGAATTAAACATTATATTGAAGAAGAAAACAATTGGGATGATGAAATATATCTTGAATATGTATGAGAAACCTTATGTCAAAAAAGTGCACGTGATGCAATGATTGTTCAATATAAAAATAATTAAAGGGAGAATTGTTGCAGATCACATAAATGAATTCAAAAGCATCATAAGTCAACTTACATTGGTGGAAATTCAATTGGTTATGAGGCATGTTCATTTGTTTTTCTATCTTTATTACCCAATAGATGGGAAGTGATTGTAATAGCTATGATAAGTTCTTCGATGAGTACCAAGCTGGTCCTAAAGGATGTATGAGACTTGATCCTTAGTGAGGATATCCGAAGAATAGAATCAGGCAGATTCACTAGTTCATCTCTAAATATAGAAGTAAGAGAAAGATATCTACAGTCAGATAATTTTAGAGGATGATAAATGTCAAGAGGAGAGATCAAATACAAGGAAAAGGGGACTGGTCCTACATGCTGTATTTGTGAGAAGAAAGGACATGTTAAGAAAAAGTGCATAGAAAACAAGAAGGGACCTAACACCTGTAGATAGAACTCAGTGGATGAAAAAAAGATAATGTAATGCTACTGAGCGTGGATATCCCTATGGAGTCTTGGATTTTAGAATCAAGGGAATCTATCCATTCCATATCAGAGAAGTGTTTTCTAAACAATTTTTTTGAAATTTTTTTCATAGTGAATCTTACTAATGATAAATCCTTACATATTATGGGGAAAGGAGATTCATGGATCAATTAAAATAGTGTGAGTATTCTAGTTCTAGAAAACATGAGTTATATCCCTATATTAAGAAGAAATATTATTTCTATTGGAAAACTTGATGATGCAGGCTTCAACAGCATGTTTATAGGTGGTTGCAGGAAGATCACCAAGGGATACATGGTCATATATTGATGCGTAAGTAATGGTACCTTGTAAAACATGAAATAAAAAATTATATACATGATTGAATTAGTAAATAATGTTAGGGACTCAAACATATGTCACTATAGGTTAGGCCACATGAGTGAGAAGTGGTTTAAGGTGATGGAAACAAAAGTACTAATACCAAAGATGAATTCAATGGATGTTTGTAGAGACCCAAGATTGACATACATGTACATTACATTAATTTTGCAGAATACTTAATACATAAAAAAAATAGACACGCAAGGACTGTAATAGTTTAGTATCTTTGGAAACATGGAACATAATCTTCTAATCATGGTGAAAGATATTCAACATCTCCCATAAAGATATCCCCCTTTGGTTTTCTTACCTAAAACCGTTATTTATATCATGGGGAAAGGAAAACATAAAACATAGAAAGGGTGAGCTCGAATGCTTAGTAAGGGTAAACATGGAGAACATAAAACAATCCATATAAATTTGAATGTAAAAACGTTAACATAAAATTTAAACATCAAAATCTTGAGTAATGACATAAAATTTGGTAGTATGTAAGGCATAGATCATAAAGGAACATTAAAAGTAAAATAATAGAATTGGAATTAAACATGTAATTATGGAAAACTAATAAGCACATAATTTTATTTCCATAGTAGCCAAGACATTGCTTCCAAGACCATCATATTGGACAAAGTCCATTACTGAACCGAGTTTACTTGTCATTCCAGACTTGTATTACTAAACCTGATTTACTTGTCGTTCCATCCATGTTTATCTCATGAGATATAAATCATTACCCAATGAATTGGAGGGAGATATGGGTCCCACAAATCTGATAATGAAACCAATCTTATGTGTTCCACAAAATCATAACTCATACATCAAAGAATAAACCATGTAATAAAATGGGATTCTTAAACATCATGCCATCATAATATAATCCATATAAGATAAAAGGACTTCATAAAAATAATTTCATAATAACATAATCTAATAAAATAAATAATAGATATATAAACATAACCCTATATCATATTAGATGGAAAATAATTTTGATAAAACACTTCAACTTAGTTCTTGGGGAAAATATCCTTTCTTCTTCTAAAACATTTTCTTTTTTCAATATGTCATGGCATTTTCAAACAAAAGAAGTTAATTGAAAATAAACCAGAAAACATGTAAAGTAAGATTCATGAAAATAATTCACTATGAAAGCATAAAAATCCATTCATTCCATATAAGTTAAAAATAAAACATTCTCCTCCTACTTTTGTTAGAAAAGTCAAAAAGTACCTCATATAGCAAACAGAAGAAATATTATTTTCATGCCATGTGGTAAAATTCAAAAAAGGGTAAAAATGACTTAAACATACTTGGAAAAATAGTAAAAATTTTACGAAAACGTATTTAGAAAACATGAACATTGATGATAAATATAACCCTAGAAAATACTTACAAATAAACAATCTCATACAAGAATGAGATTGGAATATTTATCCCTTACCTTAGGTACGATATGCATTGTACGTATCTCAATCTCATGTATAATGATTTAGATAATGTCATTAAATTATTTCAGAATCATATTCATTTTTATGATATCATATATGGTCATATTCTTGTCTGTTTATTAGTAACATTTCATTGTTACTCGTTATTCGGATGTTAACAACTTTATGTTCTTATGCATGTTTTGTCAAATAAATTCTTATACCTATTTTTAGGTTATAATTATATAATTTACATAATGGTATTAGTATAATTTATATATATCACATTAATTCATTAGATTCATTTATATAATCATTATTCAATGAAGATCATGTAGGATGAATCACATCACATCGTGGAGAGGGTAGGCCGTACGTACGCATGAGTGACGATAGAATTCCCATGATTGTTGAGTTGTATTGAAGTGTATATTATCTCAGAATAAATATAATTTTACAATAATCATATATAGTTTTTTATTCTATCATTATACCCATCTAAGTATGTTTCTGATGAAAAATAGATTACACCACAGTGTGGATACTGTATGCCTTACGTACACACGCGCGGTGATTTCATTTTTCTTAGGATGGATTGAAGATGGAATATGGTTATTTCATATTCATAATAATATATCAGTATATAAGTGATACTAGATTTATTAAATAATAATTAAACAACTCATATATAGGAAGTATTAGAAGAAATAAGTTTGAAAGAATCGGTAAAGGATATTACCTCTTCTTCGACGCGCCTCTTCTAAACCTCCTCTTAGGGCACTAAAGTTGGTCTTCGAAGAAGGAAAATACCTATAAAATGTTTCTAGGGAAGTTTACAAGTGAAATTTTTAAGTATTTTTTGAGTTTGAAAGTTCAAAAAGGAGTGAAGAATAGATGGAGGAGGCGCCCTTTTATAAGAGAAGATAGGGGCACTTTTGGAAACCTCAAAAATATTAATTTATAATAAAATAAAACCCCACATAGAAATCTCCAAAATAAGTCATATTATAAATTAAGATTGGTTATGGTTTTAATCTCCTCAAATAATAAAATTTATACATGTTTTGATTTTATTTTAAATTTATCATTTGGATTTATCATTATTTAATATATTTAATTTTATTTGTGCTAATAATATTCTAAATTTTAAATGGTTACAAATTCTTAAATTTGTGTTGTTAATTTTCCATAATTTGATACTTTATGAAATTTTAGATTATATAATTCTTAATTTGTAAGTTTTAAATATTTTTGTCATTTTTAAACAATTTAATAATATGTTATTTTTATAAAATATCAATACTGTCGATTTTGACACTATTCATTTATTTAAATTTAAATAAAATTCACACATAAGATATATTCGAACCAAAATATTTAATAGATTTAAAACATGTCATATTCTTCTATAAAATTCACAGATCATATTAATTAGTTCATATAATATTTATTTTAATATTTTTAAAACCATTTATTTGATATTTCTCTTAATAAAATAATTACTACCACATATTTTTATAATTATTTAATATACTTATTTTTTGCACTAAAATTAAAAATAAAATACTCTGATGAAGATAAATCTAATATATTTTATAAGAATACTTTTACACGAATTTATCATCTAAAAAACCAAACTTTTGAATTATTGTATTTATTAAATTATGTAGGTGACAACTTTGACATCATTTAAAATAAAATAATATAAGGGTAATAATCACTTTTATAAGGGTCAAAATGATCCACCAGTCGATCCTTGGATTATTATGGTTTAGATATACACGACCAACAAGTTTGGGTCAAGTGTTTGGGTCCTTTTATGGGTATTATTATTTTAATAAAATCTATATTATTGATTTTTCACTAAATAAATAATTTATGCATCGTTAATATAAAATCTATTAAGGTAATTATATATTTCTTAAAAATTTCAAATAAATTACCATGATGAATAAAAACATTATATATTTCAAATGAGTATTTCTAATTGAATTATATTCTGTACAACCTTATATTAAAAATAGTTTAATTATTAAAGTTTGAGAGAGACATATTTCACTTTCCTTTAAATAAAATAAATTAAATGTCTCAATCTCATCCAAGTGTGTTCCAATAGATACCATTTTGAACCAAGTATATATTAGGACTTAATATAATCATTAAATTATATTAATATATGTGTTAGGGTAATTTTATAATATTATTTTTACCCTTAATTACCAGATTTACCTTTAACTGTGGTATATAAAATTCACCGTAGTTACTATTCATAATGTCTAAAAATTAAAGTATCCTATTAACATAATTTAAACCTAATAATTCAAAATATGAAATCCGTTTTTACAAATTGAAGACACAGAAGTTGCAGTAATTAATTTCAAATTAATCCAGCTGTCGAAAAAATGGGTTTTTTTAAAACATTGCAAAAGACTGAAAGGTTTTTACCTATGAATTAAATGTAAAATTAATGATAATGACATACACTATATTAAATGGTAAAATTATATTTTATTTATACTTTTAAACCATTCAATATTATAATTTTACCATATAAATTATCTCAATGAAAAAATTTGCTTTTAAGAAAAATTTAGTATATTTGTACTATTCATCAAAATATGAAAGTTATCAAAAAAGTATGAAAAGATTATCCAAATAAATTTTTATATATTTATTCAGAATAATAAGTTTATTTTGTCAAATTGAACTTATAAACATTTCAAAAACTATATATAAAATGGGTGCGCCATCAAAAGGCAGCAAAGCTGTGTTTTTTTTTGAAAAATACTTATTTTATCTGAAAATTTGATATTTTTCTCATACCATGTTCTAGAAAATGTGTATGATGAATGATAATGTTATAAAATTAAAAATGCAGTTAATACTATTAATAACGACTGCTCATTATAATATTATAATAATATATCATTGTTTAGTGAAACTCGGTATTGCGTACAACAAAAGCTATCAAGAAAAGCTGCTCTTGCGTGTAACACAAGCCAAGTCAGTGTTGTGTGTAGTGAAAGCTTCCATTGGTTTTTTGTATAACATAATCAAAACATAGTTCATTTATACATTGAACAAAATATATACTCATTGCTGTATGAGATGAATTCTATCAAAAGAACTAGAAATTGCATGCTGCACAAGCCAAGTATGTAGTTGTGTATATTGTAAGCTAATACGGTGTTGCATATAGTGCATGCTAATCTTGGGGTAGTATACAATAGAAGACATCAAATAAATTAAAAGGAATATATCTAATAAAATCTTATGGTATTACAATGTTGGGATTTGGGAAAACTGTATTTTCATAAAGTAGAAGTAGGTGTATTTTGTAAAATGAGGTAGAAAGTTGAAGGCTGGGAAGCTGGACCTGGTGCAAATAGAATTTTGGGGGCCTGAACCAGTACATTCCTTTGGATGGTCAAAATATTATGTGATATTTATTGACAAATCAATAAGGAAGGTATCATTTTACATTCTTAAAATAAAATCTTATGTGTTTAAGATGTTCCATAAGTGGAATACTATGGTGGAGAATGAGTCAGGATCAAATATAAAATTTTTGAGGTTTGAAAATGGTGGAGATTATGATGGTCATAAGTTTAGATAATTATGTTCCAATAATGGAATTCGGTTGGAGAAGACTACCCCAAGAACACCACCGTTGATTGATGTAGCTGAAAGGATGAATAGGAAACTGAATGAATGTTCTAGGAGAATGGGGATGAATTTGGGGTTACCCAAGAACTTCTGGGATGATGCAGTGAACCTGGAAGAATATATCATTAACAATAATCCATCTACTCTAATGGGAGAATGTCAACCCGAGGATCTTTGGTCTGGAAAAGAGGTAAAACAACACTATTTACTGGTTTTTGGAAATTTTTCATATGTACATATTTATGCTAATGCAATGTACAATCTTAATGCTAAGTAAAAAACCATACTTCTTCATTGGCCATTATGCTGATGAGTTTTGATACTACTTTTTGGAAGATTTCAACAAGTTGGTAACTAGAAGAGAGAACATGGTATTTAATAAAGGTGTCCCATAAAAGAATCTCCCAGAAACTAAATATTAAATTGGGAACTAAGAATCAAATTGAGAAGAGAAAGTAAATAATAAATGTGTACCTAATTATGAGACATCAGAACCAGTATAACCTACTACTTTAGTGAATTTTAGAAGACCAATAATAGTGAGAAGGTCTATGTAGAGGAATTCCGCATCATTAAATTATCTATTACTGGATAATCATGTAGAACTAGAATGTTTTTAAGAGGAAATGTAGTTGGAAGAGTCAAGAATGTAGGAACTATATATGAATGTGGAGACTTCCTTATTACATGATAACAACACTTGGGATTTGAAACCTCTACCAAGAGTAAAGAAATCATTTTAGAACTAGTGTGAATATTGGGTCAAGGAAAAACATGATAGAAATAGGTGGTTCAAGGACATGCCAATGGTGAATGGTTTTCAAAATAATTACGGAGTGGATTCCATTGAAACTTTCTCACCTCTAGTGAAGCTTACCACCATACGAGTGGTTATCAGCATTGTGGCATTAAACGACCTGTATCTTGAAAATCTTGGTGTGAAGATGGTATTACTTCATAGAGATCTAGAGGAGAACATCTATATGAAATATCTAGAGGGTATACATTCATTGTGGGAAGTATGACCTATTTTGAAAACTCCATAAGTTCTTTTATGGGTTGAAGTGGGAACCCAGATAGTGGGGAAAAAAGATTGAAGCATTCATGATTAAAAAATCATAAAAATGATGTGACATAATTCAAAGTTTCCACATCAAATATTTTGGTGGTGAATATGTTATATTTCGTATGTATTTGGATGAAATGCTCATTACAGTATCATGTTTGCATATGATTGATGAGTTGAAATGGAAGTTGGATGGGGAATTTGAAATGAAGGATCTTATTGAAGCTAACAAGATTTTGGGGATGAAGATGAAGAGAAATTGTGCAGTTGAAACTTTTATGTTCACACATAATGACTAAATTGGGAAAGTTATGAGATGATTCAGTATACTGGAAGTAAAACCTATCACTATTCCCCTGGGTTTCATTTCAAAATATCAAAGGATCAATCAAGAAAGATGAAATAAGGGACTGAATACATGGAAAAGGTTCCATAAGCATCAGCTGTTGGAATCCTTATGTATGTCATGTTCTATAATCGACATGAAATTTATCATGTAGTGGGAGTTGTGAGAAAGTACATGGCTATCCCTGAAAAGAAACATTGGGAAGATGTGAAGTGTATACTATGGTATTTTAAGGACATAAAGGAGGTATATCTATGCTTCAGGAAATGAAACTCATTTTATGGGTATGTGGATACTGACATTGGGGGTGACCTTGACAATCATAGTACCAAAGGTTATGTATTTACCTATTTAGGAACTGCATTAATTTAGATATCACAATTTTAGAAGTTGGTAGTTTTATCTACCACATAGGTAGAATAAGTTTCTATAACAAAATCTGAGAAGAAGATGGTTTGGATGAAGAACTTATTAGATGAGTTGGGAATAAATTGAAATGAGAATGTATTGTACTGTGATAGTAAGAGTGATATACATCTTGAGAAGAACCAAATGTTTCATTCCCAGAAAAAACACATTCATTTGAAGTACCATTTCATCAGAGGTTTGATACAATATGGGTTCATAACATTAGAGAAGATTTGTGGAACAAATAATCTAGAAGAAATGTTTATGAATCCAATGGTAATATAGAAGTTGAGTCACTATTGTGCCTCTGTTGGTCTCCAAAGATGAATGGTGGATGAGAGTAAAAACATGGGATAACACTATCATAGAAAAAAAGGAAATCAATTGGTATTTTATGAATCGTCAGCTTGAAATTGATGTTGTGAATGGAAATCACACACATTGGTGAGTGAAGAATATGAGAAGATCAGATTAAGTGAGTTGTCTACTTTAGTAGTTTCAAAGCATGTCAACATAGTATATTAGGCTCCAAGTGGGGGATTGTTGGATTGGTGTAACTCGATCCGTTCTAAATAATGATTTAGCTGAATTCTTTTGGCCCATACTATACACCACGCCACAACTCGGCAGGTCAAGATCTACGGTGAGATTGTTGGGGATTGCCAGGGGAAACATGCCCCTGCTCACTATAGAAGTGTGGACCTTTGGCATGACTATTATAGTTCTGCAGAATTATAGTTACCATCCACTATACCACCTTGGACTTGGGTGGTCATGATATTGTAGAGATGCAGACTTACAACAACATTTTACTATAGAAAAGAATACATTCTAGGAAATTAGTAGAATAATGATTTGTTCTATTTTTTTTTTCTAATTTTGAGATATGGTTTTTTTGTTCTTGAGAACCATAAAACTCTCTATAATTTTGCTCCTAATTATGGTGATATTTCTATCTTTTGTGGATATAGGGATATTTTCCCAAATGCTGAAAATATATGTGTTCTATGTGATAGTTTCTTTTGTCTTTTCCTCATCTGAAAACCATTTATATAATTGTGAGAAACTTATGTATACAAATATATATTTATTTAACCCGATGTCAGTGACCGGTTTCTATTTCTGTTGAACCCAAACTTAGTTTGGAATAGTGATTACTAGAATAATACTTTTCATCTCAGTATTATTTCCATAAAAATTTGGAATTTTAATTATAATTTTTTTATATTACATATGATTGAGAAATGGAGAAACCAAAGGGGACCACATGACACTGACCCAAGGGAAAAAGAGAAACTTATAAAAGGGTGGGGGTGGCTGTCTTTCACAATATACAAAAAAATAGATAAGAATATAATTATTTTATTAGGGGGTGAAGCTTAAGCATAAAGAATAAAAGGAAACAAAAAACATATGGGAGGCCCTCGTGTCTGTTGCCTTCCCTGACACTTCCATCCCCCCCGATCACATCGCTAGATATCAAGAAGCTTCCTCCCTTCGTCTCACTGGTCCCAGGTCTCCCCTCCTCCGCAGTGCCATTTGGATGCCCAACTATCAATCTAGACACCCATGATCGGCCGCCTACCACTCAATTTCCCACCTCCCATGCAAATCAACCACCAATATGACCCCTCAGTCTATTCCTGGAACCCCTTTTACTACACACTATACCTGACTATGAATCATGACAAAAAATGGGTTATACATAACCATACTGGATCGGGTCAGACCCTACCCAACCCACCTGACCCTTTTTGGATCTAGATGAGGCCCGAAGCCCCTTACAAGGATTTTATGACTGTCACGTGCTTGGGGGAAACTTTATATTTTACAGAAAATTATTTTAATTTATTTTTGGAGTTAAATTAAATTTAGTGGGAATATATAATTTTTTTATTTGAATTAAAATTCATATAATTATATTGATTAATTTAATTCCCTCAATATAAATTTATTACAATTTTACTTTTTATTTCACATTTAATTTTCATACCTACTGATCCTAAGCTTTCGCTGACTAATGTATGTTTAGTTTTTAATTTAATTAATTAGTTATTCAAATTCCTATGATGAATGTAATAATAATATTGATTTCGATACACTACGTATTATCTTACCCCGCTCTATATGTATAAGGGCATGTGCATCACTCAATATTTTTCTGCATGTATTTTACAAAAACATGAGTTATTATGTATAAATTCAAGTATCTTGTAATATTTTTAAAACACTAATACAATGCAGTATTCCACATAAGAAGGTAGTACTTTGGACTTTGGTGCAAGCTGTGATACGAGTCAATGATGATTCGTGTATTTTATAGATAGGGTCATGGATGATTCATTGGGAATAAATGAGTCAACCATTATCAAATTCTCAAGATTAGTCACATTGTTTATTTAATTTAGAAATTGTATTTTATGTTTATTAATATACATGAAAACATAAAATAATAATAAATTATATGCATAGATAAATAAAATTTAATACACTATGAATGTTTTTTATTTGTTTAATATTTATTTGTGAGTGTGGTCACATAGTACATGCATATCAGATATAAAATGAATTAATTCATCAGTAAATTATAAAACCCTCAACTAAATATTAAGTCATAATGTTATTTGTCATTTTAATTTGAAAAAAAATCGAGTGTACGAGGTGCTTGTTAGCCTTAGTTGAGAGTGACTCCTACTGTTGGGTAGTTCTTATGAAAGTGATGAGTCAAATTAACTAATGATGAAAACAAAGAAGAATCCATGACTATAATTTTTGCACTTTAGAGACAAAAAGTTTAGTAAATCATGTTTATGATTAATAGAAGCTGATACTTCACTCAAAAATTTAGGGAGCTACGAGTTCATGTTGTCATACATTCAAATTTCAGCCATGAAACTCACAAAGTAGTGGAATATTCATAACATAAAATATGAGAATAGGTTTTAAGGATCCTTTCCACTAGAATAATCAAGTGACTAGGTATTCAGAATCATTTAGTAAGAGATACTAGGGTTTGATAAAATAGTGGGAGACATATAATGATTTAATCAATAATGTCTGAATGAAAATTATGATAAAATACTAATCTACTAAAGTTTTATTTTTTTGAAAATGGTAATTAATACACATATACAATAGGATTACTACTAGAGAGAGAGAAAATTTACACACCAAAACCAATTTCTAAGAGTAGTACAGTTGGATATAGGAAATTATATGTTATGGAGTCCAAAATACCTATGAAGCCACACCATGAAGTGAGGGTGAGAAAGATTCTTATATGAGACACACAGAAACCAAATTTTATATTTACATCATTATGTTATCATCTGTTCTCAATGTGAGTTGTCGATACAACATCTAGACAAGAATTATTTCACATGTTGTCTCATTTTTGAGAAGCTTGTGAGGATAAAGTGAAACAAGATATAAATGAGGTGATGATTACACTAAATATGTGTAAATTTAAAGATAGATCATGATCTTCTAATATATCCCTTTCTAATATCATTTTCACCTAGTTACTCTAGTTTAATTTAATATTAAAAAACAACCAGTTAATGATGAAAATAATTTATTATATTTTTGATAAGGCTCACCAAGTTGATATGAACTTAATTAATGTTTTTTATTTATTTGTTTTGGTAAACAAAATAAAAGACAAGTAGAAAGGGCCAATTAAAAGTGTAATAAAAAATAAACCTTTTCAATGTCCTTTAAGGAATGTTGGTAAACCACCATACATGAGGTAATTTTCTTCACACGTCACGTGATAAATATCTAGAAAAGTAAATTTAATAAACTTAAGTAGAAGTAAGAAAGGGAATCCAATTAGTGTATATTCATCATTGTATGTGATGTTTTTTTCCATAATTGTTGCGTATTAAATAAAATATTACTATCAAATATGTGTATCCAAATACTTTAACTAAGTAAGAATAGAATCATTATAACAAGTAAGGTGAATTCTTCAAGTATCTGAGAAAGGGTGACTCTTAAATCAGTGGTGAAAACTACTTAACTCATTATTTCCAATATTGTTGATTCTAGTTGACCTTTTTTTTAAGTATAATTTTTTTTATCGCATATGACTTTTGGATGCAAGTTGAAATTATTCAAGTTTTGGAATGAATATTGTTTATCATGCCTATTAATTAACTAATAGTTCAGTAATGCTTGAATCATTGGAAAGAACTGATGAATATAAAATGAAATATTCTAATACTCAGTTGTGGAAATATAATTTATTATTTAAAAAACTAAAATTAGTTGTTAAGGATATACCCATTATTGTTTTTAGACTCTTTAGTGTTAAATAACATAGGTATTGTAGATAAATTTACATCTTTAGTTTTGAAAAAATAAACCATTAGAAATAAATTTACACCACAAATCCTTCAAACATAGTTCATCTAGAGAGTGTGAACTATTATAAGGTAAACCTAGGAGTAAATATACTTAAGAAGATTCCTCTAAGTGTTTTTAAGAAATGTGAAAGTGATGTATGATATATTACTTGGTTAGAAGATATGAGTTAGTTTGGTCATGTGGGTCAAAAAATTTATTGATCAAGCATTCATTGATCGTAATATATAGAGTCGATTTATTACTAAACTCACATTTCTTTATACACATAAAATAAATGATGATAGTAAGGAGGATCATTGATGAGTATTACATGAAAACATTGACCCAAAAAATGTAGCATAGGCTTATTTATAAATACACATTTCCTTATAAACATCAGAGTCATGGGGTAAGTAGATGGAGCATCAATGTTGAGACTTATATGAATTTCAGACACTTCCATTTTTTTTAGAAATGATTCTCAAATATCGAAGTTATACCATAATCATATGCCAACTAAAATGACAAGTGGATATCATATGAGTAATAATATGTAATAAATACACCATATAATAATAACATGTGTATTTATGCAAGGAGTTTTTTATGAATATAAAAAAATATTTCACAAAGAAAAACAAAATATGCATCTAAAATAATTATCTGAAGTTTTTGTAAGGATATTATTGAAATCATTGAGATAAAAAAGTGATGTTAAATTAATAAACAATATTTATATAAATGGTTCGCATATCTATTTGAGATAGTGGGAGAAACATTGACTTCGATTTAGTCAATTTCAGAGATACACAAGTGGTTGGTATAGGAACAAGTTTGAAAAGATCCAGTAGAAAAGAAATACTCCAGAGAAACATAACGTGGAGGAAGGATAAAATCATAGTGATGGTTTTACAATAACTATAGTGGGAGATACTTTATTATTTGAGAATAATTAGTCATAAAGGTAACAATAAAATAGAAATTATCTAAGATTGATATGTTAAATAAAAATTCAATAATAGATTCCATGTCTCAAAATAGAGGTTCTTAGTATTCTGAATGTTTAAAATCTTGATACTATGGTTGTATTCAAGAGATTAATTAAATAGATGGTACAATAGTGGTAACAATATGGATCAATTATTTATACTAATTCTTCATGCCTAAATCTATTATAATTTTCTACTTGTCATTGCTACATTTTGTGGTCATTATATTGAGCATTGGATGTCAAGACCACCAACTTGGAAGGTGTATATATGACAAAACCAAAAAAGGTTTAGTGAAAACATATGATTACAATAATAGGTTAAAGTTATTAAACTTCAGTTTCGGAAAGAAGTAAACAATAATCTCATAGAATATTCATTCATAATGAATTTTTGTCATGTGTATACAAGAGGTTAGTGGGAGAACCACTATTTTACAAAGGAAAATATGTTTGATATCATATGTAAAACAACCATTGGTCTTATATTTAGTTATGACTAGAATGAAAGAAACTCTTATAATATTGACTTAATGTATATCCCTATGTTCTAGGGAACAAGATATACTAAGGTAGATCTAAAGTGTTTCTTGAACAAAGTAAAAACTATATATACTAACAAGGTAGTGAAAAATTCAAGTTGGGACAATTTGAGAGAGAATTATTACTAATTTCATATGTCATAAATCACTCCAAAAAGATATATAGGATATATAGGAAGAGATTAATGTGTTAATGTATAATTCTATAAGCTTATGTAATGGATTAGTCACATTTTCTATGCTATGTAAAAGATATGATATTGACAAAATATACTTTATAATAGTATAATATTAGTTATATCCAGGATAATTGCATGGGAATCACAATTATAACTATCAAATTATACATGAGAGAGTATAATAGATATGTTTCTGATATTTATATAGGAAATGGACACTAGTTTTAATAAGATACAAACTAGTCTTCCTTTAGATCAACATGATTTAACAACACAATCAAGATATGATAATGAGAAAAATAAGCACATTCAAGCCATTGGTTACCATATATACAAATATCGAGTTTGTTGTGGCTTTTGATATAGATGAAAAAGTAGTGTAAATTCATAATAATTTTTTTCTAGTAATTGGAATCCCACATAGTAAGTAAAACATTATCATAATATAAATTATGATAATCCTACTACTTGAAGTATCCATGATTTCTATTTTTGATAGTGGACAAAAGGAATATACTCATGAATATCATCTCCTAAGGGGTATAACACATGGAGGTGAGGTAAAAAATAATAGAATAGCCACTAGATGATACTTGAAATAACCAATGACTAAAGGCATAGCTCAGCAGAATAATGATCTAATCACATGAGTGTTAACAAGGATAGTTAGACAGTTGGATCTAGTGAAAGTGGAAATGTTGGAAAAGTGGGTTCCCAAAACCCAACTAGAACAATAATTTTTTATTACCATATCATGTATACAATGAGTTATACATGATGTAAACATACCTTAATAATGTTGATATTTTTTATCCACTATTTATATAGTAATGTACTTAGATTATTTGTAGTATCAAAAGGTTATAGAAGTTCCCGATCAATAATGAGAATCTCAAGATACTATGAAATTAATCATAAGTATATATCATATGGACTTGATACATCATACTGACTAAACAAAAATGATGTATGAATATCAAGTGTTGGGGGATCATAATAGTTGATACTTCTCATGAAGTTTTAACTCGGGGATCTCTAGTAGATGAGATCATAAGGATGAATCTTCCAATAGAAACACTATATGTTTCAGGTGTCATTGGTAATTTTTATATGCGAACACCTACAATGGTCCTTTGAATTATAATTATTATCAATGTATACAATTTGATTAAATAAATTGATTCAAGATTAAAACAATGGAATTTATTTCATAGTGAGGTAGATATAATTGGGTGTGTCATTGATGGTATGACATTGATTGAATAGTCAAGAGAGAATTTTCACTTCCAGAAGGAAGTGATATCTGATGCCTAGTTGATCAGGGTGGTAGTACATTCATTGAATCCAAGTTAATGGTAGAAGAAGGAATATTGTTAAATTTATCTTAAAGAATAATAAAGTGATAAATGATTATGAAAAGAAGTGTGTAACCTATTTTTATGAGATATCACAAAGCAAATAGATTATATTACACGACATGTTTTCATAGGAAAGGTTATCATTGCTATGACTTTTCCTTATATCTTTAGGGTCCTTGATTAGTTTCTAGAATCTAATCCTGGTCTGTGAATATTATTAAATACTATAAAGATACTTTTTTATATGGACACATAATTAGAGTATTCAAATGTTTTCCCTATTCTAATGAATATGAGTATAGGGGATGGTGGGACCTACCACGTGGTCCATGAGATGTATGAGAATATAAGATCATCATGAAATAAATACATTTATATTATTTTAGTATAGACTAATTAGTATTGAATTTATTTATTAAAATTATTTAAACCAATATTTAAGTGAATACGTTGTAAAGTATTTAGCGAAAAAATATTATTTTAATATTTATGTTTTGTTTAATATTTTCAGGAATGACGTGTGAAGTTAATGAATATGTTTTATCACATAATTTATTAATTATATAACATTAAAGTGATAAAAATATAAATGATTTTTATCTCTCAATAAATTTGTCATAAGATGTTGTTTATAGAATTTTTGTGGGTAATATATATTCAAGGGTTAAGGATATATTTTTTGGTATTTATAAATTCATTATATAAATCAGAGAAGCTTTCATTCAAAGAAGCTATTAATCTAATAATTTTGAGAGAATATATCTCATATCTCCAAAATCCTAGAGTGTAGATATCTAAATCATATCATTAGAACTAGGTTCTCCTTCTCAGATCAAAGGATCGATGCAACAATGATCATCAGGACATCGAAGGCTTCGTCAAATCTCCCAGCTAGCACCTAATATTTTACAAATGACATTATTGTGAAATTTTGAAGCATATGTGGATGATCTAAAGGAATCCTGATTTTGTTCCTTTGAACAATAGTTATTTACAATCTACTGATGTCGAACATGTATTCAAATTGAATGATGTATTTTTCAATTTAATTTTTATGATTAAAATTCTTCATGATAGAACCTTAACTATTGTACTATATTGCACATACTAGAAGATTATTTAGTTACATCAATAAATGATGAAAATTTTAAAATCCCTAATATATCTCCCTCCTTTTTGTGACCCAACTCCTTTAGTGTGAAGATATAGTGGTTTTATTAGAACCATGAAGATCAATTTTTAAAGGGCAGTTATCTTTCCCCTAATAAATCCATAGAATGGATGGATGTAGGATTGAAGCTAAGATTGAATTGTGTTTTACATATGTATATATTCTTTAAAATACCTTTTATGAGTGATAAAAAATATAAGAAGTAATTTGGATGTGATAGAGGTGATGAGAAAGGATTTTGTGAAGATGTCTAGTTTATCGATAATTGTCCTCACATAAGAAGGAAAAATAAATAAATTCACAAAACAGAAAACCTATGAAGTAATTTCCCAAAGTAAAAAAAATTAATTCATAAGGGTGGAGAAATATGGGTACTTTGGAATATTTTTCCCATTTCAAATGTTTTGATAATTTTTTTTCTGATTAAATGAGTAAAATTTCCCATGTTTACCACATAAAGTCACAAATACATATTTCTTGAGGTGAAACATCATCCTAAGAAAGGATTACATTGCACTAATATTTCATATCATAACATGTGATGAAGGGTACAAGAAGCTGTGACTTGATACTGTAGTAAATGATTTGGGATTTCTATAATAGTGACAAGCTCTAAATAAATATGTGTGTAGATTATGAGAAATGTATGGACTATATCATTGACTATAACCTAATGTTATGTGTCAAAAACTTGATATCAACAAAGTATATCACAAAAAGTGACATGGGATATCACAAGGAGAGGTAAAACATGTTGGGGAAGGAACACACTTGTCACAAGAGGTGAAACACTGAGTCATTTGTCATGGGAGGTAGGACACATTTAGTGACATGGGAAAGAGAGATGCTTAGAAATTTCCCATAAAATGAACCATATCACACATCACAGTTGGGAGATATCACATAGATAATATGAGGGTATATTATCTACTATAGATATAAGCGTTAACAACATTATAAATAGCCTCCAACAGTGCTAATTTTTTTTGATGTTGTAAGCTTTATTAAAAACTGATAACTTTTATCATCATTAAAAAGAACTGTAATAAGAGCGTCCTTTATTCATGCTAAGAAATACACTGATAAAGGGGGTCCTTTATTAGTGTTAGCTTATAATAGATAAAGGAGGTCCTTTATGAATATTTTTTGTAGCATTGATAAAGGTAAAACTTTATCATCATGTTTTCACTACTAATAAATTGACTTTTTATTAGAAATATTTCTAGTGATGATAAATTCCATACTACAACAACATGTTGTTAAAATTATAACACACTATAGAAACAAATACAATATTTAATATAATTTAATTTACCTCAAAAATTTAAGAAAAAACACTTTATTAAAAAAAATTAAACATTAGTTTGTATAATTACATTAGTACGTTTAATTTATGACAAACATAAAAAAATTCAAAAATATTAATGTTTTGTTGTCTTTAGCCTCCAAAACCCTCTCAAAAGAGTCTGATCATGATACCAGTTTCCAAACAAATTATCCTGGATTTAGAAAAAGATTCAACCATATAAAAAAATTCTTATTTTAGTAATAATATAAAGAAATAAATTAAACCTATGAAATAATACATCAATAAAAAGTCACTTTAAAACAAAAAACGTACATTTAAAGTCATATTATAAAAATTCTGGGTTAGATTAATGTGTAGTTAATTTATACACATAACAAATAATGTATGGATCATTTTCTTAAAGTATCAATACAATCCAAGATCATTTTTTTGTTTTAATTATGTGATGTGTTTTTTAACAAAAGTGTCAATTTGAAACTAAAAACCTACAATTTGAGTTATACTGGACACAACATGTGTTATATTAATGTGTGATTAATTCATTCATGTTACAAATGATATATGGTTCATTTTTAAAAAATATCAAGGAAATGAAAGAGCATTTTTCAAGTTCTAGGTATGTCATGTATGTTTTGAAGTAAAATGTCAATTTTAAATAAAAGCACCGAATTTGAGTAATATCAGTCACACCATGAGCTATATTTACATTTGATTGATTCCTGTACATCAAAAATAACTTTAGGATTTTTTTTTCTAAAGTAAAAAAGTAAATCTGAGTGTATTTTCTATATTTTTAGTGTTTGATTCATGTTTTTAGATAAAATGAATATTTTAAACTAAAAACACATTATTTGAGTCATATTTGTAACACGATGTGTCAAATTGATGAACGGTTGATTCCATCATGTCAAAAATGACTTATAGATCATTATTATAAAGTATCTAGAAAATATGAGTGAGTTTTTTTTGGTTTCTATTGAGCAACACACATTTTTAATTAAAATGTTATTTTTAGACTGAAAACACACATTTTGGGTCATACCAGTCATACCATGTATCATATTGTGGTAAAACTAATTCCTACATGTAAAAAAATTACTTATGGATAATTGTTTTTAATTATAAAAACAAATTTAATTAATATTATAATATTGAGTATGTCACACATCTTTTTAACTAAAATATCATTTTTAAACTGAAGCCACACATTTAGAGTATTACTAGTTACACTATGTACCCGATTGATGTGTGTCTGATTCCTACACGCTATAAATGACATATATATCATTTTCCTAAAATATTAAAACAATATGAATGTGTTTCCTTAGTTTTTAGTATATCAAATGTCTTTCAAACTAAAATGTAAGTTTTAAATAAAAACACACTAACACATTGAGTTATACCAATCACACATTGTTTCAGATTAATGTGAAGTTTATTCCATATAAAAAATGAATTAAGGATCATTTTCCTAAAATATAAAGACAATATGATGGTGGTTTCTAGGTTTTTATTGATTGAAATATGTTTTTAACAGAAAACATGCACTTTAAGTTATATCGGTTACATCATGTATCATATTTATTTGAAACAGATTCATACACATAAAAAATAACTTAGGGATCATTTCCCTAAAATATCAAGACAAATCAAACATGTTTTATTGATTTTTAAAGAGTGACACATGTTTTTAACTAAAATTAAATTTGTAAACTTAAAAAAAACATTTTGAGTCATATTGGTCATACATTGTATTCAATTGAGGTACGATTGATTCCTATACATAAAAAATTACTTATTAATCATTTTACTAAAATATCATAATAATATTAATGTGTTTTCTCAGTTTTGAGTATGTAATGAATCTTTTTAACACTTTTTTTAACTGAAAAACACACATTTTGAGTTATACTAGTCCCACAGTGTATCCGATTCTGGTGAGACTAATTACTACACCTCAAAAATGACTTATGGGTCATTTTAATAATTCATAAAAATAATATAAAAGTTTTTATTAGTTTTGAGTAAGTCACACAGATTTTTGAACTAAATTTCCATTTTAAAATAAAAGCACACACTTTGAGTCATACCTGTAACATTGTGTGTCAGATTAATGTGCAATTTATCCATACACATCATTAATGTTTTTTTTATAATTTTTAAAGAGTATCATGACTATATTAGTATGTTTTCTAGGTTTTTAGTGAGTGAAATACTTTTTTAATTAAAATTTCATTTTAAACTAAAAACACATACTTTGAGTCATACCAGTAACACCATGTTCCAGATTGATATGAGACTAATTCCTAAACTTCATAAATTACTCAATGATATTTTTTCTAATGTATAAAGAGAAATAGAGTATGTTTTGATGATTTTTAGTGAGTGACTTTTTAACTAGAATATCAATTTTAAACTAAAAACACCCATTTCAAGTCATACTGGTCACACCGTGTATCAAATTGGGTTACGACTAATTTATACACCTCACAAATGAAATTTGGATCATTTTCCGGAAGTATAAAAATAATATGAATTTTTTTACTCATTTTTAGAATGGTAGATGCCTTTTTAACTAAAATGCCATTTTTAAACTAAAAACACACATTTTGGGTCATACCGAGCACACTGTGTATCAGATTGGGTTACAATTAATTCCAACATGTCACAAATTATTTATGGAAAATTTTATTAAAGCATAAAATCCATATTGTTGTGTTTGATTGTTTTTTAATATGTAAAATGTGTTTTGAATTAAAATGTCAACTTCGAATAAAAAAATAGACACTTTGAGTCATACCTTTCACACCATGCATAAAATTGTCATACAGTTGACTATTACAGATCAAAAATGACTTAAGGATCATTTTAATAAAGTATAAATACAATATAACCATTTTTTCCAGGTTTAAGTGATTGGAACAAATTTGTATATAAAATGTCATTTTAAACTAAAACCAGGCTCTTTATATGATATTAGCCACACAGTTTATTAGATTGACATGAAAGTGACCACTATACTTAAATAAATAATTATAGGTTATATTACTAAATTATAATAACAACACGAGTGTGTTTTATTGGTTTTCATTGAGGGACACATATTTTAAACTAAAATGTCATTTTTGAACTAAAACCATTCATTTTGAGTAATATTCTTCACATCGTGTATTATATTGAGGTACATGTGATTCCTACATGGCAAAAATGAATTATGTATCATTTTTCTAAACTATTGAAAAAATATTAAAGTTTTTTCTCTATTTTGGTTATGATACATGTAATTTTATCTAAAACGACATTTTTATACTAAAAACACATTTTGATGTATATTGGTAACACTATGTATTGGATTTAGGTATGAATAATTCCTATACATAAAAAATGACTCATGGATCATTTTTCGAAGGTATCAAACCAATATGAATGTGTTTGTTTTGTTTTGAGTATGACACATGTCTTGTTAACTAAAATTTCATTTTAAATTTAAAACACACACTTTGAGTCATATGGTCATACAATGTGTCATATTGATATTTTATTAATTCTTATATGTCACAAATGAAAAATGGATCATTTTCAGAAATTATCATGACAATTGGAGTAAAATTTCTTAGTTTTTAGTGAGTTACAAATAATTTTAACTAAACCTCATTTTTAAACTAAACATACTCATTTCAGTTAAAGATGTTACATTGTTTACTTAATTAACATATAAATGATTCATACACATCACAAATAACATATAAATAATTCTACTAAATTATCAAAAATAATCTAAATGTGTTTTATTTATTTTTATTATGTCACATGTATTTACCTAAAATTTCATTTTAAATTAAAAACACACACTTTGATTCATTTGTAAACAGAAAACACATACTACTAAAAATTAACATATCAAATAAATGATATATAACTCTGTTAAAGGAACAAATAATACTTGTGGGAATCATCCTTATTGAATAATTTATCAAGAATCGATTATTCTTTAAGAATTTTGTACTCCTTTTAAGGGATGAAATGGTTGGTGAAGAATAAATTTTCGATGAAGTCACCTCTTCATGATATTTTTGAAAATAAACTAAATATGCAGTGGATAAAAATGATATGAAAAATAACTAAAAAATAAGCAGATGAAATGATTTGAAAATTAACTAACTAAACAGTATGATGTATCCTCTTCATAATGCTTGGATACATTCTGACGCCACATGTTCTACCTATTAATTTTTTAACTAATTTATTTCCTATTTTGATTTTTTGGATTGTCAAATGTCCTAGTAGTATTGGAAAAAAGTAAATAAAAAAATTATTAATAAAAATTTTAAATGAAATTTTAATTATCATTAGAAATGCCTCTTTGAGTATTCTCATATATTAATTGAATTAAATATATTTTTCACATTTTAAAATTTAATTACCACCAAATTTTTGGATCCATTAATTTTGGAAGAACATTTGGAGGAACAAGAGCTACAGAACCTTTACTATGCTCGAATGAGCCCTTCAGGGGATTTCGATTCTAGGGTTTCCCCCGCCGCCGCCTCCATCCCCCCATGGTGGATCTACTATGAACTCTTCCGACATTCTCTGTATCGTGTTTGCAGTTCTCCCTCCTACTGTGGTTTCAAGCCCGGACTCTGTGGCACTTCGGTTCGCGATACTTGAGCGTAATACATGTTTGCGATGAGGTTACTTTATTAGAGGGATCACTCTTTGGAGCGTTCGTGGGATCGTGGTTTCTGGTGGCATGACATCGTCTTGGTTTGTCGGAGCTTTAGGGTTGTGGTTAGGATACGATGGATTGAATGCTTTGAAGGTTCGTGGTGGTCTTCTCCGGCCGGACTATTGGCAGCAACGAGATATTATTGGTTGATCTATCGCATCTAGGAATGGTGATGGGTTATCTCTCTCAAGATTTTTTCTTCTTTCTCAATTATGGATTCTCCTATTGCTGTCTTTCAATTTCTACATTTTTATGTTGGTTGTCTTTGGATGAATCTTCTCTGGAGATCTCATTGTTTTGTGTTGCGTGATGGTTGGAAATGCTCCTATGGCCTTCTAAGATTGATGATTTTATTGCTGGATTGTTGGCCCTACATTTCAGATTTGGTCCTGCTCGTTCTGAATATGTTTTCATATAATTTTTTCTTTGGAATAACTTATGATGGTTTGTAGTGGGAAGAACTCGTGATGGAAGCAGAAGTTATGATGTTGCAGTAGTGTTTTTTTGATGAAGCAGTGGTGATCTTTTTTGATGAAGTAGAAGCTCCCGGGGTTTAGTTGTTGACTATCTTGGAAAATGGTGGAAAGATGAAAGTTCTCAAACTATAATGGAATTCTACTGAAACCATTGGAAATGGATGGTTTTGTGATTTGTCACTTTTTCATTTGATGGTTTGTATTTTGGATGTCAGCTTGGCCCATACTTTCTACTAGAGAATTCATTAGATTTGGTTTCAAAGCAGGTAGATTTCAATATGATTGGCTACTCGGATTCAGAATATTGATAGGGTAGAGCGTAGCCATTGGTTCTAGGACCATGCATTTTTTTTGTGTGGGACAACTCGCTGAGTAGCCATGTTTTGGTGGAGGCTTTCCATAATGATGATCATGTAGGGGAGGGGCATTTTTAGTAGTCTTGTTTTTGGACATGGTTATGTTTATGTCTATGTCTTTTTACTCATGTAAGGTTTCCCCCTTTCTCCTTAAAAGGGGGTTTCTCCGAAAATAAATAAAAATTAAGGCCTTCGGGCCATTCAGTATAACCACTATATTTTCTATTATCTTGTTTTACCCATTGTAGAAAAATTGAGAAAAAAAATAAAATTTTCTTTATATATTTTTAATAGTGAAAATTTAATATATATACCATAATACTTATCCACTTGGAGAATTTTATAGGCTTCTTGTACCCATGTACTGTCCTTACAAAATGATTTTGATGATATTTAAACACTACACTATTAAAACAAAAATTTCATTAATACATAATATAAAATGTATAAATTGAGGTTTATTTGTAAAATTATAGATATAGTGTATTAAAAATTGATAGATATCATCATGTGTGGTTAATTTTATGGGTATCCATGCATGGAATACAAAAATACATATTTTAGTATCAAAATTTATTTCAATGGGTACCAATATTCCCTAAAACTACAAAAAGGAACAAGTGATTAAATAAATGAAAATAAATTTGATATAATTAAATTGTATATTTTTACCCACTAGTGAAAAAATGTTATTTATGTCAGTTATTTTTCATTTTTTACACAGGTTTTTAGCCGACGTTAATACAGACGATGTTATAAATAAATTTTTTTACATCAGTTATTAAAAACCTGACGTAAAAAACATAACATCGCGGTGTTTTTCACGTCGGTTAATTAATAACCAACGTGAAAAAACCGGGGGGGGGGGGGGTTATAACGTCGGTTATTATATAACCGCCATGATAAAATTGGGGGGGGGGGGGTTTATCAGGTCGGTTATATAATAACCGACATCATAAACCCATGTGGGGATGTTTGTCACGTCAGTTATTATATAACTGACGTGATAAACCCCTGGGAAATGGTTTATCACATCAGTTATTATATAACCGACGTGCTAAACCAGTCCGGGGGGGGGGGGGGGGTCTATCACGTCCGTTATTAAATAACCGACATGATAAACCATTTACCAGGACTTTTATCATGTCAGTTATTAAATAAATTGTGTGATAAACCATTGAACATGTGTTTATCACGTCGATTATAAAAAAAACTGATGTGATAAACCCTTACCGATTTATTTACCACGTCGGTTATAAAATAACCAACATAGAAGACAATTTTTTTAAAAAAAATCGAATGCAGTCCTCTGCTCTCCCCCATAAACAATCAAAAACCAAATCAATAATTCATACCACAAAAACAGAATTAGATCAAAACAAGAACTAAAGTAAAATTAAGAATTTACATTGATAACATATAAAACTTACCCCATTGGAAAGCCCTCCCACCACCCCCTGAACAGCACCCCCTCACCCCACTTGATAGCCCCCGCCACACCCCTGGAATACCCCCCGACCCCCTGGACAACCCCAAACTCCCCGGGACAACCGCACCACCCTCCTGAACAGAACCCCCTCACCCCCTCACCCCACTTGACAGACCCCACAGCACCCCTGAACTGCCCCCGACCCCCTGGACAGCCCCAAACACCCCGGGACAACCCCCACACCCTTATGTATACCCCTCACACACTGGACAGCCCTCCCCCACCCCACTGGACAGCCCCCACTGTAACACCCCGAGATTTTATGAAAAATATTCTTGTAATTTCATTAATGTCTTGTGTTGTATTCTACACCAAGATTACATTGCGCTATACGCAACACCGTATTAGCTTGCAGTATACGCAACACTATTCTTGGATCATGTTACACACAATTTTGATAATAGTTATTCTACGCAACATTGAGTATATATATATATATATATATTCAATGTATAAATGAAATATGGTTGGATTCTATTATATGAAACAACGAAGGATTCTTTCACAACACGCAACCCTGACTTGGCTTGCATTACACTCAATCGCGACCTTCCTCGATAGCGTGTGTTGTACGCAATACCGGGTTTTAATAAACAACGATATATTATTATAATATTGTCATGAACTAGACGTTATGAATATTATTAACTAAATTTTGAATTTTATAAAATTATTATTCATCTTACACATTTTCTAGAACATGGTATAAGAACAAAATAAATTTTTCGGGTAAAATTAGTATTTTTAAAAAAATGCAGTTTTGCCGCCTTTTGATGGCGCACCCACTTTAAATATAGTTTTTGACATGTTTATAAGTTCCATTTGACAAAATAAAATTATTATTTGGAATCAAGAAATAAAAATTTACTTTGGATAAAATTTTCATTTTATTCTAACGACTTTCATATTTTAATAAATAGTAAAAACATGCTATATTTTAATTAAAAACAACTTTTTTCATCGTAATATCTTATGTGGTTAAACTATAATATTTAATGGTTTTAAAGTATAAATAGAATATATTTTTACCATTTAATATAATGTATGTCATTATCATTGATTTTACCTTGAATTCATAGTATAAATCAATTCAATCTTTTGCAATGTTTTAAAGAAAAACCTGTTTTCTTTCGACAACGGGATAAATTTTAATTTAATTTCTGCATCTTTTGTGTATTGAATTTGGAAAAATGGATTCCATATTTGGAATAATTGGGTCCAAATTATGTTAATAAGCTACTTTTTTTGGGCATTATTAATAGTAACTACGGTAAATTTTATTTACCATAGTTAAAGGTAAATCGAGTAATTAAGGGTAAATATAATATTTTAAAATTACCCTAAAAAATGTCAAAATCCTATTGGATGACTATAAACCGACCCATATCACCTAAGGGTTGGATTATATTCATTTAATTAAATTGTTTCAATGAAAATAATTTAATTATTATTAAAACCAAAGAATGTGACAACATGTCACTTTCTTAAATATTATAAGTATAATAATTTTTATCTATTGATAAACTTTATGAAACTTTGAACATGAATAGTATCCAAAAATATAATACAATTATCTACATCATAGGAATTTATTTATAATTTTATGGATTAAATAATTCTCATTTATTATGACACAAAGATGATGTAGTAATTGTCTTATTAATGAAATATTGACATAATTGATGTTATAAATTCCCAAATAAATGTAATTTGAGACTTTTTATGAATTAAACTAATTTTATAAGTTAATATTACATGTTAGTATAGTTTAAATTAACTTTTTTAGAACTAATCATTCTGTTATGATTTCACAAAAAATCTATTACTAAATAGAGTCAAAATTGACATAAAATAGTTTTTAAAACAAATATTATATTATTAATTGTTATTTTATTCCTAAAATTCTAATGTTCGACGAAATGACTTAGATAAGGTTATATATATTAATAATAAACAACTTGGGTTAGTTTGGATTGATATATTAAGTTTATTAACCTTATAGTATAAGAACACAAGAAGACACGGTAAAAGTAAAATTATTTATCTTAATGTTAAATCTAAATGATAAGGTTAAAATTGGTACCTAAACATGTGGAAATTCTATTGGATGAGAGGATTTAGAACCATCCCCACCTTATCCTAGAAATAAATAAATTTTGATCTATTTAAAACCGAACTTGACTTTATAATAAAATAATATTTTTAGTTATTCCAAAGGTTCCCCTCTCGTCCCTTATAAAAGGGCACCTCCTCCCTCTCTTCCTCACACAACTTTGAGCCTTCAAGATCGGCCAACCCCTGCCAAATTCTCTTCTACACTTACCTATAAACATACTAGAGGTTCTGGTCTTCCTCAAAGACCAATTTTAGTGCCCTAAGAGGATGTCTCAAAGAGGCGCTTCAAAGAAGAGGTAATTTCCGTTACCGATTCTTTCACCTTTATTTCTTCTTCCACTTCTTCTTCATAGGTTGTTTCATTATGAAGTAATAACATCAGTATCACTCATATACTGATATGTTATTATAAGTATGAATCAATCCTATTTCACCATCTATCCATCCTATGGAAAACGAAATCACCGCGCGTGTGTACGTACGGAATACCGTCTCCACGCCGTGGTGAAATCTATTTTCCACCACCACCATACTTGGATGGGTATAATGGTGTAAATAATAACTATATATTATTATTTTAAAGTGATATTGATTCTGAAATAGTATACATACACTCCAATAGAGTCCCAAGATCATGAGAACGATATTATCGCTCGTGCGTACATACGGACTACCGTCTCCACGACGCGATGAGATTCATTCTCCACTTTAACCATTCATGAATGATTATAAAGTATATATAATAAGTAATAATTAAATATATGACATAATAATGATACTGGATTTATGTTTATATATATGTATGTCATCTACTTAATTCCGTTCAACTCAATAAGGAAACGAAAACAGCGTTCATGCGTACGTACGACCTACTGTCTCCATGAATGGTGTATTTCTTTCCATTTACTGATTTATTATATATATGTATATTCTGAATATATATATATATATATAAATCATGTTTTATATTCTGGAAATAATTAATCATGATCTAAGTAATCATATGAATAATTACAAGTCAAAACACGGACGACAAATGAAACAATTTTACCCAAAACGCTCTTTAACATGGAATTTACAAAAGAACGGGTAATATAAAGTCATAAGTGACCCATATATGATATCATAACAATTAATATGATTCTGTAATAAGTCAATGACATTATTTAAATCATTATACAGGAGGTTCGGACACTTACGAAGCAAATCGGACCTAAGGTAAGGGAAATATCACAATCTCATTTTTATACGAGATTGTTTATACTTTGGTATTTACTAGGGTGTATTTTATCATCCACATCCATGTTTCCTAAACATGTAATATTATTTCCATCCACCTAAAATTGTTTAAATCCAATTTTACCCTTCGGTGAGTTTTTAGTAAAAGATATGAACGGAATCTTTTGTCGTTTTTCATACGAGGTACTTTTTGACTTTTCTGACAAAAGTACGAGAAGAATGTTTTTTTTAACTTATACGGCATGACTGGATTTTTAAAACATTATTTTCAAGAATCTTACTTTACAAGTTTTCAAGTTTATTTTTAATCAACTTATTTTAGTTTGAAATTGTATGACATGTTAAGAAAGGAAAATGTTTTTGAAGTGGAAATGATATTTTCCTCAAGAATGGAGTTCAAGAGTTTTATCAAAATTATTTTCCCTCTAAGATAATAAAGGGTTATTTTTTCTCCATATTATTACATTGATTTGATTATGTTTTGATGGAATTATTTTTATGAATTCCTTTTGTTTTATGATATCATAATGTTTAAGATTCCCATTTGTATTACATGGGTTATGCAATGATGTATGGTTTATGATTTTGTGGAACACATAAGAATGGTATCATTATGATATGGGTGGGACCTATATCTCCCTCCAATGCATTGGGTAAAGATTTTATATCTCATGAGATAGACATGGCTGGAATGGTAGGTTATACCGGTTCAGTGAAACAGGACTGAAACGAGGGTGACTCGGTTCAGAAAGGGACTTTGTCCACTAAGATAGTCTTGGCAATGAGTCTTGACTAATAAGAAATGATTCTCTATGATTATGTGTGTATTCCACAAAGTTTAATGTTTTAAGTTATGATTATTGTGATTACATTTCACTGCCATGAGTTATTCCAGGTTATGAAATTATGATCTCTTTAATTGGTTAAGATTTCCAAAAGTTATGTGCTTATGTATATGATGTGATTGATATTTATTTTGTTTACCCTTACTGAGCATTTGAGCTCACCCTTTTATGTTTTCTTTTCCCCAGGATATAAAGAAAGGTTTTAGGTATAAAAAAAAGAGGAAGATCTTTATGGGAGATGTTGAAGATCTTTCACCAGGATTAGAAGATTATATTCCATGTTTCCAAAGACACTAAACTATTACGATCCTTGTGTGTGTGTTTTTGTTATGTACTAAGTATTCCGCAAAAGTAATGTAATTTCCATGTACGTCAAGCTTCAGGTCTCTACTGTTGGTATCAGAGGGAAGGTTTAGTCAACCATTGGAAACTAGGATGCGAGAACTTTAGTGAGATCCCTAGAGATATTTCTAAGGTATGTCTAGGGATGCCTCTAAGGTTAAGTATACGTATAGGTTATAGTCCTAGAATTACGCTAACGATATTAGAATTTAACCAAATATGTTAGATATTGAGGGTACTTCCCCTTTACTATGTTGTTTTCTCTAGCATGATTTTTGCCTCTCAGAAAATTATTTTTGTGTTTTAGTTAATGGAGGGAACCAAAAGGAATTCGGTTAACACTGAATCCAATGGACAAATTGGTGACTATGAGAAACAAAATTGTGTAATGCCTAGAGAGAAAGATATTGAGATTATGCTGAATCAGTCATCGCGATATATTATTAACAACGTGAAATTTAGTGGTATTCCTAATTCATCAAAGAAGAGGAAGATAGACTATTATGCATGTTCGCATGTTGAGGAGCATAAAGAAAGGAAGATTGAGATTTCTAAAGAATGGAAGAAGAACCTTGAGGAATACCTCAAATGGAGGGACCGATGTTATCTGTGTGGAGAAAAGGGTCATAGAGTGACAGAGTGTTATGGAGTTCAATGTATTATTTGTGGAGAACATGGGCATTACCAAACTCAATGCTCTGACCAAAAAAGTTACTTCTAAATCAAGGAAGGACTTATTCGAGGACAATAATTGAAGAGGATGGATTGAAGTGTTTATGTATTGATATTCAATAATAATGTTGTTGAGGTACTTTTATTGTGTATTAGAATATTGTTGTATTATTATATTGTGGTTTTCAATAATTTTAAGGTACCGGTAACCATGAAAAGTGATTAAAATATTTTTGAAAGCAGATGATATGCGCATAATGAACGGATAAGGAGAAAATGAAATGTTTAAAAGTATTCATGAGCTCATGATTGATATAAGGACTAAGTGATATCATGGTTTGAGTATATAGAATTTTGAGGATTTTTGTATGTGGAAAGTGTTAAATTTTAACTGCATTCATGTTTTCACTATGGTTCAATGGGTATTCATTTTTTTCAAGAGATTACAAGATTATGGTATTCACATGACTGAAATGTGACGAAGAAGATATATGAGGTTTATATGATGGCATTCACGTGATAATTTTCTCTATACTACGAGCTTGGACCGACGTATTTTGGATAAGCCTAAAGATTGGAATGGATTATGTTGGACATAATTTAGTATTGTTTAAGGATAGAACCTTTTTTCGATATTATTAATGGGATGATATAGTAATGTAGTTTTAGAAAAAGGACAACATGCAGGACAAGTGACATCCCATCGCATCGGACAAGGCTGTGGGAATCTAACCCACAACCGAAGTGCGACTGGCCTTTATCGTCTACCACTGGCCTACAGGAAGTCTCTGGTTAGTATAAACTAGTTTTATTTTATTAAGCGGTATGATATATGAAGTATAAGTTCATTTTTGGAATCGTATATGATTAACCTCACCAAAGACGGACTTATGTATATTTGATAACAATTGATAAACTTTTTTTTTGAAACAGATGGAATGACCCATCATTCTATCACATGATCTGTTAACACTTCACGAATAACAAATTCAACTTAATTTCTTTAAGAGATGAAGTGGAAATTGTTCAAAGCACGAAAAACAGTGAGATTGTACCAAAATCAAGTAAGTATTTCTTCTAATTCAAAATTTTCAACTTTAGGGAAATGATATTGAAAACCAAAGATGTTGTCCTAGTGATCTTATATCTGATGAATCAGATAGTACCCTAGATCATCACAAATTTATGGCTTTTCTATTGTTGGCTTTTTCATAGCCATGTTCTCTACCACTCTCCATCTGAATTTGATGGTTAGATTTTTCTTCCATATCTATATTTTCACCTATGTTCTCCTACGTGGAAACCCAGTGATGAGATAATTTGGGTAACCGTTACATTTCATACTTTAGTTTTTAAAGCCATATTTTGGTATTCCTTTTTACAATGTGGGTTTCTATTAGAAAATTTTCGAGTAGTAAAACATTTATAACCCCGACGAATTTCGGGGGCGAAATTCATTTTAAGGGGGGTAGAATGTAACACCCCGAGATTTTATGAAAAATATTCTTGTAATTTCATTAATGTCTTGTGTTGTATTCTACACCAAGACTACCTTGCGCTATACGAAACACCGTATTAGCTTGCAGTATACGCAACACTATTCTTGGATCGTGTTACACACAATTTTCATAATAGTTATTCTACGCAACATTGAGTATATATATATATATATTCAATGTATAAATGAAATATGGTTCGATTCTGTTATATGAAACAACGAAGGATTCTTTCACAACACGCAACCCTTACTTGGCTTGCATTACACGCAATCGCGACCTTCCTCGATAGCGTGTGTTGTACGCAATACCGGGTTTTAATAAACAATGATATATTATTATAATATTGTCATGAACTAGCCGTTATGAATAGTATTAACTAAATTTTGAATTTTATAAAATTATTATTCATCTTACACATTTTCTAGAACATGGTAGAAGAACAAAATAAATTTTTTGGGTAAAATTAGTATTTTTCAAAAAATGCAGTTTTGCCGCCTTTTGATGGCGCACCCACTTTAAATATAGTTTTTCCCATGTTTATAAGTTCCATTTGACAAAATAAAATTATTCTTTGGAATCAAGAAATAAAAATTTACTTTGGATAAATTTTTCATTTTATTCTGACAACTTTCATATTTTAAAAAATAGTAAAAACCCGCTATATTTTAATTAAAAACAACTTTTTTAATTGTAATATCTTATGTGGTTAAATTATAATATTTAATGGTTTTAAAGTATAAATATAATATATTTTTACCATTTAATATAATGTATGTCATTATCATTGATTTTACCTTGAATTCGTAGGTTAAATCAATTCAATCTTTTGCAATGTTTTAAAGAAAAACCCGTTTTCTTTCGACAACAAGATAAATTTTAATTTAATTTCTGCATCTTTTGTGTATTGAATTTGGAAAAATGGATTCCATATTTGGAATCCGTGGGTCCATATTATGTTAATAAGCTACTTTTTATTTTTGGGCATTATGAATAGTAACTACGGTAAATTTTATTTACCATAGTTAAAGGTAAATCGAGTAATTAAGGGTAAATATAATATTTTAAAATTACCCTAAAAAATGTCAAAATCCTATTGGATGACTAAAAATCGACCCATATCACCTAACGGTCGGATTAGATTCATTTAATTAAATTTTTTCAATGAAAATAATTTAATTATTATTAAAACCAAAGAATGTGACAACATGTCACTTTATTAAATCTTATAAGTATAATAATTTTAATATATTGATAAACTTCATGAAACTTCGAACATGAATAGTCTCCAGAAAGATAATACAATTATCTACATCATAGGAATTTATTTATAATTTTTAGGGATTAAATAATTCTCATTTATTATGACACAAAGATGATGTAGTAATTGTCTTATTAATAAAATATTGACATAATTGATGTTATAAATGCCCAAATAAATGTAATTTGAGACTTTTTATGAATTACACTAATTTTCTAGGTTAATATGACATGTTATTATAGTTTAAATTAACTTTTTTCTAACTAATCATTCTGTTATGATTTTCACAAAAATAAATTACTAAATAGTGTCAAAATTGACATAAAATAGTTTTTAAAACAAATATTATATTCTTAATTGTTATTTTATTCCTAAAAATCTAAGGTTCGGCCAAATGACTTAGATAAGGTTATATATATTAATAATAAACAACTTGGGTTAGTTTGGCTTGATATAGTAAGTTTATTAACCTTATAGTATAAGAACACAAGAAGACACGGTAAAAGTAAAATTATTTATATTAATGTTAAATCTAAATGATAAGGTTAAAATAGGAAACTAAACTTGTAGAAATTATATTGGATGAGAGGATTTTGACCCATCCCCACGTTATCCTAGAAATAAATAAATTTTGAGCTATTTAAAACCGAACATGACTTTATAATAAAATAATATTTTTAGTTATTCCAAAGGTGCCCCTCTCCTCCCTTATAAAAGGGAACCTCCTCCCTCTCTTCCTCACACAACTTTGAGCCTTCAAGATCGGCCAAACCCTGAAAAATTCTCTTATCCACTTCCCTAGAAACATCCTAGAGGTTCTGGTCTTCCTCAAAGACCAATTTTAGTGCCCTAAGAGGATGTCTCAAAGAGGCGCTTCAAAGAAGAGGTAATTTCTATTACCGATTCTTTCACCTTTATTTCTTATTCCACTTCTTCTTCATAGGTTGTTTCATTATGAAGTAATAAAATCAGTATCACTCATGTACTGATATTTTATTATAAGTATGAAACAATCCTATTTCACCATCTATCCATCCTACGGAAAACGAAATCACCGCGCGTGTGTACGTTCGGAATACCGTCTCCACGCCGTGGTGAAATCTATTTTCCACCACCACCATACTTGGATGGGTATAACGGTGTAAATAATAACTATATATTATTATTTTAAAGTGATATTGATTCTGAAATAGTATACATACACTCCAATAGAGTCTCACAATCATGAGAGCGATATCATCGCTCGTGCGTACGTACGGACTGCCGTCTCCACGACGCGATGAGATTCATTCTCCACTTTAACCATTCATGAATGATTATAAAGTATATATAATAAGTAATCATGAAATATATAACATAATAATGATACTAGATTTATGTTTATATATATATAGGTCATCTACTTAATTCCGTTCAACTCAATAAGGAAATGAAAACAGCGTTCATGCGTACGTACGGCCTACCGTCTCCATGAACGGTGTATTTCTTTCCATTTACTGATTTATTATATATATGTATATTCTGAATATATATATATATAAATCATGTTTTATATTCTGGAATTAATTAATCATGATCTACGTAATCATATGAATAATTACAAGTCAAAACACGGACGACAAATGAAACAATTTTACCCAAAACGCTCTTTAACAAGGAATTTACAAAAGAACGGGTAATATAAAGTCATAAGTGAACCATATATGATATCATAACAATGAATATGATTCTGTAATAAGTCAATGACATTATTTAAATCATTATACAGGAGGTTCGGATACTTACGAAGCAAATCGGACCTAAGGTAAGGGAAATATCACAATCTCATTTTTATCCGAGATTGTTTATACTTTGGTATTTACTGGGGTGTATTTTATCATCCACATCCATGTTTCCTAAATATGTAATATTATTTCCATCCACCTAAAATTGTTTAAATCCAATTTTACCCTTCGGTGAGTTTTTAGTAAAAGATATGAAAGGAATCTTTTGTTGTTTTTCATAAGAGTTACTTTTTGACTTTGCCGACAAAAGTACGAGAAGAATGTTTTTTTTAACTTATACGTTATGAATGGATTTTTAAAACATTATTTCCAAGAATCTTCCTTTACTAGTTTTCAAGTTTATTTTTAATCAACTTCTTTTAGTTTTAAATTGTATGACATGTTAAGAAAGGAAAATGTTTTTGAAGTGGAAAAGATATTTTCCTCAAGAATGGAGTTCAAGAGTTTTATCAAAATTATTTTCCATCTAAGATAATAAAGGGTTCTGTTTTTCTCCATATAAATACATTGATTTGATTATGTTGTGATGGAATTATTTTTATGAATTCCTTTTGTTTTATGATGTCATGATGTTTAAGATTCCCATTTGTATTACATGGGTTATGCAATGATGTATGGTTTATGATTTTGTGGCACACATAAGAATGGTATCATTATGAGATGGGTGGGACCTATATCTCCCTCCAATGCATTGGGTAAAGATTTTATATCTCATGAGATAGACATGGATGGAATGGTAGGTTATACCGGTTCAGTGAAACAGGACTGAAACGAGGGTGACTCGGTTCACAAAGGGACTTTTTCCACTAAGATAGTCTTGGAAATGAGTCTTGACTAATAAGAAATGATTCTCTATGATTATGTGTGTATGACACAAAGTTTAATGTATTAAGTTATGATTATTGTGATTAAATTTCACTGCCATGAGTTATCCCAGGTTATGAAATTATGATCTCTTTTACAGGTTATGATTTACAAAAGTTATGTGCTTATGTATATGATGTGATTGATATTTATTTTGTTTACCCTTACCGATCATTTGAGCTCACCCTTTTATGTTTTCTTTTCCCCAGGATATAAAGAAAGGTTTTAGGTATAAAAAAAATAGGAAGATCTTTATGGGAGATGTTGAAGATCTTTCACCAGGATTAGAAGATTATATTCTAAGTTTCCAAAGACACTAAACTATTACGATCCTTGTGTGTGTGTTTTTGTTATGTACTAAGTATTCCGCAAAAGTAATGTAATGTCCATGTACATCAAGCTTCGGGTCTCTACACCCACCACACCCCTGGACATCCCCCCAACCCCTTGGACAACCCCAAACACCTCTGGAAAACCCCCCGCCCTCATGTATACCCTCCCACCCCCTGGACAACACTTCCATACCCCTGGACAGCCCTCCCACACCCTTGAAACATACCAGAAAGTTACCAAAAACAAACCAGAACCCCCTCACCCCACTAGACTGCCCCCACCACACCCCTAGGACACCCCCCACCCACACCCATAGAAATAACCACCACCCCTTGGACATCCCCCACCCTCCTGTAGACCCACCACCCCCTGTACAGCATTCCCACATCCCTGGACAGCCCTCCTACACCCTTGAAACAGAAAAAAAGTTACCCAAAATAGACTATAACCCCCTCAACTCACTAGACAGCCCCCACCACACCCCTGGACAGCCCCCCCCCCATCCCCATGGACACCCTGGACCCCCCCCCACACCACCACTAGAAACCCCCTCACCCCACAAGACACCCCACACCCCTAGACACCCCCTGGACAACCTCCCACTCCCCTGGACAACCCTTCCACCCTGTTGTAAATACTCCCACCCCCTGGACTGCCCCCCACTATCATGGACACCCAGGACCCCCACCCCACCGGATAGCCCTCACAGACCCCTGGACACCCCCCCTCCAACTGAACACCCCCCACACCCTTGTAACCCCTCCCCCCAGACCAAAATCTATACAAGAAAAACCATCATAAGTAGACAAAAACAAGAAGTAGATAAAAATTATACATTCACATATATAACATTCAAAACTTACACTGTCAACTTAAAAAAAACTAAATCCAACCTAAATGACTACCAAATACACATTTACAATGACCATATTCAAAATTACATTTTACATTAAAAATAACTAAAATTCAATCAAACCTGTAAAATAATTTGACCACTCCACTTGTAAGTGTTTGATGTCTTCAGCAGTATAGGGTTGAGGGTCATCAAAAAGATACAAATGAAAAGGATAGTAGTTAATGTTTATAATTAATAAATAAAATTGAAATATTATAGAAAATTTTAAGAGGAAATCATACCAGGTAAAAATCTATAACTGTCCCAGTTATTATTATTTCATACATAAATCTTAACATATAATATCCGCATTCGATGATTCCTTGTTGTTCATGACAATTCTGTTTGAATGAGTGTAAATTCAATATACTATTTTTATGTAATAAATCAATAAGTACAAATTATAAATGGATATTTACCTTCACATTTACATATTTGATCTTTGCACTATTTTTCATTGGGTTTTTTCGAAAGTAGACCCATGCCTTGTTAGAAAATAATACGATTGGGGTAAATTTAAAATTCATTATAATATATAAAACTATTGAGAAAATGAAACTTACTTTTCCAATATATTCTTAAAACATTCCCGCACATCATCATGGACATAGAATATCCAATAAAGTGGTTTCTCCCTTGGGAAAAAACCCCTAACATTCAATGATCACTGATAAAATGAAATTTATGGTTAGTGGTTTTTTATGTTAAAAGATAATGGACTCTTTGAGAGAGATGTGTTTCATACCTACCACAAAAAGGCATCATCCAACATTGTGTGACTATATTCTTTTCAAGTCTTTCAGCAATATAAAGCATTATTTGTTCCTCATCCAATGCACATGCTTTAGGGGAAATCAATTGCGGGTCCATGAATACATATACATCTGTCAGCTCATTCCTCTTACAAATTTTATAAAGATACTCAATACAAAACAGACATAAGTATACATTTTTAATAAATATAACATAGGGAAAAGGTGTTAAGACTTACATGGAAAAAAATTTCACCACGTTGATGCCCAACTTATCTCTAGTAACAAGCTCCATGAAATCAGTTTTCATAATCCCCACACTTATTGCACGTTCACAAACATGAGCTTCTATTGGAAACTCATAATGACCCGCCAACAAATTTGAATATCTTGAAAATCTGTCAAGACTGCTATAATTTTTATCTGATGTCATAGCCATTTGTCTTTGTTGTTGTCTATACAATATTTCTTTACCGTTGAAGTATTCCTGTAAAAATAAATAGAAAAATATACTAGTTTTCAAATGATAAACCAACTTTAATAAAAAATAAAATAAAAGATATAACATTAATACCTCTATGGTAATGAGTCGAAGAAGCCTGGATGGACAAATTAAAATATGGCCGATACTATGTCCAACTGTCGTCACCTCATCTGTAGGTAATGGTACTCGAGCAGATCTATCTATAATATTCTATACAGTGAACCTATTATTCTCTACCTATAATTGTTGATGATGAATTGTGTCTCCTATACAATATACCAACTCATATGAAGCTATATGATGTTGAGGATCATCAACATATAACTCGCAATAAGTAGGAAGCTGCGGCGAAGGAGTAGGATAAAAAATGGGGTCCGCGGGCTGAGGTGGGGGAGTGGGAGCTACTGGCAGAGGTGGAGGATAAATAATGGGGTCTTCAGGGGGAGGTGGAGGAGTGGGAGCTGCCGTCTGAAATTGTCTTTTCATGTCTGCAAACATAGACTGTATCAATGCTCTAATATTTTCCTCCATCACCACATTAATATTATGAACTTCATCATCCAAGGATTCTATTTTTTTTATAAACCCCCTCAACGTTAGAAGTTGAAGAATGTGGCAACACTTTTTTTACCGATACACCTGCAAGATATCCTCTTACACGACCTGAATGTTCGAGCTTTCCCAATGCTTCAGATAAAATATCATGCCTCCCAGTAGCTGTAAATTCCCCCTATGAACTCTTCTCCTCAAGAGAGTCTTGTATTAATTAATTGAACATTTCTGTAATTATTGAAATTATATGAAGAAAATAGTTAACTTAAATAGATAAAATATATATCTTACAATCCTCTCAGCTATGATTCCTGATTCTTCCAAAGATTTTTCCCTTTTTTCCCATCCGATCTCTCTTCCATTTTTCATGTCTAGATGGAGGGGATGGAGGGGCCACCTCTCCAGAGCTTGAAGACTCAGATCTTAGTTGTTGAAATTTTTCCTCCATCATTTGTTCTTCCAAAAATGCATACCCTCCCCGAGATAAACTATGAGGGTGTACATTTATAGATTGGATCTCCTGATGATCTTTCCTTGTTTTTTGTAAATTAAGAATAATAAATCCTTAACAAAACATTAATATGATCATTTATATAAGAAATATTATAAAAGTTTGCATTTCCCTTACCAAAAATGACTCTTTTATTCTACTTTCAAAAAACTGTCTCCATGTGTCTTAATCTATAAAATGATATATACGACATTGATTTTCATGACTCCTATGACCACAAATGAAATCAGATGAGAGGGTTGATTTGAAATCCCTCCATCTCCTTGAAGCTAACGATAATAATTTCTTCCTGACTCCTCCAGTGATAGGAATATCAAATGTCATCTGATAAAGAAGTTGTTAAACATATTATATATACTAGAAACATTTAAAGAATAGTCAAACAATATCAAAAGATCATACCAAAATCAGCTCCCACAACTGAGAGATTATATCTTTATCCACACTTCTCCAGTCATCATACAGAATGCTTACTTTTCTCTTAGCTTGAGTTGATACAAAACTCTTAAAATCTTTTGCATTTGGACCTCTAGGAATAACATCATCATCAAACTCAACGAGTATCCTCTGATCCTGTGTATGGGAAAGTGATAATTTTGGTAAATGTGTGCACCCACGTTTACCAACCTTTGAACTCTTTTTCGTAATAGGTGCAGATGAGGAAGATTGGGGAACATAAAGAGGACCATGTGAATGTTTCTCCCAAGAGTTATGACCAATATGCTCATCTCTAAGAATCATGTGGTTGTTCAACTGAATGATCTGTCATTATCCTTCAAATCAAAAAAACAAACATTGGTTCACAAATATACAAATTCAAATATTTTAATACTACTATAATCAGAAAATAGAAAAGTGTACTAAGTTACATAATAGTAAACATTGTTAATATGGAAATCATGTTAAACAATGGTAAAGATGGTAAATATGGTCAAGATGGTAAAAATGGTAAACATGGTAAACATGGTAAACATGGTAAACATGGTAAACATGATAAACCTGGTAAACATGAAAAAGTAATTTTCACTTAACAAAAATAATAGATATATAATTCATGTAATGGTAAACATGATAAAGTAAACTAAAAAAACTTAAAACAAACAAAAACATATACTTTTTTTGTTTTAATACATGTTTTAATAAAGAAAAAACTTACAATATCTATCATTTTATGAAAAAAATAAATGTAAACAAGAAATAAACATATGTTACCTGTAATTTTAGGAATGTACAAATGGATTGTTTTCCCAAATTCCTTCTTTGTGATCGTTCCTTATGGAACAAACCATGTCTTCAACATACTCATCATTATGTTCTGTTAATCTTTCCATGGTAGTAGAGATCTCACATAAATCAACATCTTCATCAAGTTCATCCTCATTAACATATTGTTTTTTCCCTTGTATAACAACAACCCACTGCATATCTGATTGATCTACTACATAGAAAATTTGTTTTTCATGTGTTTCCATTATAAAGGAATCAGCTATGTCGTCCAATCTCTTTAGATTAACATGTGTCATTATAAATTCATCGTATCTGACACTGTTGTTACCGATAAACCATTTATAGTTAAAAACATGAACTTTAATTTTAAAGTAATCAACCTCTCATTTGTCTTCAATCACTCCATAATATGGACTTGATGCAGAAATTGGGTTTGTGTCCTTAGCACATGAAAAATGCATTTCTTCTGCAAACACCAATACACCACTATTCTAAACTGCACTTCTGTTGTCCTGAGCTTTCATATGAAATGTATAGCCATTAATGTCATAACCGGACCATTCTATCACATTTAAACATGGACCACCCACTATCCATTTTAATGTCTCTGATACATATGATCTACCAAGCAAGGTCTTTTTAAACCATGACAAAAAAAATTTGTGCTCATTCAAAATCCACATTTCTTTCATATTTGGATGACATTATTTCAACTCATTAATATGCAATGTGATATACGGTTGAGCATCATCTATGTTATTCAAGATGTATGATTCTAACTTCTTCATCTATTCGGCTAAAAATGATTTGACTTTCATGACACGAATCCCCTTTACCTCATTATTAACTCGTTCATGGCGAGATGGAGGAAAACCTATGTATTGCGTTGCAACCAAGTAGCTCGTACAAAACTCTTCTACCTCATCAGAAATATACTTTTCAATATTAGAGGCTTCAGGTCGATATGGATTTTTAACATACCCCTTTAATATTTTCATATACCTTTCAAAAGGACACATTCAATGAAGATATACAGGTCCACAAAGCTTTATTTCTCGAACTAGATGAATCATAAAATGCACCATTATATCAAAAAAAAAGTTGGAGGAAAATACAGTTCCAATTGAAAAAGTATAAAAATTGCATCCTTTTCCAAAATGTTCAAAGTATTCACATCAATCTCCTTGTTACAAATTGAATTGAAAAAATAACACAACTTCATTATAGTCTTTCTGACACGGATGGAAAATATTCCACGCAATGCAACTGGTAGAATTTGTTGCATCATGATGTGACAATCATGTGATTTCATACCTATCAACTTCAATTCCTTCAATGAGACAAAAAATTTTACATTTGAAGAATAAAATTGAAGAAATTTGATATCATTAAGACACTGACAAAAGAATATTTTCTCCCTCTTCGATAATGTATGACAAGATGAGGGAAGAAATGTTCATCTTCCTTTAGGAGTGGGAGTTAACTCCAAACATATTCCAATTGATAGTAAGTCTAATCTTGCATTCCACCCATTTTTTTCTTTCCTTTAATATCTAACAATTTTCTAATCAAACAATCACTGATATTCTTCTCCACATGCATGACATAAATATTATGTTTAACATATTGATACCTCCAATATGGTAGCTCAAAAAATGTTGACCTTTTCCTCCAAATATGTCAATCATTACCAGATTTCTGTGTCATTAACAATGTCACATCAAGATTTTTTACCCTCTCAAAATATAGATTAGGGGATAAAGGTTTTAGAGTAGTATCAAATTCTTCTGAGCCGTTGAATGCCTTTTTTAGTCTTCTATAAGGGTAATCCATAGGCAAAATATTTCGATGACCCATGCACACTATTTTCCTCCCATGATGCAATTGACAATATGACATCTGTTGTCCACAAATTGGACATGCTTTATGCCCTTTAACACTGTATCCAGACAAATTTCCATACGCTGGGAAGTCATTTATAGTGAACAGAAGCACTGCATGCAGTTGAAAATATTCCATTTTATAAGAATTATACACCCTAATACCATCAGCCCATAACAGTTTCAAATCATCAATCAATGGTGACAAGTAAACATCAATATCATTGTTGGGTTTCTTTGGACCAGAGATCATTATACTCAACATGACATATTTTCGCATCATAAAAATTTCAGGAGAGAGGTTGTAAATTACCAATAAAATAGGCCATGAACTATGTGTGCTATTGAGGGTTCAGTATGGATTCATTCCATCTATGCAAAACCCTAGTCTGAGATTTCTAATTTCATTTCCAAATGTAGAATACTGCGCATAAATTTTTTTCCATTGTGGACAATCAGCTGGATGACGTATTTTTCCATCACATACCCGCTCATCAGCATGCCATATTAACCTTTTTGTATCATTTGAATTAGAAAGTAAACATTTGAAACGATGAATTATAGGAAGATTCCAAAATACCTTTGAAGGGATCTTTGTAATCTATACATCAACCTGTGATTTTTCTTTCACCTTATATCGTGATGTCCCACATTTAGGACACACTGACAGAAATTAATATTCATTCCTATATATAATGAATTCATTTGGACATGCATGTATTTTCTTGTATCCCAATCCCATCGGGAATAATATTTTATTGGCCATATAATGTGAATATGAAAGATATTTATCTTTTGGAAGAATGTCTTTCATCATTTGTAGAAGCTCTGTAAAAATTCTGTCACTCCATCCATGTTTCTCCTTTAGGTTAATCAATCTTAACACCTCTGAAAAACCATAAAATCTATACAAACAGGATATAATGGTTTTTCATCATCACTATATAGACATGCAACTGTCGGTTCTATCTCAATTTGTTCTGCTACAATATCGCGAATCATTTCTTAATTCCATCAGAGTTACCATCTTGCGAATCATCATCATCAGTAACATTCTGTCCAGTTTCACCATGTCAAATCTAAGGGCTGTAACTCGGATTAAAACCATGAAACATCAGATGATATTTTATCTCTCTACTTTTCAACTTCTTCATATTCAAACATTTCAGGTGTGGATAAAAAAATGTCACTACTTGGAACATTTCGTTTAGAAAATTCCAAAAAAGGCATCAACACCTTCCTCATATTCATTTCTCATTTGATGTGTCACAATCCAAATTCAACTCAGTATTACCTATAACAAATATAAAAAATATATATATTTTTAAGATAAGACAAATATATTTTTATATGAAAAAAATCATAATTTGAATGTAAAACAATTTTGAAATATAAAACCAATCTATGCGTATTTAAAAAAATATGCTTGAATATTATTTCAAAAAATATATATAGTGAGATATAATAGTTTTAAATTCCATTTAATCAAAGAAAACCACGAGGCCTACAATTTTGATAGAAAATTGGAGAAAATTGAGTAAACCTGAGAATCAAATCAAATTTAAAATAAAAATTCAAATGGAGAAAATCACAATGTAAAGCCAATCATCACAGCACAATCATCATGTCATAATCTCAGAAACCAAGATTCAGTAGTCAATACCAACTAACACTTATCCCCCACCCCCTTGGAAACCCCCTGGACACCACCACCCCCTTGTACAACCCCCCCCCCCCCCCCCACCCCTTGGACACCACCCCCACCCCCTTGAACACCCCATGGACACCACCAAACCCTTGGACAGCCGCCCACCCCTCCTGGACACCCCCACCCCCTGGACAGCCCCCACCCCTATAGACAGCACCCCCACCCCTTTTAAACACCACCCCCACCCCCTACCCCCTTGGACACCCCCCTAGACAGCACCCTACCCCTCTAGACCGCACCCACACCCCTCCTGGACACCACCCCCACCCCTACGCCCTTGGACACCCCTCTGGACACCCCCAACCCTCTAGACAACCCCCACCCCCCTGGATATCCCCTACCACTCTAGAAAGCACCCCCACCCCTACTGGACACCACCCCCACCCCTACCCCCATGGATACCCCCTGGATAGCACCCCACCCCTCTAGACAGCACCCCCACCCCTCCTCGACACCACCCCACCACCTACCCCCTTGGACGCCCCTTGGAAACCCCCAACCCTTTGGACATCCCCCCACCCCCTGGACAGCCCCTCATTCTTCTAGACAGCACCCCCACCCCTCCTGGACACCACCCCAACCCCTACCCCCTTGGACACCCCCCCCCCCTGGACACCCCCAACCCTCTGGATAGCCCCCCACCCCCGGACAACCCCCAAACCCTCTGAAGAGGCCCCACCCCCTTGGACAGCCCCGTCCACCCGCACACCCACCCACCACCTTGGACACCCCCCTGGACACCCCCAACCCTCTGGACAGCCCCCACCACCTGAACAACCCCCCAAACCCTCTGGACATGACCCCACCCCCTTGGACAACCCTTCCACCCACCCACCCCCTTGGACACCACCCTGGACACCCCCAACCCTCTGGACAACCCTCCCACCCCCCTAGACAGCCCCCATCCCTATAGACAGCACCACCCACCCCTCATGGACCCACCCCTACCCCCTTGGACACCCCCTGGATAGCCCCCACCCCTATAGGCAACACCCCCACCCCTCCAGGATACCACCCCCACCCCTACCCCCTTGGACACCCCATGGACACCCCAACCCTCTGGACAACCCCCCACCCCCGGACAACCCCCCGAAACGCTCTTGACATGCCCCCACCCCCTTGGACAACACCCCCCACCCACCCACCCCCTTGGAGACCCCCAACCCTCTAGACAACCCCCACCACCTGGACAGCCCTCAACCCCTCTAGACAGCACCCCACCCCTCTTGGACAGCACCCCCAGCCTCTACCCACTTGGACACCCCCTGGACACCCTCCAACCCTCTGGACAACCCCCCACCTCTGGACAGCCCCCCACCCCTCTATACAACATACCCCACCCATCCTGGATGTAAAGACCCGTAAAATTCAAGGGAAATTTTTTCTTAATTTTCTTTAGAATTTTACAAGAGCGCGGTTTCAGACGCCACCTGATTCCGAGGCCCGGAGTGCCCAGAATTAATTTCCGAAGTTTGGCTCGGGTACGTTCAGTGAACGAACGAGCGGGAATTCCTAACTTTTGATCCGGTGCTCGGAATTGAAATCCGAGGGCACCGATGAACTCGCAGCGCCGATATTCGCTTAAAGAGACCTTTTCGGGAGTTGCGTTTGTTGCGGGTTGAAAGTTAATTTTTGGGGTTTTAGTTGAGTTAAATAAAATTTGTGTAGAACAAATTTTATTATAACTTCTTAAAACCTATCAAAGGAGGTTGGAAGTGGGACCCACACCCACTTAACCTCCCTTGGGAGGATTAAGTGTGGTGGGGCCCACACGAACCCCTAATTCTTTTCAAATTCCCTAACCCCTCTAAACCCCCTCTTAATTATGTAACTCTTCCCTACTTTAACTCTTGCCAACCTATCTCTTCACTTAATTTTGTCAACTCTAGATTTAATTAATGTATTGAATTCAACTTTTGAATTTTGAAAGGTTGGCAAAGTGAAAATAAAATAAGGTGTAGCTTATTTTATTTTGGGTTATTTGTATGTCTTCTTGAGAGGTGGAGAGATCTTCTTCATCTTCAAACTCAACTAAGAACGCGAAGAATGTCGTTCTTCAACGAAGAACTTCTCCACCGAAGAACACGGTCCATCCGCGACGCCGTATCCGCGACGCGACGTACTTCTTCCGCGTCATCTCTTCCGCGACGGTTTTCCGCGACGAACGCCATCGACAACGACTCTTCCTCCGACGTCATAGGAATCGACACCGATATTCCACGACTACGTCAACGTGCGACTATCGAGGTAGAGGTTCTTGAGTTCGTTGTTTTCTTTATTATTTGACTTTCCTCAAGACTTGACGAGGAACGCTCAATTTCCGACGAAGAACGCCGCTCCGCTCTTCTTCGTTTACCGTGTCAACGAAAGGGGACGCCACTTCTTCCTCGGACAATCTTCTTCGGCGTACAAGTTTCGCCAACGACGTGTCTCTTCGAACGCATCCCTTCGTCATCGGATTTGACGAACGGCTTCCGCGACGCCCGACCTCCGCGACGTCGTCTTCCGCGGAACCTTGACAATCTTCGAACCTTATACCCGAGGTAGGGGTTGTCGATTTCTTTTTGGTTTCCTTATTTTATTCTTGATCGTGATTTTATCAAGACTAACGTGTGACTTGATTTATTTTAAGTTGCGTTATTATTTTAACGTGAGGGGGGGCCGGGCCGCACGAACACGGCCGAACCCCCCTCCATCGTTCTTGTTTATTCTTGCGTGAGGAAGTAAGTGGCGTGGTGCCGTCGCACCACGCGGATGATCGTGCAAATATTTTACGCGGCGTCGTCGCGCCACGCCGAGGAAAAATCTTCAAGAACGCGACGCCGTCGCGCCGCGTTGAAAAGATTCATGGCACGGCGAAAGGGGCGCGGTGCCGTCGCACCGCGCCAGACGACGAACACCGCGGCCGGTTCCGGGCCGCGGCGGGACGAGAAGACCGCGGCCGGTTCCGGGCCGCGGCGGAAGAGAAGACCGGCGGCCGGGCCGCCGGCGTCGGAAGCCGAAGGGGGGGACCGGAAGTTTTCCGGTCCCGTTGGAGAAAAACCGGCCGGCCAGCTGGCCGGCCGGAAGTCTTTAAAACCGGGGGAATTAATCCCCCGGCCGTAATAATAAAACCCCCCTCTTTAAGAGGGGGGGGGGGGGGTTCTTTGAAGGAGGGGGGCAGCCAGCCCCCTCGGTTCCGCACCAGCAGGCCCCCCACGTGGGGGGGGGGGGCTTCTTTAAAAAAAAAGGGGCGCGACCCTTTGTGCCGCGCCGCCCCTCAAAAACCGCGGGGCTTAGCCCCCGCGTGCCGACCGTGTGCGGCCCCTCGCGGCACCCCGAGCCGCCGCGGCACCCCGCGCCGCCGCGCCGCCGCGCCGCCCCAGGGGGGGGTCGGGCCGGGTCGGGCCGGACCAAGACCCCCCCGTTTCGAACCAGATTTGGTTTTTGGCCCATAACTTGAGCCTCGGACCTCCGATTGACGAACCGTCTGCGGCAACGCGATCCTTGGATCGAGACGGTCGTTTCGTTATATCGCACTAAAGGTTTCGGTTTACTTTGAGTTCGGCCGGGTTGGTTCGTTCACGAAACCAACCGGGCATTCGGAGCGGAAACGCTCATATCTTGAGCTATGAACGTCCGATTGACGCGCCGTCAGTCGCGTTGTGTTCCTCTTAGTGAGACGGATCTTTTGGAATACTCCGCCCGAGGTTTGGACGCAGGTGGAGTACGGTCGGGTTGGTTTAGCCTTAAAAACCAACCGGGCCCCAGAGACGAAAATGCCAATAACTCTCAGACCGGGCATCCGATCGACGCGCCGTCTGTTGCGTTGAGTTCCTATTGACGATACGGAACTTTTGGATACATCAACTCTGGTCTTCGTGACAGTTGATGTATCAGCCTCTCGGCTCGTGGAGCGGACCCTCCGAACGAGCTTGCTATGTGCGGGAACCCTAGTGCTGAATGCGACTGCTACTGTGACTGCGACGACGACAGTACAGAGATCCTGTGTGGATTCGACGACGACGACTTCAGCACTCAGCGATCCTACGTGGATCAGTGCTACAGGTCCTGTGTGGGCCCGATCATGTGTGGGTCCTTGCGCTCAGCGGTTCTGTGTGAGCCAGCGCCTACAGGTCCTGTGTGGGCCCGATCCTGTGTGGGTCATTGCGGGGGTTAGTTACCTATCGATCCTTCGTGGGTCCGACGACTTAGATGGATCAGTGATCATCTTTATCGTCCTTGAAGAAGTATACCTGTGTGAGCTGAATCCTGTTTCTTTCCAGTGTGGATTGTGTTGTGTAATCCTGTGTGGATTATGCTTTCCTATGTGGAATACGTATACTTCCTGCGTGGGCTGAGTTGTACTTGGTCTCGGAGGTTGGAGCGTATTTTAAATGATGACTTAGGTATATGTATGGGCATATACCTAAGCAGTGTCGGTTGTTACTTCGTGATTGTACTTTTCTTCGTGGTTTATCCTTTGTGGATTTTGAGAGACCTTCAGGGTCTCGGGGTCCCTACTGAGTAGCTTATACTCACCCCTGCACGGGCTTTGCCCGCACTACGTTGTGTTGGTTGCAGACGACGGATAGCGTTGACCTTAGCTGAGGCTTGCAGAGCGGGACGGTACCCGGAGGTGGACCACTGGGCGGGACGTGCACGGAGCGGACGGCGGGACCCGTAGAGCAGAGGAGCTATCTGTACCCACCCTTCAGGTGGGATTTCCAGTGGACAGCTCGGAGTAGCGGCTTTTACTTTTCAGTTGCTGTTTTTCCTTTTTGAGTTGTACTTTACTTTCAGTTTGGGTTTGTATTCTGGCCCGTTTACTTTTCCGCACTTTCAGTTGTACTCTGCCTTGTTTAGTGTTTACTTTCCGCTTGCTTACTCTGTGGTGATGTTTACTTTTCAAAGGCAATGCCTTCCCAATTTACTGGGATTTACGCCTTGGTGCTAGTCTCCAGCCCCTGGCCTATGGAAGGCGGGCTTGGGGTAGTCACGGCACGGACCCCGAGGGCGGGTCGTGACAAATTGGTATCAGAGGAGTTCGGTTCTACCGCGAACTCTGATCTTTTCTATGTGAAGCAATAATGTTTAGTGTATTGAGTGTGGTTATCAGTCCAGGGAGCCCAGTGTTGGTGCGGCGGCCGACGTATCCGTACACCAGGACCCTGACTTCTGATTTCCGACTTAATGCACGAAAACATTGATTGCGTGTGTGTTTCAAAGTTTTCTTTGTGATTACTTTTATCAGCTCACCAGGTATACTGTTCTAACCGTGGCGCACCTGTTTCCTTTTCAGGATGGCCCCACGACGGCAGCCAGCTAGGGTTCCGAGAGTCGAGCGAGACGACAGCCCACCGAGCGACGAGGCCTCGGTGCAGGGCCCTTTTCCAGTAGTGGCACCGGCGGTAGCTTTACCCGCCGATCCCCCGATGCTTCCAGAAGCAGCCGCTGACGATGCACGTCGCCTCAGCGCACTGCATGAGTTTCAGCGACAGCGACCGCCCAGGTTTCGCGGGGAGACGGATCCCCAGGCAGCAGAGGACTGGCTGGAGGCAGTGGTTCGAGTGTTTAGGCTAGTGAGGACACCAGCAGACCTCATGGTGATCCTCGCTGCGAGCCTACTACACGCAGCAGCGGGACGATGGTGGAGCTTGATGCTCCAGGTGCACGATGAGGCATCTCTTCTTTGGACGGACTTTGAGAGCCTCTTCCGCTCGGAGTTCGTCCCAGACACCCTTCGCGCGGTGCGTATCCAGGAGCTTCTACAGCTGCGGCAGGGCAGCATGACGGTCGCTCAGTACTCGGCGAGATTTACCGATCTCTCGCGCTACTCGACCGACATGGTACGGGACCCATTCTTCCGGGCCCGGACCTTCGAGCAGGGTTTGAGACACGAGATCAGGGAATCGCTGATCTCCCTCAGCATAACGACTCAGACAGGAGTACTGGAGCGGGCCCTTCTGATCGAGAGCTTCCTTGCTGAGTCTACACCAGCACAGCGACCCACCGCAGGGCGGCACGTGGCAGAGTCATCTGCAGCAGGCAGTCGACGGATGACTCAGGGGTTCAGACAGACCAGACCTTCGGGCAGACGATCTCAGGGCACTGGCTCAGCAGTGCGGGGAACACAGCGCGGAGCCAGTCTTACGAGAGGCAGACAGTGCTACTCGTGCGGCGGGCAGGGCCACATGGCTCGTGACTGCCCGACCCGCCGTGCCGAGGAGCAGCAGACGGTTGAGGGACCACCGAGGCAGAGGCAGAGGATCGACCGTGGCGGTCCGCAGGGAGGAGGCGGACGAGGCAGAGGAGCTGGACGAGCAGCTGGTGGTGGCCGACGCTTTGAGGCTCTACCACCACCACCACCAGGAGGTCCACCCCGACCACAGGGAGCTGGCGGGCAGCGACAGGCACAGCTCCAGGCAGCAGAGGCCTACGACCACGGCGCACCCGAGATGATTCGAGGTACTATCTGTGTCTATTCCACCCTTGCTGCAGTTCTTATAGACACAGGAGCGAGTCATTCTTTCATAGCCGCTGCCCTTGTTCGGAGCTCGGAGATTCTGACAGAGCCGTTGGCTCGATCCTTACGGCTAGAGACTCCTACGGGAGCAGACTCGACGATTACGCACTGGTGCCGGCAGTGTGAGCTTACTCTAGGAGGCGAGAGCTTCGGCTGGGATCTTCTTGTAGCAGCGTCGAGGCCTTACGACGTCATCTTGGGCATGGATTGGCTATCTACGGTCCATGCACAGATTGGATGTTTTAGGCGCAAGGTGCGATGTGTACGCACCGACGGGAGCAGGTTCACCTTCACCGGCGAGAAGGGAGCCTTAGCAGCACAGGATGGACTTCCGCGGAGGAGAGGACAGCCCATCACTCATCAGTTGGCTAGCCTTATCCTTGGAGCAGTTGACGTGCGGAGTCCTGGTTTTCCTGCAGTGGTGGATCAGTTTGCGGACGTTTTTCCCGACGACGTTCCAGGGCTACCTCCTCGCAGAGAGGTAGACTTTTATATTGACTTGTACCCCGGGACAGCCCCGATATCCACTCCAGCATATCGGATGGCCCCCGCCGAGCTTAGAGAGCTACGGGTACAGTTGGAGGACTTGCAGGGAAGGGGTTCATCCGACCCAGTGTTTCACCCTGGGCTTCCCCGATGTTGTTCGCCAAGAAGGCGGACGGGAGCTTGCGACTTTGTGTTGACTATCGTCGCCTGAACCAGGTGACAGTGAGGAACAAGTATCCGCTACCGAGGATTGATGACCTCTTTGATCAGCTCAAGGGAGCACGGTGGTTCTCGAAGATAGACCTCAGGTCAGGCTATCATCATCTCAGAGTCAGAGACGAGGATGTGCAGAAGACGGCCTTCAGATGTCGGTATGGCCACTATGAGTTCTTGGTTATGCCTTTCGGTGTAACCAATGCTCCAGCAGTGTTCATGGCTCTCATGAACAGGATCTTTCAGCCATACCTCGATCGGTTTGTCGTGGTCTTCATCGATGACATTCTGATTTACTCTACGACAGAGGAGGAGCACGCCTATCACTTGCGAGTTGTTCTTGACACACTCCGAGAGCACCAGCTTCATGGTAAGCTCTCGAAGTGCCAGTTCTGGATACGTGAGGTCCACTTTTTGGGACACGTTATCTCTGAGGCGGGATTTTCAGTAGATCCCGCAAAGATTGAGGCTGTGTTAGCATGGGAGCCACCCAGGAGCGTGACTGAGGTTCGGAGTTTCTTGGGACTAGCTGGATACTATCGGAGATTCGTTCCAGATTTCTCTAGAGTTGCAGCATCACTCACAGCTTTGACGAAGAAAGGGAAACCCTTCGTGTGGTCAGACAGATGTCAGCAGAGCTTCCAAGAGCTGAGACAGAGATTGACTAGCGCACCTATCTTGAGGTTGCCTGAGGAGGGAGTAGGGTACGTAGTCTACTGCGATGCATCAGGGACCGGACTCGGATGTGTTCTGATGCAGGAGCGGGCAGTGATCGCCTATGGATCACGTCAGTTGAGGCCGCATGAGAAGAACTACGCTACCCATGACCTGGAGTTAGTAGCAGTGGTCTTCGCTCTGAAGACATGGCGACACTATCTGATGGGCGAGCGCTTTACAGTCTTTTCCGATCATCAGAGTCTCAGGTATATCTTCTCGCAGAAGGACCTGAACCTGAGACAACGACGATGGCTCGAGTTCCTCCAGGACTATGACTTTGAGATAGTCTATACTCCTGGGAAGGGGAACGTAGTAGCCGATGCCCTCAGCAGGAGGACGGGCATTCAGCTACTTGAGGAGGCGACGGAGCAGCTAGCCTCTTTACAAATATCCTTCGTGGATAGAGATGGAGCAGCCTTTCTTCAGTCTCTCACAGTCACTCCTCCACTACTGCAGCGAGTCAGGGAGGCACAGCGCGGGGACGCTAACTGCGAGACACGGCGTGCACAGATATCCTCGGGACAGACACCTGATGGTTTCTCCCTTGGAGCAGAGCACGACATCCTTTTCAGAGGACGTACCATGGTACCAGTCGCATTGCGAGAGGAAGTGCTGAGGGAGTTTCACACTTCACCTTTAGCGGTACATCCTGGAGTGGCGAAGATGTACCAGGACCTCAGACGACAGCACTGGTGGCCGGGTATGAAGAAGGTTTTAGCAGAGTTCGTTTCTCGATGCCTCACCTGTCAGCAGGTGAAGGCAGAGCATCAGGTACCAGCAGGCTTGGTACAGCCCTTGGAGGTTCCGGAGTGGAAGTGGGACGACATATCTATGGACTTTGTGACTGGACTTCCACGCACTTCCAGAGGTCACGACTCCATCTGGGTGATTGTTGACCGACTCACCAAGTCGGCACACTTCTTACCCATCAGAGAGCAGGGCTCAATGGAGAGCTTGGGACGTCTCTACGTTCAGGAGATTGTGTGGCTCCACGGCGTGCCATCATCTATCGTTTCCGATCGAGATGCCCGCTTTACTTCCCGGCTTTGGAAGGGGTTACAGGAGGCGTTCGGTACGCAGCTACGTCTTAGCACAGCTTTTCACCCTCAGACGGATGGTCAGACGGAGAGGACCATTCAGACTCTCGAGGACATGCTCCGCGCATGTGTCCTCGACTTTGGTCGTAGCTGGGAGGACCACCTACCCTTGGTGGAGTTCGCGTACAACAACAGCTACCACTCCACCATCGGGATGGCACCGTACAAGGCGTTGTACGGCCGACCATGTAGATCTCCTTTGTGCTGGACAGACCCTGGGGAGTCAGCACTGGTGGGACCGGAGATGGTCCAGGCCACGACAGAGAAGGTCCAGGTCATCCAGGAGCGGATGAGGACAGCTCAGAGCCAGCAGAAGTCATATGCTGACAGGAGGCGGAGGCCACTGGAGTTCGAGGATGGCGACCACGTCTTCTTGCGGGTCTCACCTCGACGTGGTATTCAGAGATTTGGCCGAGGCGGCAAGTTATCTCCGCGCTTCATCAGACCCTTCCAGATTCTCAGCAGGATTGGTGAGGTGGCTTATCGCCTGGATCTACCACCTCAGTAGCACCGGGTGCACGACGTCTTCCACGTATCTCAGCTGAGGAGATACGTGCACGACCCGACGCACATCATTGATCATGGGGAGCTTGACGTTGACGATGGGGCGACTTTTACGGAGGTCCCGGTAGAGATAGAGGATCGACAGGAGCGGGTCCTGCGTGGGCGATCGATTCCTCTTGTGCGCATCAGATGGCAGCACGGGAATCTCCAGGAGAGCACATGGGAGCGGGAGGCTCAGATGCGTGCTCAGTACCCTCATTTGTTTCCCTAGTTTTTGTTGTATCTTTACGGGGACGTAAAGCCCTGAAGTGGGAGTAATGTAAAGACCCGTAAAATTCAAGGGAAATTTTTTCTTAATTTTCTTTAGAATTTTAAAAGAGCGCGGTTTCAGACGGCACCTGATTCCGAGGCCCGGAGTGCCCAGAATTAATTTCCGAAGTTTGGCTCGGGTACGTTCAGTGAACGAACGAGCGGGAATTCCTAACTTTTGATCCGGTGCTCGGAATTGAAATCCGAGGGCACCGATGAACTCGCAGCGCCGATATTCGCTTAAAGAGACCTTTTCGGGAGTTGCGTTTGTTGCGGGTTGAAAGTTAATTTTTGGGGTTTTAGTTGAGTTAAATAAAATTTGTGTAGAACAAATTTTATTATAACTTCTTAAAACCTATCAAAGGAGGTTGGAAGTGGGACCCACACCCACTTAACCTCCCTTGGGAGGATTAAGTGTGGTGGGGCCCACACGAACCCCTAATTCTTTTCAAATTCCCTAACCCCTCTAAACCCCCTCTTAATTATGTAACTCTTCCCTACTTTAACTCTTGCCAACCTATCTCTTCACTTAATTTTGTCAACTCTAGATTTAATTAATGTATTGAATTCAACTTTTGAATTTTGAAAGGTTGGCAAAGTGAAAATAAAATAAGGTGTAGCTTATTTTATTTTGGGTTATTTGTTTGTCTTCTTGAGAGGTGGAGAGCTCTTCTTCATCTTCAAACTCAACGAAGAATGCGAAGAACGTCGTTCTTCAACGAAGAACTTCTCCACCGAAGAACACGGTCCATCCGCGACGCCGTATCCGCGACGCGACTTACTTCTTCCGCGTCATCTCTTCCGCGACGGTTTTCCGCGACGAACGCCATCGACAACGACTCTTCCTCCGACGTCATAGGAATCGACACCGATATCCCACGACTACGTCAACGTGCGACTATCGAGGTAGAGGTTCTTGAGTTCGTTGTTTTCTTTATTATTTGACTTTCCTCAAGACTTGACGAGGAACGCTCAATTTCCGACGAAGAACGCCGCTCCGCTCTTCTTCGTTTACCGTGTCAACGAAAGGGGACGTCACTTCTTCCTCGGACAATCTTCATCGGCGTACAAGTTTCGCCAATGACGTGTCTCTTCGAACGCATCCCTTCGTCATCGGATTTGACGAACGGCTTCCGCGACGCCCGACCTCTGCGACGTCGTCTTCCGCGGAACCTTGACAATCTTCGAACCTTATACCCGAGGTAGGGGTTGTCGATTTCTTTTTGGTTTCCTTATTTTATTCTTGATCGTGATTTTATCAAGACTAACGTGTGACTTGATTTATTTTAAGTTGCGTTACTATTTTAACGTGAGGGGGGGCCGGGCCGCACGAACACGGCCGAACCCCCCTCCATCGTTCTTGTTTATTCTTGCGTGAGGAAGTAAGTGGCGTGGTGCCGTCGCACCACACGGATGATCGTGCAAATATTTTACGCGGCGCCGTCGCGCCACGCCGAGGAAAAATCTTCAAGAACGCGCCGCCGTCGCGCCGCGTTGAAAAGATTCATGGCACGGCGAAAGGGGCGCGGTGCCGTCGCACCGCGCCAGACGACGAACACCGCGGCCGGTTCCGGGCCGCGGCGGGACGAGAAGACCGCGGCCGGTTCCTGGCCGCGGCGGAAGAGAAGACCGGCGGCCGGGCCGCCGGCGTCGGAAGCCGAAGGGGGGGACCGGAAGTTTTCCGGTCCCGTTGGAGAAAAACCGGCCGGCCAGCTGGCCGGCCGGAAGTCTTTAAAACCGGGGGAATTAATCCCCCAGCCGTAATAATAAAACCCCCCTCTTTAAGAGGGGGGGGGGGGTTCTTTGAAGGAGGGGGGCAGCCGGCCCCCTCGGTTCCGCACCAGCAGGCCCCCCACGTGGGGGGGCTTCTTTAAAAAAAAAGGGGCGCGGCCCTTTGTGTCGCGCCGCCCCTCAAAAACCGCGGGGCTTAGCCCCCGCGTGCCGACCGTGTGCGGCCCCTCGCGGCACCCCGCGCCGCCGCGCCGCCGCGCCGCCGCCGCGCCGCCCCAGGGGGGGGGGGGGGGTTGGGCCGGGTCGGCCCGGACCCAGACCCCCCCGTTTCGAACCAGATTTGGTTTTTGGCCCATAACTTGAGCCTCGGACCTCCGATTGACGAACCTTCTGCGGCAACGCGATCCTTGGATCGAGACGGTCGTTTAGTTATATCGCACTCAAGGTTTCGGTTTACTTTGAGTTCGGCCGGGTTGGTTCGTTCACGAAACCAACCGGGCATTCAGAGCGGAAACGCTCATATCTTGAGCTACGAACGTCCGATTGACGCGCCGTCAGTCGCGTTGTGTTCCTCTTAGTGAGACGGATCTTTTGGCATACTCCGCCCGAGGTTTGGACGCAGGTGGAGTACGGTCGGGTTGGTTTAGCCTTAAAAACCAACCGGGCCCCAGAGACGAAAATGCCAATAACTCTCAGACCGGGCATCCGATCGACGCGCCGTCTGTTGCGTTGAGTTCCTGTTGACGATACGGAACTTTTGGATACATCAACTCTGGTCTTCGTGACAGTTGATGTATCAGCCTCTCGGCTCGTGGAGCGGACCCTCCGAACGAGCTTGCTATGTGCGGGAACCCTAGTGCTGGCTGCGACTGCTACGACTGCTACTGTGACTGCGACGACGACAGTACAGAGATCCTGTGTGGATTCGACGACGACGACTTCAGCACTCAGCGATCCTACGTGGATCAGTGCTACAGGTCTTGTGTGGGCCCGATCCTGTGTGGGTCCTTGCGCTCAGCGGTTCTGTGTGAGCCAGCGCCTACAGGTCCTGTGTGGGCCCGATCCTGTGTGGGTCATTGCGGGGGTTAGTTACCTATCGATCCTTCGTGGGTCCGACGACTTAGATGGATCAGTGATCATCTTTATCGTCCTTGAAGAAGTATACCTGTGTGAGCTGAATCCTGTTTCTTTCTTGTGTGGATTGTGTTGTGCAATCCTGTGTGGATTATGCTTTCCTATGTGGAATACGTATACTTCCTGCGTGGGCTGAGTTGTACTTGGGCTCGGAGGTTGGAGCGTATTTTAAATGATGACTTAGGTATATGTATGGGCATATACCTAAGCAGTGTCGGTTGTTACTTCGTGATTGTACTTTTCTTCGTGGATTATCCTTTGTGGATTTTGAGAGACCTTCAGGGTCTCGGGGTCCCTACTGAGTAGCTTATACTCACCCCTGCACGGGCTTTGCCCGCACTACGTTGTGTTGGTTGCAGACGACGGACAGCGTTGACCTTAGCTGAGGCTTGCAGAGCGGGACGGTACCCGGAGGTGGACCACTGGGCGAGACGTGCACGGAGCGGACGGCGGGACCCGTAGAGCAGAGGAGCTATCTGTACCCACCCTTCAGGTGGGATTTCCAGTGGACAGCTCGGAGTAGCGGCTTTTACTTTTCAGTTTCTGTTTTTCCTTTTTGAGTTGTACTTTACTTTCAGTTTGGGTTTGTATTCTGGCCCGTTTACTTTTCCGCACTTTCAGTTGTACTCTGCCTTGTTTAGTGTTTACTTTCCGCTTTCTTACTCTGTGGTGATGTTTACTTTTCAAAGGCAATGCCTTCCCAATTTACTGGGATTTACGCCTTGGTGCTAGTCGCCAGCCCCTGGCCTATGGAAGCCGGGCTTGGGGTAGTCACGGCACGGACCCCGAGGGCGGGTCGTGACAAATTGGTATCAGAGGAGTTCGGTTCTACCGCGAACTCTGATCTTTTCTATGTGAAGCAATAATGTTTAGTGTATTGAGTGTGGTTATCAGTCCAGGGAGCCCAGTGTTGGTGCGGCGGCCGACGTATCCGTACACCAGGACCCTGACTTCTGATTTCCGACTTAATGCACGAAAACATTGATTGCGTGTGTGTTTCAAAGTTTTCTTTGTGATTACTTATATCAGCTCACCAGGTATACTGTTCTAACCGTGGCGCACCTGTTTCCTTTTCAGGATGGCCCCACGACGGCAGCCAGCTAGGGTTCCGAGAGTCGAGCGAGACGACAGCCCACCGAGCGACGAGGCCTCGGTGCAGGGCCCTTTTCCAGTAGTGGCACCGGCGGTAGCTTTACCCGCCGATCCCCCGATGCTTCCAGCAGCAGCCGCTGACGATGCACGTCGCCTCAGCGCACTGCATGAGTTTCAGCGACAGCGACCGCCCAGGTTTCGCGGGGAGACGGATCCCCAGGCAGCAGAGGACTGGCTGGAGGCAGTGGTTCGAGTGTTTAGGCTAGTGAGGACACCAGCAGACCTCATGGTGATCCTCGCTGCGAGCCTACTACACGCAGCAGCGGGACGATGGTGGAGCTTGATGCTCCAGGTGCACGATGAGGCATCTCTTCTTTGGACGGACTTTGAGAGCCTCTTCCGCTCGGAGTTCGTCCCAGCCACCCTTCGCGCGGTGCGTATCCAGGAGCTTCTACAGCTGCGGCAGGGCAGCATGACGGTCGCTCAGTACTCGGCGAGATTTACCGATCTCTCGCTCTACTCGACCGACATGGTACGGGACCCATTCTTCCGGGCCCGGACCTTCGAGCAGGGTTTGAGACACGAGATCAGGGCATCGCTGATCTCCCTCAGCATACCGACTCAGACAGGAGTACTCGAGCGGGCCCTTCTGATCGAGAGCTTCCTTGCTGAGTCTACACCAGCACAGCGACCCACCGCAGGGCGGCACGTGGCAGAGTCATCTGCAGCAGGCAGTCGACGGATGACTCAGGGGTCCAGACAGACCAGACCTTCGGGCAGACGATCTCAGGGCACTGGCTCAGCAGTGCGGGGCACACAGCGCGAAGCCAGTATTACGAGAGGCAGACAGTGCTACTCGTGCGGCGGGCAGGGCCACATGGCTCGTGACTGCCCGACCTGCCGTGCCGAGGAGCAGCAGACGGTTGAGGGACCACCGAGGAAGAGGCAGAGGATCGACCATGGCGGTCCGCAGGGAGGAGGCGGACGAGGCAGAGGAGCTGGACGAGCAGCTGGTGGTGGCCGACGCTTTGAGGATCTACCACCACCACCACCAGGAGGTCCACCCCGACCACAGGGAGCTGGCGGGCAGCGACAGGCATAGCTCCAGGCAGCAGAGGCCTACGACCACGGCGCACCCGAGATGATTCGAGGTACTATCTGTGTCTATTCTACCCTTGCTGTAGTTCTTATAGACACAGGAGCGAGTCATTCTTTCATAGCCGCTGCCCTTGTTCGGAGCTCGGAGATTCTGACAGAGCCGTTGGCTCGATCCTTACGGCTAGAGACTCCTACGGGAGCAGACTCGACGATTACGCACTGGTGCCGGCAGTGTGAGCTTACTCTAGGAGGCGAGAGCTTCGGCTGGGATCTTCTTGTAGCAGCGTCGAGGCCTTACGACGTCATCTTGGGCATGGATTGGCTATCTACGGTCCATGCACAGATTGACTGTTTTAGGCGCGAGGTGCGATGTGTACGCACCGACGGGAGCAGGTTCACCTTCACCGGCGAGAAGGGAGCCTTAGCAGCACAGGATGGACTTCCGCGGAGGAGAGGACAGCCCATCACTCATCAGTTGGCTAGCCTTATCCTTGGAGCAGATGACGTGCGGAGTCCTGGTTTTCCTGCAGTGGTGGATCAGTTTGCGGACGTTTTTCCCGACGACGTTCCAGGGCTACCTCCTCGCAGAGAGGTAGACTTTTATATTGACTTGTACCCCGGGACAGCCCCGATATCCACTCCAGCATATCGGATGGCCCCCGCCGAGCTTAGAGAGCTACGGGTACAGTTGGAGGACTTGCAGGGCAAGGGGTTCATCCGACCCAGTGTTTCACCCTGGGCTTCCCCGATGTTGTTCGCCAAGAAGGCGGACGGGAGCTTGCGACTTTGTGTTGACTATCGTCGCCTGAACCAGGTGACAGTGAGGAACAAGTATCAGCTACCAAGGATTGATGACCTCTTTGATCAGCTCAAGGGAGCACGGTGGTTCTCGAAGATAGACCTCAGGTCAGGCTATCATCAGCTCAGAGTCAGAGACGAGGATATGCAGAAGACGACCTTCAGATGTCGGTATGGACACTATGAGTTCTTGGTTATGCCTTTCGGTGTAACCAATGATCCAGTAGTGTTCATGGCTCTCATGAACAGGATCTTTCAGCCATACCTCGATCGGTTTGTCGTGGTCTTCATCGACGACATTCTGATTTACTCTACGACAGAGGAGGAGCACGCCTATCACTTGCGAGTTGTTCTTGACACACTCCGAGAGCACCAGCTTTATGGTAAGCTCTCGAAGTGCCAGTTCTGGATACGTGAGGTCCACTTTTTGGGACACGTTATCTATGAGGCGGGAGTTGCAGTAGATCCCGCAAAGATTGAGGCTGTGTTAGCATGGGAGCCACCCAGGAGCGTGACTGAGGTTCGGAGTTTCTTGGGACTAGCTGGATACTATCGGAGATTCGTTCCAGATTTCTCTAGAGTTGCAGCATCACTCACATCTTTGACGAAGAAAGGGAAACCCTTCATGTGGTCAGACAGATGTCAGCAGAGCTTCCAGGAGCTGAGACAGAGATTGACTAGCGCACCTATCTTGAGGTTGCCTGAGGAGGGAGTAGGGTACGTAGTCTACTGCGATGCATCAGGGACCGGACTCGGATGTGTTCTGATGCAGGAGCGGGCAGTGATCGCCTATGGATCACGTCAGTTGAGGCCGCATGAGCAGAACTACGCTACCCATGACCTGGAGTTAGCAGTAGTGGTCTTCGCTCTGAAGACATGGCGACACTATCTGATGGGCGAGCGCTTTACAGTCTTTTCCGATCATCAGAGTCTCAGGTATATCTTCTCGCAGAAGGACCTGATCCTGAGACAGCGACGATGGCTCGAGTTCCTCCAGGACTATGACTTTGAGATAGTCTATACTCCTGGGAAGGGGAACGTAGTAGCCGATGCCCTCAGCAGGAGGACGGGCATTCAGCTACTTGAGGAGGCGACGGAGCAGCTAGCCTCTTTGCAAATATCCTTCGTGGATAGAGATGGAGCAGCCTTTCTTCAGTCTCTCACAGTCACTCCTCCACTACTGCAGCGAGTCAGGGAGGCACAGCGCGGGGACGCTAACTGCGAGACACGGCGTGCACAGATATCCTCGGGACAGGCACCTGATGGTTTCTCCCTTGGAGCAGAGCACGACATCCTTTTTAGAGGACGTACCATGGTACCAGTCGCATTGCGAGAGGAAGTGCTGAGGGAGTTTCACACTTCACCTTTAGCGGTACATCCTGGAGTGGAGAAGATGTACCAGGACCTCAGACGACAGCACTGGTGGCCGGGTATGAAGAAGGTTGTAGTAGAGTTCGTTTCTCGATGCCTCACCTGTCAGCAGGTGAAGGCAGAGCATCAGGTACCAGCAGGCTTGGTACAGCCCTTGGAGGTTCCGGAGTGGAAGTGGGACGACATATCTATGGACTTTGTGACTGGACTTCCACGCACTTCCAGAGGTCACGACTCCATCTGGGTGATTGTTGACCGACTCACCAAGTCGGCACACTTCTTACCCATCAGAGAGCAGGGCTCAGTGGAGAGCTTGGGACGTCTCTACGTTCAGGAGATTGTGCGGCTCCACGGCGTGCCATCATCTATCGTTTCCGATCGAGATGCCCACTTTACTTCCCGGCTTTGGAAGGGGTTACAGGAGGCGTTCGGTACGCAGCTAGGTCTTAGCACAGCTTTTCACCCTCAGACGGATGGTCAGACGGAGAGGACCATTCAGACTCTCGAGGACATGCTCCGCGCATGTGTCCTCGACTTTGGTCGTAGCTAGGAGGACCACCTACCCTTGGTGGAGTTCGCGTACAACAACAGATACCACTCCACCATCGGGATGGCACCGTACAAGGCGTTGTACGGCCGACCATGTAGATCTCCTTTGTGCTGGACAGACCCTGGGGAGTCAGCACTGGTGGGACCGGAGATGGTCCAGGCCACGACAGAGAAGGTCCAGGTCATCCAGGAGCGGATGAGGACAGCTCAGAGCCGGCAGAAGTCATATGCTGACAGGAGGCGGAGGCCACTGGAGTTCGAGGATGGCGACCACGTCTTCTTGCGGGTCTCACCTCGACGTGGTATTCGGAGATTTGGCCGAGGCGGCAAGTTATCTCCGCGCTTCATCGGACCCTTCCAGATTCTCAGCAGGATTGGTGAGGTGGCTTATCGCCTGGCTCTACCACCTCAGTTGCACCGGGTGCACGACGTCTTCCACGTATCTCAGCTGAGGAGATACGTGCACGACCCGACGCACATCATTGATCATGGGGAGCTTGACGTTGACGATGGGGTGACTTTTACGGAGGTCCCGGTAGAGATAGAGGATCGACAGGAGCGGGTCCTGCGTGGGCGATCGATTCCTCTTGTGCGCATCAGATGGCAGCACGGGAATCTCCAGGAGAGCACATGGGAGCGGGAGGCTCAGATGCGTGCTCAGTACCCTCATTTGTTTCCCTAGTTTTTGTTGTATCTTTACGGGGATGTAAAGCCCTGAGGTGGGAGTAATGTAAAGACCCGTAAAATTCAAGGGAAATTTTTTCTTAATTTTCATTAGAATTTTACAAGAGCGCGGTTTCAGACGGCACCTGATTCTGAGGCCCGGAGTGCCCAGAATTAATTTCCGAAGTTTAGCTCGGGTACGTTCAGTGAACGAACGAGCGGGAATTCCTAACATTTGATCCGGTGCTCGGAATTGAAATCCGAGGGCACCGATGAACTCGCAGCGCCGATATTCGCTTTAAGAGACCTTTTCAGGAGTTGCGTTTGTTGCGGGTTGAAAGTTAATTTTTGGGGTTTTAGTTGAGTTAAATAAAATTTGTGTAGAACAAATTTTATTATAACTTCTTAAAACCTATCAAAGGAGGTTGGAAGTGGGACCCACACCCACTTAACCTCCCTTGGGAGGATTAAGTGTGGTGGGGCCCACACGAACCCCTAATTCTTTTCAAATTCCCTAACCCCTCTAAACCCCCTCTTAATTATGTAACTCTTCCCTACTTTAACTCTTGCCAACCTATCTCTTCACTTAATTTTGTCAACTCTAGATTTAATTAATGTATTGAATTCAACTTTTGAATTTTGAAAGGTTGGCAAAGTGAAAATAAAATAAGGTGTAGCTTATTTTATTTTGGGTTATTTGTTTGTCTTCTTGAGAGGTGGAGAGATCTTCTTCATCTTCAAACTCAACGAAGAATGCGAAGAACGTCGTTCTTCAACGAAGAACTTCTCCACCGAAGAACACGGTCCATCCGCGACGCCGTATCCGCGACGCGACGTACTTCTTCCGCGTCATCTCTTCCGCGACGGTTTTCCGCGACGAACGCCATCGACAACGACTCTTCCTCCGACGTCATAGGAATCGACACTGATATTCCACGACTACGTCAACGTGCGACTATCGAGGTAGAGGTTCTTGAGTTCGTTGTTTTCTTTATTATTTGACTTTCCTCAAGACTTGACGAGGAACGCTCAATTTCCGACGAAGAACGCCGCTCCGCTCTTCTTCGTTTACCGTGTCAACGAAAGGGGACGCCACTTCTTCCTCGGACAATCTTCGTCGGCGTACAAGTTTCGCCAACGACGTGTCTCTTCGAACGCATCCCTTCGTCATCGGATTTGACGAACGGCTTCCGCGACGCCCGACCTCCGCGACGTCGTCTTCCGCGGAACCTTGACAATCATCGAACCTTATACCCGAGGTAGGGGTTGTCGATTTCTTTTTGGTTTCCTTATTTTATTCTTGATCGTGATTTTATCAAGACTAACGTGTGAATTGATTTATTTTAAGTTGCGTTATTATTTTAACGTGAGGGGGGGCCGGGCCGCACGAACACGGCCGAACCCCCCTCCATCGTTCTTGTTTATTCTTGCGTGAGGAAGTAAGTGGCGTGGTGCCGTCGCACCACACGGATGATCGTGCAAATATTTTACGCGGCGCCGTCGTGCCACGCCGAGGAAAAATCTTCAAGAACGCGACGCCATCGCGCCGCGTTGAAAAGATTCATGGCACGGCGAAAGGGGCGCGGTGCCGTCGCACCGCGCCAGACGACGAACACCGCGGCCGGTTCCGGGCCGCGGCGGGACGAGAAGACCACAGCCGGTTCCGGGCCGCGGTGGAAGAGAAGACCGGCGGCCGGGCCGCCGGCGTCGGAAGCCGAAGGGGGGGACCGGAAGTTTTCCGGTCCCGTTGGAGAAAAACCGGCCGGCCAGCTGGCCGGCCGGAAGTCTTTAAAACCGGGGGAATTAATCCCCCGGCCGTAATAATAAAACACCCCTCTTTAAGAGGGGGGGGGGTTCTTTGAAGGAGGGGGGCAGCCGGCCCCCTCGGTTCCGCACCAGCAGGCCCCCCACGTGGGGGGGGGGGGCTTCTTTAAAAAAAAAAGGGGCGCGGCCCTTTGTGCCGCGCCGCCCCTCAAAAACCGCGGGGCTTAGCCCCCGCGTGCCGACCGTGTGCGGCCCCTCGCGGCACCCCGAGCCGCCGCGGCACCCCGCGCCGCCGCGCCGCCCCAGGGGGGGGGGGGGGTCGGGCCGGGTCGGCCCGGACCCAGACCCCCCCGTTTCGAACCAGATTTGGTTTTTGGCCCATAACTTGAGCCTCGGACCTCCGATTGACGAACCGTCTGCGGCAACGCGATCCTTGGATCGAGACGGTCGTTTTTTTATATCGCACTCAAGGTTTCGGTTTACTTTGAGTTCGGCCGGGTTGGTTCGTTCACGAAACCAACCGGGCATTCGGAGCGGAAACGCTCATATCTTGAGCTACGAACGTCCGATTGACGCGCCGTCAGTCGCGTTGTGTTCCTCTTAGTGAGACGGATATTTTGGCATAATCCTCCCGAGGTTTGGACGCAGGTGGAGTACGGTCGGGTTGGTTTAGCCTTAAAAACCAACCGGGCCCCAGAGACGAAAATGCCAATAACTCTCAGACTGGGCATCCGATCGACGCGCCGTCTGTTGCGTTGAGTTCCTGTTGACGATACGGAACTTTTGGATACATCAACTCTGGTCTTCGTGACAGTTGATGTATCAGCCTCTCGGCTCGTGGAGCGGACCCTCCGAACGAGCTTGCTATGTGCGAGAACCCTAGTGCTGGCTGCGACTGCTACGACTGCTACTGTGACTTCGACGACGACAGTACAGAGATCCTGTGTGGATTCGACGACGACGACTTCAGCACTCAGCGATCCTACGTGGATCAGTGCTACAGGTCCTGTGTGGGCCCGATCCTGTGTGGGTCCTTGCGCTCAGCGGTTCTGTGTGAGCCAGCGCCTACAGGTCCTGTGTGGGCCCGATCCTGTGTGGGTCATTGCGGGGGTTAGTTACCTATCGATCCTTCGTGGGTCCGACGACTTAGATGGATCAGTGATCATCTTTATCATCCTTGAAGAAGTATACCTGTGTAAGCTGAATCCTGTTTCTTTCCTGTGTGGATTGTGTTGTGCAATCCTGTGTGGATTATGCTTTCCTATGTGGAATAGGTATACTTCCTGCGTGGGCTGAGTTGTACTTGGGCTCGGAGGTTGGAGCGTATTTTAAATGATGACTTAGGTATATGTATGGGCATATACCTAAGCAGTGTCGGTTGTTACTTCGTGATTGTACTTTTCTTTGTGGTTTATCCTTTGTGGATTTTGAGAGACCTTCAGGGTCTCGGGGTCCCTACTGAGTAGCTTATACTCACCCCTGCACGGGATTTGCCCGCACTACGTTGTGTTGGTTGCAGACGACGGACAGCGTTGACCTTAGCTGAGGCTTGCAGAGCGGGACGGTACCCGGAGGTGGACCACTGGGCGGGACGTGCACGGAGCGGACGGCGGGACCCGTAGAGCAGAGGAGCTATCTGTACCCACCCTTCAGGTGGGATTTCCAGTGGACAGCTCGGAGTAGCGGCTTTTACTTTTCAGTTGCTGTTTTTCCTTTTTGAGTTGTACTTTACTTTCAGTTTGGGTTTGTATTCTGGCCCATTTACTTTTCCGCACTTTCAGTTGTACTCTGCCTTGTTTAGTGTTTACTTTCCGCTTGATTACTCTGTGGTGATGTTTACTTTTCAAAGGCAATGCCTTCCCAATTTACTGGGATTTACGCCTTGGTGCTAGTCGCCAGCCCCTGGCCTATGGAAGGCGGGCTTGGGGTAGTCACGGCACGGACCCCAAGGGCGGGTCGTGACACTGGACACCACCCCCTACCCCCATGGATACCCCCTGGACACCCCCCAACCCTCTGGATAGCCCCCACCCCCCCAGAAGACCCCCCAAACCCTCTAGATAGGCCCTCATCCCCTTGGACAGCCCCTCCACCCACCCGCCCCCTTGGACATCCCACCCACCCCCACCCCCTTGGACCCCCCCCCCACACCCCTGGAGTGCCCCCGCCACCTCCATGGACACCCTGGATAGCCCCCAACCCCCTGGAAAGCCACCAACCCTCTTGACAGCCCCCCAGAACCATGGGATTTTAACCTCATGCTACTAGTTTTGGCATATCTAGAGATTTTAACCTAAAGCTACTAGTTTTGGTATGATGCCATTATTCAAAATGTGAACCATGAATTGTATCTCCTACTAGTCTAAAATGTTGTATTGTGAAATGAATCATATTTTAATAGCATATGAAGACTTATAATAGTCCACGAAAATAAGCGACGTAAATAGATTATGGAACAAAAAAAAGTGATACCCAAAATAGAAACAACCAAAGATCCAAAACAAACATTCCACAATGAAAACCATATATATATTTATAAAATAAATCAAACTGGTACATAGAATGGGTGTATCATAGTGGTTTATATATAAATTGTAGTAATATAGGTGAATGAGATCATTAGTTGTCAATGATAACAAAAATTACCATCAATGTCGGGCATTCGTGAAAAAAAACAAACTAAATAGAAGTAGGCGAGGCTTACGTAAATATTACGAGTCGATATAATAAATCTGGGGATAATAAATAAGATGATGATGGAAAAACGAGGTAAGAGGGTTTGAAATCTAAGAATATTACCTAGTTTAAACAAAAAATTGCAAAACGTAAATATAGACTATCCGGGAAAAAACGAATGAAATAAAGTCGTGGGAGGCTTACCTGAGTGTTGAGAGTTGAGATGATAGATCTGAGGAGAGAAAAGATGATAAAAGATAATGGAAAAACGAGTTTAACGCAATGAGATCGATGAGTCGATTAAGGTTTACCGCGCGAGAGAGAGCGGTCGCCGGACTGTCGATCGAAAAATTGTAAATGACAATCCACGGGGCGTGTTAATTTTTTAAATGTTTTATAACGTCAGTTATTTAATAACCGATGTTATAAAATATATTTATTACATTTATAATGTCAGTTATTATAATAACCGACGTTATAAATGTATTAGATATGGTTTCTTTTACATCGGTTATAAAATAACCAACGTAAAAAAATCTGCGTGTTGGTTTTTTACATCGGTTATAGAATAAATGACGTAAAAAATACATAATAAATCACAGTTTTTTACATCGGTTATAATAAAACCGATGTAAAAAATTATGCGGGTTGGTTTGTTACGTCGGTTATCAAATAACCGATGTCAAAAAAGACTCAAAAGCTTCTTTTTTTATGTCTTTTATTTTATAACCGACGTAAAAAATTCGTAGATACCTCATTTTTTACATCAGTTATTTGATAACTGATGTAAAAAACACCGCACTTTGTTTTTTTACGTCGGTTAATTTATAACCGATGTAAAAAATGAACGCATGCAATTTTTAACATCTGTTATTAAAATAACCGACGTTAAAAATTACTCTCAGCGTTTTTTTACGTTGGTTATAAAATAACTAACGTAAAAAACCATGTTTCATAGATTATCACGTCGGTTATATATAACCGATGTAAAAAATGGTGACGTTAAAAATGTTTTCTGCACTAGTGACCCCTACATCATGTGTATTAAGAAGAGTATATCACTTGTATGTTTTTTTTCAAACATTGTGGGTATTTTTACACTATTGCAGAATATTTCCCCTTTTTTATGAGTTTTTTTGTGTATAAGTGATGTGAGGACTAATGGGTCTAATTTTTTTAACTTGGTTTTTCCTTAAAATAGTATTGAAAAATATGCCTACATAAATTATGCACAATATTTGATTGTAATTAACATAACATATTATCTATTGGAAAATAATTATGAAAACACATCTCATATATACATTTACAATTTAGACTCATATCCATATATGTTTGATGATTTTATCAACATTCACATAACTAATAAATTATATAATGTTCACTACATACCTTTTTCTTAAAAATTAATGATGGTTGTATCATAATATTTGAACATTCTATCTATATGAACTTTTAGTATTAATAAATATGGATGTTAAAATGGTGGGGTAAATGTATTTTCTGAAGGTATTTTTTATTAATTTTTTGTTCCTTTAGATTGTTCTGATTCGTCATTAATTTTTCTTTTCTATAATAACATTCCTCCTTTTTGGCCTTTTTCATTTCTGGTCAAGTATTTGTATAAGAAATAAATTAAAAAGGAATAACACCCTATCAAATTATATTTTTACAAGATAAATTGACCATACTATGAATGTTCCTATTGCAAGTTTGATTGTGTGATCATATTGATCATCAATGGGAACAAGTACCTCAGTACTTAGATTGTGAGTTACATGAATCCCCACTCCCACATGATCTTTTGGAATTTGTTTGTTTTATAGAATATCTAATTGAATATTTTACATTGTACCCATCAAAATAATGTGACGAGTGAGTTATAATTGATATAAATCAAAATACTTTTTACCCTAGAGAATATTAGTACAAAAAATGTATTAGTGTCTACCACATTCACATTTCATAGAAATAGTTATGATAAAATTAATTACCTTAGGTAAGGCAGGACATTGAGGGGAATGAGTCACCTTAAATATTGGGGGGGGGGTATTCATGTAGTGTTTATTATTTCATTGTTTCTTCTATTTTATGCCTTAACACAACATTATCTAATAACTCAAAATAAAAGCATTGTTTTTCTTCTAGAGAAGTTATTCATGTTTGTTTTATTATCTTTATCTCAGTGTGCATGTCTTTTATAAAAATATGTTTATAGAGACCCTCCAAAACTTTCACCTTTGAAGTGAACATATTGTTTTGGGTGCTTCAAGACTGCTAAATATAATTTTGCTATGGGTACATCCCATGAAGATTCTTATGTCAAAATCAGATAAAAAATATAGTAAAATAAGTATTCATTGTAATGTAATTCCAATTTAAAGATGATTTTTTATTATGTTATACATAGAGATGATTCCCAAACATTTGTGTTCTCTTATTTTAATATTCCATCTTCTTTTACACTAGCCTCCCACCATATCATATAACATGGGATTGAAGTGGATTTGGAATTTAATTCATCAATATACATATAATGGAAGGAACATAATTATGTTTTTGTTTCATTCCACATAAAATTGTTAATATCTATTTAAAATACATATCATTTTCAAGTGAATCATACCTCATCCTTACTTTACAGTAAGGGTACGTTGCTTTTAATGCACACTACATATTTTTAGCACACAATTGTTGTTTCAAAAATTAAAATTTCTTAATCAAAGTTATTAATACATGCATTCTCAAGTAATGTATTACCAGTCATTATATACTTGGATAGAAGCCTCCTCACGAGGAATGATAAATGCATTCCATATTTCTTATATTATCATGAATGTATACTTTTTTGGTAGGTGCGTGTTTACTTTCACTCAAACATCCCTAAGATTATGATTCACAAGAAATATCTAAAAGCCATATATAACCCTTTCTAGTGATAATTAATACAAATTTCATTCAGTGATCATCTATTATAAATGAACTCTGAAAGGGATAATGATGAATAAATCAACATTTCATTATTTTCTTTTTTAGTAAAATATTAAAAGAATATCATAATGTTACCATAATATCTTCCCAAATTAGTGTATTAACCATAGACAAAAAATTTTTCCATGTATTTACATCAATTAGAACATTCATTTGAGTGGTGACACCAATGTAACTAATGAAAATTGACTTATTGGGGATAATAGGCTGACCGTGTGCATTCCATCCAATCTCAAATTTTATGCCTCTTCTTATTGAATTTATATTTTTTTTAACTGTCACACTAAAATGGTAATTTTTTCTAGGACATATATTCTTCACCTTTTATCATTTCCTATACTTAAACATTAACAATATGTTGTTCTTTGAGATTTCTAACATCAATATGTTGAGAAATATATTTTTACTCTTTATTTGGAGCATCAACACATTGAAAAACATGTAATTCCATAGGATTCATAGCATCATCATGTGAATAATCCATTATATACAAAATTGGTTAAACAAGTAATTTAGATTATATAAATTCATAAGTAAATAGATTATAATATAAGGTAACACAATTTATATTAAGAAATATCCTTTTTATTGAACTTCATTTTTTTATTTAAAGGTTGAAGAGATTTTACCCCTTGGTAGAGTATATAAATACCTTCATTGTGGTCTCTTATAATATAAAATAACCTATCTATATTGAGAGTGGTATTAAATGATTATTATGTCCCAATGAAAGGCTTATACTCAATTGAATTTAAATATAAACCTTCAATGGTTTTGGTCGATAATAAAATAGTGGAACACTTTTTGTTTGTAGGATCTAGGATATAAAATAATTGTTTTTTCTTTAAAACTACTTAAGAACTAATATATTTACATGAATCTATTTCCATGTTTTATTAAAAATATGGTAATAAGTTATCTAAATCCACAATTTATTAAAATAATGGTAATAAAATTCCTTAAATTTTTGTCCTATTCACTCCCCTCATCTGATTAACCAATGAACTTTTCAAAACTGCCTTCCCACAATGGACCATTCTCTTCGCAAAATCCCTTCAGATAATGTACCTACAACCTCTAAAAAACTCCCCTCATGTAATCGTGCAATGAACTCCATAAATATTCTCCCCAAATATTTCCCCTTCATGCCATTGACCAACTTAGTGGCTCTAAAATTCATATTAGATCATCCCTCCCACCACGATTGACCAACCTTGGATCCTTCATATTCCTTGTTACCCCTATCTTCCCCTCTTGGAAATATCAATAAAATTAAAGGATATGAAAATAAATTTTCACATGGCATAATAAATCTTCCATCCCACCTCTTTTTCCATAGAGGCTCTTCATAATTAAAATCAAGTTATTTGTTCACATTTCACTACTGGTAATCACAATTATTTTTTATGAAATCCCTAATTCAAATTTCTTTATCCCTAAATTTATTTTAATACATTTTTGTGTTAGATAAAAAATCATCATTTTCATATTTCATTCAACAATCCTTATTATTTGAATATTTTTTGTGTCAATTTTTTAAAATTTATATATTATTTTTCATTAAATATTTATTATTAGTTATTCAAAAAATCATCATGTTTATAGGCTATGTATTATTTTTAAATTAATTGGATGGTTTAGATGCATAGATAAATGGGGGTTAATTCACTACAGGTAGTGAAGGAATAGTTATGACACTCCCTCCAATAGTTCAAAAATTAAAAAAGAGAGGATGTGTGTATAGCATGTTTGATGATATTGAATATGTTATGAGGAATCCTTATAGAATTTACTATTTTTAATCAACCCATTAGTTTTAATGTAAATCTACTAGAATTACATTTATATGGAAAATGATTGAAATGAAAAACATTCCATAACAATGAATTTTTGTTGTTAAATGGGTGTTTTCTTTAAATTACATTTTAAATTGGGGAAAATTTTTTGTAAATAAGAATTAATTTTAACTTTGTGTTTTTATCAATCTTTGTGACTCATATTTACCTTCATTTTGGTTATGATAAGTGTTAATTGGTTATGAACAATACCATACATAATATTTACACATATTACATTATTAAAAAATAGTCATTATATATGTGATTTAAATAATATATTTGTATAAATATCACTGAAGCAATGATTATTATCCACTCAATGACTAATTTATGGTATGAAATTCCACAAACTGTCTTATGGTGGATTAACCCAATTTTTATATTTGATCATTATTAATCCAATTTATAGGTACTGTTTTTATTCTAATGTGTTTTATTTGTGAATGTTTTATTAAATTTATTTTGTAAATAAGATTTTTTTGAAGATCATATTTCTATAAATGTTTGAAAAAGGAAAATAAAAGTGTGTTTGGTTTGAATTTATTTTATAACCTGTTTTGGATAAATTAATTCATTTCTCTATGGGAATCTTATCATTTTATTTTTAATTATTTAACTTTTATAAATGAAAATATAATGTTGATGGTTTTGGTAAAACTCGTAAGATTTATTCCATTTATATGAGATGATTATAAAGGGTTCTTGGAGAAAAATAACATAGTTGTTTCATGAAAATGGTTGAACATATTTATGTTTTTGTAAGTAATGTTTTAATGTTTTAATAAATTAAAATTATTCTAAATATCTAAAATAAGAAAAGAAAAAACATTTATCTATTTTATAATAAATTTATAAAGATTTTTAATTAATTAATAATTAAGGTAATAATTTAATGAGTCTATCTTAAACATGAATGAGTTGAAATGTTATTATTGAAAAAAATAATTTTACTGCGAAAGTATTTATTCGTATTAGAATGAATTGAAGATGGATGTACAATATTGATCAGGTCACTGATGAGTTTCAGAAGGATTTTAAATATTATTTGGATTTTTCATTCAATAATGGTTCATATGGAAGATTGATTCAATGTAAATATTTTGATTATGTTAAAATGCAAGGATTAAATTGTAAGGAAGTGAATTAACATATCAGTAAAAAGTGTTTAAAAAAAATCATGTTTGATATAAAAGTGGAGAAAATTTTCAATTTGAGAATGACATTAATTTAGCTGAAAGGATCATAATAAAAAATTTGATTCCCAATCATTTTCCATTTATTTCTCAAGATAACACTTCATATAGACCATTGAAATAGAAAATGAATACATTATTATTTTATATGATGATTATATTCATAATGTTGAGCTTGTTAAGAATATTATTAATGATGTGAATTCCCAAGTATTACAGTCATGTGAAAAATTGACCAAATATGACTTTTTTAATGTGATTGTATCATAGGAAACCAATATATGGATTTAGTAATACTGAAATTGTCTATCTATGTATATGTTTTATATAATTACTACTCAATGATGCATTTATATCTGAAAATGTTTCTATGGAATCATATTTGTTTGATTTTTTTTCAAGTACTAGGAATCATGCATGCCTAAAAGATTTTTTTATATTTTGGAAGAGAAATTTCAAGTTAAATGTGTTCAAACAATGTGGTATATCGATATAGAAGACTAATAAAGATGTAACTCATTCACATATATCAAAGAAATTGAAGTGTCATATTCTATTGATTTCTAGACTTCAGAAACTTTTAATATCCTAATAAATGAAAATGAATATGAGATTTCATGAGCATTCAAGAAATAAGGATAACGATGACATAATTTATCATACATATGGGTTAACATGGTAGAAATTTGATAGGATATATTAGGATTTTCCATCCAACCCATGAAATTCTTGATTGAGATTATCAAGTGATGGTTTCAGCCCATTTCTCCAGATGCATACTACACATAGAACTTGGCCCATTTTCATTCATATTTATAATTTTTTATCATCGATATGTATGAAAAATATATTTACTACCATGAGTATTGTAATTTCAAGAACTAATGATCCTGAAAATGATATTGAAATAAACTTGTAACCATAAATAGATGTGTTGAAGTAGATTTAGACAATTAGGATGCATACATATGATTCATTTAGAAAGGATAACTTTATGTGTTGTGTAATATTATTATGGAGAAATAATAATTTCTCTATGTATTTAATGATTTATGGTTTAAGTATAAAGGAGATGTTTCCATAAATTATTTATATGAAAAAATACACATTCTAATTGATTAAAGTTTACGTGAAATTTTAATTTCTTAGGGAATAAAAGATTTCGAAAAATGGACCATCTATATAGGAAAAATCAATGACAGTTTGATAATTCCAAAAAGATAGAAGAAGTAACTAAATGAATGTTAAAGGTTCATAAAATTAAATAACAGAATGATTTTAATTTTATTCATGGAAAGGTTCAGTCAAATTCTATAAATTGAATGAATTCTCCATAAAATTACAAAAATAATAGAGAATTAAATTTATATTATTTGAGTGGATATACTGGTCATTAAATTTTCTATTCCACTGCTAAGACATAAATAATATTGAGAAAAATGTGTGTGAGATATTACTTTGAATGATTTTAAATTTGAAGGGAAAACATTAGATTATTTATACACATGTCATGACTTAATGCATTGGGGTATAAAACATGACTTCATCATGGGTTAATTAGTTAAAATACATATAAAGTCTCTTTTATTATTTTTTGATTAAAAAATACAAAGAGAAAAAAATTTACTCAAGTCTTTGAAAGTTTTAATGCTCTAGATGGTTATTAAAGTCTCATTTCTAAATGAGTGAATCCATGAGATATAAAACTAAAATCCCTTAAAATCTATTTTTTCCATGTAAGATTACATGAATTGATTCCTATTTCTATTTTAAATTTATTATCATATAATTTTAGGGTCAATATGATTATATTATTTTAGTTTTATTGAGATATTTGTGCTAAAACAATGAACAAAATTGTTGTTAAAAAACTATAGAAATATGCACCGATTATTCTTTATGACATAGAGAAAATTTTCCCTCCATCGTTTTTTCACATGTTTGTTACATATGACCATTAAAATTATAATTGATGATCTATTTAGGTGTCATATTTCACATAATTGGATATATAAAATAGAAATAATGATTTTTTACATTGAAATTTTATATGATAAATTAGAATCATTCCAAAGGATCTATCATGAAAGGTTTTTTAATGGAGGAATGCATGGACTTATGGTAAATATACTTGGATAATTTCCCCAAAATATATAACTGTACAATGAAAGCTAAAGTTAAGTAATATGATTCTATTGAGCCTACATTTCTGTCACTACCTCAAGGGGGTATATAGATCATATAGGTTTTGTACTTTGAATAGGGATGAGTGGAAAATGGATCATCATATATTATTATTCATCTATGGCACGATTGATGATGATATAAAGTAAAGTCATAAATATATATATTTTATTGTATATTTTTTCATAACTTATGACATCATAAATGTGTTATATTTGGAGAGAGAATAGTGAAATTATAAAAATAACACAACATTATTTACATATTAAGAGGATGGATAAATGAAAAAATAAATAATTTCATACTTGGTTGATGTCAAAGCTAGATTTTTTTATTTTTTTTACCAAATAATACGTTATTTTTTAATATTCGATGTTGATATATTTCAGTTCTAATGTTTACCAAAGGATGATGTCTCTACTAAAATATGTGTGTTGTCATTTGGTGCAAACAATATAGAAGTTGATTACAATGAAATGGTTTTAAATGAATATAAATTCATTATAAATAGTTGTGAAAAAAATGGAAACACAACATCATTGTTTCATGATAAGTGAAACAATGGATTATTATGCCAATTTAATTGAAATAAAACCCCAATAAAAAATATGACATATTATGGTGTTGTTGATAGAATATTTTTATTAGATTACTACACACATGGTCATGTGACTATGATGAAATGAAATTGGTTTGATTCAATTACATGAAAAGATATTTATATATATTGTTGTGTATTTAGAGTGATTGATATAAAATTTTAACTTCACACAGACAAGACTTATATTTTTGCATAACTATATAGATATGTTTTTTAGTAAATTCTGGAATATTTTGTTCAAATATAGAAATGCTTCTTGCATTTGAGTTGCTTGTATAAGCTTAAATGTGTGGTTGGTGAATTTTATAGCCAAAATAGGTGGAACTGAACCACAGAGTAGTTGTTTTTACCATGGTGGTATTGTGGAATTGAGACCACATAATAGAGGAAATGGATATGAAGTGATTCCAACTAATTGAGTTTAGGCTGCAGCATTCGATGTGGAATGATGTTTTTGGAAGTTGATACATGGTGAGTTCGACCACACTAAAGTGGAATCTCCATTTAATTTTCTTTTAATGATACCGGTTATCAATATTTAGGAGTTATTAAATATTAAAATGCTATTACATTATTAATTTGTGGAAAATTTTTCATTAATTTAAGAATGGATTTTTAGAGGGACTAACTCTTGAGAATTCCTTAAAAATTCACAATATACCTCTACACTTTGGAGACCAATCTATATTTGCAAAGGGTTTTAGAGATTAGTATACTCTACATTTCTATTATTATTCCATATTGGGTTGATATTATGTGTGGTTGTATATAAAAGATCTATTTCTATTCTATAAAGGTCACCTTTTGGTAATCTCCACACCACAATTGTTCATCTGGAACCATGGTGGTTACTTTTGGAACACTTTTGCACTGTGGTGGCTCATTACGCACCATAGTGGTTGGTTCTGGTACACCTATACACCACAATATCTTAATTGAACCATGGTACCTTCCATATTTCTTAGGATTCGTATTCCTTCATCGTCGTTCTTGGACCGTCATTTTTTTCTTATTCCAACATGACATGAAGAATGTCATTGATAGAGATGACTTGGTAAGAATTGGTTCTACGATTTGTCTTGTTTTTATTTTCCTCACATTAGAACCCATGCCATGCTAGATTGGAACTAATTCTAGGATTCTTTGGCAAGAAAGGTGTTTTTAATGGTTTGTGATCAAAAATTGGATGATGAAACCTTGAAAAACCTTGATGTTTATGTCAAAAACCTTGATATACGATGTTCCTTACCATTTTAGGATCTCGTATACACTTGTTTCCTTGTTTTATATTGATTCAAAAAAAAAATTGTGACTCTTCTACATTTCTCATATTTCCATGTTATGTATTGTTATCATGCTTTTCCTTGTTGTAAAATATATTTCTTTTGAAGGTTTGGTGATTAATACACATGAAAAGGTGACTTTCATGGTATGACTACCATGTATAGGGGTAGTGCACATGATTCTCGATCTTGATGATAGTGGAGCAAAATTGCATTATGGATATAAAAAATTGATTCCTTGAAGATTCTATGAAACATACTAAAACTTCATGCCTTGTGGACTATGAATAACATGTTCACTCAATAAATTATGGTCACTGAGTGACATACCAATATTTTCTAAGATAGTTATGATTATTTCTAACATCTTTGATCATCATTTTGGTATGGAGCCGAAGAAGGTACGACTTGCAGTTTTGGCATCTTGGTTAGGGAACAACTACTCGATACGTGATTGTGTTTTGTTATTATGTCTATTGATTTTATTATTATCTTACAAAATAATTGTTATATTTGGAAAAACTAGTTAATAATTAATTGGTGGTGTTCTATAGGGTTTATTACTCACAAATTGCATGGAAATGTTTATGTACATGCAGACTTCAGGTATAGGGATTTGAGTAAGGGTAAGGGCCCCATAGCCAGTGGATGAGTTAAAGAGCATGGATATGGTAGTGTACTAGGATTGACTTTAGAGGAAAATAATGTTATATATATATATTAATATTATTACCCTAATTTGGATTTCCACTTTGAAATCCCGTTTATTAATTATATGACATGTATTCCATTTTTAGATTCTTCATGTAACTCTGATTATTTATTGTGTTATATATTTATTTATTATTTGGTCTACCACATTATAATGAGCGTATAATATACCCACTGACGGACTTATACCCTCACTACTAGTCAGTAACCTCTTGTGTATAGGGATGCACACATGAGGTTACGTGACACTCTGGTTTGGACTTGCTGGTTTTGGATGGGGTGTTAGAAAATGATATCAGAGTACAATTTTCTTATCTCTTGGACAAATCTAAGACATTATTGAAAGATATAGCTATTAGAACATAGATAAGGTATTTTCCATGTTCCTGTCTAGAAAATGTGGGATATACCCTTCAGTTACCATGGACAAGATTGTTGTTACTATTTTATGAGATTTAAGGTGAATTCATGAATCAGGATTAGGTATGTAATGTTACATTCCTTATATATACCTAAATGTTTTCATATAGAAGTTATTAAATTTAATGACTTGAAGTGATATATCATTTGGATATAGAATCATATTTATAATTGTGTGGAACATCTATTTATAGTTCTATTTTGATATATATTTGTTGAAATTAATTGTTTGAACTGAGCATGGTGTTATGTTATGTTTGTATATATATACCTATGACTAATGTGTAGGAATAAATAACTTTAATTAATTCTATAAGGTTTATACTTTGGTTTATGGGTAGATTCATTGGGATACATTTGTGTGATCCCTTAGACTGGTATGGATATAATGAATTATGTCTTAAATCATACATTCATGTTACAAAATACACTACCTTGTAGATGATGGGTTAGACTTCCTGCTGTGCAGGAGGGTGATGTAGGGAATTCTCCCACACCCACTATAGTAATTCAGGTCGAAGGGAAACATTATCCCAGAGTATTCCACGATGTTCCAATCCAAGGTGACGGAGTCACCAGAACTATGGTCAACTATTCTTAATACTTTCAAATATAATATCCTTCATCTTTTTAGGGCGCTGGAGTCCCTTAGGATGTTGATGACTATATTTAGATTATCATTAGGTTTTTTTACTTGGAAGATACCCTATTTGATAAAAATGTGAATCTTGTTACCTTTATGCTAAATGTCATTTTTTATGCTGTTGGAATGATATGATACAAGATGGAATGTGAGAGGGTCTCACATGGGTGAGTTTTTAGGAACTCTTCTTCAAGTAGTTCTTTCGAGTCATGATAAATATAGATTGATTACCAGAGTTCATGGAGATTTTTCATGGAGTGATGGAAGTTTTTCCTTACTCAAAACTCTTTTCAAAGCTTATTTGTTTTTATCTACTCTTTTCTTGAGATAAGGAACATAACAATATAAATTTGGAGATTGAGCTTCAAGTAGATTTCAGATTCTAGGTTAGTAAATTTTACCTAATGACTTATATCCCATTTCTCCGCAAGACCCTAATGATAGAGAAGGGTATATTAGAGGATCAATCAACTAGCTTCCTTTCACCCTTCATTACGCAGACGGGTATACCTCATACTACTGTGATGAGTACCACCTCTACTAGTTGTAAGGGAATGGTTGGGGACATATAGAAATCTAATGGAACTTAGGTTGAGAAAATCATGTATTCATCATCACCATTAGGAGTATTTTTAGAGCTCTACAACCATGGAATGTCTAGAAATTATTGTAATTTTTTTATAACACCTCAGTGTATGTGTTGGTAATGTGAAAAACTAGGGGATATCCATCAGTTTTTTATAGGGATACAAGGATGATGTTTCAAAAATGTGGAGGAAAAAAATGATTTTCAAATCAAGGTTCGGGCTAGGGTTCTTAGTAGTAGACTCAGGTGATGAATCATATTAGTCTTATGTATCAGGTATAGGGTTATGGAGCTAAGACTATATATGTCTATATAATGGATTAGATTCCACCAGATGGTGCTAAGATATCATCCACTATTTTAGGTATGGTTTTGATCACCTCTATTTTATCTACTTTATTGTTTGATGTTGTTTCTTCACATTATTTCATATATATAAATTAATTGATGTACATGACTTATCAGCTCAGTTATCCTCTAATATACTTTCCCTTTATACCCCATTGAGAATAAAAGTGGACCATCTCCCATGATTCCTAATGTACCCTATAAAAGTTTATAGTTATAGACATCTATGGGACTACTAGATTCTTGAGGTGACAAGATTGAATGTGATTTCAGGCATCGACCAGCTTACCAATTTCCAATATCACAATGATTTATATAAAATTTTATTTCACTTTACATTCTTAAAGGGAGTGATATTTTTGATGACCAAATAGTGACAATTAGAAGCAGGTAGATTTGGTCTTTACTTGAGTCATCTCAGGTTGATCATGACCTAAAGGATGGGTTGGATACTTTGGTAGGATCAGTGACCAACCCCTTTAATTTTCCTTCGGTCATGGATATCTATCAAAATGTCTTTTTATATGATATTAATATAATTCATCCTGATTGAGGAGTTGACTTTGAGATAGGGCTCATGTTGGGTGTACAACCCATTTTGATACCCCCTTACTGCATGACACCAACCAAGCTAAAGGATCTCAAGTTATAGCGTGATAAATTTTTTTAGAAGGTCTTTATGAGGTCATGTACATCACTATGGGGTTCACCTATATTCTTGAAGAAGGTAGATGTTATTATTCAACTTTTTATTGATTATCAAAAACTAAACTAGGTGATGATGAGGAAAAAATATCATTTTTCATTGATTAAGAATATTTTAGATATTTATAGGAATATTATTGGTTCTATAGGATTGATCTCTAATTGGGATATGAATTATTGTGGGTTAGATAGGTGGATATCTGGAAGATGGAATTTCAGAGTATGTATGGGCTATATGAGTACATTGTGATGTTTTTTTGATTGATGAATATTATAATGGTGTTCCTCGATCATATAAATAATATCTTCTACACCTACCTAGACTTGTTTGTCATGGTGTTTGTTGATGACATACTCATCTACTTTTTGACATTTTAGTATCATGCTAGATACCTAAAGACAGTGTTGAGTACACTTTGAGCACGTCAACTTTACACAAAGACATCAAAGTGTAATATTTCGATTTATGAGGTTATATTTTTGGGGTATGTGGAGTTTTAGATGGGTATATACATAGAGCTAGAGAATTAAATGGATGTAATTTCCTAAACACATCTTCAAAGCATGATTGACATAAATATATTATTGAGTTTTGTAGGATAGTACCAATGTTTTATCCACGATTTATCCCATCTATCAATACCTATGAATGAGTTGTAAAATAATGGAATAAAGTTATAGTGGTCAAAAAAATGTGAAGAATCATTTCTTGAGATAATGTAGAGGTTGACTACAACTCCAATACTAATAACCCCAATCATAAGATATGTTATTCCATAAAACATGATGGATCAGGAATTGGTTTCAGAGTAGTAATGATAATGTGGGAGAATGTAATTGAATATGGGCCACATCATCTATTACCCCATGAGTGGAAGTACCCCACTAATGAATTTGAACCAGAATTTGTGGCCCATGCTCTTAAGTGTTAGAGAAACTATCTATTCCATAAGAGGTTTGTTGTATATAAAAAAAGATCCTCTATTACATATTTACACAATGTGACCTTAACTTGAGGTAGAGATGTTGCATAGAGTGTAGTTAGACGTTTCACTTATAAATGACTTATGATCCTTTGAAATGTAACTTTATAATAGATGATCTTAGATGTAAGACTCAGGTAGCTCAATATATTGGTGAGTGGTATTTGGAGGGGCAGTGATTCTTGATGAGTTTGTTAGATGACTGGAGTATGGATTCTTATAAGGACCAAGGATCGATGAAATGTTCTACATTGTTGGTCACATATTATCTAGTGTACTAGGTATGTCTGGATTGGACACTGACCCATAATGTGTTGTGATATAGGAACAACTAGTAATATGTGACCCAATACTCGGGTGATCATTCAGTGAAGACAATGTGATCCTTATATAGGGGAGAGTAGTAGTCCCTTGTTAAATTATAGAGGATATAATGTGGGACTTCCCTGCCTCTATATGGGTGGTATATCCTGGTTCATCAAACACATACCATGACTTCAGGTGATATTTATGGTTGCAAGGGATAAAGAGAGACATTTCTAGTTTGTTTCTTTTTTACCTTACCTATGAGAGGGTAAAATCCAAGAACCATCATCCTTGTGGTTTTATATAGACACTAACAATTCCCCTTCGGAAGTGGTAGGAAGCCATGATGGAATTTTTTATGGGGTTACCCAAAACCTTGGGGTGTTGTGTTGCTGTGTGGGTGATTTTCGATCGATTGATGAAGGCTGCTCACTTCTTACAGATCAGAGAGGCTCACTCAGTGGACAATATTTAAAAGATTTATGTCAGTGAGATCTTACACATACATGAAATTCCATTGAGAACTGTATCTGAAATAGATGCATTTTTAAGTCATAATTTTGTAATGGATTGTAAAAGTTCCTGGGGATATAGTTGAAATTGAGCATAACTTACCACCCTTGGAAATATGGATGGTTATAGTGAACAATTAAAATACTAGATGATATTATTTTTGATTGTGTCATAGAATTTAGTAGATTATTGGTTGATCACCTATCCTTAGTTTAGTTCACATCCAAAAACATTTAAAATGAATCAATTCAAATGAAACCCTATGAGTCTCATTATGGTAGGCTACAACGTTCACTACTCTATTAGAATGAGGTAGGTGAGACGATGACTTTGGGTACTAGTTTTGTTCAAGAGAACTTTGAGAGAGTGAAACTAATTTAGAATAAGTTGATAAACACTCAAAAATAGTTATAGATCATAAATCATCCATATTAGGATACCTTTAGAGTTTGTTGTGGGAGATCAGGTTTTCCTGATAGTGACTCCTCAGTTATTCCATCATCGTCAGAGGATGAAAGAAATGAAAGCCCTATGTTATGGTCGACCCTTTGAGATAATAGAACTAGTAGGGGTAGTGGAATTATATATGAATCTTCCTTCATGTTACTGAGGATGCATGATGTGTTTCATGTGACTAATCTCCAGAGGTACATTCTTGATCTTGTGCATGTTATCGATTTTAGGGATTTTGTCTTTGAGTTTGAAACAACATACGAGAATTAATCAGTATGGATGGTAAACCGTAATGAAAAATTCCTTTGATGGAAGATAGTTCCCATTTTTTGTATCTTGTGGAGACATGGATGGATCCATGGGATGACTTATGAGTGGGAGGCTAACGTTCGAGCTTAGTGACATGATTTGTTTGAGCAGGAACCTTGAGGATGCTTCTTGGGGATAACAAGTCCTTAGAAGGTGGGGGGGGGGGGTTGAAAATTACCTAATATTTTGTTTAAATAAATACATTCTTGTTGGGATTGAGTATCATATAGAAGATTTGATTCATTCTTGGTGAAATTCTATCCAAAACAGGTTGCACCACGCCATATTAGAGTTTCTTACTCCATGGTGGTACTATGGAATAGAGGCCACGCTTTATAGGAAATAGATACACTATGATGATGAAAAAAGATGGATTTACACAATAATATTCATCATGGAGTGATGTCTGAGGAGGATGCACCATTATGAGTTTGACAATGCTACAATGGATTATCTGCATCAATTTCATTCAGTAAGACTATTTTCTAGTCTTTGGGTGTTATGAATTTTTAATAGGTTATTATGATTTTGATTTGGGGAAAATGTTTTAATAATTTAAGAATGGATTTTAAGTGTAGTATTAAAACGGATTAGATCTTGGAAATCCCATAGAAATACCAAATCCCCATATATACATTGGTGATAATTCTAGACCATAGAGTGATATAGAGAAAACTTCACAACATAGTTCTTACCTTATACTATAGTGGTTAAATATTCTGAGTAGTTCTATGACACATTTCTCTTTCTTCATTGTAGAGGTCTAATTCTGATACTTTTCACAATATAGATATTAGTTTTTCTCTGTGGTGGTCTATTTTGGTACACATCTACACCATGGTGGATCTCTCTACACCTTGGTGGTTGTCTCTGGTACACCTCCACACTGAAATGACTTTCTTGCGTTGTGGTCCCTTCCAGAATTCTAGGGACCCTTGTTACATCATCACTATTCTAGTAGAAAAATTATTTTCTTCTTCCAACTAGACTTAGAGACTTCCATTGACTGTGATTGAATTGGGTAATAATTGGTTCTACCATTTGGATTGTTTCTCATTATCTTTTTCTAGAACCCATTCTATGTTGGATTAAAACCTTTTTTAAGAATCCTTGGAATGTGATTTGTTTTAATTGGGGTTTGATCAAGATTTAGGAGGTCAAACCTAGAAAAAAATTGATGTTGAAATCAAAAAACATGAGTTAAAAAGTTGTTTTCCATTTTGGGATCTCGTATCCACTTATTTCCATATTTGATATTGATTCACAAGATGTTTTTTATGCTACCATATTTCTCATAATGTCTTGTTATATACGTTTATAAAGTTTTTCCTTATTTTGTATTATCTTTCCTTTGGAGGTTTTATACTTAGTATACATGATAGGTGACCATCACCATATGATTACCCATTAAAGGGGGAGTGTACATGACGTGTGACGTTGGAAATAGTGAAACATGATAGCCTCCTGAATACATAGAACTCAATGAATTACGATTCCAAGGAATGTACGAAAACTTGATTCCATTAGGATTTCAAGTAGCGTGTTCACTTGATGCCTTCTGAATTCTGAGTGATATTCTCGTGACTTTGGGTATAGTTTTTATCATTTTTAACATCTTTTATAATCATTATAACATTGATATAAAGTAGTTATGACCAAAGGTTGTGGTAGCTTGGATATTGAAAAACCACTTGGTATGTGATTGTGTGTTGTTATTCTTTCTTTTACATTTATTATTATTTTGGAATACAGTTATTATATAGGAGAACACTTGTTAAGGATGAATTTGTGGTGTACTAATGGGTTCATTAATCATTCCCTTCATGATAATTTCAATATGTGTGTGGAATTTATGAATAGGCTTCCAAGAAAGGAAAAGGGGCCCATGGACGATTATTGAGAATATGAGCATAAAGATAGTAGTGGACCGAGATAGACCCCATAGGACCCCATAGTTTTATTTATTAATTAATCAAATAATTTTATTACTTTGGTTTGATTTCTACATTTGAATCCCCTTTATTACGTATATGAAATGTATGCCATATTTTAAAGATCAAATATAACTCTGATTATTAATTAAATCATTTATTTATTTATTATTTATGCTATGACATGATACTAAGGGTATATCCATACCACTGTCAGTCTTAAAACCTTACTGTAAATTGGAAGCTTCTTGTGCACATGTAGGTACGGATGAGGTCATGTGGTACTCTGATTCAGACCTGATGGTTTGGGTCGGGGTGTTATATTTTTATGCAATTGAACCTTTAAAACCAAAATTTTGTGTTACTATTATTGTTCATTCAAGACATATTTTTTATGAAGGAATGGATGATAGTGATGTTTTGGATGAACCAACAACTATTCACTCAAATGTTATATTTGATGACAAAGATGATTCAATTTTTAGAATGAATTGTGAACTAAAAAGTATAATAGGGAATGCATAAAATTGACATGTATGGAAGTATATAGTTTATTTTATTTTGAAATGGTATTTTTTTTTTGTAAAATTTTAAACATGGTACATAATTAATTTTTTTAATTATATTATACTAATTATATAGTTTAATATTGTTTATATGTTTTATACATGGTTGAAAAATATTTTAATTCTAAAACTATCTATTAGGAGATATTTATTACGATGTAACATTCTTTTAATTTCTTCTATAAGTGTAAATTATTTATTCCTTTGTACATTAATATGGTTAATATTGATAAAATGGATGTAATATTTGATAATAATTATTAAATTAAAGGGAGAAGAGAATATATTTACTGAAAAAATTAAATATTTTTTATTTTTTTTGTATTTAACATGCCTGATATGTCTTTAAAATTGGTATCGAATATGAAATTATAGGTAATAATTTTAAATATAATATCTTTTTGTTTTTATTGTTAACTAAGAATTTAATCCCTATAAAAAAAGAATGTTTTCATTGAAGTGTTCTTTGAGTTTATAGATTTTTAATGTGGGTAATATAAAAATCCAAGAAATAAATAATTGTTAAAACTAAATAATGTTTAAATAAATCAACATCTACTAGTGAAGGTTTCAATCCTACTGATAATAGGTTTCATAAAAACCTTATAGCATTTGAAATTAATATTATAGGTGAAAAAATAAAGATAAAATAATTGAAAATAATTATTTAGCTCAGTTTGGTATTTACTGTTGAATTTTATGTTATTGTGTGGTGTTTTTATTTTTTGAGTAAAAAAATTAATGAAATTAAACTAAATTGATGATATAATGTTTTGAAAATTAATATTAATTTTTTTTGAAATATTTATAGTTACTTAATGTTTTGTTATATTTTTTAAATTTTCACATAACTTGTATAATGTTCATGTTATTATGTCTTATGATGAGGTTTATAGAAAATGAATGAAGAAAAAAATTGCCTATTTAGCTAAGAAAGATGAAAATGGTATTTCTCTAATGAATAACTTATTTATTTATTAGCAATAACAAATTTAAACAAATAAAATTTAACATTAACAAGAATAATCAAGGAGGCAATATATACTCACTAAGTATTGGTCATGTATTCCAGATTATAAGGTCTCCCATATATCTAGTTCCCATACACGTAGTCCCCATTCATGAAATGCCTCATAGACCTTCGATATACAGTCACCAAGAAATTTTTATTCCATCATGCTTCCTCCTAATATTCCTAACCCATACAATAATAATAATATGTTTTATCCACTACCTCATACTACCTAGTAGGGTATTCCCACTCATTATATCCCCCAATCTTTTCCCCTTATCCACTATTATCTCTACAAGATACTTATCTAATTTTTATGCCTCATGTATGCTCACACCCTCATACCCAACTCCAGTATCAACAATCTAATACAGAAGACACCCCTCTAGTTTCCACCCCAACATAGTGTATAAGATACAATGAAAAAAATATTTATTCTAGTAAATGATAAAAAAGTATTGAATTAAATATTTTTTTTATTAAATTTCGGTTATATATATGTATTAAATACACATTTCTTTATTTAGGAACATTATATAGTAAAAGTTATGGCGATAAAATAATTCATGTACAGTGAAATAGACACAAAAAATCATGATTGAGTATAATGAGGGCATAAAAATAATTTAAAAAAATGGTAAAGAATTAAAGATTTTTATCCGGACACTAAAAAAACACTGTAATATTCTTCTTTTTCAAGTAATATAGTGGAGAAAATTCGGAAAATAAATAAAAGGAACGGATTGGGATGAAATCTGGAAAATAATTTTTTTGAAATTAAATTTCAATTTATTTATTAACTATTATTTATAATTTTTTTTAATATTGAACTCCAATATAACTTCCAAGATGACTTGCAAGAAAATAAACCTACGTTAATCGAACTAGGTGAGATATTGTGATCCTACAAGAATGAATTTTATATCATATGAAAAATATGAGAGGTACTTATATTTAAAACATAGAAATATCTAATGAATTTCCACATACAAAATAAAAATAACTATTTTCATAATATAATAGTTTATATTTTAATGTAATTTTCTATATTGTACATTTAATTTACATTTTATTCTACTTGGATTTTTTAACTGTTTATAAAATAGAATATTTTTTTATATTCAAAATATAAATTTTTTATAAATAATTGTTGGTATTTGAATGTTTTTAATCAGAAATAGTATAAACCATTGTTTTTGAAATAAAAATCCTTGATTTTATAAAATTATTTTAAAATCACATAAAAACCAAAACGATACATGGGGTTGTGAGTTAATGAAAATTGACAACGAGTCTAGATAGTAGGTGCACTGCTACTATCACGAGTATCTAGATATACAGGGGTCCTGGAAGTAAGAGCGCTTATATCTACAGTGACCCTTGAATCCTCCTTAGAGAATTGGTGAAATACAATTATAAGAACCATGACCCGAACTTTTTTTCCAGCAACACCTTCCAACAATAGGCTACTTTTCACACACTATTTACTATTTCATAAGCTTAAGGGACATACTGTGAGTTAAGTAAAATCCCTTAAATTTTCTTATCTAGATTTTTTTGTTAATTGTTTTGATTTTATTTGAAAAATGATGAAATTAATTTATCTTGTAATTTCCTTAGAAAATATGTCAAAAATGAAATTTTTAAGGTTTGAGATGAATTGTAGAGGTTTTTGAAGTTTAAAATTTCTATAAAATTGATAAAACTTGAGCTTTATATGATTATTTGGTGTGGAAGAAGAATAGTGGAAACCAAATAAATTGGTTCAAACTCCCAAATACAGTTATTTCAATAATGATAATGAATCATCTGTCCATAGTGACCTTTAATATCTTAATTTCACATCTTCTAACAATTTTTTTAGAACAATAATTGTTACAATCTGAGAGCACTAACCAACAATCAAGTGATAAATTATTATTTGTGCAAGGATACCTCTTTTACTTTCACAATTTTTTTATAATTACTATGTTTAAATAGTGTCAAGTGAGATAATAAACATGAAACACTAAGTATTGATCCCTTTTATATGGTAGAAAACATTGTAAAAACACACTATATTGATATACAGCTTTAGAAATACTCTTTATACAGGTGAATTGATAAATATTATTTTATACTAACAAAATAGGATAAAATTATTCATTATAGTATTATGTATCTATAATAGGAAGCTCCTCATCCCAAAAATGTTATTCTAAGAAACTAATACCAAAAAATAGGAATAATTATACTGCTTAGGGAATCACATTTTGATATCTTAGAATCCCCATATTCTATAATCTCAGTGGATTAATCACTCTCAGCCTTATATCTTATATTAAAAGGCCAATTCCTAACCCTAGTGACTTCCTCCATTAGAATTTACTGTCAAATCACACTCTCAATGGTTCAATGTCCAACTGAAAACGTTTGCTATCATATCATACGTCAACACACAAAGGATAACCATTAACTCAGCTCAAACTCTCAATTTCCTATTCTGAATCCAAACATATTTTCCTTAACCACCCATACACAAACTGAGCACTGAAACTCTTCTAAAAAATGCTCAACTACACCTGTCAACATATCATCACTACCTGATCATGATTCCATTACCCCAAAAGGCATCCATTGATCATCTAAGAATTATCCCCAAGGCTTATATGTAGCCCTCGATGAAATTCCATAATTGGAATATCAACATAAGTTACCCTATAATAACTTAATAAAAATTCATGTTACCCTTTAGCAACTTAAGAAAATTTTGAGTTTCCCTTCAATATCTTAAGAAGTTTTAAATTTTCCCATTATAAACTTAAAACAATTTTAATTTAAAATTCATTGTCTTTAAGAAAAAATTAATTTACCCTTTAGTAACCTAAGAAAAATTCAATTACCCTTCAATAACTTAAGAAATCTTTAATTTACCCTTTAGTAACTTAATAAATATTCATGTTACCCTTCAAAAACATAAGAAATATTCAATTTACCATTTATTAACTTAATAAATTTCACATTACCCTTTAATAACATAAGAAAATATTTGATTTAACCTTCAGAAAATTGTGACAATTTTGAGTTACCCTTCAGTATCATTTAAAATTTTCAAGTTACACTTCAATAAATTATGAAATATTAAAGTTACCCTTCAGTAACTTAATAGAATTTTGAGTTACCCTTCAATAAATTAATAAATATTAAAGTCACTCTTCATCAAATTAATAAATTTTCAAGTTACCCTTAAAAAAATTAATAAATCTTGAAGTTACACATTGATAAATTAATAAATTTTTGAGTTACCCTTAAGAAACATAAGAAAATTTTGAGTTACCATTAATTAACATACTAAATATTTAATTTACCATTTATTATGGGGGGTACACTAATGGTAGGGTGAAAGTTTATCAAAACTGAATCACAGTTGATGACCAGCTACCCAAAAACCATCATCATTTCAAAAATTTATATCTGCATAGGTGATATGGTGACCAAGGAAAGGAATTATTCCTATGAAAACTCTTCTAACCAACCATGATTAAAGTTTCATAACACATGAGACAATCATGAGTGAGAAATATCTTCAAATAGAATCCATAATTCATATGTTATTTGGGATAATTTTAATCCATCCTCATCCTCTTCTACCCACTCCTCAACCTAGAGGGTCGACACTCCGCTAAGGAACTTTGATACCTTTTTCTACTTGTATATTAATAAAAACCAATCCCATGATTTTTTCTTCCACTTCCTAATACAAAATACCTATAAATTATCTAATGAAACATCTTTAAACCAACATAAAAAAACAACATGGATAGTCCAAAAAATCAACAAACACACCATCAAATAGGAAAACAAAAACACAAATAAATATGAATCCTTTCATCATTAATGGAATAATTCCACCTTCATACCCAAATAACATCCTTCCCTACACCAATAATACAAAGCCTCATCACTCTTATAAAGAATAAATTAATCAATAAACCCTCCCACTCCCCCTAATCATATCCATAACAGAAAATACCAATAATTCAAATCAATGATAAGAGTTCAAGTACACCATTAAACGGAACAAAAATTCACCTTATACAATTTTAAACACTAAAAACATGATCAAAAAGACTGTAAAAACATTAGTTCAGCTCATGAAGTTTTTTCCTTGAAACTTAGACATTTAAAACATTCAAAATCAACCATAAGTTTCTTATAAAAACATTATATTTTTCAAAAAATGATTAATGAATCCTAAATATTCTTGTAATAAAAATTTCCAACAAAACTCCATTAAATTATATATCAAAACATTTCTAAATAAACCCCATTATTTTTAAATCTATTTTTTTTACAAAAATGAATATTTTTTATTCATTTCAGTAAACATATTTTTAAAAGCCACTCCTTATTTTAAATAAGTTATGTAAACATCATTAAAAATAACTTCAAACATGACTGAACAACATTGGAAAAGTAAAATAGATACAAATCAACATAATTTAACAAATAAAAATAATAAACCAATCATATTTATGACATGGGAAAAAAACTGCATACTCATACAGATCAAAAATGAACACAACCAAGTAAAATTAATATTTATTTTAGTTAATTGAAATATATAAAATGTAAGAAGATAGAGTTCAGTTGTTCACTTTTAATTTTAAAATAGATTTATTATATTTTTAAATTAATGATTGTTTATCGTATAAAACATAGAGTTTTACTTTTCTTATTTCTATTGGTTACTGCATATTTTTTGGGTTGATTAGAATCTAAGATGTTAATTTCATAGTAGATTAGAATTTATTGTTTTTTTAATTGAATTAAAATTTAGTTCGTATGATTGTGTTTGGTTTTGTAAAAGTTTAAAAACATTGTTATTTGAGTCATTTCTTCAACTCGTTGAATTATTATGTTGAAATGGTGATTTTTTTATCCCTTATGACTTGTTAAAATTCTAGAATTTTTTTGCTTACTAATTAAAATCATCTAAAAGGAACAAAAAGAATGAGATCCATGATATATATATTCATATTTTGGGGGAACAATTCAATGATAGATAATGAATTGTCATGGGTAATATATCAATTAACATTCAATATATATTTAGTTTTTCATTGATTTATTTTTAATTTTAATGTAGAAAGAAGAATTGAATATTTATGGATGTGTTCCTAAATCAAAATTGATTTATACTTCTATAAAAATGAAATATGGTAGTACTATGAATTTGGAAACACAAAAAATTGTAGCAATATTTCTAAATGTTTAGTTCATTAATATTTTCTAAGTGATATTCTTGTTTTATATATTTTTTTATTATCTAAAAAATGGTATCACAATTTTATAAGAGGATTTATCAGCTCCAATACAGATGTAACTAGACACATTTGAACAAGAAAATTATTTACACCAGGTCCTAGGTGATGACAGGAGAAGAAGAGTTCATTATAAACATAAAAATAAAATCATGGCATCTAGATATTGGGCTTCAGGTATTGGATCTTCTAGAAACAGTACAATTATAGTTACACAAAAACCATTATATGATGAAATTGAGATAGAAAAAAACAAGTTCAACAAGAGTCTCAGTAGAAGAAGAAAATATCAATTGTTCCAAGTGATGTTGTCTATATGTTCTTCACTTATGAAATATGGTGAAACAGTAGTGAATGTATGTTTATCTATTCTCTGATCAATTTATGAGGATGTTGATGATTTTTTATTTGATACATATGATTATAGTGGAGAGGATGATGATAATGATGATGATGATGATGCTGGTGGTGTTGGGGATGATGATGGTGGTCCTCGTGGCACACATGCTGATGTTGATGGTAATGGTGTTGATATCGATACCGATGATGATGGAATTGATGATGATTAAAATAACACTATTGATAATCATTAATGAGAGTTTATGTATTTCAATATCTATCATATTTTTTGAATATAAAATTATAATTTTATACGTGATATTATATTAGTTTTCAAGTATTTGTTGTCTATTTGGGTTTTTCTTCAAAAGGAATGGTATACTTCGTTATGGTGAATCAGTCGTGTGATTGAGGTTTAGCAATTATTATGTTAAAAATATGGATATATATGGAAATATCAATTATTATAAAAATTAATATACTACTAAAATGTAATTATTTTAACTATAGATATAGATAGTATACACCCATGGTTTAAACCATGGTTGTAGATGGGAATTCCCATAGTTATAACTATGGTTGTACTCCATAATTACACTATTTAAATCATAGATATAAATATTCTAATACCATGGTTTTAACTATGGATATTGAGAATACCTACTGTAATGGCTATAATAACTGTAAACTTGAATATTGTGGATAAAACACATATCCATGGTTTTTTGTATACTTTTATAGTTTTAAATTAAAGTTTTAGGAGCTTTTTAATGTCACATGATACGATCATGAATGTTTTATCCTTGTAGCCTCCCCTAATAAAAAAAATTTTCGGAATCCCAATTTATTGATTTTAATTACACTTATATTATAAACCAACTTGCATTGAAAATACATCACTTGGAATATTGTATAATCCAAATCCCCTATCAGTTTTATGGTGCCAACATATGACATATTCACATAAATTGTTTTATATGCTTGGAAATAGATACATTCATCACTTCATCCACAAGTGTGACTCTACAATTTTTCAAGGTACTATGTTCATCACATTCCTTTGTATATAATGTATAACCATTAATTAAAAAATTCTTTAAGATAATTCATGCAAACGTGGCCCTATGGATAATTATCAATGTCATTATAAAATTAAATTCTTATTTTCAGTTTAATCATTAAAAATATGTTCTTGAAAAAATCCTATAAACTATCTATTATGTTGATTTTATATCAGTATTTCATCATGTAATGGATTAAAATGTATATGAATTACTTTATGGTATTAAAAATATGGTTCAACCTCTAAACTGTAATATAAAATGTAATGGTGAGCCTGGTCTCACTCTGTAATTGTAATTGAAACAACATCTATTCCAGAAATTCCTTTATTCACAAGTTTCCCAGTGTGACAATTTTTTAGTAGACCAATTATTTCCACATGAGACAGGTAGTTGGTGTTGAATTCAAAAACTTCTTTAATAAAATATCAATCCACAATACAACCTTCTGAGAAACATCATTTTTTACATACCATTTCAGAATAACCATATACCATTTAGTGGGGATACATCCATCTATAATGTATAATACCATATAGCCATATCTCTCTGAACAAGTGAACTATAAAGTAACCCATCATATCAAATAATTATGGTGGTAATAACATCTCTAATTCACAAAATATGAAATTAATTTCCATTTCCATTATTGTAATTTCCACTGGGTCTACAACTTTAATCAATATAGATTTTAAACATAAACATAGATTGGTAAATGTATGATTTAAATTCTTAGAAAAATGAATCATAAAGATATATGAATTGGATATTTCATCAAAACATGATAGTAATGTGATTGTATACCCTTTAACATTAAACCACTCATTGAAATGATATTCTTGATATTTTATGAATACCCCTCTAGACCTATATATCATTCAAGAAGTTTCAAAACTGATATCTCTCTTTCATGTAAGGAGTGTAAGTAGATAGAAGAAGAAAAGACTATCTGTCACACGTTAGGGGTGCAAACTCTTACCATATCACCATATCAATCATGAAAAATATATCCTTAATTCTATATTTTTTTCTAGGTGTATTTAGTAACATTTCAATGAAACAATGAAATATATATTTTTCTACATGCACAAAACCAAGAAAATATACGACATAACAAAAATTATGGTACGATAATTCAGAAAGAATTGATCTATTTTTTCCATTCTATTTTAAGGGTTTTTAAATAATGTTTACAAAAAGAGGATGACATATCCAATAAATTCTAAAAAATTTGATCACTTGTTATTGGAAATGATGTTATACCTTTTTTTAATTCCCATTTATTAATGTCATATATGATTAGTATTTATTTCATCATGGTGGAAATCTACGATGTCTTAGAAATAGAATCTTTTATTAATGATTTAACCTCACTAAGACTCTAAATGTGAAATATTCATTTCTATGAAAATAATTAAACATGACGCCTAAATCCCACATTAATTTCAAATCTTCGATCAATGTATCCAAATATACATCGGTATTATTATCTGGTTGTTCGGATCTGGATATAAGCTTATCCAACATAATGTATTTTTTCTTCATTAATAACCAAGTTAAAAAGTAATAGTTTAATAACATAAACAACCATTTAATTTCAATTCTTATTTGTAAACAAAAAGGATTCACTCCATCTATAGATATTGTAATATTAAGGTTTCTTAGATCATTTCCAAATCTAGGATAATCATGATCAATTTTATTTCATTGAGAAGTGTCTACTAGTGACAATTTTCACTATCTTGATTTATTTTATTTTTCTGAAATGTCAATTTTCTTATAGTCTCTTCACTTATATATAGGTGCATAAACCTTATAATGATAGGAGAGTACCATACATATTTTGAAGGACTAGATTCATATTTTTATATCAAGCCACACCACACATTGTGAAAATTTTTAAGTGATTCATGGTCCTTTTGAAATAGTATAAAATCATTTGGGCATATATTTATTCGATCAAAGATCATACCCATTGAATGTTAAATTCATTTAACATAATATTTTCCGCAAGGAAACTCATTATTATATGAAAACTTATCAATCAAGAGAGAAAGATGTTTACTAAAGTTGGTGTTACTCAATATATTTCCCTATTTTACATTATATATATTTATAAAATCTGAAAATATTTTATATTTAGTATAACCAACATACAATGGATTCCTTACACAACTATTTTACCTCAAAAATTAATTTGTATAATCATGAATTTCATTTTCAAATTTCTTTGTCGTTTTATCTAAATGATGATCATCATCATTCAAACCTATAATAATATATTTGATACAATCTTCACCATTGTTCACAATGGGAATAATATCAGAAGGTCAATAAAATTAAGTGTTATCCCAATCACTAGTTATATCTAGCTCTTCCCTATGTTTAGCCTGACATTTATAAATTCAATCTATTTTTTGAAAAATCAAGTTATCTTTGAACAACTCTAGAATAATTAGACTTTAATAACAATAACGTAAACTCATACATTGGATTTGAGAAGCGAAATATTCATGATGTTTTGAAAACATGATGAAATATTTCACCCCATCCTCTTTTTTCCTATATGATTGGTATCCATCCAATTTTGATTCATATCCATCCTATTCGATTCAGTAATATTAATATTTAACAAAATAAATAAATACACAGAAGTTATGAGCTTAGATCCCTAAAATGTTATTAATCATATACACACACATACAGTCATCACATTTGATATAAATTATCATTGCATCAATAAACTATTATAACATATAAAGACTAAGAATTATTTAAATTTAATGTATTATAACATTTATTGTGTTATTAAAAGAAGTAATATATCATAAATCATTCTTTTTTTTGAAATGGATTCATCAAGGGAGAAAATTAAATCATTATCACTATCAATGTTCATAAGAAACATATGTATTTATACAACTAGATAAGTATTATGGTATATATAATATTATTTCACTATCAAAACATATATCAAATCAAATTACTTATTTTTTAAAATGTTTTTGTAGTTTTTGAAGAAAAGTAATCACATCGATTATGGTTATTACATTTTTTAATTTATGAAAGGTATAATATTTTAATTATTCATTTATTAATAATAAAAATAACAATTTTAATATTCAAGGAGATTTTGAAAATAGTTAAGAGTAGAATCATGGTGTACTTTTCTACTAAAAATCATTCTTTGAGAACAATTTTCTAACATCATTTTATCATTTTAGATTAGATAATCAATCCAATAAGCGTAAAATTTAAAAAAATAAATCTCTATTAAAACTAATAAAAGTGAATGATGTAATTTTAATTTACTCTATTAATATTTCAATGATGATTGGTCAGTATATAGACTATACACATGTAAATTAATTAGTATTCTTATATCAATAACACAATTATCATTATTATATATTTTCTTGGATCAGTGCCCTATTGAGTCCTTCCATTACAACCTTTAAAAAATTGTGTACTCAATATTTCGATAATATGTTACAAAATATATATAATATTGGGCCTTATAATGAAAATAATTCTTGAATTAATCCAAATAAGGATTCTGTATTATTTTTTCTACTAGTCCCCATTATCATTTGGTTCATCTCAAATAAATTATATGTTTTAATTTCTATTTCATTTAAAAGTAATATATTCTAATTATTTATTTTTTATAAATATTTAATGTTCTATATATTTATAATGTAAATTTCTGTTTCTCTAAAATAATATTCCATAACCATGTATTATTCTATTTTTATCACACTTATTTAGGGATGTCTTAACATTAAATTTTATAAATTAAAACCACTAGAGAGTATCAAACATCATTATACTTTTTTATAAATGAGTTTCCTAATAGTATTCATTAAAATGTATAAATCTACAATGAACCTTTTATTCTCCAATAAATTCATAAACATAAAAACTCAATAAATTATATGATTTTCTACTAAAAATTTACTTGGAAAAAACAATTTAACAAGAAAATTTTCACAAAAAACATACGAAATTAAAAAATAAAACAAAAAGAATCAAAACTAGCTATTTTTTTAAAATTATTGTGATGTGATTCTATGACATGATTTCATCTCAAAAAAGATACTTACTTAATTAATTTCAAAAAAAAATCATGAATGAAGATGAGAAAGTAAAGATAAATTTGTTTGTATAGTATTTGAATATGAACAATGGAAGATCCCCATTTGAGTCTCACTTGAAAATTAGAAAAAAGAGTTATACTGCTATATATAGTCACTCAATGAAATAAGAACTGGACAAATTGTGAAAAACTCAGGAATGATTGAATGATATTCCTTAAAAACAAGTTCATAATTTCATACAATTGATTTTGAGGTTTAATTTGTACAAAGAAATTGAATTTTATTACAATAGAGATTCAGTTCCATGAGAGTTTGAGTGAGGTGAGAAGAAGAATTGATCTACTAGTTTTCATTTTTAAAGAGGATGGAGGGTTTTAATCTATACTTATTAAAAACATTTATAAGTGTGTGTTTTATCAGTGATAAAAACATAATCATTAAAAAATAATACTTTTTTTAACACTTTCTTTGTGCTGATAAATCGTCACTTTTATCTGCAAAAAAAGTGTGGAAAAAAGTAATATTTCTCTACACTTATATTTTAGCACTGATAAAATACACTTTTATCATTGTTTAACCTAGAAGTGATAAAAATGTAAAAAATTTATAAATAAACGATATTAATTATATAAATAATTAAATTTTTAAAAATGAACCATGCCGACTATTTAAATTACAAAAACATTAAAAAATGAATTTAAATAAATTAATTATATAAAGTAAAAGATTATTAAAATAATTAAAATTAATAAATATAATAAAATAATATTTAATATTTAATGAATTAATATTAAAAATGAATATATAAATTTAACTAAATTTCAAAAATATTAAGAAAAGTGAATTAATAACATTAATTACATAAATTACAAACACATAAAAATGATTCAAATTGAATAAAAAAATTATAATTAATTATATAAATGATAAAATTACTAAAAATTAATAATATTAACTATTTAAATATCAAGAATATTGTAAAATTCATTTTAATAAATTAATTATAAAAATTTTAAACATTTTAAAAATATTGAAAGTTAATATATAAAATTGAATTATTGGATATTAAAAAATAATAAATAAATTTAAATAAGTAACATAAATATTTTTTAAAAGTGAACCCATATAAATAATTATATAAATTACAATTATAGAAGAATGAGAACATTTTCTCAGCAACTCATGGTGATCACAATGTACTTGAACACCCAAGAAGCATCAATATATACACTTATGTATCAAATCTCATCGGTCGTAGACATCATACGTCTGTTTCAAAGAAGTTTAAGGCCCAAGAGGAGGTCAAATACTTCTTGAATTTCTCTAGATTTTCGAGTGGGTAGTCCTTATACTTATTCTTCTACAATAAGGTTCCACAATAGATCACAAGGAAGGGTGATACTACCCATGTGCTAGATTCAGATGGGGAAATTTGTAAAAGATTAGATATCTGCAAGCACTCATTTATAACAGGCATTTCACTGTCAAAAGGGATAAAAACATGGAAAGTTTTAGATCTAATTTCCTACTTAGCCTCAATAAAGGGCTTTATCAATTTTAAATGTGAATCTCTTAGACATGGTTATTTTCACATTATTTTACCTTCCATGGAGTTGAAATGCAGATCCTAGAGTTGGGGTTCAACAAATTTGAGGATAAATATCTTATGGGTCCACGAATGGAGCATGAATTTCAATTTTAATAAGTTCAATGATACTTATGAGAAGGTCTAGATTAAGATTCATGGTTTAAATTTTGTATTGTGGCACCTAGAAATATTGTTTGAAATTACTTCTGTGATAAGTACTCCAATACGAATAGACTCTGGCATTGAGTTTTTTAACATTGGAAACTTTGAAAGGGTTTGGGGGCTGATGATTTAAGTTCAACTTTAATTGAGATGGTGGTTATCTCTACACCTCATGAGGAGATAAAATTTAGAATTGAGTTTGAGAAAAAGTCATTGTTCTGTGAATATTTTCAAATGATATGGAACTCTAAATCTAACTTTAGGAGAGAGATTTATTATTATAAATGTCAATTGAATGGTCACGACCTTAAGAATTGTCAAATAATAGAGTAAAATTTGAAAACATATTATAATTGTATTAAAGTTATTCAGCATAACACTAGTGGTTCTGTTCAACCTTCAGCCTTCAAAAAAATTGGAACCGTCTTTTGGATAGGATATTTCACAATCCTCTATGTCAAAGATTTCAGATTCCTTAATTGGTCATCGTCTTGAAATTGTTGATTGTTCTCCCTCTCCCCCAAAAAATTGTTGTATTAATGGTAAAATCAAGCCTCTTTCTACCACTTATAGCGATACTGGTTCATCTTCTTCTACTCAGAGGATTGACAAGCCCTTATTTTCATGGGATGACTTGGATGAAGAATGTACCAATGTTTCTATATTGTATTAAAAAGATATTCTCACTAGACACATAAGGGATGAGAATGATGATGAGGATTCCGAGGATAGAGTAGCGGACATGGAGGCCTCTTCACAGGACAATGTGGACTACAATGTATGGATATAGAAAGACATGATATCTTCTAAAAACCACAATGGAAAATCCAAGTCTGATGTTTTCCAATTCAAGTCCAAGAAAGTGCCTTCTCAAGAGAAAGGTAAATAAACTCTCGTGGTTTTTAATGAGAAGGTCCCTACATCTCATAGAAAACCTAGTTCTATTAATAATTCTACAGCTTTATCTATTCTAATAGAATCTATCCATACAGTAAATTTGATAAGGGATGATTCTTCACCGCTATGTACTCAGGCCGATATGAACATGGATTGTGAGAAGCCTCCTAAATTTCATGCCTATGGTGATTTAATTTTCCACTTATGTCCTGATAAGGCTTCTGTATCTATTGGGGGAAAAGAGATACTCAACTATTTTCCTTTCAACTATTCTAACTCTAGGTTGGAATGTGATGTAGGGGTTAAATATGTCTAAACTCCTACTAATGGATTGTAAACTTCTATTAACCAATCATTAAGTGCTTTAATTATTCCACATGGACCTTCCATGCTTTCACTTCATGTTCAATGTTGGGTTACAAATGTATTTGTTGAATCATTAACATCTAGAGAAGATGGATCAATAGCTGCAACCCCTAGGTTACAAGTTCCAGCTATCATTGGTTCTCACAAGGATGTTGGGACTTCTGTTTTGAATCATTCCAAGAAGGATGAATTGAATTCTAATGCGGGCTTTGATATTGTTCAACCCATTAAAGTTAATTTTTCATTGAAGGTGAGTACCCACAACTCGTTTGAGTTTCTTGCATCAAGAGGTATCCAAGAGGATTCTCTAAAAACACACCATTTTTTTGGAGAAGAAGATACAACAGATGTTGGAGCAACATACAAGATAGGTTCTGTTGATGCAAGACTTTCAGATAATGGAGATGTCCCTTGGTAGCTTGTCAAAACCTGGAGATGAGGTAGACATATTCACGGTCAGGGTGGACGTGCATCACATCATAACATTAATACTCGGTCTTGAGGTACTTAATTTATTGTTCATGGACTATATTTTTCTTTCATATGTTCTCTCATTTTCACTTTGGTTTTCATTTAATAAAGGGGTTATCGATCCTCACCTAAAAAATACACAAAAATGAATAAAAATGAATAAATTAACAATATTAATTATATATGTAAAAAAATTACTAAAATAGAAGAATAATAACTATTTAAAATATAAAAATATTAAAAAATTAATGTCAATAAATAAATTGTATAAATTTGAAACAAATTATAATATTAAAACTTAATTAACAAAAATGAATAAATATTATTCACATAAATTACAAAAATTTTGAAAATATCAAAACATAGTAAATATATATTCATAAATAAATATTAAAAATTAAGTAAATTCTAAAAAATATTAAAATTGAATAAATAATATTAAATAAAATAATATTAGCATTGAATAAATAAAATTTAATAGATTAAAAAACTGCCTAAAAATGAATTTGTAAGATTAATTACACGAATTGTAAACCCAAAAAAATGAAGAATAATGAATAAATAAATAATAAAAATTTTATAAATTAAAATAGTATTGAAAATGAATTATATTAAGTATTTAAATTTAAAAATATTAAAAATAAAAATAAATTTATTAATTAGATAAACTTCATGAATTTTAAAAAAATTACATATTATTAAATAAAATTGTATAAATATTACTCATATTATTTAAAAAATATATCTAAATTATTAAAACATAAAAAACAAATATATATAAATGAATGTTAAAAAATGAGTAAATTCTAAAAATATTACAAATGAATAAATAATATTAAATGAAAGAATATTAAAAATGAGTAAATAAAACTAAATAAATCAAAAAAAATATTAAAAAATTGAATTTGTAACATTAATTATATGAATTAAAAACATATAAAAAATTTAAAAAATGAATAAATATTTAATATTAATTATATAAATAAAAAATAATAAAAATGAATTTTATAGACTATACAAATATAATAAAATTAAAATACATTTATAGAAATCAATTATATAAATTCCAAAAATATTAGAAAATAACAAACATAATAAATAAAAAAGAATAAATATTAATCATATAAATTTCAAACGTATTGTAAATATTAACACTTTGTAAATAAATATGTTTAAATTTTAAAAAATGATTAAATTTTGAAAATATTAAGAACTGATAAATATAAAATATAAAAAAAATATTAAATGAAAGAATATTAAAAATCAATAAATAAAATTAAATAAATTATAAAATATATTTTATAAAATTGAATTCACAATTACATGAATTGAAAATATATAAAAAATGAATAAAAATGACTAAATAAGTAATAATATTATTTCTAATTGTTGAGGCGTGTATTGTTTAGATTATATATAAAAAATATAATTAATTATAGACCTTTATGTTTTTTAATAATAGTTTATAATATTAATATTTAATTTAATGTAAATGTTTTTAAAAATGTATAAATTTCTATCAAAATTGAATGTATAGAAATTTTTTAATTAAATATATTTTAAATATGAATAAATATTAAAAATGAATAAATGAAATAAAATACTAAAAATGTTTCAAAATTTAAAAATGAATGAATTATATTAAACAATTAAACACACACACACACAGAAGTATAGACATACTTGTACACATACATACAGGTAAAGATATAAATACACATGAACACACACACACACACACATACGTAGACACACACACACACACACATGCATACACACACACAAACATGAGTATACATACACATACATCTATGTATACACATTCACATACATACAATTACATACATGTGCATGTGCACACACACACACCAACAAACACATACACATACATGCATATACATATACATACAGGTATGTATACACATGCACATACATAAAATTGCATACACATGTATGCATATACATACACATACATATAAATACATACAAATACTATATAATCATTCAAATGCATGCACATACACATACACATACACATACACATACACATACACATACACATACACATGTACATATGCATAGTCATGCACATGCACATACACATACACATACACATACCCATACACATACGCATACGCATACACATACACATACACATACACATACACATACACATACCCATACCCATACCCATACCCATACACATACACATTCACTTACACATACTCATACCCATACCCATACACATACACATACACATAAACATACACATACACATACACATACACAGACACATACACATAAACATACACATACACATACAAATACACATACACAGACACAGACACATACACATACACAGACACATACACATACACATACACATACACATACACATACACATACACATACACATACACATACACATACACACACACATACACACACACAGACACATACACATACACATACACATACACATACACATACACATAAACATACATACAATGTACAAACATATCCACATGCATACCCATACACATACACATACACATACACATACACATACACATACACATACACATACACATACACATACACATACACATACACATACACATACACATACACATACACATACACATACACATACACAGACACATACACATAAACATACACACACACATACACATACATAAATAGGTCGAATGGACCAAAGACCGTGTTTTTTATTTATTTTTTTGATAATCACTGTTTTAAGGGTTTAAGGGGAACCCTTACTTGCCCCATAGGCTTTGTGACATTACATGACACAAAGGCCTTAGAGTAATTCATCCAGACTATAACTACTTGAAACCGCACCTCTCCAATGTCTACATCATAATGTCATCTCTCCACCTTTTCATGGTTTTCAACTAGTCTTACCGTGTATACATAGGCTGGTCCCAATGGAAATTTACATACATTATTATTCTTCCAAATCCATTAGCTATACTTGGGGGAATGCACTTACTTTGAATCCTCATCTTGAGCTTATTCGTTATAGAGTATGCTTGGTCCATTTTATCACAACTTTCATATGTTTTGAAGGCATTGAGGTGGCCCAAAGACCATTAGGTAGCCCATAAACCTTATTTTCCCAAAGTTCTTGGGTGACCTAAAGGACTCGAAGGACCCGAGGACCAAACTAGTGGCCTGAAATCCCAATGTGATGGTTAGTTCTGGATGCTACAATACTAAATAGTACATGCTACATTACATGATATCATACTTGCTACAATACCTACTAAAGTACTACTATAGTACCCATAAATATGTTTCCAGCAGGATTTGATCATGGTTCTCTTTGATTGTAATGAACCGGACCTCCCTGGTCTATTACTTTGTCAAAATCCAGTGTTGGGGTGTTCTAGGAGGCAACCATAGCTCATTTAAAGAGTTTTGTCCAAATTCCTGGTTTTTCCATCAGTAGCCCAATGTTGGTAGCTTAGTGTTAGTAGGTCAGGGCCTGGTTAGGTCAGTGAATTAGTAGATCAGGGTGTTAGTAGTTCAGGGGATCTTTAGGTCAGAGCATCTGTAGGTCGGGGCGTTGGTAGGTTTGGGCGCCAGTAGGTCAGGGCATCAGTACGTCGGGAGTCAGTGAGTGGTGTCAGTGAGTCACTTCAGTGAATCTCTGTTGGTGTGTAACGTTAAGGAATCTTTTCGGTGAGTCACATTAGTGACTCATGTCGGTGACTCACTTTCAATGATGATTTCAGAAACACTCCCACCATTGAGTCATTTTCAGTTTTTCATAGTTTTTTTTTTCAGTTTCACCCCTCTTACATTTTATTTAACATAATCCAAGTTTAAAACCATGTTTTTTCATTTATAAAGGCGTTTAAAAGATATGAATTATATCTTTAATATATTAATGCTCCTGGGAGATTAAAATAGTTAGATCACAAAATCTTGACCACGATCCGACCTTAATGGCCCTTGAAGATGTTTCCATCAGTTGATATAGGATTTGGATCTTCTAAGATGAGATCTCCTCTTCCCATTTTATTTTCATTTTCTATTTGTGCATCAAGATTCTTTTTTTCCATATGGAGTAATGTGTTGTGTTGTGTCCATTGGATCCACTTTTCCTTGGAGTCCATCATACTGCTTGAGTAACCCCATGTTTTTTGTGCAAAGAGGAGTTACGGATCATCTGTTTTTAAGGTAGTAATTACTTCATCCCTCTTTTAATTGTAAATCATACAGGGTGGTTAAACTATGTCTCTATTATAATATGGTAGAATAAAAATCTAAATTAAGGGTATTATGAAGAGGAACAGACCTGTTACAATGACAGGTTTGGATACCTTAGTAATAATTAAGGGGTGGGAAAGATGATGGTGAGTCTTGTGTTGTTTTATTTGTCCTTTTCATCCATAATATGAATTGTGTTGAATGTATTCCATATTAAAATCATGGTCATTTTTGGTGTCTATTTGTGCACCGAAATCATGAAAACTTGATTAATCACGTATATATGGTTAATTAAATTGATCTACTAGGATCAAATTTGTTCTGTGATAATCCCTGAATTATGAAAGTGGAATTATAGAATAGTGTTGGTCAAATATTAATACACTTAGTTTGATAGTTGTGGTCATGTGTTGTGTATGGTTTTGTTTAGTTTTAGTACCTTGTGTGGGTGGTATGGTGCTACGATTGGAATCACTCTTGTGGGCGCATGGGAGGAAAAGGGGGTTTGATCTATTGGTGTGGTGTGGAATTTTTGTGCAGTGGGGTTGCGGTTTTGGTGATTTTTTCTGTAGGTTTTTCATATGGGGTGGTATGTGTAGTGAAATAGAATCTTAGGTGGAGAGTTTGATAGATTGTGGAATGGATGAACATGTTGAATAGTGGGTATGCAAATGGGTTGTGTAATTGTTGATGGGAAATATCTCTTTGGGCAGTGGGACTGCGACCTAGTCGGGTTTTGTTGTTGTTGAGGGATGTGTTGGTTTTCATGATGAGGGGATGCTGATGATGGTATGTGAGAGGAAATTTTTAATAATGATGGTTTTACCTTGTTTAGACCTTTAAACCAGAGTTTAAAGAGACTTTTGAGAATTGTGTGGGGATTATGCTGTTACTTGTGGTGTGCTGTGTTTGGTAGTTTCTTGGGTAAGGATGGAATAAATAATCAAATGATTTGTTTAATGCAGAGTGATAATTGGTTGAATAAATTAGATGGGGTTATGAATTAAGTATATGGATGGTTGTGTGGCTATGATTTAGTGGTGGCAGAAATAGTAGTTTTGTGTGGGATGATTTTTTTCGAAAACCTAAAGGTTGGGCTAAGTGTTTGGTACACACATATATATATACATGCAATTTCTTGTGATTTATATTCACAGCCACCCATTTTGATCACTATATGACAAAAAACCCCATTTTTATTGGGGAGGGTGTCATTTTCAACATCCAAATGGGAGGATGGATGACTGGTTATTTCCACTTCTCTGCTCCATATTCTAGGAATTGGTAGACTAAGACTATTCGGGAAAATTTGGGTTCGGTTTTGAGGCCCATGTGTCTGTGGGTGAGGTGTGCGTCTTATGTGTCTTTGATATGAGATATTTTTTACTTTCTCAATTGTTTTCGGGATGTGGTTGTGGTTTTGTGGCCTAGGTGTCTACGGGGCAAGATTTGATGTGGTTGTGGCCCGGGTGTTTGTAGGAGGAATGTGGTAAGTGGCCCAGGTGTGAGTGGGCATGTTGTGGTAGTGGGGCTTGGGGAAGAGCATGGTAGAATCAAGATTTTCGCCGTTATGGATGAGCAATTAACTAGTGATAAGTGGTGTGGGGTCACTTAACATCAACATACTTACTAATTTACTTTACTCGACTTGTGCTATTTGGTGAGCATGCCTTGGTGAGGTTGGGGTGGGTAGTATGCCTTTCAAGGTTCTTCTGAGTTTATGCAGTTTTTCTATATGGGGAATTAGTATGCTTCTCCCACTTGTGTCTGAGAGACTTTGGATTTTCCTACTAAATATAATTGTAATCTCACCCTACATATATAAAATAGTTTTCATGTTTCCTAGTAGATTATGTGGACCGTTTTAGACCCTACTAGCTCAGGCATCCTATATTTGTTGTATCACTGCTTAGATTTGTCCTTTTCGAATTTACTTTCAATTTTGTTATTGTATTTCAATATTTTTTACTTTAAACATGCATGTGGGATGGATTTTGGCCTCACTCATATATATATTTCATCGAGATTTTTTCAGGTTGATACATCTTATCTCACAATTTATGTTACTATAAAAAGGGCAATGCATCCCATTTTGTGATATTTGTACACCCTTGGTGCTAGTCGCCACCCGGGGCCTACTGGAGTCCGGAATCGGGGTTCATTATCAACTTTTCATCTTGAATATGGAAGGTCATGAAACATTTCTATATCTTCCCTCATCTTTATGAAGGAGGGTTGTGACATAATGGAATTAGAGGCTGATGGTTAAGAGATAGGATGGAGTTTCGAGTTAGGTACAATGAGGATTGCATGGGTTATTTGGGAAATAATATGAGGTGATCTTAGTGCATGACATATGATATGGATGGTTGGATTGAACATGGGATTTTAGGCCCTTTTTATCTGATGCAAGGACTCTAAGATTACCAAAAAACTTAGGGATTATACATCATTTTTATGTTAATGACCCTAGGAAAGGTACATGCATCATGATTACTTGTGTTCCTATTTTTTTGGGTGTTTTGTTGAAATTAAAATAAATAAATAGTTAAAATTAATTCTAAATAAATTACATACTACTCAGGATTAGGAGTTCTGTGTTTACATTTCAGCTATGGAACATTGTCTTCATCCATGAGTGGGTCAGGCAGTAGAGGTTCAATAGCCCAATCTGGCTGATCGGTGGAGGGTTGATCCTGTTGAAGAGGAAAATCATTGTTAGAAGATTCTTCATTATTTCCAAAATAAGAATTTGAGAAAATATGAGGGAAGTGTATGATACATGTAGATAGAGTTTTTGATCGAGGATCTTGATATCACCTTCAACCTAATTCAGGATCTGAAAGAATACTAGGTTTTGTTGGCAGTTATCCAATTGAGAGGATCTATGCGTTAGTGGTGGATGTTGTATATGGGGTAAAGGAAGGATGCTGATATTCTATGGGTTGATTTTGAGGAGTTTTTTTGGGTTTAATTCATTTCATTGACCAAGAAGGATGAGAATAGAGAAGAGATACTCTCCCTCTAGTAAGGGATTATGTCGGTATAGTAACTGGGGATCAAGTTCAAGGATATCCATTACTTGGATCCAAATCCCTTTCTAGATGAGGATCCTCAGGTGATATTCTTATAAGAGGCAATTTGTCCCTCTCTTTAGTACACAATTACTTCATTCACCTTGAAAACATACGTAGAGGTTCATAAGAAGGCATAAATGGCGGGGAGGATACACTCATGAGGAGGTCTACCATGATAGGGGAGCCAGTAGGGGTTTACAAAGGTAAAGGCTTATAGTAGCAGGTATCATGTGCTAGGGCTTGGAGGTTTTGGCTAGTAGGGATTCGACCTCAGCAGTTTCAGTTTCAACCTTCTCGTCCTCATAATTTTCCCATTGTCTTGTGACCGAGGTGTTACTATTGTGGAGTTCATGGGAACATTTAGAGTCAGTGCCCAGTTCCAGCTCAGTGTGCTGGAGGTGGGTTGGTTCAACACCCGCCTCAACAGTAGTTTCCGGCCATGACATTTCAGAAGTAAGGAAAATAGGCTCCTACCCCATCAAGGGGAGATGGAGCAAGCGGAGTCCAACCTCATGGAGTTCCTCAGGGAACTCGACCCGGATGTGGTTGTGGAGGTGGTAAATAATATAGGGGAAGAGGAGATGAGCATGGTTAGTCTCACACCACAGAGGTATCTATTCCATTAGGCTAGAGATCATTCGAGGTACGATCAACTTGTTTAGTACTTTTTCTTATGCCTTGTTTGTTTCATGAGATTCACACTCTTTTGTTTCACCCATTCTAGACCATGCTCTAGGACGAGGAATAAGGATAATTTTTATTCCCTTTTTGTTGATTATACCAGTCAGAGGTCATACCATCTTGTTTGATGTGTTTCGGTGAGGTAGAATAATGATTGGACCACATCAGTCATGTGTGGATATTTTCCCATTTCACATGAAACCGTACGATGTCATCCTTGGCATCAACTAGTTTTACTCTATGCATTCTTCTATCGAATAATTTTAGAGAAGAGTCGTTTTCATAGACATTGATGGACAATGTGTGACTTTCGTTGGTGAGTGGAGTTATCTGAGGGGTAGTCGGCGTGTGAGGCCTCTTATTTAGTTTTTGGGTGATCTGTCTGTGGAATTGGTTGTTGATGAGATGGTGGGGGTTCTTAGAGTGGTTGGTAAGGTCTTGGATTTTTTTATTGAGGATGTTGTGACTCTATGCCTCTACGTGATGCTGAGTTTGGGATAGACTTGCAGCCCAATGCTTCTTTGATTTCGATGGATCCTTATTAGATGGAACCATCTCAGTTATGGGAGATGTGGATTCAGATCGATGACTTGATAAATAAGGTATTTATCTGGCATAGTGTGTCATTGTGGGGTTCTCCAGTATTGTTCTCAAAGATGGTAGATGGTAGTCTGAGGCTGTGCATAAACTACTGATGGATGAATCCGGTGACGTTCATGAACTGTTACCCTCTCCCAAGGATAGATAATCTTTTCAACTAGATGTGGGGATTATGTTTATTTTCTAAGATCAATCTATGATCTGGGTATCTCAAATTGTGGTTTAAGGAGGGTGACATCCCAACAACTAATTGAAGTCATTGGTATAGGAACTTCTTGTTTGTGGTTATGTCGTTTGGTGTTACAAATGAACCATCCATGTTCATGGGACTTATGAACTCCATATTTCATGAGTTCCATGACCGGTTTATCTTTTCATTCATCAGTGAAATTTATATCTACTTGATGTTAGAGGAGGAGCATGTAGAGAATCTCAGGACAGTCCTAGAGGTCCTTGGACACCGCCAGCTCTAAAAAAAGTTGTCCAAGTGATTGTTTGGGACAAGGGAGGTCCACACCCTTGGAAATGAGGTCTTTTAGAAGGGTGTATTAGTGGAATTATCAATGGTTGATGTAGTTGTTTCAGGGGTAGAACCCAAGAATGCGGCATAGGTTCGTAGTTTTCTCAGTCTTGTAGATAATTATAGGATATTTATACCTGATTTATCTCGAGAAACAACTCCATTTACGACTCTGAATAGAAAATATCAGGCCTTTATATGGAGTGACCAATGTTAGTAATATTTCAGCTATCTGAAGGGGAAGATGGTCAGTGCTCCAGTACTCTGGTTACCAGAGGAAGGGGTGATGTTTAAGCTGTTTTTTGATGATTCCCATATAGGATTGGGGTGTGTGATGATGTAGTAATGAGGAGTGAGATGTTATGGGTCTAGGAAGTTATGTCCCCTTGAATTTGAATATGAAACCCATGATCTAGTGCTAAATATAGTCATGTATGCACTGAAGTTGTGGTGGAATTACCTTATTGGAGAGCACATTGTGGTCTTCATGGATCATAAGAGCTTGATGTATATATTTTCCCAGTGAGACCTGAAATTGATGTTGTAGAGGTGGATGGAGTTTCTCTAGGATTAAAACATCAAAATCTCTTATACATTAGGAAAGGGGAATATTTTGGCTGATTATTTGAGCCCGAAGTTGTTGAAGGAAGTAGTTCAAGAATATACAGATTCTTGGAAGGCGATAGAGGAGTTAGATTTATTACATTAGATGCTAAAATGGATGGCAGTAGAGGATATCTATTTCATATGATGGTGATGTAATATCTGAGGTAGTAGGTGTAGGAGTCTTAGTGGGGAGACTCGTAGGTGGAGGAGATGCATGATCACATTGACAAGGGTGATGCACCAGAGGGATGGTCGAAGGATGGTCAAAATAAGATGCTATTTCATGAGAATGTATTTTTTCCAGTAGAGTTGTGTTAGAGATTTTTCCATGAGTTTCATAGCTCACCTCTAGTGGTACAACCGAGATTTTCCAAGAAGAACTATGGATTGAGGGAGCAGTTTTGGTTGCCTGGGATGAAGCAGACAGTGGCCGAGATTGTGGAAAAGTGCCTAGTGTGCAAGTAGGTAAAGGTTGAGCACCCTGTTCCCAGTGGGTTTTTGTATCCCCTAGATGAAGCAATGTGTAAGTGGAACGACATCTCAATTTAGTTTTTCATAGGATTTCCACGGACTCCAGTTGGCTGTGATGATATATGGGTAGTGGTGGATCGACTGAATAAATCAGCTTACTTCTTAATAATTAAGCAGTCAAGCGTGGTGGATGTCTTGGAGAGAGGTAATGTCGATGAGGTGGTGTGGCCGCATGGGGTTTTTAGGTCTATCATATTAGACCTAGACACACATTTTAGATCACGATTATGTATGGGATTGTACCATGATTTTGGAACTCAGTTACTCCTCAGCACTGCTTTCCACCCTTAGATGGATGGGTAGATAAAAGGACGATCTAGATGTTGAAGGACATGCTGTGGGCATGCGTATTGAATTTCAGTGGTTATAGGGTGTGATAATTTCCATTGGAATAATTTTATTACAATAACAGCTATCAATCTTACATTTTTATGGCTCCATTTGAATCCTTGTATGAGATACCATTTCATTCACCTTTATTATCGAAAGAAGTTGGGGAGGCATCTGTTCTTGGTCTGAACATGGTGAAGAGTATGACTGAGAAGATTCAGCTTTTCAATGAGATAATGAAGGTAGTATAAGGCCTACCTAAGTCGTATGATGATAATAGGAGGATTACCTTGTAGTTTTAGGTTGAAGACCATGTCTTCTTAAAGGTTTTCCCTCAACGAGGGAAGCATAGGTTTAGTAGAGGGAGCAATCATTCTACCATGTTTATCGAACCCTTGGAGGTTTTGGGGAGAGTTTTTAAGGTGACATACCATTTATAATTTCAACTATAGTTGGAGAGTATCCACAATTTCTTTCATGTCTCTCAGCTTCATTGGTAACTATAGGATGACTCCCATGTCGCTGACTAGGGAGGGTTAGATATTGAGGACGACACAGCGTTCGTGGGGTGAATAGTGGAGATCTCAGATCATCAGGAGAAGGTTATAGGTGGATGTAAAATTCCTTTGGTTTTTGAGTTATAGAGGCATGGTTTTATAGAGGATAGTAATTAGTAAAGGGGGATGCAGATGCATGCCCAATACCCATAGTTTTTTTTGAGTTTTTCTTGTGGGTTTTACTTTGTGGCGTAATGCATGAACATTGGTTTATATAAGAGGATTTTATTCCTTATTACATAATGTATGATGAAGTACTGACATGTCAAAAGGGGGATACCTGATTCATAATCAAGACACATTAATTGAGATGAAATTAAACCTATGTGGGGGAGTCAGTGCCGCCCAAAGCAGATAGTATCTTGACATAGAGGAAAGAATTCACTAATTCATGTTCCAAGAAAATTTTTTCTAGTGTGGTGTATCTTGTTGATGATTGGGTTAGAATAGGTGGGAAGAGTTGTTCTTGGATTATTAGGTTTCAATACATCTTTTGAAAAACATGGGGTGGTTTATCCTTCAGAGGTATCTTACTGGGTGGTTGTTCATACCCCTCTTTCTTTTGGGTTTGGTTTTGAATTATCAAGGGAAAGAATAGTTTGGGAGTTTTCTGATGTAATATCCTAGACTTCCCTGGTACATTAATTTTTTAAAATCTAGTGTAGGGGTGTTCTGGGAGGAAATGGTAGCTTGTTTCAAGAGTTTTCCAAATTTCCAGTTTTCAATGGATAATTCAACATTTGTAGCACAACCTCAGTTGCTTCGGGAATCGGTAGTTCTAGACATCAGTAGGTTAGGGTGTCGGTAGGTTAGGGTGTCAATAGGTTATGCCGTCAGTTGGTCAAGGTTTCAGTAGGTTGGGGAATTGGTAGGTCAAGGCATCAGTAAGTCAGGGAGTTGGTAGATTAGGGCGTCTGTAGGTCAGGTGTAAGTGAGTGGCGTTAATGAGTCATGTTGGTGACTCACTATCGGTGGGTCACATCAATTACTTGTGTCAGTGAGTCACATAATTGACTTATATTGTTGACTCACTTCAGTGACTCATTATCAGTGACTCACCCACCTGGGAGTCATTTCTAGTTTTTCCCAGTTTTTTTCCAGTTTCTCCACTCTTATGTCTTATTCAACATAAACTAAGTTTAAAAACTTTTTTGAGAATTTATAAAGGTGTTTCAATGATATTAATTATATATTTAATATCCTAACACTCATGGGACTTTGAAATAGTCAGGCCAAAAAATATTGTCCATGATCCGACCTTAATAGCCCTTAATACTATTTCCTTTTGTTGATATATGAACTATATCTTCTAAGATAATATCTTATCTTCCAAGTGTGTTTCCATTTTATCTTGGTTTTTCTAGATCCTTATTCCATATATATTATTGTGTTGTGTTGTGGCCTTCAGATTCATTGTTCCTTGGATTCCTTCCTACTCCTTGTGTTACCCCCCTGTTTTTTGCGCAAGGAGGTGTTTCTGATCGTCTATTTTTTGTGATTGGAATTACTTCATCCCTATTTTAATTGTGAATCATGTGGGGTTGGTAAACTCATGTATATTTGAGAATATGATCTAAAAAAATCTAAATTAAGGGTATTGTTAAGATGAACAGACCTGTTACAATAACAGGTTTGGCTACCTTAGTAATGATTAAGGGGTAGGGAAGATGATGGTGATGCTTATGTTGTATTATCTATTATCTTTAATCCATGATGTGAATTATGTTTTCCATTTTACCTATGAAAATCATGGTCATTTTATGTCTTTGTTTGCACACCAATATCAAGGAAACATGATTAATCATGTATATCTGGTTAATTAAATGTATTACCCATGATCAAACTTGTTTTGTGATAACCCCCAAATTATGAAAGTGGAATTAAAGAATAGTGTTGGTAAAATCTGAATATACCCTATTTGATAGGTGTGGCTATGAATTATTTATGGTTTTGATCGGTTTTAGTTCCTTGTGTGGTTTGTATGTTGTTGTGGTTGGAAGCGTGGTTGTGGGTGCTGGGGAAGACGAGGGGGTAGAGTATGTGGGTGTGGTGTGGTATGTTTCTGCAGTGGGGTTGTAGTTTTGGTGATGTTTGTTGTGGGTTTCAGGTATAAGATGGTACATGTGGTGTAATGGAATATCAGGTGCATACATTTATTTATTTTGGAATGGATGAACTTATTGAATAGAGGGTCTGCATCTAGGTTGTGTTATGGTTGTTGGGCATGGTCTGTTTGTGCAGTTGGATTGCGACCTGGTCGAGTTTTGTTGTTGTTGTGGGATGTGGTACTTTTTTTCTAGTGGGGCTGTCGAGGATGGTTTGGGATGGATAATTTTGATTCAGGATGGTGTTACCTAGCATGAGATTTAGACCATGTGTTTCTAGGTACTTCTATTAAGTGTTTGGGGGTTATGATGTTACTTGTGGTGTGCTGTCTTTGGTAGTTTATTGAGAAGGGATGGAATAAATAATAAAAAAAATCGTTTAATGAAGAGTGATAATTGGATGAATGAATTGTATGGGGTTATGAATTAAGTTAATAGATGGATGTGTGGCTATACATTAGAGGTGGTAGCAAGGGTAGTTTTGTGTGTGATGGTTGTTTGTTTTGAAAACCCATTGGTTAGGTTGAGTATTTGGTACCTATATATATACATGTAGTTCCTTGTGATTTCAATATGCACCCCACCCATGTACAACACTATGTTCTGAAAACCCCCATTCTTATGGGGGAGGGTGTGCTTTCCCAAAATCCTAATGGGAGGATGGATGGATCGTTATTAACTATTTTTTTCTCCCTCTTCCAGGCATTGGTTTCCAAATACTCTTCGTGAAGATTGTGGTGTGGTTGTGAGGCCATGTTGTTTATGGGTTAGGTGTGATTCCTGAGTGTCTTGGGATGATATATGTTGTACATTATAGGTATTTTTGGGATGAGGTTATGGTTTTGTGGCCCTGGTGTCTGTGGGAAAGATGTAATGTGGTTGTGACCTAGGTGTTTGAAGGAGGGATGTGGTAAGTGGCCCAGGTGTGTGTGGGCATGTCATGGCAGTTGGGTTTGTGGAAGAGCATGGTAGACTAAGGACGTTCACTGTTAGGGATGAGCAGTTAACCTGTGGGAAGTGGTGTGGGGTATCCTAACATTGATGTGCTTACTACTATACATGACTTGTGTTATTAGGTGAGCATGCCTTGGTGAGGTTGGGTGGATATTATTATTTCTTAGTTACTTTTGAGTTTCTACAATTTTTCTCATAGGGGAATTAGTATGATTCTCCCATTTGTGCATGACGGACTTTAGATTTCCCTATTGAGTATATTTTTATCCTCACCCAATATATATATATATATAACTATTTTTAGGTTTCCAAGGAGATTACGTGGACCGAGCCGGACCATACTAGCTCGGACATCGAGATAGTTACTATACTGGTGCTTAGCTTTGTCCTTTTTCTATTTACTTTGGATTTTAGAAATGTGTTTATAGTTGTTTTACTTTAAACATGTATGTGGGATAGATTTTGGCTTCTTATATAAATATGTATTTATTTTTTTGAGGTTGATACATCTTATCTCCGGATCTTGGTTACTATAATAAGGGAAATGCCTCCCATTTTGTGAGATATGTACACTCTTGGTGCTGGTCACCACCCTGAGGCATACTGGAGGCAGGAATCAGTGGTATTATCTCTTTTTCATCTTGAATAAGGATGTTTAGGACACTTTTCCATGCCTTCCCTCATTTGGATGAAGGAGGGTCGTGACATGGATGCACTTGCTGAGTCCTTACCAACTGGTCTAAGGCTCTTGTGCCACACACAGACACACATACACTTCCACTGATCAGTGTATGGAATTAACCTTCTTTTATGAGTGATAAACAGAAATTGTTGATAAAGGGTTTTAATAAAAAAAACTATTATTAATATATATATATATATTAATTATATTAAAAAATGGTTATTTATATACATTAATTAAAAAATCCATGTTTATAATTAATATAAATATGATATATTATTATTATTATATATATATATATATTAATAATTCATATATATATATAGTTTTTGGGGGCTTACCTGTGTGGTAAAGGCTCCCCCGTGATCTTGCATCAAGCCCGAGTTCAAATTCAGGCAGAAGTGAATTTTCTTAGGCAGGCGGTGATGCATGCATGACACATGAAGACAGTGACGTGGCATGATGCAGGCATGGCACTGCACTAGGCCTTGGACCATATAATGGGTTTCATGCCCACTGGTCCTTCGGGCCATGTAATGAATAAAAAAGGCCTGATGGGTGGTCTATCCCTAGAGGGGTGGTTGTGGACTACCTTTCCGGTCTATGTGTGTGGTGTGTGTGTGTTTAATGTAATGATACCCCCAAACACCTAATGTAAATATATATTGTTTAAAAAAAATTAATTATAAGATTATATATATATATTTAAATAATTATAAATTTATAATACTTTTTTATATTAATAAATTTATTTAAAATATTTATAATTATATATATATTTATAATTATATATATATGTTAAAATAAATATATATCTTTAATTAATTTGGTCAATAAATAAATAAAGACATATTTATATATCAAGAGATAATGATAATATTCATGAACACGCTTGCCGTTATTTATGTTCATATATTGATGCGTGAGTACAATTGATGCTATATGATCATAATTTTGTGGACATGATTGTGGGTTATTATGTTCCAAATTTTAAGAGTACCAATATTATGATGACACATGCATATGTTATGTATTCATGACTCATGAATGTTCATTAACACATTAACACTCTTATTATTCATGCTTTCAATATATGCGATGACTCATTTTTTATGCTCTATACATTACTATGTATGATTCATTCAAGTTATATCAATGAAATTACTATGTTCTCATAAATACTTATAAAATTGCAATAAATACATTTAAATAATACATATATTTATTATATTTATAATTATAAAATTTTAATTATATATTAATACCTTTTAAATATATTTATTTATAATATATATATATATATAAATAACTATAAAATTAAAATAAAAACATTTATAATAATTTTGTATATATATATATTTATTATTATATACAAATATTTATAAATATATTGATTTATATTATAAATATAAATAAATAGATATATCTATTATATTTATAATTTTATAATTATATAAAAATATTTATAATTACAACTATATATATATTTAAGTAATTATAAAATTATAATAAATATATTTATTTTATATAATTATACAATTATAAATATAATTAATATAATCAATATACATATTATAATTTTATAATTATTTAAACATAATAAATATATTTATTTTTAAATAAAATTATAAATAAATAAATATTATTTAAATAATTATAAAATTATAATAAATGTATTTATTATATTTATAAGTTTATAATTATTTATAATAATATAAATATTTAAAAATATTTAACAATATATAAAAATATTTATGAAAATATTTATTGTATATATAATCTTAAATAAATATATATTTATTTATAGTTATAATTATAAAAAATATATATTTATTTATTATATATTTACTTTTATAAATATATATTAAAATATAAATAAAATTTTAAGATTATATCTTTATTAGTGTTTTTTTAGCGCTGAAAAAGAGGTATTTTATCAGTGGTTTCTATTTTAGTGCTATTAAGACTACTCTTTATGAGCACTTTTTTGAAATTGCTGATAAAAGTCTTCCTTGATGTTTTAAAAATAAACCTAACATGGTCTTCTTCTTTCATGCCTCCAGAATTTCGTGGAACCCAACCTCTTCCACCACCTAACCCTACCTCTACCATGCTTAAACCTTCCTCTTCCACCGCTGAACCCTATCGTTGCCATCACCAACGCCACAACCACTACTTCCATTGTTGACCGTTGACTCTACTGCCACTGAACCCTACCATTTCCGCTGAACCCTCTCCAAATCTAAGGCATGTATTCCCAATGCTCTCTTGAGCTGTCTAGGGACTTATTTTGTATGTTTGGTTGAACTGATGTAATGACATGATATATTCAGTGGTGACCATGATTAGATCATTGCTGTGTAGTGGGGGTTGAATGTTTGGTGTGTGAGAAAGAGTGAAAAAATGATGACATGAATTGTGGGGGTGGGGGGGCAAGAATAGACATTCATGGAAGTATAGGGATGGTGAGGGTCTAGTGGGGGTTCTTGGGTTAGAAGGGGTTGAATGGAGACATTGGGGTCATGGGGTCCCGTGGGGATGATACAAATTGTAGAGATATGCAATGAATTTTCTAGAGGAGGGAAGCCAATTCGGTGTGTTTCGAAGGTGGGTATAAGTGGAAGAATTGTTGGAGGTGGGTGGTGGGTGTAATTGCTCCTAGAGATTGGGGTGGGTGGTTGATTAGTTGGATGGTGATCGGTTGGTCATGAATAATGGGGCATTGGGTTGGGTGGATCACACTGGAGGGGGTGGTGGGTGAGGTGGATAGAGTTAGGATTTGGGGAAAATCAAGGGATTGAATATTTTTTCTTAAGCATTCTAATTAGTGTGAAAATAGTCATTTTAATGTAGAAAAATACCTTGTATTATAAAATTTATCACTCCATTAATCATAAAATGTGATATTTAACAAAATGGATCAATTTCATTGTTGAGATATATTTAGAGGCTATTTTGATGCGGCCAAGATTGTTCAATGATATTTATATGCAGTATCTATAAAAAATAGATTTATTGATGAATAGTTCATGTTGGTTTCACACAAAACATTGATTCATAAAAGTAAATCTTCAGTGGGGTTTTATGCAATGTTAGTCAAAATAGTTTTTACACATGATTCACATAGAAATGTGAATGTCACCTATCAAATTGGCGTGAAATTGTATACAATGAAACATATTTCTCCTAAAAATTATTTTAAATAGCTAAAATATATTTTCTAGTAATCATGTCTAAAATTATTTATTTTTATCCTTTTTTACATAGGTTATATTTCATGAACCACATAAATCCCTATGTTCTATCTATTTTTTGTTTTCTATTTTCTATTTTATATTCTTTATTTTTGTTAAAATTTCATATCATTCTATTATAGTTAGTTTTCATAAGTTGTTATTTCCATTTTTATAAATTAATATCTTTTATTAAATTAATATAATGGGTGTCAATGTATTCCTTTAAAATGATCATTTTATAACAATTTCATCGATGCAGGTTCTTTTAAGAAACAACCTTAGAGCGTAAAAAGACATTTCATTTCACACTCATCAATTATATATCTTCTAATAAACATTCCAAAACACTGAATTTATTCCCTTTAAAATATCCCTTATTTATGATTATTAAATAATAATGTTTCAAAAATTAGTATCTTCATGATCTCAAAAATTATTTTAAAAAGATACTCAAAACATTGTCTTTTTATGAAAATGTTCAAAATGATTTATGAATTTTATTATAATTTAATTTTAGTTTTTAATTCTATATCTAAATGATATATCTTCTATTGAGTTTTGATACCTAATTTATCCACAAAAATTATAATGTGATACAATTATTCTCAGAAATTGTGATTTTGGTATCCAAAATATCTCATTCTTAATGTTATTGAAAAATGTTATGTATCCAAATTTTTTGAGGTTTTTTTATAACGTGACATATAATTAATTTATAATGGACCAAATTTGTATGGTTTATCATTATATGATGAGTGGGACCAATATATCCCTTTAATATATTGATTAAAGTATAATATCTGATGACATTACTATGGGAAATAAGTTGTGATGCTCGGTCCACAATGGGAAATAAGTTTTGAAAATCGATCGACTATGGGGAAAACATTATGATGATCGATCTAATATAGTAAATGAGTTATGGTGATCATTAACTATAATAAGTGGATTGTGGTTCTTGATCCACTATATTATGATGATATTCCAAGATAAACATGAAATATGTTGTGATTTTCGACGATTATGTATATAATGACCCAAGATTGACGTACATGGACATTACATTACTTTCGAGGAATAAAAAACAAATGACACAAACAGATGCCTAAAGACCGTATTAGTATAGTGTCTTTGGAAATTGAGAAACATAAAAAACTGGTTTATAAAACATCTACATCATCTCCCACTTTTTCCATTATAATTAGAACCCTTTTTCTCACATATTACTGAATACCCTCCTTCATAAACTTGGGGAAAAGAACGATAAAAAGGGTGAGCTCAGATACATAGTAAGGGTAATTAAGGGAGACAACAATAATATCATAATAATAAAACATTAGAACATAAAACTTTAAAATCATTACCTAAATATCATATATCATGATATCATGTATTAGAATAAGCCATAATACATCATAAACAATCAATGAACATATTACCACCAAAGGGAATAACATAAGACATTGAATTTGTGGCATGAACATAATAATGAAAAATTATTTCATATTATTCAGGGATCAATGACAAGATCATCATAGCGGAAAAATTACTTTACTGAACCGAGTTCACTCTTCATTCTAGCCCTATATTACTGAACCATATTTACTTTTCATTCCATCCCTATGTTACAGAACTGAATTTTATTTCCAATACAATACTGTCTATCTCAAGAGATATAAATCTTTACCCAATGCATTGGAGGGAGATATTGGTCTCACCTGAAATATAATGAAATCATTCTTATGTATTCCACAAAAACAAAAATCATTCATCATAGGATGTGATTACAAGTGTGGATAATGAATAATAATGAATCAAGGATGTGAATATAAGTGTGAATGATGATAAAGATCATATTGAGAAAATGACAATGATATTTTATGATTAACATCATGATTGCCAAAAATTGTTTGAGAATTTAAAGAGTCATGAAAAGACGCCATTTTATGACGGTTTCACTAAATATACATAATTGTTAGCCATACTGAATAAATATAATTTCATAGAAGGAAATGTCTGGAGTGATTCCAATTTTACTAAAATACTTCTCTATTGAATGATATGCTCCCAAAAGATAATGTTCTCCCTAGATGAAAATATGTCGCTAAATGAATTCTATGATTGATGGGTATGATCTCTGAAATAATACATTCCTATCCATATGACTATATTCTTTTTATGAAGGACCACACATAATAATAGAATTCCCAAAGTGTGGTAATTCTTGATACAATAAATATGAATCAAGTCCTGTGAAATTTTTGTTGTAATTTCCAATCATTATAAGGTTTATACCCTTATATGGAAGTGAGGAGACTATAAGACAATTGATGTGAAATGTAGATACAAGAAATAAATATGGAAAACTTCATCACCCAATAGACTCTCCTAAGTAGAAGAGAATTGAACATGAGTTTCCTGAATTTGGAAACAATCTGAGAAACCTTCATCTTGTTTTATCTACAGATGGATTGAGTCCTTTTTGTTTTCAAATAATCACTCATAGTATATGGCTAGTTATGTTGGTAAATTATAACTTTCCACCATAGTTATGAATGAAAAAAATAAGTTATGCTATATATGATTATATCAGGACAAAAAAATAAGGAAATTATATTGATGTTTATTTGGATATATTGATCAATGATTTGAAATTATTGTGGGATTCAGTTGTTATGTTGTATGATGATTAAAAAAGATTTTACATTGATAGCCATGTTGTATGGGATGATAAATGACTTTCCTTCTTCTAAAAATTTGTCATTAAATAAAATTAAAGTAACTCAAGTGTGTCTCGTTTGTGAACAAGGTATATAGTCAATTATGTTGAAACATTCATAGAATATAGTGTTTCTAGGAAATCATAGATTTATACCCCAATGAAATAAGTACTGATTTTAGACGACATCATTTGACATAAGTTCAGAATAATGTACCAAACCATCTCGACTAATAGGTCATCAAATTTTTGAGATAGTTAAAGACATAAACACAGATTTTGGAAAACATTTTTCGAAAAAACATAGAAAATATTTTAAAAAAAAGTGATTGTTTTTTTTGAATTTCCATACAAGAATTTTCTATATGTTAGACATTTTATTGACGTTATACTTGTAGAAAAAAATGTATGGGATAGTTTAATTTACATGTTACTAAATTCACCTAAAAAACAAAGAATAAAATTAAGTCTAGGTTAGACATGGTTTATATGGGAATATAAGAATATTTGGTGCTAATGAAGGGTAAAAATGAACTTTCCTTTATCTAGATACTTATACTCTTTACAATTAGAAAATATATCAGTTTTTTTAACTTCTTGAATAATGTAATGGTTCTAAATGAGTATTAAATGAATATCAAGAATAACATGTCGATGATTGATTTAAAGTTAAAGGGTCTAAAATCAAATGACTTCCATGTTTTGATACAATATCAAATTCATGTAGATTTATATTAAATTTTTTCAAGAATTTCCATAATTCAATAATAAATATATGTTTATTTTTCAAATATACATACATAAAAGTTATAGACCTAGAGAAATTTATAACTATGGAAAAGGAAATTTCAATCATATTATGTGAATTGGAAATTTTCACCCTGTAAGAAATATTTGATATAATGGTTCACTTGATAGTTTAATCGGTGAGATAGATTTGACTATGTGTTTCTATACATTATAGATGGATATACCCTTTTGAACTATATATGAAGATTTTTAAAGGGCGTGTCAAAAATCAAAGTCATACAGAGGGTTGTATTACGAAGTGGTATATTGTTGCAGAAGTCGTTGAACTCTATACTGACTACCTATTCAGTGTGGAAAGCATTGGTCTATAGAAATATTGGCACACTAGGTGGATTTTGGGTAATCAAATTTCTTAAAGGGATATTGTCACAATTAGTATTACAGGTCTAATGTTGGACCACCATTATGTTTTTCAAAATAGTTTGGATGTTTTACAATATTTTAAAACCCAAAAAGAAATTATTAGGCATTTTAATCCATCAAAATATGAAATATGGATATCAAATACAGTTAATAAATATTTTATAGGATTGTTTCACGACCACATTTTTAAAAAGTAAGATGAAAATTAGGATTCAATTTCAAAATGACTTTGATGACTAGAAAGTGGAAGAAGTGTGTAGTTATTATCTTAAAATGGTTATGTAATTAATGATTATATGTTCTATAGAAATGAACATGATGATGGAACTACAATGAAAAATAGTGTATTTACAATTGTGGATGAAGCGATGCATGTTTCTGGTACTAAGGATAGAAATCCAGTTTATGTGAATATGTCCTACTTGGTATCATAAAAAATATAAAGGTGTTGGATTATACAATATTCCAAGTACCAATGTTTCAGTGAAAGTTGGATAAAACAAGAGTGCTATAAAAATATGTGAATTGGGATTCATGGAATTCGATTTTAGTAAGGAAGGGTACAAAGATAAACCATTTATAATGGAATCATAAGTAGTATAAGTATTTTATATTCTAGATCCCATAAACTAAAAGTGGTCAATTGTTCTCTTATCGATCAAGACCACTGAAGGTTCAGATGAAAATTCAATTAAGGAAGAACCTTTCATTGGGATGTCGTAATCATTACATCGTGGTCCGAATATAGATAATATTTTTTATGTTATAAGAGACTAAAATAAAGATATTTAGATACTCCATATAGGGGTAAAATCTCTTTAGCCTTTAAAAAAGGAGTTCAATAACTAGGTTATATATTTTTTGTAATATACATTGAATTATCTCATGTTATTACCGATTCTCTAATGCATTTATGTAATTTAAAATAAATTCCAAACCACTTCTTACAGTAATAAATTTTTTACATGATAGTGCACCCAATCTATAGTAACAATAAGTTTATCAACCTACTACTTCTTCCAATGCAGAGGAAAAATAAAAGTCTCCATGTGTTGGTGATCCCAATCCTACGGATCAATGGGTTTTTCAACCTACTTCCACTCCCAGATCGGTTGTTAAACGAAATTCTACACATGTCAATGATACCAATCCATAAAAACAACATAACTATGATGTTGAATCTGAGGAAATGGAAGGTGATGAAGAACTGTTGATGTAAAAAAAATAGGGGTTTCATAGTGTGATGGTGTAAGAAAAAATAATTATGGAAAAAATTAAAGAAATCAAATTCATGGTTGGATGGAATGTGTGGGGCCAAGCTATTAACCTCATGAGGATATGTTTAGTAGTTACATTTGGATCATCACTCTAGGGTGAGTGATGATTGATGTAGATTCACAACACTATATTATTATCATGCTTAAGACACTCATTTGGGAAGAGATTATGGTAACATTATAATATACTTTCTTTATTTTAATAAAAACTAAAATAAATAATCATTGAATTGATATTTATTATCCCCTACGGAGTGCATTTATATTATATGACTCCAATAATAAATTTTTATTAATGTTTTCGGGAAGGATTCACAGAGTTTTTCACACAATTATAATGTGATTTCAACTTAAATATGCTGAAGGGGAAATAAACCTGCACCCACCGCTTATGTATACACACCTGATAAGCTAAGAAGCATGGGATCTGTTTACTGACCAGTGTACGAAGATGTCTTTTCAAATACATTATGGATGTTAATAAATCATTTGAGAATACTTGTAATCATAACATTGATTGAGATTTGTTTATTAATAAAATAGATACTAAGTGCTAAAAATAAGTAACGAGAAACACAACCAATGTACCCATACCATATATCTAGAATGGGCTATACTTCACATGAAAAAAATTGGGACTTATTTTAAATCTATGATAATATTTTTTTGTGACATGAAACAAAAACATAATTATCTTCCTCTATTTATATGCAGATTGATAAATCCAAATCTAAATCAACTTCTATCCCGCACCATGTGCTATTGAAGGAGGAATATATATATAAATTTGGGATACTAATAGATTAAAACACGCAATTCTTTTGGGAAACTTCTGTATGTATGACATAATAATTTTTTTTATTTTAAATCACTATTTCAAAGTAATTATTACTTATTTTTCATGTATTTTATACCCAAATTATACAGATTAATCGTCAAAATATGTACTATATCAACATCTACAATTAGTGGCATTGAAGCGGAAAAATAGTATGGTCATGTCAGAGGTGAGGGTTTTGGGGTGACACCCTAAAAATATTTTGAGAAAAAAACAACATAAATATAATGATAATGAAATGGAAGAGATGAAAGAAATATTATCCACCCTTGATCATAAATTTTAATGGTAGACTAAGTCACTATAAACTATTATAGGGGGAAGCAAAGAGAAGAAACAACTTAAGAAAAACTATTATGTAATGATCCTGCCCCACCCCAAAAACATTGAGGCAAGCCATTCCCCTTAAAGAGCTATCTTAGTTGAGATAATCAAAATTATAATAATTGTTTCTCTGAATTGTGAATTAGAAAGAAACCAATACCTTTCCTATACTAATATTCTATAGGATGAAAATTAATGTGATTTATATATATCAACACCCACCCATCGCCTTGTTACGTGATCTACCATGTTCAATATTCAAGATGAAAGGCTGCACAATAGATCACTTCTAAAAGGTCACGTGAGAGTGGGGATTATTATTTCTCATGATCCGAGTAATCAGCTACCTGTTTAACTTGATGATGCAGATAATTATATGGAAGACCAAGATGTTGGAAAATTTATAGCATAGAAGTATGATGTTATAAACAAACATGTTGACAAGGAGGTATTCATTTCAAATTTATTTTTCATGCAAAACCTTTAATAATTAAATAAAAAAGGTTTAAACCGATGAATGCTATTAAAAATGGACTAAGGGAAGGGGTGAAATGAATGTTTGACTCAAAAACATCTAAAGTACCAGTAAAAATACTGAAAATATATTCCAAAATAATCTTTACCCTCCCTGTTCAATATCATTATTTACTAACATTGAAGGTTTATGCAGATATAAAGTAAGAAAATGGTAGTAGTCACATAGTTTATTTTGAAGAACAAATGTATATAGACAGTTTTATAGACTACATTACTCTTTAAAACGTTAATGAAATCTTAAACTATGAATGACTAGGAGTCTCAGTTGTAAATGTATACATGATGTATGTTTTCATGATTTTTTTTCCAAAAGAAAATATACTATTTTAATTATGAATAAATATATTTAATTTTTTTTGTAAGAATAAACATCAATAATAATTGAAGGAATTACCCCATGAATATAATTTTGGACCCATTAGTCCCTATGTTACTACCAATGGATTCCAAGAAATAGATTAAAAAAAGAATGAAATAGTGAAAAACTGGTCAAATCAATTATTGTAAACTTATGGATGACTGAATATTCATAATACCAATGATGTAAGGGTAAAATTATATAATTTAATAATATAAAATATTGTTTCACTTATTTCATTACATATTACATTTTGTTTTTTAGGTAACATTGTATTCTCTTTACAGTCAATTTGGAGACTCCAAATATTTATTTCTCAGATTCACTACATGGATACCCAATACACTAACTACACATGATGAGGTTTTTCAATTTTTACTACAATACATACAACATTATTTTATCTAAAATTAAAGTTATATATTTTATATTATTTTTTAATGATAATTATGTTATGATTTGGCAGTACTGAAATATCTTAAAATTCATGGCATGAAGAAAGGCCATGAACACATGGTGACTGGAAAGTTCTATACCTGGATAATTATCAGGTTATATATAATATTATTTCACTATCCTAACATATATAAAAAAATTAATTAATTTTCTTCAATGATTCTATAGTGTCTGAAGTAAAAAATTGGAAAATATTATGGTTATTACGTTTATAAATTTTTGGGAGAGATCATATTCTGTTAAAAAACTAGTATCCATGATGAGGTATTTTTGAAGATAATTACTATTTCATTTAAAATATTTATTAATCCTTTGTGTGTTTATATTTTTCTAGTAATAATATGACTGTCAAAAGATACTCATATTCAAAAGACGATATAGATTTTCTTAGGAATGAATTGGAAACATACCTAATGAAAGAATGTACACAGATAACATGAAGATGTGACATCCATAGAAGTAATGTATTATTTCATTTTTTTTATTTTTTTGTTTAATATTACTCACATAATAATTTTTTTCTTATACACGTAGATTTAATTTTTCAAGTTTCATTAGTTTGTTCAAATATTCTCATGCTCATGTGAGATTGGACTTCGAGGCTAGAACTGAGAGTTCAACAAGAATGTAAACATGTTTTTTAATATAAGATGTATTTAATCATAATATTATCCATTATCTAATGTATTAACATAATAAAAATTAAATGTTTGACTATACATATAGACAATGTCTTCTGAACTTGATGATGTTACCAATACAATACAATAATAGAGTATAACAAAGAAAACCCTTTGGGAAGATGTAAAGGTAATGTTACGATATACTTTCTCTATATCCATTGGAAGATGGATTCCCCCTCTGCGGCTATCTGGGTGAGCTTTCTGGGTCTCCCCCTTCCCTTCCAAAATCCCGCTATTCTGCAATTTTTAGGTAATTTGGTACAACGGTTTTTGGCCTTTGATGAGCGATCGAGGACTTTGTGCCATCCTATAGCACCCTGAATCTGCGTGGAAGTCGACGTATCCAAACCTACTATTGAAGAAGTATGGATTGAGGTTGAAAACGAGCTTTGGTGCCATCAACCGGTGACTTTTGAGAACTGATATGACTACTGCACTTCCTGTTGTCGACTGGGTCACGTTCAACGGGATTGTCGTAAACTGCTTCAGAAATATTCACAGTTGGCTGATAGCAGAATCATCCCCCTAGAGAAGAAAACAGTGGGTACCGCGAAACCCAATGGTCCTAGTATCTCCTTACAGAAGGATGTTGTGGCCGCATCCCTTGTTGACAGTGGTATGAGAATGCTTGCTGGAACTCCTCCCACGAAGCAGGATGTCTCAATTCCTAATCGTATTACCCAAGATGAAGAGTCTTTGAAGCCAGTTCCTATTTCTCCTGAATCCAGGGTCAAGGATGTATTCAACAGGTTGATCGAAGATCTTAATGGTATGGAACAACTAATGGCACTGAATTCTCAGTGCAATGTAGTGGATATTGACACTGATTCTGGTTTAAATGGTACCCATTATGAGATGGAAAGGGTTATGGTAGAAACTCAGGAGGGAGTTTCCATGGCTCCCTGTACTGATTCTTATGCAAAGGTAGTTCGGTCACCTAGAAATGATAAATGTGATGCTTCTTCGGGAGGCACCAAGACACCAACATGGAAGAGTTTGACCCAGGATGGCGTTAAGACTTATAACTCCTTTGACTATTTGAACGCCATTGAGTCTGCCCAGGTTGAAGGGGATGGAAAGATTGAGGGGGGTTCGGGAGTTGACAAGGTATATGAGGAGGGAAAGCTACCTAAGAAGAATAAAGGGAAAGAACGCAAGGACTACACATTTTTACCAAAGCAGATGGAAACAGGGTCAGGTAAAAAATCTAAGCTAGGTGAGAAGGAAACATCATCTGCCATAGTTTTCATGCAGGAGGATCCCTAGGTTTTGGCCAAAGAAAAGAATAATGAAATGGGAAGACCTTCTAAAATGGGAAAGAAAATAAAGGAACCTATCATTTTCTCTGAAGAGGACATGGTGGAGGAATTTTCTATGCCAACATCCATCAGGAAGCGGCCGATATGATGGGAAGTCCTATCAAAGTGGAGGTCAACAGCGAGCAGGCTAGGTGGATTGAAAAACAGGATTTGATCCTAATGAGAGGCTTCAACAATCGAAAAATCAGCAAAGAAGAATATATCCGAACATGGGACAAAATGGAGGATAGATTTGAAGTCATCATTGGGGAAGTCCCTGATGCTAAGGTATGGTTAATGAATTGGAATCTGTATAAGGAGGGAAGAACTAATAGGCTAAGACTGTGCTTTGGTAACTTTTCATTTTCTTATGAGGCTTCACCTCTGGACTGATTGGGATATCTTCGTTGGGCTAGATCTCTCTGTCGTCATCTTTGCAGGCCATTTGGGACATGGCTGTTTTGGAGGGATGACAACATCAGGAGGGACCATGCTTGCATGGGATCGCCGAGTGTCTTACATGGGGATGGTGGTTGTTTCTATTTCATTAATGAGGCAGATCCTGTTTTTTCTGTTTTTGCGTGGGGTTGTTTGGGTGTTTTGCTGGACCCTACAGTTTCTCACTTTTCTCGTAAAAGTGTTTTTCTTAATAAAAAAATAATTTTTAGTCATAACCCCAAATCAATCTGATTATATCATAGTAAGAATTATAATCACAAATGATCCGATTTATTAGAGAATTATAATTATCATAATAATAGTTACTATAATAAAATAAATATAATTGAAATATTAATATGAAAACTCACTTTCAATTAAATGTAAAAAATTAATACAATATATAATAAATTTTAGAATGAATTGAAATATATTTAAAAGATAAAACTATTTTATCCTTAAGATTAAGGTAATCTATAACCAATAATAAAGGTATCTAGTATTTTATACTTTGAGTAGAGTCTTTCTTTATTTACCATGAAATCCAAAAATATAAATTTTAGAATAAACATGTCTTCCAATCCCTGAAATCCATCAATATGATGATCATCTATATATTATGGTCCCTATAATCCCACGACCAGATGGATCAGATTCCCTATATTTCTATACGCAAGATCCATCAATCATAACAATGATTAAACAAAGATTACAATTACAAAAGGTCTTAAGGAGACAACCTGACAAGGTTTCTTAAGAACAAAAACACTAAAGAATTATTATCACTAAGAATGAGTAGTTCAAATAGAGAAATATTCATGAGAAAAAGCAATCAAACTAGCTCCAAACTCTTAAAATGACTTGGTATTTATAGAAATACTTCAAATAGTAATATTTTCCTTGTTTTTTTCAATAACTTCAAACACCTAGAACATGACATCCCATCATAACCCAATGACCAACGTTATATTGATAAACACCAGTTTTTAAGACTTTAATTACCTTAGAAACAAGTCTTTATATTATTATTATAAACTTATTCAGTTTGATGGACTTCTATATCAATTTCAATATGATAATATTTATGAGTTTTTAGTCCAATTTTATTAGTATCAGTATCAGTCGGATTGTTAATACTTTGTTAGTATGATAGAAGACACATAAATTATAAAACTTGATCTGATAATGGTGATTCTAGTATATATTAGACACAATATCATTTTGATAATTATAATGAAAATTTATAAGTTTATATCCATAATACTTAATAACTTATTCTATGTATGGTAAAAGTTAATGTTTACTACAAAAAACATGAAAAAAATTGGACATGATAAGTTAGTAAACTTGTTTTTAAGAAAGAGTTGTTCATTTCCAAAAGTAAATGAATAGAAAAGTATAAAGTAGAAAATTTTACTCAACAATCTCCCATTTTTGGAAAGCACAAAACCAAATACCTAAATGAAATCAATTTAAAAACTTACAGTCCATTTATATTAGGAACTTTGTGTTAAGAGTTATTCATTAAACCATAAACCCCCCGAGTAAATAACTCTTATGAATATGATGGAGAGTATGGTATTGGATACAATAAACTCTCCCTTAGGATAATATATCCCCTTTAAAGAAATACATTCTTTTCAATGATATTCCCCCATTAATATGACATCTATCCTTTATAAAATATTGTCTTGATTTGAAAATTTATCCCCCATATAATTATTTATCCTCGTTTCTATAAAATTCTCCCCTATGTGATTTTCAAAAATAATGTGGAAACATTCAAGGTTTCATGTAATATTTGATACATAAAAAAATATGAAACAATACAATAAATTAGTTGATCAAACACAAAAATACGAAATAACAGTCAACCGATCAAAAGTTGATAACATCCATAAAAATAGAATTTATATGAGAAAGTAAATCATTTATAAACAAAATTTCAAATCATTTAGAAAAAAAATACAATGAGAGTTTAAAATAAAAAAATCAATCATTCTTCATCAAGGTCTTGAAAAAATAATTCATCCTTTTGAAATAATGATGGTATTTCTCCAGCTTCTCAAATTTTCTTCTTGACTTTGAACCTTTTAAAAAAACATATTATTCTCCTCCTTGATGAAGAAAAGTTAAGATTTGAAAAATCAATGGCTATCCATCAAAGGTTCAATAGATCAGATCTCCTTTTTTGAAACAGTAAATTCATCAGTTCTTTCATCAGTTAAATCTTTGAAATTGCCAAAAAACATTAATCTTTTATCCATGTGTGATGATAAGTCATTAAAATAACTTGATGACTCTAACAGAATCTTATTAACTTCATAAAATTGTTCATTATGAATTTTTATATTACCATCAACTTGATGAGGCAATTTAACCACATAATTTCATTCCTTTTAATGATCCTGAGACCTTTCATGAAATTTTTTCAAATTTTCCTTTTTTCCAAATAACTATTTCCATTATTATTTTTATTGAATTCTATTTATGAGAGAGACTTTGTTAAATTAGGTGACCTCTTTCTTAAAGCCTTGGAAAATAATGAATTATTTCTTCTATTCTTTTAAATAAATGAACAATATAATCAATTTCTTCTAGAGAAAGGGTTCCTTCCAAATCCAACTCATCATGATGAACCTCAAGAGGTTTTATCCTTCCATTTTTAAATTCCTCAACTTATATTTCTTCTTATGTTTCCTAGAATCTTTTTTATCAATATCCTTATAAAATTGATTTTCATCATATAATTCCAAAATGTCTATATCATCATCAATATTATATATATCATTAGATTTTGTTTAGAGTGTTGATCATCTTCCTCTATCTTTGATAATGATTTATCTTCTTCTTTTCATGATTAAGATTATTCATCTTCCCAACTTTGAGCTTTATCTTCTTTTTCATCCTTGGAGGGAAATTCTAATGAGGATGCTAATGAAGATTTCAATGAAGAATTATCGTATTTATTTTCTTCTTTAACATCCTATTCCTTCTCATCTAAGTCTTTCTCTTCTTCATTTTCCACCTCTTCTTTAATCTCTTCTTCAATTTATTCATATTAAAATCATTCCTATTACATTTTAACTACTAATTTTACAATTTTATTAATTTTATCCTTTATTTTCTTATTAATATCATCTTGAAGTTGTCTTCATGTTCTAATAGATTTTTTTGAGCTGGATCATGTTTTGATTCTTTCTCTAGAACCATTTCCTCATAAACAATTTTTTTCCCTTTTTCTTCCATGGATGGAACATTGGCATGAATTTTAACATTTTCATAAAAAGATAATCTAGCCACCAGATTGACATCATTACTATGATAATTTTGTAAAACAAACTTCTCATATTCTCTTTTAAATCCTCTTAATAATATATTATTGAGAAAATATTATTGAAACATATTGTTTTTTTTATTTTTCTTTAAATATTTTTAATAGTTTCATCCAAACATATCTTTAAATAATTTACCCATATTGGATTGATTCTGATCTCTGAATCTCTTTTCTTCTTCTTAGTTTTTTTATAAAATATTAAAAAACATTATATGATAGTTTCTTTTTGTTTCTTTTTCCTCTTTGGAGGAGAGTTCACAACTTTCTACTTCGTTTTATTATTATACTTATCTATATTTCTTAATGGATGTTATTTTGATGTATAACCAACAAGATTATCCAAAAAAATCTTAGGCTTGTTATAAAAAACTAGAATCATATGGTTCGTCAAATCTTCTTTGATGATTGAGATTTTCTCCCTCATTGGATAGGATATATTTGAAACATTAAAAAATTAAATAACCATTTTTATTATAAATGTTGAATACATTATTATATTGTATATAATAGAGGATGAATTGATGTTTTCTATGGTTATAAGGACACAATTTACAAGGTATATCTTTCTCATATTCATTATAAAATATTATAAAAACTCATTATATAACTTTAATGTTTATATATCCCACTTTATATAATTATAAATCCATGCATCCATAGAGATACAACTCTATTTTTTGTGTCAGGTGGGATACTTTCTGTGCCTTATCATATTTCAAAAATAAATATTCTTTAGCTTTAGTCTTGTTAAAATAACCAATACATTATAGACGTTTCTGTGATGGGAAATAAGCTTCTCTATCTGATGGGATTCCAACTAATTCCACAAGTTATTTATAAGAAACCTTGTATTTCTTCCCATACGTAAAAAAATATACCTTTCCTTTTCTATCTTCCTTAAGAAACTGAACTGATTGATAAAACTAATGTACAAGATTAAGTAATTATAAATCAAATTATTTATCAGGTTTCTCTACACACACTAATTCCCAACCTTGAAAGGAAACAATATTTTTTATGTGTAGATCATATTTATTATAGAAATACCTTTCATTTGACCTCTCTATGAATACATAACACTTTCAAAAATACTCATTAGTTTCCATCCGAGTTGAAACTGGAGGCATTAAAATAGACGCAATGGATACTTTTTTGAATGAGTGAATTAAAGGGTGAATTAACCGAGGGTGAAAAATATAAATAATAGATATTGTACATGGGGGGGGGGTCCCTCTATATTTTCACATCAAGGGTAAGGATTTATCTTAGAAAACAAAACCAATGGTTGATATGGATATTTATCTAATCCGATGGTCAAGAGTAATTTATAGAATTTTTTTAAAGAATATTTTGAAGTCTTAAGGTTTTTAAAACATTTATTGGATTGAGAAAGAATTTGATTTTTATTTTTTTATTTTTAAAAACAATACAATGTTTTTATAAATAATAAAATCATAATCACAATAATTAAATAAATAACATAATGAAATAGTGTAAAAAGTAAAATAAGAGAGGATTACCTTTCAGATTGAAGAGGTCCATTAGTAAAAATAACCTATTATTCTTGGTTTTTCTAAAAAAAAGTAAATTATGATATTTTTGAAGTACTAAAACTGATTACAAAACTTTTTAATAGAAAAATAATTATGATAGTTTTTTAATCTGAAAAGTTTATAACGAAATATGATTATGAAAATTTTATTTAAAAACTATGTTCAAAAAAATTATATCTTTTTTTTATTCTAGAAATTCTTTTGAGGATTCTGACTCAGAAAATATTATATCTAAATATGATTCTAGAAAACACTTTATGGTTCGAGTTTTAAGAGAATTAATTTTTTTTGAAAACAAAATGTTTTTGTAAAACATCAAACATATGTACCCACTATTAAAAGGAGTAACATAATGCAAGTCGATGGGTTAATAAAAATTAGATATGAATGATCAAATAACAATGATAAACCTTATATTCTGATTGATATATTCAAATATATCAAAAGAAATATGTTTAGTAAAAAATTTAACAAGTTGATCTTTCATTAGGATGATTTGTAAAATTATACCTCATTTTAGTGTGTGATCCTCAAGGAAATACTGTCTCATATCTATGTGATTAGGACATAGTGATGTGGTGGGTTTTTACTTAACACAATGGAACTTGTGTTATCAAAAAGTATATGAGTTTTGTTAAAATCATGACATAGTCAGTGAGGGTTTGTTTCATGCACAAAACATGAGTACAATAACTTCAAAGTGCCATATATTTGGCTTTAGTAGTGGAAATTGATAATGAGTGTTGTTTTTTACATGACCAAAAAACTAAAGAACCTATTATAAAATGTAATTTTCTAGTCATTATTTTCTTATCATTTATACTTCTACTAATGTATTCTTTTGGAAACATTTTTATTTAAAAAATATTATCAAAAGAATCGAAAATTCCTAAATCCATAGATCAATTAATATTACAAAAAAATTACATATTTTAAATGGGATTAATTTGTATTTTGATTATATACCTCACATAAACATGTATAAAACATTAAATCTGGATGACTAGAAGTTAAATAAGTTAAACATTCTATCATACCTCTAAAAATATTTTGATCAACTAGTTTCCCAACTTCATCAAGATCTAATGTATTTGAGGTACCGATGGGAGTACTAATAATTTTAGTATTTTTATATCCAAATATTAATAAGATATTTTATATACTTATTTTGATATATAAAAGTTCCTTAGAGTTTTTGTTATATTTGAAAAATAAGAAAATATGTTAACTCTCCCATCATACTCATTTCAAACAAAGATTTCATAAGATACAAAAAATGAGACTATTAAATTTTTTTGAGTTGATCTAAATATAATTATATAAACATAAATGTTAACAATCATAATATTTTTGTTAAATTATTTTATAAAAAGAGTTGGATCTAAAAATACCTTAATAATAATGTTTTTAACAAAAATTTAGTTATTATATCATATCAAGATATTGGGGCATTTTTATGTCCATATAAATCTTTGGTAAGTTTATAGAAAAGTTTTGGATGTTTTTTATATTAAAAACTAGGTGGTTCTTCAATATAAAATTCTTTATATATAAATCTGTTAAGAAAAGAACACTTCACATACATATGAAAAATTTTGTGATTAAAGAATGAAACAATGTCTAAAAGCATTCAAATATATTCAAGTATTGATACTAGAGCATAGGTTTATTCATAGTCAATTACCACTTATTGATTATAACCCTTAGAAAAAATATATCTTTATTTCTTATAATTATTCCATTATCAACACACTTATTCCGAACAACCCATTTTACTCCAATTATAAAAGCTTTTCTAGGTCATTCAAATAATGTCAAAACATTGTTCTTCTCAAATTCATTGATCTCATCTTAAAAAGCCTTAATCCAATCCTAATCCCCTGAAGCTTAATTAATATTCTTAGGCTCAAATTGAGATAATAAATCTATATGTTTAGTTTCATTTATTAAAGAAATTTTTGTTTTACATGTTCGATCTACATCACCAATGATACTTTAACTAGGATTATTCTTAAGAAACAACTGAATTAATGTGTTTTGAAAAGTATTTTCTTCAATAATAAGAATAAAATATTCTCATGGAATAATTTTAGAGACTAATTCTTGAGTTGTTTCCATATGAGAAGAACTTTATAACTAAGGTTGATTTTTTTAAAAAAAATAACATCTGAAGATGTAGGTTTGGGTTGTTTGAAAATAAAGGGATTAGTTTCATCTAACCTTACATGTACTATTTCTTCAAAAGAGCATTTTTTATTAAAAAATCTATAGGCCTTAAAAGTAGTAGAATAACAAAAAAATATTCCTTCATCAGATTTGGGTGAAAATCTATGTAGATTTTATTTAGTATTCAAGATGATTACTTTGAAACCCAGAAACATTAAGTAATAAACTTTTAGTTTTATTCCAATCCACAAGTGATAAGGATTTTTATTAAGAGAAGGTTTAATTGAAACTTGATTTATAGTATAATAGTAAGTACTAACCACTTCAACCTAAAAAAATTAGCAATTGAGTATTAACTCAACATGGTTCTAGTTATTTCCTAAAGAATTATATTTATTATTTCAAGAACACTGTTTATCTGGGGTTTTCTAGGTGCTAAAAGATTATGTTTTATACCTTTATTACGACAAAAAGTTTCAAAATTGTAATTTAAAAATTATCCACCATGATCACCATGAATAGTTATCAAGGGAAGGTTTTTATCATTTTTAACTTTGGCTATAAAATTTTTAAATGATGAAAGGCTTTCTATTTCATAAAAGGAAAATAAACCCATGTGTATCTAATTTAATCATCAAATAAGACATAAACATAGTATTTTCCTCCAACACTTTTAGTTTTTTGTAGGAAAAAAAAAGTCCATGTGAACTAACTGTAAATAATTAGAAGTTAAGGCTGCAATAATAGATTTATAACATAACTTATTTTTGTTAAAATATTAATAAGGGTTACATAATTTTGAAGAATCAAATCTAAGTTCCACTAAATACTAAAAAATTCCTTTATTAGTAAACATAGATAAGTTTCTAAGGTTAAAATGTCTTAAAATTATATTCTATAACCAATATCAATCTTTCATTGCACCAATTAAAGGTATATCATTGATCCAAAGGTCTTCTATGTTATGTCTGTAAAAAATTTTATTCCAGTTTGAGGAAATAATAAAGTCATCATTGCAACTATTTAATTTAAAATTATCATTCCTAAATTTAATAAGGTATCCTTAATCACATAATTGACTTATTCATAAGAGCCTTTCCAAACAAAACATTTGAAATAATCATTTTCCTCGAAGAATAATGTTACGTATTCTGATAATCTTTCCTTGAGCATTATCTTTGAAAGTTACTTTACCACATTTCATTTTGATCACATTCATGAAGTAATATTTATTTACAGTTATATGTCTAGAATATCCACTATCCATGTACCATGTATTGTTTTTGTTGGTAATATATTTTTATTTAGAAAACACAAATATTTGTCTTTTGGTAACCAAACCTTATTAGGTCCGATAATGTCAAAAAAAAATTATGAATCAACATTATTTTTGAAAAATATACTTTGTGAAAACCTAATTATTGAAATTTGTTTAACTAATATTTTTTTTTCAGTTCCAACCACTTTCACACTTAGTAAAAAATATTTTAATTTTTAGAACAATGTAATTATTAATAAAAATAGGTTTTTAAATGTAAAACCCATTCCAAGACTATTACCATGAGGTCTAATTGGTTTATATATTTTATTAAAATTTTCATTACCAGTGGTAATATTTGATAAATATTTTCTCAAACTATGTGTTTTAGATTTTATTTTACAAATAATTTTCATCTTCATTAATGTTTGTTTTTGAATAATTTTTATCAAAACATTTTGGAAAAAAAATTCCTTGAAATTAATTTTTACAAATCTTAATGACGAGTTTCTTTTTTCAGAAATTGTATTATGAAGATCTCTTGAAATATATAATATTTAATTTATTAAAAAATTTATCCTTGAATTATCCTTATAGAGTTTATCCTTAGAATTATCATTTTTTTTGAATATTTTACAATTACCATTTTTCAAACATTTTTCAAGATGAGAAACTTCATCATAGGTAGGAAGATAATTATATTTTTCTAAGGAAGATTCTTTATGAGAAGATGTGGAATATTTCTCATCGGGATAATTTGCACTTAAAGAAATGTTGATAAGGTTTCTAGCTGTTCATACCTTATCCAACAAACATTTATTAACATTATATACTATAGAAAAATGACCAATATTCCTCTATCTAGAACTTTCATTCTCTGAATAACTATTAGAATAATTACCTCCACCACCACTCTATGTTTTAACAGCTTTCATAACTTTCTTACCTTTAGAAGTGTAATATGTTTTGGAAATTATTTAATAGATTACATTATATTATATATTTTCTATTCATCTTTGGATAATCTGGTGGGATGTGTCCATATTTCTTACATTCACAACATGTTACTTCATCTTTCTTACCACTTCTATCATTATATAATTTCTTATATCCGTATTGGAAATCCACATTACTACATATATTTTTCATCCTTCTATACAAGTTTTATAACTTATTCCTATAATGTTCAGAAGTACTAGAATTAGATTGAACAAACATATTCTTTTTTCTTGAATACTTAACAACTTTATCAGCAGATTAAACTTTATACGTAAAGTTAAATATTGTATAAAAGGAAACACCACCATTTTTCTTTTTGGATTTTTAGTATCCTTTTTTTGTGGCTACCCTCATACTATATAAGGGTACCAATAAAATAATCCAAGTTAATATTATTCAACTTTATTCCCTTATAAACTATGGTTATTTTCCCCATTCATTGGGAATAATATCAATAACATTATTGATAAAAAATTTATTATCAATACCTTTCTCGCTAATAGATTATAAACTTTTTATAATTTTCATGAATCATTAATTCATATTTAAAATTTATTCTCTAGGAAGAAAATAAAATTCTTGATAATATAATATAGGCATAGTTCTCTTGGTCTAAACAACTTTAGATATACCAAAATGGGTTACTTCAAGAATTTTTCAAATACTATTAGCAGGTTCACAATAGGATATCTAACTATAAATACAACTTAACATGGAAGAAAAAAATGTATTCCTTACTCTATAATTTAATTGACACTTTTTTGTTTATTTATGGGTAAAAGAATAAATTTACTTATCAATAATATGATATTCAGTAATAATAATAACAAAATTATCAACCCCAGTTTCGATAACAAAAGTTTTCATCCTATCTATCCAGTACTCATAATCATCACCATCAAATATAAAATTTCTGTTCAGATTTAGATTGGCTATTAAATGAACATAAATACCTTCCACAATTAAAAACAATAGAAATTATTTTCCATAAATATATGTTAATGTAATAAAAGTTTATAAACAATATGTTTATATAAAAACATTAAAACAACTTGCAAGAAGTAAATAAACTAAAAACTCTACGAGGTATATCAACAGGAAAAACCCGCTCTGATAAAAACTTTAGGATTGTTAAAATTTTCTCAAATGGATATAATTACATAAATGGGGGTAGGTGGTGAATTATAGTTTAAAAATATATTTTAAAAGAATAAAACTAAACAAAACAAAATCTTCTAAAATTATGGTTATCAAACTCGGACCTATGTCTGATCATCATAATCACATAATCAGTACCACAAATCAGTCTAATTATATCAGAGTAAAAATGGTAATTTTAAGGGATACAATTTATCATAGTATTTTTATTATCATAATTAGATTTAATACAGAAAAAAACTGAATAGAATGATGAATATGATGACAAAACTTCTATTAAATGTGCAGTGAAATATAAAAATATAACCAACAAGTAATATAATAGAAAACAAATGCAAGAATGACGTATAAGATGTTTAAATTATAAAACTATTTTAACCATAAAATTAAGGTAGTATATACCCCATACTAAAGCTATAAACTATTTTATACTTATAGAAAATCTTGTATTTTCTTCCTAGGAAATCCGTCAATATGAATATTAGAATGGTTGTGTCTTCTTATCCACGGAAGCCCTCGATACAATTATTGTCTATGTTTTACTATCCCTTTAATCCCTCGATCATACAGATTTTCTTTTCCATCCTCATATCCCAAAAATCCTTTGATTATAACAATGATCAGAAATAGTTTATAGTTACACAAAATATTAAGGATACAACCTGACATGGTTTTTTAATAATGAAAACACTCTAAATAATTACAATGACTAAGAATAATCGGTTCACACTATGTAATATTTGAGAGGAAAAAGTAATCAAACCTCCTCTAAACTATTAAAATGATATATTATTTATAGGTATCATTTAAACAATAATATTATCTAAGTTTGTTTCAATGACTTCAAACACATAGCACTTGACATATTCTCATGACAGAATTTATAACATCGTATTGATGAACACCATTACAATGTTTAAGAGTTTCCTTACATTAAAAACAAGTATCTTTAGTCTGATTATAAACTTAGTCAGTCTGATGATATTTCTTAAAATTTATATGTTTATATATGTAATAATTAATAAATTATTCTAAGTATGGTAAAATATAATGTTTTCTTCAAAAAAAATATAAAAACACATTGGGAATAAAAAGATTATAAACATGTTTTTAATAAAGTGTATATGATTTCCAAAACCAAAGAAAACTAATAAGTATAAATTTTGACTCAAAAATAATTTTCTTTCAACTATCTAAAATAATAATAAAAATTAGATAATATATTTCTATTATCCAATGTTACCATGCATTCCACTGTATTTATCAGTCGAACTGCCCATGCTACATATTGTGTCCATGTTCATAGTTGAACAACATTTTTTGGATAAATACATCGACTCAATATATTGTGATGTAAATTCAACAAATAAATCCAATGTAAATCATTATAATATTGTAAGTTGAAATTTTTTTGGGATATTGGGATGTCTAGTAACCAACTAATCCTTAATTCGACACATGGTGTGCCCGGTATGGCTCCAAGTTCTTCTTTTGAATTAAAATTGACATTAATTTTAGTAAAAAGAAATATAACATAAACAAAACCTAGAAACATATTAAAATTATTTTAATACTTTATGAAAATGATAAATAAGTCATTTATGACATGTAGGAATAATTGTTATCTTAATCTAATGTGCGTTGTTCCCATTATGACAAGATGTGTCCGTCATCTATTAAAAAAGTACATATTAATTTAAAAAGTGAAACTCATTGAAAAATAAAAAAAACTAAAATATTCTTGACAATTTGAGAAAAATAATCATAATTAATTTGTGACGTATATGATTCAGTCTCACATCAAAAAGATACGTAATGTGATCAGAATGTCTGAATGTATGTGTTTATAGTTTAAAATGACATTTTAGCAAGAAGTCAAAGTGAAACACTCAAAAATGAGAAAAACATTCAATTTTTTGATACTTTGAGAAAATTATCTACAAGACATCTGGGATATGTATCAATCATTCACACTTCAATCTGAGGCACAGTGTGGCTAGTACGAATCATAGTGCATCTTTTTATTTAAAGATGACATTAATTTTTGAAAAAACAAAAAATGACATACTCAAAATGAATAAAATGAGTTCTGATTGTTTGTATACATTAAGTAAATGATCCATAAGTCATTTCTGACATATAGGAATTATCTAAATCTCAATACAATACACAATGTGTCTGGTATGACTCAAAGTGTTCCTTATCACTTTAGAATTGACATTTTAGTTTAAAAAAATTCACTCCCTAAAAATTGAGAAAACACACTCAGATTGGCTTGATTAATTAGGAAAATGATTCAAAAGGAATTTTTGACCTATAGGAATCAATTTCACCTAAAACTGACACACTATGTGATCGCTATAACTCAAAGTATATGTTTCAAGTTTAAAATGAATTTTTAGTTAAAAAGAAAAGTGATGTACTAAAAACTAAGAAAAAATGTTTAAATTTTTTTTATACATTATAAAAAAATTCCATAAGTCATTTGGGATGTGTAGTAATCAAACGTATCCCAATTCATCACATGGTGTGATGGTTTTGACTCAAAGTGTAGCTTTTTATTTAAATTTGGCATTGATTTTAGTAAAAAAGACAACTGAAATACTCAAAACTGATCAAACACATTCAATTTGTTTTCATACTTCAGGAAAATGATATATATTTTATTTGTGATGTGTTAGAATTATCTGTAACTCAATCCAATACACAATGTTTCTGGTATGAATCAAAGAGACTGTTATCAGTTTTAAATTGACATTTTAATTTAAAAGTGTCACTTAGTAAAAACTAATCACACCTTGATTGTCTTGATAATTTAAGAAAATCATTTATAATACCATTGTGTCATGTAGGTATTATTATCATATCAATCTGAAACACGATGTTGTCAGTATGACTAAAAGTTTGTGTTTCCAGTTTCAAATGACATTTTATTAAATAACATAAGTGATGTCCTTAAAACTGAGAAAAAACATTTTGGATTTTGTTGATTCTTCAAGAAAACAATATATCTGGTAATTTTTAATGGTATGAATCAACTGAACCTCAATATGGTGTGACCGGTATAATTCCAGTTGTGTCTATTTAATTAAAATTCACATTAATTTTGGTAAAAAACACAAGTGACATACTAAAAATAATGAAAAAACATTCATATTATTTGTATACCTTAGTAAAATTAATCATAAGTCAATTATAACATATAAGAATAAACCCCACCACAATATTATGTATTATTTCACTGGTATAACTCTAATTATTTCTTTTTAATTAAAATTGACATTAATTTTAGTAAAAAGGACAACTGACTTACTGAAAATCAAGAAAAAGCATTCATTTTGTTTTGATTCATTTTAATGATCATACATATGTAATTTTTGATCTTTAGGAATAAAAAACAATTTAATATGATTCATGAGGTGACCGATGTAACTCAAAGTATCTCTTTTTATTTAAAATTGACGTTAATATTAGTAAAAAAAGTGACAAACAAAAAACTGAGAAAATATATTCGGATTTTTTTATAATTTAAGAAAATGATCCATAAGTCATTTTTATGTTTAGGAATCAACCATACCTCAATATGATACACAATGTGACTGATAAGACTCAACATGTGTCTTTTTATCTAAAATTTAAATCAATTTTAGTAAAAAGGACAAGTGACATAATGAAAACTAAGATAAAGAATTCATATTAATTTGATACTTTAGAAAAATGATCCTTGAGTCATTTGTGACATGTAGGAATCAACCACACCACAATCTGACCCACAGTGTGATCAGTATGGATCAAAGTGTTCGTTATCAGTTTAAATTAACATTTTAGTTCAAAATGTGTTTCACTAACTAAAAACCAATATTTTTTTCTGCTTTTCCTGATAATTAAGTAAATATATTCATAAGTCTCTTGTGATGTGTAGAAAGTAGTATCATGTAAAACTGACACACGATGAAACTAGTATAACTCAAAGTGAATATTTCCAATTTCAAAAGACAGTTTCGTAAAAAACACAGGTGACATTCAAAAAACTATGAAAAAACATTCAGATTGTTTTGATACTTTATGAAAAGAATCCATGACTTATTTGTAGAATGTAGGAATCAACCACACTTCAATCCTAAGAACGATGAGACTGGTATGACTCAATGTGTGTCATTATTTAAAATTGACATTAATTTTTGTAAAAAGATAAAGTGACATTCTAAAAACTGAGAAAAACATTCAAATTATTCTGATACTTAAGGAAAAAGATGCATAACTCATTTGTGATGTGTAGGAATCAACAACACCTCAATGTGATGCATTGGGTAACTTGTATAACCCCAAGTCTATATTTTTATAAAAATTTGATATTATATTAATGTATTCATTCATATTAGTGTTTAATTTATTTCTTTATTGTATTACTAACATAATATATGTATTTTTATATAGGTGGATTCTTTTTCTCGGGTTGAGGTGATTTGTTCAGAAACTGATACCATGGGAAGACTTTATTGAGAGTGGATTAATAGTCCCAAAGATAATGAAACATTAATTTTTAAATTTTTTGTCGATAATAATTTTAAATGTAATAATACAAATCATTGTTTGAAATGTATATAGTATTGTTTTTTTGTATTCATGATATGAAATTTATTTCAATTAAATTATATATTTTTCATAAAGGTTATAGGTTTGTACTATAATGTGTTGTTATACGAACAATACACCACAGCAGGTTGAGCCTTCATTAGTGTTAGAAATAGCACTGTTAAAGGGTGGCCTTTATCAGTTCATTTTTTTCTTGGATAAAGTCCCAACTTTATCATAACTTTTTTAATGCCGATAAAGGATATCCCATTTAATAGCATTGAGGATAACAATGTTTTTTAGAGATGTTAAAAACATTTTTGGATGTGGTTAAAGGGAATATATATTGTGTTGATACATATACATATTCACATACATACATTCACACACACTCAAAAACATAGAGAAGTACACATAAACACACACCCACATACAAAAACACACAGACACACACAGAATATAATACATGGATATACACAAAAAATACATACACACACACACATACAGATGTACACAAACATTAATATACATACACATGCATACCTATACATACAAATAGATGTAAACATATTTTATATTATTTAATATGAATATAAAAATATAAATTTAAATATGAATTTTATATTTAAATAAAAATATTCATTTATATATTTTTATAATTTTTTAAATAAAATATTAATATATCATATTTATACTTATATATACAATTTTTAATTAATCTATATATAAATACACATGTTTTTTTAATGATTAATATAAATTTGATAATTATATATATATAATTATGAAAATAAGATCAATAATAATATTTTATTATAATATAGTAATATAAATAATTTTTATATATTATATTTATATATATACTTAATTTTTATAACTTCTATTTAAAAATATATAAATATTCATACATAATTTAAATTATTCTATGTACTTTTTATCAACACTAAGAAAATTTCTGATAAAAAGGTCACATTTATCATTTCTAAAAAACACAAAAAAGTTACGCTTTTATCAATACCTTTTTATCACTGATAAAGGTAAACTTTATTTATGATTTCATCTAGAACTGATAAAAATTTCCGTTTATTATCACTGATAATGGTTAGGGATTAATATAATATGATCTGTAGTAGTGTTTTTATCCCCATTTCGGTGTTTACATGGATTGAAGGGAGCTTGGCCATTACCTTAATAAGAGGATCCAAAAAGATCACCTAGAGGTGTATATGGAGCTGTGTGGCATGCTTAAATAATTATGGAATCCTTGGAAAACATTCCTTGTGATGATCAAATGATGGTCATAGGTTTTCAATAGAGTTTTATAACTACATAATAATAATGAATAAGGAGTACTAGATAGAATTAAGGACTTATCACAAAAAAAATTATTTGAAAAATCCGAGGTTTCATCAAAATCATAGATGATGACAGCTGATTATCATAGTTTCTAATCGTTTGAGGTGACATGGAGTTATCGTAATATACGATCTAGAAAAAAACACAGTTAAGACTACATCATAGATAAACCAAAAATCAATCATATGTTACAACATGTGATGGATTTATACACTAAATGACTAACAGAAACTTTGTGAGAGTTTCCACAACATGGTATGTGTTATAATGTGGTTTATTATAATATTTCATTATGTTCAAGAAGAATGATTTAAGATATCATTTGACTTATCATCTTATATTGATTATCATATGGTATAATTGTTTCAAATCATGTGATGATATGTATATGATGAAGTGAATATTAAAGGATTTTAACATGATATTAAATGATATGATGCAATAAATTTTACAACAGTGGAGCATAATAGATAGTTTTTGAGGATCCGATTAAGTTGACAACAATATTACAGAGGGGGTGGGGGTGAATAATCCTTTTAAAAAATATTTTTTTGAATTAAATATTATTATAAACTCTGATTAAATTTAGTATTAATGAGACACTAAATAAAACATGAAAAAAAGAAACAATGCAAGTGAAATACAGTAGTGTCCATAATAAAATATTGTGGAAATAAAAGTGATCAAAACATGAATTCTAAATTAGTTTAGATAAACAAGATCTCACATTTACTCTTCCTTCTTCTCTACTTTGTTATAATAATGATATCCACTAGAAAAAATCACTTTTTTGAATGTGTGATAAACTTTTGTAGACACTACATTTTTTCCCACATGAAGGCACAACCCTAGTATGTCGAACCCTCGTTTATATAGAACAAAGCACAACCAGAAAACATAAATTTTTTTTAGAGTCCCAAACCAATGACCTACCTTTTGGATAGAAGGTATAAACAATATAAAACTTTCTTTTGGTTGACAAAATCATAAAATGACCGCTTACAACACAAACATAAAATATATATAATGAAACAGTGATGAAAACTAATACGAAACTATGAAAAATAAAAGGGTGATGAATATCATAATGTTAATTTGACTATTTGATCACTTGAGTAGAATAATTAATGTTGAATTCCCTTCATGATCACACAATAATATAGTAGTTGTTGTAAGAGAAAATAAATTTCAATAATGTTCTCTCTCTCTCTCTCTCAAATGACCTCTTTAGAATAATTTGTAACTATTTCATGTATTCTACAATCCTTTTGAATTATATGTATAATCTATTAGATTATATAACCAAGATTAAGCTAATTAGAAAATATAATATTCATTGTGTATTGAGAATGTTGGTATTTATTACTAACCAATCACAACAAGGAACATATTATAAATCATAATAATAGGGAAAATTTATTACTTGTATCATGGAATGTTAATAATCTATTCCTTTACTTAATACTTAAATAATTAGAATTCACTTTTTATGTCATCGTTATATTTAAAAAGTATTTTACAAATAAATAAAAAATAAAATAATTAAAATAAAAGAGATAAATTTTAAATAAATAAAAATATGAAACTATGTAAAAACTGAGCATCAAGAAGAATGTGAACTTCAAAAAACACTATGGTGTCCTCCACGGTGTAGTGAAACAATTTCAATTATTATTTTACTATCCACGACATGTGGATATAAACTACAGTGTGATTATCCTTCTGGAAACATGTTGTATTTATATTTTTTCTTAATTTTAAAAGAAATTTATGGGAAAAACGAACTTCATGTGTATAGGGCCAATGTGTAACCATAACTTCATATAGATTACATGTGAACTAATATGAAATAAGGTTTCTTGTATTTTTGAACTTACATATTACATGGAATTAGTGAAAACCATAGATATTATTTTGATAACCAATGAACTCATTTTACTATAATTCATATAATACCAGCCACATTTCCACTACTATAGACTTGACTAGCCAGTACGGAAAATGACCATCATCATTTTTAAAATTAATAATAATAAAATAACCCTAAAGAGCCCATGACTATAATATATACTAACAAAAGTAATGATAAATCTCACCTTTATTATTGATAAAGTAAATTATTGACATAGTCCACAGTAATCAACTCTTTTTAGTAGGGATAAAATTTAGAAAATATTTCTTAATTTTTCTTTTCCCCATACCCCTTTTATCAGTGATCCCACCCCTCCCTTTCACACCACCACGTGTCTTATAATCCCACCCCAAAACCTTACTCAAACTGGACCCTTTTTATTAGTGTTTCCCACACATTTATTATCACTTTTTACAATATATCTAGCCTTGGCCATCCGTAGATTCGAACCCCTAACCTCTACCTTTAAGACCAACACCTTTACCACTGCAATTTTTTTATATCTTACAATTTATCCATATATATAGATAATTCATTTATATTTATATTTTTTTCATACAATTATATACATACATATAATTATTTATAAATAAAATTTTAAAATATTTATATATTTTATATTTAGATAATTATATATATATATGTATATATGTCTCTATATTTACATATTTATTTCTATATATTTTCACATAATTGTATATTTTGATATACATTTTTTATAATATATTTATAAATATTTATTTTAAATACATTAATATAGAACATTTAATGATAATGATATATTTATAAAAATACATTTATATATACTATATTCAGACAATATTGGCGCACACGTACACATACATATTTATACATACACACTCATAGGTACACATTTATATTTTACACATTCACTCTCAAATATTTACGTGTATGTATTTATTTACATATGTTATAATATAAACATAAATGTATATTAATTTATTGAAACACACATATTTATATATAAAAATTACTTATATAGGTATATATATACACTAATCCATCTTTATAAGGTAAATAAAATTGGTAATTTTTTATTTAAAATAATATTAATAATAAATATTTATTCTTATATGGTTTATATTTTTAAATAACATTTTTATGTAAGTATTTTTCAATATATATTTTTATAATAGATTTATTATATGTAAATATATGAGAATATGTATATATTTATATATATATAACAATGAAATATATAAAACAACAAAATTTAAACACAATAACATCCATAAAAGTTTAAGACATGAGAATCGATTTATTATTCACTGAAAATAGACAAGAATTCCCCCTCAAAATGATTGAAAATTCATTAAATGGTCACAAAATAAATGTACACTGAAAAAAATAGTTTTATAGGCCTTCCAGGACTTTTCTGACCTCAATAAAACTCTTACTAGAAATTATCTAGGTTATCATGTTGTAGATATTTTTGAGAGCATCTATTTGATATGTGTTAGAGTAAAAATGGATGCCCACATATAAACTTATAGTCCTTTGATGTTCAAGTATAGTTTTCAACTTATCTTAGATAGTTCATTAATTTATTGAATAATTATGTCGTTCAATAGTTTATTGGATTATTTTATAATCCATTTTTCTATAAATATATTTTTTATTAAGTGTAAATGCATATTTAGTCTTATATTAATAATGTTTAATAAAATATATTATATTTTTATTTTAATTTCTAAATTTCAATGATATATACAATTTTTCAAGAAATGTAACTTTTATAACTGCTAAAAAACATTGTTAAATGCAATATTTATCAATATTAGCAAAACACTAATAAAGGTGCGCTTTTATCAGTGTTTTTTAATCATTAAAAATTTTATATTTATCAAAACAATTAGCTAGTAGTGTTAAAGTAATGTCTTTTATAAATAATTATTTAGCACTAATAAATGATAATTCTAAATAGAGCATGATATGTGGAAGTGGTTATTGCAGATCATGGAGTTTCTTTGTTGACAACCTCAAACAAACATGATGTAGATGAATTATATTTAGGCATAAAATTTTTCAATAAATGAAACAACATAAATATCAAAGTAATTTGTAGAAATGAGTATCAAAATGAATAGAAAATGGAGTATCAGAATATAATTTAAAGCATAAAGTGAACTACGTAAGGGTAGATCTGAGTTTGTGTAAAGGTAAACATTTAATTCCATGAGATACATAATGGAAACTTTAAGGTTATATAGGTTTGATAAAGGTAATCTGTATATCTATGTAAAGGTAAACATCAAATTACATATTATATATTATGAAAATGAGCAATACTAGACACTATGTAAATGTATGATGATATCATGTAAAGATAAAATATATATGTGTAAATTTATACCAATTTCATGTAAAGGTGTATTAGCTTAACATAAGGGTAAATATATATTTCATAAAATTAAATTAAATATATATAAAGGTAAATGGTATTTTCAACATAGTTTTCTAAAGGTTAAATGATACTATATAAGTGTAAAATATACTTGTGTAAAATTAAAACAATTAAATAAAAACATAACAATATAAGAATCATAAAATTACAAATCAAACATTATAAACATCCAGAATTGAATGTTATGTGATTAAATATAAAAATAATAATAGATAAATTAATTAACAAAGTATAAACATATAATTAAAAAACTAAAAATTTGACTAAGTCCAAACATTAACAATCTCCCCAAGTCCAAAAATTTGTAATTCACTATTTTTTTATATTAAAAAACAAAAAAATTATAAATATTTAAAATATTTATCAATTTCCATAAAATTATTTTTCAAAATTTCTCTCTCATTTTTGAAAATTTCCAAAAACAAAGTTAAAACATTTAATTAAAAGTTTCAAATAATTATAAGTATTAACTTTAAAAAATATTTAAAACTCATTTGATTTAGATAAGCACATTAAATATCCTCCTTATATTTTTCATTATTAAATCATCAAACCAATTGAAAATATAAACACTTCAGACTCTATAAAGAAAATACCAATAGTTTCATAATGTTAGGTATGATTGTTGTTAAAACATTTCAAAACAATTATAAATTTTTTATAATTCTCAACATATTAAATAATTATAATACCGCACTTAGTTATAAAACATGATAATAATGATTTAAACATAGAAATTATAAAATAAAATAATATTAGCCATCTTTTTTTAATATTTCTTTGAACAGAATTCTTAAAACAAACCAAATGCCAAAAATTTAAAAAATTGATAAAATCATGTCCCCTTTAAACTAAATTATCAAAAATAAAAAAATTATCACAAAAACCGTGTAATTATCATAAAATAAAATTTAGAAAAAAATATATTTCTAAGGAATTTTTTAAATAAGCATAAATTAATATGATAACAATAAAACATTAACCTAAATCATTATTAAATAGAATAAATGGTAGAAGGATTACAAATATCATATATATTTCAAAAATATATATTGTCCCCAAAACATAACAATTAATAATGAAACTTATCTTAAATAGATTTAAATATTGAACACCATTATGATTAATAATTAAAATTGATGAGGAGTTCTACCACAAAGATCGGGATGCCTTTAAATAGATATACCAACTATTAAATATGAACATCATTACTCCAAAAAATATGAATTTCCAAAATAAAATACTTTTTCGAAAAATAATTCTTCTGTTATAGAATTAAATTAATCAAAAAAATAGAATCACTAATTATATATTGAAATACCATAGATCTGAAAAAATACTAATAGTTATTTCTGGTTAAAAAATTAACCACTCAGAAATCATAAATGAAATATGGAAATAACCATAATAACGCATAATAGAATTAAAATAATTTTCTATCCATAAATTGTTTTCTGAAAATATATTTAAAATAAAATAAAAAAATTCAAATACTTTAAGACTAATATTCCAAGCGGTTTATAATTTTTTAAGAAGATTTAGAAATTAAAATATTTTAACATGAATAAATCAAGAAAATATTTAAGAAATAAAATCTCCAATTAATTTTGAAATATAATTTTAAAACATCAACTCCATTTGAATTTAAGTATATAAAACAAATTTAAAAGAGTTTCTCAGATTTTAATATTTTAAGAATAATGTATAGTGTATTTTTTTAAATATCAAAATGCAAATATTTACTAGTTTGAAATTTATAATATATAGAGAAATTTTAAAACTGTATAAGAATAATATATTTAGAGTAGGTTCTAAAAACCAAAAAATGAAATATAAATAAATAAAATTAAAAATAACGATAACTTCCTTTAAATTTAATATGCTTTGCTTGACTAAACCAACAAAATTTTAAAACTATAAAAACATGATCACTGACAAAACTAAAATAGAAATTAAATATATGTTAGAAAACCATAAATGTAAGACATATTGCACATGATAATAGTTCAAAAACAAAAACTCTTTAATTAAATATTATAGTTAACTAAATTCTCAAATTTAACTTGTTATAAAAGATATAAAAATTAAAACTGAAAAATTTTCACAAAAAAATATAAAAACAGAAAGTAAAACCACATCCCAAAAAACGAGATAACAAAACTAAATAGATACATATGCTAGCTTCAAATAAAATCTTAATTAGTAATGTAGAGTTAAGTTCAACTTAATTATTTATCGTTTCTTTTCAAACCCAAACTAAATATATTCTTAAAAGCATAAATTTCCCTCCATATGTTGTTTAAAATAAAATTTTGTTGCATCCAAATAGTGTTGGAGTTGGTTTCCTAGAACCAACTCTTTATACTTTCGATTATATATATATTCATATAATTGAATATTAATTAAATCATATTATTACATATCAGTTATAATTTATTTGTGACTTTAGTATAATAATTTCCTAGAGCATCTATCACATTTAAAAGGGTATAACAATTATCCACTATAATGAGATCCTTTAAATTCTATAATTATATTCTTAAAAAAATTATATGATTAGATAAATTTATATGATGGGGAACATAGTATATTGAATGTTCAGTGTGAGTACTCATAAAAATGTGAGACATCATCAAATGAAGTTCACACATGGTAATATTGAAAGAAGGAGATTATGAGAGAAAACCCGCGTGTAGGAAATCCACATTTTATGTGTCATTTTATTTTATTTTTAGTAAGCATGAGTAATGATTCTTATACTTTAACATTATTATTCATTCATTTCATGACTCATGTAATTTGATGTATTTCTAAAAACCATGATGATATAGTTCATAGAAAAGTTATGTATGTTGGGTATATCATGAGTGATATCTTATTAATAAATAAGTCAAGGTATTTTTTTCCTTGCATCTTTATTGAATTTGTTATCTGAACCCTTTGTTTGTAATAATACCATGGAAATAAATTCCAGGGCTATGGTGATATAGACATGTTCAGTTTTGATAATCATAGAAAGATATATCAAGCATATGGGTTGATGAAATGGGCGTCAAATACACATGTTGGGATATCATGAAAAAGGGATTATATTATATAGTGAGTATCCATATGTGATTTTGTTTTTGTGACATATCTTCTTCCATTATGGGTGACTTAACCTATTCCTAGATAGTAATCTTGGAATTCAGGAAGTCCCACCTAATGAAACTAATGAAGAGTCCTAGAGGGTCATACATTTATTTTTTTCCTTGATTTGAGTTAAATATTATTTATATTGAACAGTTATACTAAATATTATTCTATATACTAATAATTCATATTTATTCAATTTTTTTATTAAATGTTCACAAATATTAAATAAATATTAATTTTCAAGGTAATAGTTTAGTTACGTTGTATATATAAAATATAGTTTTCTCTTATTATCAGCACCGAAATAAATATTTATTTATTTTTTAAATAAATAATTTATTTTGATAAGAAAATATTATATAAATATTTATATACCAGCTGACGAATAAAATATATAATTTTTTATTTATTGAATGAATAAATGTTTAATAAAAATATTTATTCACATATTCAATAAATACTGAGAAGTTTAAGAAAACCAAGATTAGTTCTGATGTTAAACATTAATTTGTAAGACTATTAAATAATATTTATTATTGTATTAGTTAGCACACTCCATGAAATAAAATAATAATAATATTTTATTACATGCTATGAAGTTTATTGGGGTTTTAAATTTTATTAAAGGTCCATTGTGAAATTAATTAATTATTAAACTCTATCCCTAGGTCTATAAATAGACAGATATCACATTGTAGAAAATGTAAATCATTGTACACAATAGATTCTTCTTAATATCCTCCTCCTATCATCCACTCATCAATGTTAAGAACAAGATATATTCTATCAAGATTAATGGAACGTGATGTGATCAGAGTTGAATAACTTAATAGAATCAATCTGTCATGTGGGAGACTGATTATTCATCAACATTGTTTGAAGGTCAAAGCATGTGTGGATCACCACTAGAGGGAATAAACTTTGGCTCATCACAATACAATGACTTTATACCAATAATGTTAAGATGATCAATATCCTCAATGAAGAAACATCTCAAAACTGTGGTAATATTTCTTACTGTGAATAAATTAATTATAAAATTAATGTGAAAACATCTTCTCTTGGTTCAGATATTTTGTGTGTAAATATTCACCATAAATTTTTTATTAGTTCATAATGTTTTTGTATTTTACATTTTGAATAATACATTGAATCGAGAAAAAGACGAGTTGGAAATTAGCCTAACACATGCTTCCATTTCATCTAGAACCATAATGGGATATCATAGGGATCACATTCAAATTTATAATTTTTATATTATTATTGATAATTATTCATTTAAAATTACAATTTTAATTCAATTTTTATTTTTTCTTTATCTGATTATTGATATTTCTTATCCCCCTCTTCATTTCTCTCTTATATAACCAAGATCGGTTAAAAATTAACAAAAACATCCTCTGTAGATCACATCTGAAGGTTCTTGGAATTATGGCCATAAAATATATGATTAGATGGAATATACTCTTTTGTCACACACTGTGTATCCCTATTCATTACATGAGGACACAAGTGTGGAATCCCGATCATCATGTAATGAATATGCAACACATGTATTAAATGAACCCCATTCATACAAACTAGGGTGGCCCATAGTTTATCTAAAATACGTTCCATGTATTCCTTGTATAGTTTTAGTAGAAAACATATGATAAAGATGCATCATGTAATTAATACACCATAGTAATTTAATTTAAGATGCATATAGGCTGACAACCATGTAACTTGAAGTACACACCATGTGTCCTTTCTATACACTATGTACATTATAAATGTCTTCCATAAGTACATTAAAAATCCCAAGGCATGTACTATAGACATATAGTGAAGAAAAGTACATGTCAAGTAGCCTGCATGAACACACCATGCACTTTACTAGTTTATATGGAAATATTAAATTTAATAAATTACACTATTAAACCTCAATGACCCGAGTTCAATTATTTATTAAATTGATAATAAAAACTAGTTGTTAGGTTTTATATTATATTAAATTCTTAATTAATTCACAGTATTTTTCCAAAGTACAATTTATATATGTTTTCTACATACTAAATAATTGTCCTGAATTAAGTCATACATGAATCATAATTTTCATGTGTTCCATGTGTCATTAATTTTATAGTACACACCATGAAATTAAAACATAATCCTTTTATGTAATATGCCTTGTGAGTGCAGTACATACAACAAGGACCACACTAAGTAGTTCATACATGCAGTTAATGAGTAACTTACAAGTTTAAAAGTGGTGTACTATTTTAATGATTTTTAAATAAAAATATTAATTTTATTTAAAATCATAGCATATGGGAATATTTAAGAAAATTAGATGGAATAAGATAAAAGGAATTAATTAATTAATAAGATAATTAATCATATGAATTTAGGTGTATTTTATCTTATTAAATAATAAATTTAAATGAATGATAGTTATACATTTTAATGCATAGTAATTGCATGTGTATATCTAATCATGATCTATATCCAGACCTATGTGTGTATTGGTTTAATTTAATTTAAATTTATTGCATGGTTTTGGAATTATGTATTATTAAATTAAATATGATGGCCTGCATTTCATCCCTCCCTCCTTTATCATTTAATATCTCTGTATCCACTTTTGTTTTATGTAATTAACCTTAACAAGACCTTTTCTTCCCCCACCTACACATGATTTTTAAAACACATGTAATAAAATGAGTATTCGAAGACACATGGATTTAATTCATGATTAAACCATGGAAAAGTACATTCAATGAGGAACTAATACAAAACCAACCTTGGTGATATGTAGGTGGTCATGTTGAATTCTATAACTCCTTGCAAGATTTTCATAATTAGTTTCCCCTAGGTTAATATTTTTATTTATTTTCTACTCAATAAATCAACTATTAATGAATCTCATGATTATATAATTTATTTATTTATTTTATTTTTCTCAATGTATGATTTATTCTATGGATTCAAGGATGCTATCATATAAATATTTGATTTAATATACTAAGTTAGAATTAATATAAAAGGATTATGTGTAAATGTTTTATCAATATACGATTAATCATTCAATTAAATCACACCTAATATTTAAATGACATGTAAATGATAAAATAAGAAAATATAAAAACACAAAAATACCTCAAGTTAATATTAATTCATTATGCCTTCCATTATTTGAATTAAGACAAACCAAAGATAAAGTGTCTTTTTAGGCCAAAGTTAGGGGCAATTTTAATTATTGGGGATTATTTACTAAGATGACGAGTTAAATTAACCCAACTTGTATTGAATTTAACAACCACAATCTATTCAATATAAATTTAGAGTCTAATGTTGAGGAAATCTGAGTCGGGATTTGTGGATCCGTGTGTCCACTCAATAGAACAATGATCTACTAGACCATAGTTATAAATACTACCTACAAAAACACCTTCTTATAGTTTTCATGACTATATAATAGATCATAAGTGGGAAAATAAGGATCTGTTTCCACAATAATTTATAAATTGGAAATACATTCTATGTTTAATGGATTGGGACATTGAGACTTGATAAAAAGGGTGAGAATAAATAAAACTGTTATTATAATTATTATATCTCACATAAAAGTTAATTAAGATAAGTAATAATGATTATATATATTATTGTATAATAATTTCATGTTTTTAAACCACTTAATCCATATAATAAATTATGTAGAAATACCATCTCTTAAATGGATATAACATCCAATAATGGTTTAGAAACCTATGGTTATGCCATTAAATTAATATAAATTATAGATGTTAGATTCTGCAATACATGATATACATATTAAAAACGTGAGTGATTAGGATTTCACTATCTATGAAAAATACTTCACAGATATGATATATGATCAATTATTTATACAATCATCATTTCTAGCATTATCATAAAGTTCCATAAGAACATGGATGAATATATCATGATTCGGTATCTAAATGATCTTTATCTAGAGAGATCAAGACAAAAATGATTTATGGCATCTTAAATTCTCTTCATGAGAAATATTGGAGAAGGTACATCGGTTTGGGCTTGTGTAGTCAAAATTATTGTCCATATTAAGGACCAGGATGTTATAGTGTTTAATTGAATAGAAGAATAATGAAATAATCTAATTATTTCATCATCCCCTTAGAGATTCTCTAGTTTTGTTGTGAATTTAAATATGAAAAACATTGAAAAGTCTTTCTATGATCTTATATCTCTAATTCACTAAGTTGACAAGGATATAAATCTCAAAAATTCTTCTATCAGTATAGTGAATAAAATGAAAGGATATGTGAAGATCTCCAAGAATAACTAAAAGTATAAAGCTTCTTCATAATATGATTCTAATAATATTTGGATGTAGGGGAAACTAAGAAAATAATACACTAGGTGTTTTTCATGTGTTAATAAGGGTCACTAGAAGAAAAACCAAACCTATATTAAGAAGAAATAGGATGATTCATGTGCATTCATTATTGAGTAAAATGTATTTGTTTCTTTAAATTAGTTATTAGATACGACATGTTGTTCTCAGCAATGTATTAAAATATAAAAACCAAGTATATTTAAAATGACTTCCCAAGGTGGTGTAGATCTACAAGTAGCCAACATATCCAAAAATACTATTGTGGCTATTGTTTAATACCACATCACATTATTAACTAGATTGATCTTGGTTTTAAAATATTTTTATTATGTTTCATCAGTTACTGAAACCATTAGTTTTGTGTTTAAACTCGATACACATGGATTTATTTGAAAATTTTGATATAAATGTTTCTTATTTTATAAATAAATCATTTTTTATGGAAATATATATTTAAGTAATGATCTTTACATGGTATATTACTCATACCAAGAAATATAAATCGATAATAATGATAATTCACATGACTCATACCCCACCAAACCATGGAATCATAAGCTAGGCCATGTACTTGAACAAACACTTGACCCAATTACAAAAATATGGATATTCAGAATCATTAAAAATAAAAAAATGTTGTATGTAATGCATTTTTACATAGAAAATAACTAAATCCCCATTTAGTGGAGAATGTAAAAGGGGCACCCAGCCTCTAGAGTTGGTTTATATCGCTCTGTGCAGTCCATTTCTAGTCGAATCTAGGGGTGGGTAATCATAATTCATAACTTTTTCTGGTGACATTGGTAGATATGGATATGTCTACTTAAAAAATCATAAGTTAGATTCCTTTTATAGATTCAAGGAATATAAGAATGTAGTTAGGAACCATATTTGTACGATGATTAAGAACATAGAATGTGGTGAAAAATATCTTAATGGAAAATTGTAGATTATTTGTGGGAGTTTGATATTTTATCCCAAATCACTCCTCCTCATACCCAACAATGGAATAGTGTAAGAGAAAGTAGGAAACACGCCTTACTGGACATATTTATAACAATTATGAGTCATGAAAATTTTCTATTATCCTTTTAGGGATATCCATTATAGAGAATAATAGAAAAATGATATTAGGTTATAACTAATGTAATAATTGGTTTTCCATATCATGTTTTGTACAAAAATAAACCTATGTTATCACATATACATGTATCGGGTTGTGAAGTGTATGTTATTTATATTTCTAGAAACAAACATATTCCTAATGCACTAGGTGTATATTTATAGGGTATAAAAAGGAAACTAAAGGATATTAACTATAAAATCATTCAGATAATAATGTTGTGGTTAATACACATCCCTCTTTTATTATAAGGGACTATATCTCCAAGAAAGATAATCTGAGAGAGATAGAGTTTGATGAATTATAGGATTATGATACATAATAGTTAGGATAAATATAGATTCTAAAAAATCCATGTGGAAGAGGTAATTCCAGTGAAAAAAGTTATACATAGGAGTATGGGAGAGGTTAGAGAAGCAGAACGATGCAGTTTTTTTCCACCAAAGATGATGGCTCATTATTAGTTTATAATAATGATCTTGTAACTTATAATTAATTAGTATGTGTCTCAAAAGATAAAAATAGAAATAAGTTATAAATTATGAAATCGATTTTATAATCCAAATCTAATTATGGGTTTTAGTTTATTCTCAAGTGAATGTAAATACAATTGGTTATAAATGGGTATTCTAGAAGAAAATGGACATGGATGGACAAGTCAATAGCTATAAGTCATGAATGGGTTAAAAAGGGTTCAAACAACATCACAAAAGCAACTATAATGAATCCTTCCACCAATTTATATACTAAAATAAATAATAATTCTACTTCCCAAATAATTTTAACAAGAATGTGATATTTGGTACATTAATGTTAAAACTAATTTCATTAAAGAGAACCTTCCAAAAGATGTCTATATCAAACAACCTAAAGGGTTTGTAACTCAAAAGGATTCCCAAAAAGTATGCAAGTTATAGTGATCTATTTATGGATTAAATCAAGAATCTAGATCATGTACCATTTAGTTTGGTGAATCCGTAACATAATATAGTTTCATAAATAATAAATGTGATTGTTTTATGTATAAGATGTTTAGTGGGTGTGTGTTAGTTTTCATGATAGTTTATATAAATGACATGCTACTCGTTGGAAACAAAATACTAGTATTATAGTTTGTTAAATATGAGATAAATAAATGTTTCTCTATGAAGTAATTAGGAAAAGAGTCATATATTATTGGAATTGAGATCCACCATGAAAGATCTAATAGCAAATTTGGACTGAGACATAGTATATACACTAATAAGATATTGATTAGATTCAATGTAGAACAATCCTATAGAAGACTATTTCCAATTTAACATGACATTTATTTTTTAGGAAAATATTACCTTAGACACATGAGGAAAGAACGAGGATGGAAGGGAATTTATATGCTTCAATTATTGGGTGATTCATGTATACCAAGCTATGTACAAGGATAGATGTCACCTATGCCTTAAACGTGGTAGGAAGATATCAATATGACCCTGATGACTTACATTGAATGGAATTGAAGACTCTAATTAAGTATATGAAGTGTATAAAGGATATATTCCAAGTGTATTGAGGAGATTAGGAACTAGTCATCAGGGGATATGTGGATACTAGTTTCAAAATATATCAATATGATCTGAAATATCACGAAAGATATATCTTCACTCTTAATAGGGGTGCAGTGAGATGAGAGAGCTCAAAGTAATGCATGGTTTCTGATTCTATAGTACAGTCCTCTTATATTGGGTTTCTGTTGTATAAAAAGAAGTAATTTGGATTTGAAACACTTTACAAGATCTTAACATGGTTTTTAGTACTAAATACCCTATCACACTCTATTTTTATAATACAACAGTAGTGTTTCTCACAAATAAGGACATGGTCAGATCAGTGAGAAAACAAATACATCAGAAATATCATCCCTTGAAGAATTTTTTATAAATAGGTGATGTCACTGTGATCAGAGTTTCTAAAGAAGACAATATAGAAGACCCCTTTACTAAATCATTAACTTAGTATAAACATGGTCATCATGTGAGGGATATCATACATAAATTTGATGGTAGTTTTCTCTAGTGTAATAGGGATTCTATCAAAGATGATGTCCTTGAACCAACTATTTGTACTTTAGATTTCTTGTATATTCAAAGATGTAAATATTAATAAAAATATATTATCACATATCATTAATAGTTCTATTTTAATTCAATATAAAAATGTCTTATAGTGTCAGTCATATAGAAAAGGGTAGATAACTTCTATTCTATGATAAGAAACATTAAATGATCTAGTGATATTCATAGAAAATTTTATATGGTTGGATAACATTCTATGATGGGACTCATAGTACATTTAATGTAATGTATGAGTAATCATAAGTAGAAGAAACTTCATATCATAAATTTTACACCTGGTAATCGTGAATACATGAGAATATAATAACAAATATGCCAATATGAAATCCACTTTTTTGTGTTATTGGGTTTTATAATCTACTAGAATGTGTAATGATCCATAGACATTGAGGATATTATTAATTCATTCCATGACTCATTCACTTTGATATATTTCTATAAACCATGAAAATATAGTTCACTATGAATTATGGTATATTGGTTGTTTCATTATTGATAAATTATTAATGAATAAGTCGAGGAAGTATTTTTCCCTTACATCTTTATGAAAGTTGATATATCAACCTTTTAATTGGAATAGAACCAACAAAATTAATTCCCAGGACATGGTGACGTAAACATGTTCATTTTGGATAAATAAATATATATATATAAAGCATAAAGGTTGATGACATGGGTGTGAAAACTTCCTAATGTGATATCAAGATAGAGGGATTATTTTACACAGTCATCATTTATAGGTTATTTTTCATAGTGACACATTATCTTTCTTTGTGGGTTACATGACCCATTACTAGAGGGTAATATTAGAATATAGGAAACCCCTAATAATTCCACTATGGAATAGGTCTACAGGGTTACAAAAAAAATTCTTTCCTATGATCTTAGTAAAATATTATTTACATTTAAGAATTGAATAAATATTATTCCTATGACAAAAAAATAATATTTATTAAAGATTTATTAAATAATCACAAATTTTAAATAAATATTTATTCATAATGTAATATTTTACTTACACAAATATATAATATTTATTTATATCTTTATATTCGCGTCATAATAAATAAATATATCCTCATTAAATTAATAATTTATTTTGCTATGTGAATATTAAATAAATATTTATTCACAAGTATGTGAATATAATATTTATTTATTTAATGTCTAAAAAAATTAATACCAATATTTATTCGAGTATTCAATAAATATCGAGGTGATAGAGTGAACTATGATTAGGATCAGTGATGAATATTAATTTTAAATACCATTAAATAAAATTTTTTATTTTACTTGTTTTCACACACTATAGAATAAAATAATAACAATATTTTATTAGATAGAATTTCTTGGTTTTTTATATTTAATTAATGGTTCATTATAACATTAGTCAAATATTAAGCCATATCCCTAGGTTTATAAATATAATTCTATAACATTCTAGAGAAGTTTAATTAATATAGAAAACATATTTCTCTAAAGATCATCCTCCTCATCTTACCCTCTCAGGAATGAGAAGAACAAGAGACATTCCTTCAAGTCTAAAGGAACATGAAGTGATCAAAGTTGAAAAATGTAAGATGATCATTCACCCATGCTAACACCTAGTGATTCATCAATGTTGTGCAAATACCTAGAGAGTGTGTGTGTATCCCCACTAGACGGGATCTAATTTGGGTCCTTAAAATATAAAAATTCTACATCGATTGTGTTAGACTAATAAACATCCTTAACAAAGAAAGATCTCGATACTGAGCTAATATTTATTCTTGTTCTTAAATAAATTCTAAAGTTGACATGAAATGATATTCTCTTGGTTTGAGTGTTTTATTTTTCAATATTATTTGAAAAAAATTTCATCGGTCATCAAGTTTATGTCTTTTACATTGTCAATGATCTGTTAGAAAAGAAAAAATCCAAGTAGTCCATTGGCCTGACATGCACTTACGCTGCATATAAGACAATCAAAGGGTTATCTAAAATTTATTTTAAAATACCAACCATAATAGGCAAGTAATCCAAATTTAAAATATATAACACTAGAATAAGAACAATTTATATTTTATTTATTATCATACTTATTGAAATAAACAATATTTCTATTTGAAACAGTTTTACCAGATATCATATTTCTCAAAAAAATTTATAACTTATTAATTTTAATGATTTTTTCCATTAAAATTTCAACTCAAGCTTATAATTTACCATTTTAATTTCAAATAGAATCTATATAATTAAATACAATTCCATTTAAACTAGAATTATTATTTGTTAATTTTTTAATTTCTTATTTAAGATTATTATATTCATTCTAAACAATTGTTGAATCATCCAATACTAAGTATAATTTCCTTTCCCATTATTCATTTTTTTTAGAAAGAAAATATTTAATTTTTCTATTCTCATCTTTATGTTTTTGTATTTCAGAATAAAAATTAAATTTCTCTTATTAATTCCTAGAAACAAAAATTTTTATTTTTCAACTTTCATCTTTAAGTTTCATATTTTCTTTAACCAATTTCTTAATTTTACCTTGTAAATATTTACGTTTCTCAATAATTCTCAAACCATATTTATTTAATTTTTTATTCTCTTAATATAATTGTTTTACATCAAAATTTTTAGTATTATAAATATAACTCATACTTGAATCATAATAAGTTTCCTTTTCATCTCTAGTAATAACATTATAAAAAAATTTGTTTTAATAAATGGGTAAAATGTGAATAAATTACATTAGAATATATATCCATTAAACACATAATATTATGTTTTCTAGATGATTCCTTCAAATCACTTGAAGAGTGTGAATATGGAGTTGAAAATATTACTTTAGAGAATTTTTTTATCATAACAAGTTCATTAATTTTCATTATGCTTCCGGATTGACTTGTTGAATTTGAATTTCTAGAATATCTTGAGGTATCGGAAGCCTTAATCTATCTATTATCATAGTTATTATGTTTATTCTTATTTTTCTATCTTGGAAATTCATATTTTACTTTCATATTTTTCTTTCAAATAATTTAAATTTGAATTTTAAATACCTTCTAAATAAGGTAATTTATTTCAAAAAACCTTCATTTCCTTCAAATTTTAGTAGTTTTAAATTGTCTTAATTGGGAACTCCATATTAACATGTCCAGACTTCTGAAAACTATAGAAAAAAAAATTCTTATTGTCACACCTGTCATCTTTAAATAAGCTTTTCTTTAATTTTCTCTACGCCGGGTAGTGCGGGGTTAGGTCCGACTTAAAATTTGAGGTTTTAATTTAAAAACGCTTGTAATGGTTTTGAGTGAGTCTAACGCATCGCGTTCGAAGTCGTGCGACCTCACTCCGGTCGTCGCACGACCTCGCCCGAGTAACCACACTGCCTGCTCGGTGCACAATTAATTAATTAATTATCAAATTAATTAAATTAATTGGTTAACAAAAGATTAAAATGAAAATGTAATAAAGATGATAATTTTATTATGTTTATTATTATTATCATTGTCTTTCCGTGGAAAAATAAATAATAAATAATATTTTATGGGCCACGCAGAGTCACCGCGTAGTTTCCCGACTCTTTAAAAATTAAGATAATCAAATGAATATTAAATAAGTATGTATTTTCATTATAATGAAAATAATAATTATTATTATTATCGTTACAATTATTATTATTAATATTTTCATTAATATGTTCTTTGTGTTTATTAATATAAGGTATATTATTATTAGGTTAATTTGATTGAATTTTATTTTATTAAATTTTGTTAAATCTTATTATGTTTATTTATATCATGTTAAGTTTATTTTAATTATTATTATTAATATTATTATTATTATTACCATCTATTTTAGTTTTCTTTTTATTTATTTATTTTTCTTTTTTTATTTGTTTGTTTTTTTTCCTCTTTGCTATGTTGGGACGTAGCCCCCTCCTTACCCCGTTCTTTTTTTTATTTTTCTCTCGGTCGATGTCTTCCTCCCCCACTCTCCTAGGGTTTTTGCTGCGCCGCACTCCCCGTACCCCCCATCACCTCGTGCCCTGATTCTTCCCCCTTACCCGGCATCGCCCCTCCCCTTCAGCTCCCGTCTGGCGTCGTCCTCACCGGCCTCCATATCGGCCGGCGCCATACTCGGCGGCTTCCTCGACCCCGCTCGGCCACCCTCCTCTCGCCAGAACATCGAAACCGCACAGGACCCAACCTCCGCTCAAGGCCGCGACACCGCCACACCCTCCCTTCGCCGGAACAGTCGCCGGACCACCACCCGCAGCCCTGCTCGCACCGCCGGACCGCCTCCCGCACCCCTCTTCTTTTCTTTCCCCAGTCCACAAAGGGTTTGTTTTTTTGTTTTATTTTATTTTATTTTATTTTATTATTTTAATTTAATTTAATTGAATTTATTTTAGTTTATTTAATTGTTTTGATTGGTTTAAATTTATGTTAAGTTATTAAATTAATAAAGCTTTTGTTTTAGTATAAATTAATTTATTTATTGTAGTTAAAATTGGTTAATCATTTTATTTATTAAAATTGGTTAAATTGATAATTAATTTAGTTACTGGTTGTTACACTTGATAAGTTGTTAATTAATTTAATTGATCTTGTTATTTAATTAAAATTACTAAATTGTTAAATAACTTATTTAGTTAATTTTGGGGTTGTATATTTAATAATTAAATTATTAAATTGTTTTTATTTAAATTTTTAATTTGTTTGTTTAATTATTATTGAACATGTTTAGCGGTCAACTGAATTTTTGTGTTGGTGATGTTTTATGGGTTGGAACCGTGGTGTTTTGATCTGCTGTTTTAGGGCCTGTTTGACGGCGCAATATGGTGCGATCATTATGCAATGGGAGCTTTTCGCCATGTCGTTTTCCATTCCTATTTGAGGTAGGTGGTTCCATGTCATTACTTCATTTAGATAATTTAATTTGTTTGTTTAGTTTAACTTAATATGTTCTATGGTTTAGTTGCAAGATGCGAATTATGTTTATAATGTTTTGGTAGAGCCGTAGAGGTTTTTCGAAATGCATTTTAAAAATGGTGTAACATGCGTGCGTGAGGAATGTTGCACTTTTCTTTATAAATTGTCATTTTTTTCCTTTCGATTCGTTTGTGGTAAATTCTAAAAATGTCTAATAACTGTTTATAGTGTTCCAAAGAGGTTTTGAAAGGGGTGATTTGTGAAATTGATTTTGTAATGGTTTCCTTTTCATGAAATATGTTTCATAAGTTGAGGAATTGTTTATTTAAGTGGCGTTTTTAGTGCGAAACATGATTGAAAGGTTTTGATGGTTGTTTGGTAGGTGCGAAAGGTGTTTTCAAGTCACTTGAGGTGTTTGTATATTTAAATAGATATTTTCAAAGTATATGAATCAATTTTGGTGTGTTTTCCTTGTTGTGTACCTTTGAAGTTGAATATGCTTTCACTTTTAAAGTGGTGTATTTTTATAAAAAGATACATGTCGTGTGCGTGCGTCTTTGAAATAGTGCTTTGGTATGCAAAGGGTGACTTTTGTGTGCAATATCTTGTTTGGTCTGAGAAATGAGAAATAAATATATTATGTGAATGTGAAACTTGTTTGAGCACAAGGGAAAACCCTGGGTATCTAGGTGGGCAGACTAGAACTAGTCTGCTAGTGAACCGGATGGGTGTCGTCCCTGTTTCACTTAGCTGGTTTGACGATTGAAACACTAAAAAAACCTGATATCTGAGGTTCGTGGCCTTCTAAGCCATGTGTTCTGAGGGTCGTGGCCTTCTAAGCCACGTTTTCTGATGGTCGTGGCCTTCTAAGCCACGTTTCACCGAGACACGAGGTTCTAGGGTCCCACTCGAGCTAGATGAACCTTAGGGGATTTACCCACAGTGCTCTACCATCAATGTTGTGGTGCCTTCTGTCGGTATATGGGGGACCACTTGGGTGTTAGCGTGTGTGTGTGTGTGTGAGTGTGTGTGTGTGTGTGTGAGTATGTGTGTTTGCGTGTGTGAGAGTGTGTGTGTGTGTGCCCATAATGAACTTACTTATCCTCTTAAAAATTGTGTCTGTGAAATGTGTTCTTTTTAGGGTTTTTCTTTAGCATTTAGCTTGTAAATGTTTTCTTTAAAAGCATTTTTTATGTATAATTTTGAATAAGCACTTTAAATTGTCTTTTGATGTTGTGGCATGGAACTTTTTCTCGGTGTCATCCTATTGGGCCTTTAGCTCACACCCTACATACACCCTTGGGTGTATGTAGATTCTTGTTTCTTATGTATTCCAGGTTGTGCGTCGTGCTTAGCTATGGTGGCTCTAGTTGCTGTTGGTCTTCGTGTGCAGGTTGGTGTTAGTAACTTGGGGATGCAACTTCTCGTGTTACATGAGGTTGGCTTTGGAGCCTAGTTCTCTTTTTCGGTTGTTGTTCATTTTGGGTTTTTAGCTAAATTGTTTACCTAAACCTGTTTATAGTTTAGAGGGGTGTTTTGTAGCCCGTTCCAGTTTCAGTTTTTATCTGGTTGGTTGTTTTCTTTTTGTCTTGTATTTCGGGTAAAACCGTTCCCACTTGTTAAACATGATACCCGGGCACTTGTGCCAGCCCGCGGGGATCGGGAACGCCCTTCGGGAACGCCCGTGTCAGTTTTCCAGTCTCGTCTCGAGCATCAGTGAGTTCCAAATGGTGGGAAGCCCCTCGGGCCTCCCCATGTTGATCTGTTGCCTTTGATTTTAAATATGACTGGGTGAAAAGTGATAGGAGAGTTCCTTGGACATGGTCTGACCTTGTCTGTTGATTCCAACCAAATGGTGTGGTTTTCATTTAATAATGTTTGAGTTGTTTCATCATCTGAAGTTGGTTTTCTGGGTGCAAGAGTCGTTTTCCTTGATCAATCAACTGGAGGTATTTTGGCCCTTTGGGGCGGGCGGACCATATCAGAAAGCCTTTTACGTGTTTCTTAATGTGGTCATTTGAGTCACTTTCTCTGAGCACGATTCTTTTTCTTCTTTTAACTTGTTGATTGTGGGGATCTTCTTTAAACCTTAGTGGTGTATCCGTTTATTCTTTTTGGATCAGCCTCAGCTGTGGATTTCTGAGGGCGGAAAGCTTTATGGTGGGGAGAATTGTCACACCCGTCATCTTTAAATAAGCTTTTCTTTAATTTTCTCTACGTCGGGTAGTGCGGGGTTAGGTCCGACTTAAAATTTGAGGTTTTAATTTAAAAACGCTTGTAATGGTTTTGAGTGCATCTAACGCATCGCGTTCGAAGTCATGCGACCTCACTCCGGTCGTCGCACGACCTCGCCCGAGTAACCAAACTGCCTGATCGGTGCACAATTAATTAATTAATTATCAAATTAATTAAATTAATTGGTTAAAAAAATATTTAAATGAAAATTTATTAAAGATGATAATTTTATTATGTTTATTACTATTATAATCGTCTTTCTGTGGAAAAATAAATAAATAAATAATATTTTATGGGCCACGCAGAGTCACCGCGTAGTTTCCCGACTCTTTAAAAATTAAGATAATCAAATGAATATTAAATAAGTATGTATTTTCATTATAATTAAAATAATAATAATTATTATTATCGTTACAATTATTATTATTAATATTTTCATTAATATGTTCGTTGTGTTTATTAATATAAGGTATATTATTATTAGGTTAATTTGACTGAATTTTATTTTTTTAAATTTTGTTAAAGCTTATTATGTTTATTTATATCATGTTAAGTTTATTTTAATTATTATTATTAATATTATTATTATTATTACCATCTATTTTAGTTTTCTTTTTATTTATTTAGTTTTCTTTCTTTATTTGTTTTTTTCCCTCTTTGTTGTGTTGGGACATAGCCCCCTCCTTACCCCGTTCTTTTTTTTTTCTTTTTCTCTCGATCGATGTCTTCCCCCCCCCACTCTCCTAGGTTTTTTGCCGCGCCGCACTCCCCGTACCCCCCATCACCTCGTGCCCCATTTCTTCCCCCTTACCCAGCATCGCCCCTCCCCTTCAGCTCTCGTCCGGCGTCGTCCTCACCGGCCTCCATATCGGCCGGCGCCATCCTCAGCGGCTTCCTCGACCCCGCTCGGCCACCCTCCTCTCGCCAGAACATCAAAACCGTGCAGGACCCGACCTCCGCTCAAGGCCGCAACGCCGTCACACCCTCCCTTCGCCGGAACAGTCGCCGGACCACCACCCGCAGCCCTGCTCGTGCCGCCGGACCGCCTCCCGCACCCCTCTTCTTTGCTTTCCCCAGTCCACGAAGGGTTTGTTTGTTTGTTTTATTTTATTTTATTATTTTAATTTATTTTATTTTAGTTTATTTAATTGTTTTGATTGGTTTAAATTTATGTTAAGTTATTAAATTAAAAAAGCTTTTGTTTTAGTATAAATTAATTTATTTATTGTAGTTAAAATTGGTTAATCATTTTATTTATTAAAATTGGTTAAATTGATAATTAATTTAGTTAATGGTCGTTACACTTGATAAGTTGTTAATTAATTTAATTGATCTTGTTATTTAATTAAAATTACTAAATTTTTAAGCAACTTATTTAGTTAATTTTGGGGTTGTATATTTAATAATTAAATTATTAAATTGTTTTTGTTTAAATTGTTAATTTGTTTGTTTAATTATTATTGAACATGTTTAGCGGTCAACTGAATTTTTGGGTTGGTGATGTTTTCTGGGTTGGCACCGTGGTGTTTTGATCTGCTGTTTTAGGACCTGTTTGACGGCACAATATGGTGCGATCATTATGCAATGGGAGCTTTTCGCCATGTCGTTTTCCATTCCTATTTGAGGTAGGTGGTTCCATGTCATTACTTCATTTAGATAATTTAATTTGTTTGTTTAGTTTAACTTAATATGTTCTTTGGTTTAGTTGCAAGATGCGAATTATGTTTATAATGTTTTGGTAGAGCCGTAGAGGTTTTGCGAAATGCATTTTAAAAATGGTGTAACATGCGTGCGTGATGAATGTTGCACTTTTCTTTAGAAATTGTCATTTTTTTCCTTTCGATTTGGTTGTGGTAAATTCTAAAAATTTCTAATAACTGTTTATAGTGTGCCAAAGAGGTTTTGAAAGGGGTGATTTGTGAAATTGATTTTGTAATGGTTTCCTTTTCATGAAATATGTTTCATAAGTTGAGGAATTGTTTATTTAAGTGGCGTTTTTAGTGCGAAACATGATTGAAAGGTTTTGAGGGTTGTTTGGCAGGTGCGAAAGGTGTTTTCAAGTCACTTGAGGTGTTTGTATATTTAAATAGATATTTTCAAAGTATATGAATCACTTTTGGTGTGTTTTCCTTTTTGTGTACCTTTGAAGTTGAATATTCTTTCACTTTTAAAGTGGTGTATTTTTATAAAAAGGGACATGTCGTGTGCGTTCGTCTTTGAAATAGTGCTTTGGTATGCAAAAGGTGACTTTTGTGTGAAATATCTTGTTTTGTCTGTGAAATGAGAAATAAATATATTATGTGAATGTGAAACTTTTTTGAGCACAAGGGAAAACCCTGGGTATCTAGGTGGGCAGACTAGAACTACTGCGCTAGTGAACCGGATGGGTGTCGTCCCTGTTTCACTTAGCTGGTTTGATGATTGCAACACTAACAAAACATGATATCTGAGGGTCATGGCCTTCTAAGCCACGTGTTCTGAGGGTCGTGGCCTTCTAAGCCACGTTTTCTGAGGTTCGTGGCCTTCTAAGCCACGTTTCACCGAGACATGAGGTTCTAGGGTCCCACTCGAGCTAGATGAACCTTAGGGTATTTACCCACAGTTCTCTACCATCAATGTCAGGGTGCCTTCCGTCGGTATATGGGGGACCACTTGGGTGTTAGCGTGTGTGTGTGTGTGAGAGTGTGTGTGTGAGTGGGTGTGTGTGTGTGTGAGTATGTGTGTTTGCATGTGTGAGAGTGTGTGTGTGTGTGTGCCCATAATGAACTTACTTATCCTCTTAAAAATTGTGTCTGTGAAATGAGTTCTTTTTAGGGTTTTTCTTTAGCATTTAGCTCGTAAATGTTTTCTTTAAAAGAATTTTTTATGTATAATTTTGAATAAGCACTTTAAATTGTCTTTTGATGTTGTGGCATGGAACTTTTTCTCGGTGGCATCCTACTAGGCCTTTAGCTCACACCCTACATACACCCTTGGGTGTATGTAGATTCTTGTTTCTTGTGTATTCCAGGTTGTGCGTCGTGCTTAGCGATGGTGGCTCTGGTTGCTGTTGGTCTTCGTGTGCAGGTTGGTGTTAGTAGCTTGGGGATGCAACTTCTCGTGTTACATGAGGTTGGTTTTGGAGCCCAGTTCTCTTTTTCGGTTGTTGTTCATTTTGGTTTTTTAGCTGAATTGTTTACCTAAACCTGTTTATAGTTTAGAAGGGTGTTTTGTAGTCCGTTCCAGTTTCAGTTTTTATCTGGTTGGTTATTTTCTTTTTGTCTTGTATTTCGGGTAAAACCGTTCCCACTTGTTAAACATGATACCCGGGAACTTGTGCCAGCCCGTGGGGATCGGGAACGCCCTTTGGGCCTTGCCGCGGACCGGGTCGGGCGCAGGGTCGGATGGCGACCCAGCCTGGTTCGTGACACTTATAATATATTTTCTCAAAATTTCAGGTCTCAAGATATTTCCCGACTTCATCGGTAGTAGGGAATCTATAAATTTGGGCTAAAATATTTCTATAAAAGGATCAATAAAGTATATTTCAAACTTTTAAATTAACCTCATATCATAAATTATAAAATAATTTTATGTTCACGGGATTATAAATGCGAAAATCAAAATATTTTATGATAACATCATAATATTGAATATCAATAACATTAAGATAATATCACATGAATATATTGAACTAAAAAACATACAACCATTGAAGTAAATTGGGAGTGTAAAATATAAATCATTTTAATTATTTTAACGACCCACCATCATAAATAGATCTTTCTGATCATCTTATTAAAAACAATTATAAAATGGTAATCTAAAAATAAATTATAATCACTAGAATATAATTAACTAAATATAAAATATAATTTCAAGTCATGGTTCTCAGACCGATTATTATCTTAATTAAGATAACAATAATAGTCCATAGGGTGGTGGTGGGGGGTGGAGGTGAATATACATTATCAAAATCCTTTTAATAATTAAAACTTATTATTAACTAATAGAAAATTTAATATGCATGAGTAACTGAATAAAACATAAAAAACATAAATAATGAAATTTTAATGTGGTAGTTTTTAGAATATAATGTAATGGAAAATAAAAGAGATGAACACATATATTTTTAGTAGTTTGGATGACCAAGACCTAAAATCTACTCTTCACTCTTCTCTAATTTATGAGAAGAATGACATCAACTAGAAAACCTAACATTTTAAGGTTGTGATAACCTTTTATATAAACTACATTTTTCTCACATGGAGGAAAAACCATAGACTTTATAACATAAATTTCCATGAAAAAATAATAAAAATAAAACCTTCCTTATAATGAGCCACATTGTAATATGTTTTATAAATCATGGTAAATTTTAAAAAAAAATATTATGGGGTAAAATGATAATTTTACCATAGTATATGATATCAGAATAATTTTATGACCACTCTATAAGTCCAATAATATGGTGTTTACCCTAGGTCTAGAGTTTAATGAAATTATGAGCTTGATATATTTTTATTGATATTTAATATTTATTTAATATTTATTTTCATGTTTGATATCTTCGATATCTCATAAAAAGTACTATGTTGAAATTATGACTTCAAATTTGCATATAGAATTAAGGTTTGTTTTTATGTGATGTGTAAACTTACTTTTAGTTATGGGTACTAGGTTAGGTCTTTTAAGTAGTTGCTTTCCTTTTCATTTTCATTTTATTCTATTTTTTTACTATTTTTTATTTTCCAACCCCTTATGGATTCCTATGTATAAAGAAGATATAGAGGTATTCTCCCCTTTACTAAACATGATGACCCTAATAATAGGTAGACTAAGAGTGGGAGATTATCATCAGGGATTTTGATCAGACCAAGAACATGATAAAATATCTATGGGGTGTGATTCAGAGCTCTAATATTTTTCATTTAAACCCCTAGGTATATTTTTTACTTTTTTCACCAATATAATTATATATTTTAATTTTTCATGTTTTAATGCCTTATGTGTGTTTTTGAGATCCCCTCGAGTGTTGTTTTAGGGTGTTTTTAGTAGAATCAAGGGTTTTGGATAAGTCACAATGGTTTTTTATTTGAAAACCTGATCACATAACATATTTTTTAGTAATGCACACCATATTTCCTTCCTATTTGGGTAACTCCAAAAAACCATTGTGATCATAATAGTTTTTTTTAAAATGGTTTTTTGATGGAAACTTTATATAGTGAAACTTGGCAAAGAACTGATTACCCAGCTAGACACCCCGTCTGTGGGTACATAGCCATGGATAGTCAATTACCATACCTTTTGTTTTGTACATGGCCTAAGCCTATGTAGAGAATTTGGATATAACCTATCTAGGATACATTAATAGGTACACAATGTGTGGTATACATTGTTTATGAGAGTTACAAAAATTTTACTTGGGTAAAACAAACTAGGTTAGCTAGAGGTTCATGTCCAAGGAGGATTGATGGGGGGGTAGACAACCTATACTTGAGTTATATGCTATGTAATTTTCTCTTAAAGGGGGTTTTGGTGTTTTTTATCTCTGAAGTAAAATTTAGACTTGTTAACAGTGAATTACAAGTATTTTTTCATGTAAAACATGATGATGAGGTCCTCATGGAATTTAACAGTCATTGGATGGGTGGTTCGAGTCGGGTAGGGTTGGGTGGGTGTTTTCCTTGATGTTTTGGTTTGATAATTATCTAGAGGTAGATGTTCTTTGAGATACAAGTGTGGTTTTTGAGCTTGATGGATGGATTATATTGGTGATTACAAGGGGTTTATTTTGGGATTATTTGGATGGTTCCTGAAAGGAAGAATAAATTAGTGGTTTAGATAAGGTTATTTGGATGTTTCTTGGACATCAGGGCCCATCACTTGAGGTTTGAGTGGATGAGTTTATAGATTTTTTTCTTAAGATTTAGTTTGGTTGGAGCCTTTGGGGTTGAATAATACAATGGGGTGTTGGGTAAGTTTTTGATCAATTAGGGAGGGGTTAATATGGGTATGAGGAATCATTTTGGATGCATTCTTTTGCATAATGATGATTTTGGATGCCATTAGGTTGGAAGAGGTGTTTAACGAGGTTGGGTAGTATGCTAAAGAGGTCGACTAAGGTTTCTTTTGATGAGACTAGCTCAAGGTTTTAGATATAATAGAGGATCCCTATTTGATGTTCTGTTAATTAAGTAGATCATAGGATCAATGAGGATTACCTATGTTATATTTACATTGAGAGGGTCAGTGCTGGTTTTAGAATTATGGATAATGGGTGTGGGTGTTGGATGAATCATGTTTTACGCGTACTAGTCTAGTCTATAGATGTTATTCCTTAATGAGATATAAAATGATAATATATATATATAATGGTTATAGACTAAGTTATTCTCCTTGAGATTAATAGGTTCTTTACTCTATTGGTTGGATAGTGTTAGGTAGGTTTATAGAGGTAATGGGAGATCTGGATGAGTGCAATCTCTTTAGTTAAAACTATTACATAACTAAAGGTTTAGTTTTTTTGGTCCTAGTAATTGGTAGGTACCATGTTTTTTTTGATCTCTTTTATCATTAAATGGCCTATTATGTTTTTAATAACGACTGTGACATGTATAGGTTCACTCTATGTCACCCAAGAGTTCATGTCACTAGTTCAGATCATGCTATTAGAGTAATAGATCTTGGTAGTGGTGTGTGATGTTTTCTTAGACACATATGGTGAGATTATAGGGTCAAAAACTCGTTAAAGTTGTTTTATTTTTAACTTTTAGTTCCATTATGTTCTAATAAAAGAACCTAATGTTATGTGGCTAGTTAAGAGACATGCTATAAGGATTCCAACTCTAGAAGAAGCAAGTTTGGTCGATCTCGGGTTCCATTAAAACCTAAGGGTCGACATGAGAAATCATTGTTTATCTTATATTAAATTTATTTCATTTTTTAACTATTAATTTCTATTAATTATTCAACTTGTATTGTCATATCTTATGTTCATGAACTTGTTATGATAGTTGATGTTAGGTACCATTGTTGGGGATGACCTACTAAGAATTATTTTCTCACTACCTATGCCTGAAACTTGATGCACATGTAGACCACATGTCTACATTTAGGTTGAGAATGAGTTGAATAGTGGATCAGATAGAGTCAAGATTTTGCATTATCGGGTATAGGCCTTGTATTTCATGGTTATATAGGGCCATTCAGACAGAGCCTGATGATCGAGCTGGAGTAGGTCGAAAAATGTTAGAGACCAGGTTTTAGGTATGAATCTAGGATGGTTGTGGAACCATTTATATATTCTATTTTCCTTTTTTATGTATATGTGTTTAGATTCTTGAATGTTTAGTTGATGTATTTTGGAATGATTTTGAGTTTGTATACTGCAGTATTTTTTTTATAACTTGCTACTGTTTATTTTCTTTGTGTACTTTTATTTTTATATATGTTTATGTGTTTGGTTATTTTATGCTATTTTTTCTTACACTGATATGATGGTATAGTATCCCTATGATGTTACATGAGACCCTTGATACTATTCTAAATCCTCTGTCATGTGGGGTGAAATTATTGAGGATTTTTTATAAACTAGATCTAGTGTCATTTTAGGTTTACTTAGGTCTGTACCTGAAAATATTATCTTAAATAACTTATTTCTTATATACCATATTATTTCCAGAGATAGTATATAGGTGGTATATGAATGTGTCGGAGCTTGGGATGGAACATATATGGGAGTATCACAATTTTATTACAATGGTATGTCTAGGTTATCAGGGGTATGAGATTATTGTCCTTGGTTTTTGATGTTATAGTTGTGTGTTTTCACCTAGTGTGGTACACATTATTTTTTGGGATTTATGATTTAACGTGTATGTTTCTCTTCATTTGATGTCAAGAGGTATGTTTTCATGTATCATACTAATTACATAGTATTAACATGAAATGAAATTTTGTGTGATTTTACTAATGATTGAGGTTCAATTTTTTAAAATATAAAAAAACCTATATGAAATTTTCCTATATATAATCTTGGTACATTGTACTTAAGTAAAACATGAGTTTTTCTTCTAATAACAAGTCCTGTGGATTTATGATGTGATTTTATATAGTGATTCAAATGTATTCCCATTATCAAGGGACGTGTTGAGACCCCAGTGGGTGGGTGAAGCATTTATATGCCCTAGTGGTGTCTTGGAAATGGATTTCATGCCTAATCAGTGTTTGTTAGAGTTCAAGTTTCCCTATGGTTGTGGTTTCCCTGTGTGGGTTTTTTGGATAGAAATGTATATACTGTGATCTTTAAAAGTATTGAACCAAGATTTATCTTGGTTTCAAGTCTAAGTTGAGAGGTAAGGTCTATTAATATTCCTTACCATATTAGTTTTATATGTATTTCAAGTGGTATGGTTAGAGAATGGGTATACACTCATGGTTTTGGAACTAACATGAGAGAATAGAATGGTCAATGGTTTACGTGTGTTAGAATAGGTTCATTGGTTCATGG